>OZ023238.1:22904060-23592775 GCA_964006365.1 Trididemnum miniatum | reverse complement strand
TACCACAAAGGTTAAATTCTTTAAGAAATATTTATCCAAAGGGATGAGTGATCCTGGCAAGATCATTCGTCCTGGAAGATGAATGTTTCTTACCTGAGGGCGTCTGATGAAGGCTAACAGCCAGAAACAGTGCTGTCTCGCTCTACGATAGAATATGCGGCATGAGGAAACGAAAAGCAAGCAATGCCAAAAATTTTGTTGTTGATATGTTTATTGTTCTTATACGGTTATTGAAAATGAGGATAATACACATTTCTAAGATTAGAGGTTTAGAGTGAGGATTTTGTCTATCTTAGCAGTAAACACTCAAGTGGCCCGCGCAATCATTCGTGAATTGCATATGGCCCTTTGGACAAAAAGGTTAGACATCCCTGTTGTACACCAAAGAAAATGGTTCTGCCAGAACAGTGGACAAGACAGCTGTTACACGCCTTGTTAAGTGACTAAACATTTTGCAAATTTAACTGAAAAAAGATTTTCACGCTTGTTCAGTTCGTGACAAATAGTTCTACAGTACCAAGAAAAAGAGTGTTCATGTCACATTAGAATGCACAGCAGTAATCACTCTTATTGTTGTTCCATTTGCGAAAAAACGTTTTCGCATCCAAGTAATTGTAAACGCCATGAAAGAACTGTCCATATGTTTGTTCTATATGCGATAAAGCTTTCTTTCATTAGCATAGTCTGGAAAACCATATGAGAAACCACTCTGGTGGACGTCGATATCCTAGCTCTATTTGCGAGAAAGTGTTATCGAATCAAAGCAGTCTGAAGAACCATTATGAGAATCCACACTGGTGAAAATCAGAGTGCTTGTTTCAACTGCGAGAAGTTTTATCGAATCAAAATAGTCTGAAGAACCATATGAGAATCCATGCTGGTAAAGATCGGTGTGCCTGTTCTATTCGCGAAAAAGTTTTATCGAATCAAAATAGCCTAGAGTGCCATATGAGAACCCAAACTGGTGAGCATCCCATCTTTGTTCAATTTGCAAGAAAGCGTTTTCTCGACAATACAATTTTAAGCGCCATATGAGTAGCTAGAGGTTCTGCCGCTCAGGGCGGTTCAAGAAATTGCCGCCCCCAATTGCTGTGATGTACCCAGGATTTGGCCAAAGGGGGGGGACATAACCGGGGTTCTGGGGGCGAAGCCCCCAGCCGCCCACAAATTTTTGCGGTTTTCACACAATAAACACCCTTTCATATCGAAAAAAGGCATGCAGAGGTTGGGAATCCCACGACCTCAACCCCCCCGACCCCAAACCCCAACTCCCCTACCCCACCCCCCGACCCAAACCCCCTCCAACTCACCCCCCCCCGACCTCAATCCCCCTAGCCCCAACCCTCCCGACCCAACCCCCCCTCGACCCCAACCTATCACCGTTGTGTGGCGAATCTTCCACATCGGCACTGTTGCAAACGTTTGTCCGACGCTTACGCTCAAATTCTCGGTCACATTCGTTGCGTGGCGAATCTTCTTTGTGGCGAATCTTCCGTGGCGAATCTTCCATTTGGCGAATCTCTGGCAACCGTTTTGTTCGCACATTATTTTCGATTATGCGAGCTTATATGGCGTAAAGGCTTATTGCTATCGAAGAGGTTCGCAATTATGGAAAAATTGTATGCATCAAAAACATTTTCGAAAATGTCTGGTGGGAGAATGTATACTCCTCATCCTCCCCCCTGGATCTGCCCTTGGCACTCATCTATTTCGTGACATAATCATAATTGGAAAAGAGTCAGCTATTGCTTTCAGCGCTATTGATAAATTTGTTGCTTTTTTTTTAATTTAGAGAAAGCTGAAAGAAAAAGCAATTCTACGTTAGTACTGTCTGAATGTTAAGCGGAGAGTAATGGCCTATGATGAGATCTGGCATCCATGCCATGGGTGCAAATCTAGGGGGGATGTATCTCCCTCCAATGATTCGGCTGCATCGCCCCCAATGTTTTCAAGCTCCACACCAGCGAACGTGATGACGGTTTTTTTTTGGTCTTCACTCCATTTAGAACAAAAATTTGGGCATCTGGGAAGTGATGACCTTTTTTTTTTTGGAACTACATTTTGGGCGAAAATTTTGTTAGGTCTTCACTTCATTTTGGGCAAAAATTTGGGCATCTGCGCAGGTGTGTCGATTTTGCTAAATCATGCCCCCCAATCTCAAAAAATGGTAAATTTTGCAGAATCATCCCCCCCAATGCTCATTGTTCGCACCCCTGATCCATGCGAATCTAGCATTGTAAAATAATATCTAGTGAATTGAATAAAATAATATCTGATAAGTAGGGGGGTTTTTGGTCACAAAAGTTACTTTTTTTTACTGGCTCCAATTAACTCAAAAAGCGTGAAACCAAAATTTCACGGGTGTGGGGCCAGTATTTAAGAAGTTATAAAGTTACAAAAAGTTACTTTTTGTGTTTTTACGTTACATTTAATTTTTTAGGCTACAAAGTTTTTGTGCTATTTTTTGCCTAATTTTCCTTTTTATCTTTTCTTGCACAATTCGAATGGATTTACAATCTGCATAATGCATCAAGGTGGTTATATATTAAACATAAAGCCCTACATCTTCCAGTAATGCAATGGCATTGCAATGTCAACATAATCAAACGCTTGATTAGACGACTTCATTGATTAGTTTTCGTTCAGAATAATACATTTTTTGAAGATTAGACTGAAAGAAAAGGTACTGTAATGGACTGGGGTTATAACATTCCAATGTTTATGACGTGATAGTGGCTTGTAAATCGTAAGGTCGTATCTACCAAAACCCAAATAGCTTTCACAGCCTACGGTAGTTAACACTTTACCTTTAAATTTTCTTTGATTTAAATGAGGGATTTATTTTAACATTCAATAAAAAAAGTAGCGGTAAAAGAGTCTCCTACACACACTTTTGTCTATTTTAAAACCGAAGGGTTTTAATGAACATCGTGGATGAGTAGTTGAAAAACTGGTTTTCAACAACGATTGAAGAAAAAAAAAGTTATTACTGGCAGGCCTAGACCAAAATTATCAGATTTATCTGAGCTAATTTAAAATTTTTTTTTTACTTTGAAAACATAAAGCGGTAATTCATATCAGCAAAAAGAGTGGTAAAATGATTGTTTTTATGAGAAAATTGTAAAAATCCGTTGGCTGGAAGGAGCGGAGCAACAATTAATTATGCCCCTTAAACTTCGGCGGCCCACCGGTTTTGGCCAATTCTTTTGCCAAATCTTGGGTGCGCCACTGGTATGGGAGCAACTGTAATTGCATTGCTTGATTGTTTTGAAAAAACGATAAATATATATGATGGATATTACTGAAATGAGTCGTCAAGAAGTTGCTCCTGCTGCATACAGCTTGCGTCAAAGATGCCAACCAACAACGACTGCAGTAGAACGAAGTTTTTTCATGCTGTACAAGCTACTTGCCAAAGACAAACTTTTTACCGAAGATTGTTAAGCACAATATGTGAGCATCCACTATAATCTGAGCACTAATTGAGACTATTACTTTTAGCTTAGACTGCTATTGTTTTTCATTTTATGCTGTTCTTTAAATAAAGTCACGTTTTGGTTACTTTTTTGCAAAAATAAAGTCACGTTTTCACGCTTTTTAGGTCTCAAAAAAACCGCCCTACTGATAAGTTATTTGCAGTATGCTTTTTTGAATGATGTGGAAGCAGCATACTTTTCGCACTTCCGCTTCCATTAAAACATGACTGCTTCCAGCGTCCGCTTCCGCATCCCTGGTTTTTACAGGACACAGGAATATAATGCGGCAAATAATTCCGTACGTACGGTAGTAGGCCTAAGCCTAACTCTTTGGTTGCAGCCTGCTGATTTATGCTGTATAGTTGCAATGCAGAGATGTCCATGATCACAGGATCAATAGGGTAACGTCTAGTATCAGCCCCCAGGTGTAGGGCACGACTCACTTCCTACAATATACTTCTAGCCTTCTTATTAATCTTCCTTTACTTTTCTTCATTCTTCTCAACAGGTGATTTAAATACAATCGAATACCATAATTTTTAGCCTATTGCTCTTTCCTGCAAACAACGAAAAAGAAAAGAAAAGAAAAAGACTTAATCAATGTTGCCACTTAATAATTGTAGATTGCAGTGTTGCCAATACTACTGTACACTTAACAATAACGGAGTTAGTCAACATCTGAACATTTAACATTATCATACTAGTCATCACACATTGTAGTGACCTAGTCACTCCAAAGTGACTAGGTCACTCCAAAGTGACAAGGTCACTACACAGGTTCGATTGGGGTTAAGTTCGGTTGGGGTTGTAACTAGACTGAGCCCTAACTAAATTTAACCCTAACCGAACCTAATCCTAATCAGCAACAACAACAAGCTTTTATTTATGTAAATAAATAACTGAGGTTATTTTCAATTTATATTGAACGGAAAATTCAACAGTAATTGAGGGAGACTGCGAAGTGAGCTTGCGCTCTTCGAGTCAACAACCACCCGTAAAATATGTCAAATGCGATCGGCTCCAGCCGCGAATCGAACCCGTCACGTAGGATCTGTCACCTGCGCGCGGTACCTCTAGGCCATGTCGCTGACAATGTACAACAATGTTTCCAAAAACAAACAAAAGTAAAGTGCAACATTACACTTTGTTGCTTCGGAAATATGCACATGGGAGAGAGCGAAGGGAGCAAAGCTCATCTAGGTTGCTGTCACCTGAAGTACTAAAGAAAAAGATCAGGGATCGATAGAACAAAAGCACTAAATGATTAATTATATCGAAAGTACAGCAAACCTGGGGGCTGATACTAGACGTTACTCAGATCAAACTTATAGGCTATCTATTTAGATCAAAAATCAATTTGGTTTTAGGAAAAATTTTTCTACCAGCCATGCAACTACGCTATTAGTAGAAAATATCACGACAGCCTTTGAAAAAAAGCAGTCAATGATTGGAGTATTTTTAGATTTATCCAAAGCATTTGATACTATAGATCATAAAATATTGTTACAGAAATTAATGCATTACGGGGTAAGGGGTCTACCTTTAGAATGGTTTTCTAGCTATCTGAATGACCGCACTCAACAAGTAGTATGCAACAATCGATTATCTGATATTTTGAAAATAAAATGTGGTGTCCCTCAAGGTTCTATTCTTGGACCTTTGCTGTTTTTAATATAGGCCTTGTTACGCTATCACAAAAAACGCCTAGAAAATGGATTTCGTGATACCCACCGAAGAACTAGATCAAACTTCGTAAATTTGAAGATTAAGAAATGCTGAATTTAAATCTCGTGTCTTCCGTGTCCAACAGGTGCCGTTACGTCATAATGACGTCATGAAGACAAAAATAGCTCTTTCAAAGATGCAGAAATTCCACACACTTAAAAGCCTCTAAATTTTTTTGTGATTAATGTAAATGCATCAGACCACTTTCAAAGTAATCTTTGGTTGACAGACTATGTCCATGCCAAACTGTGACGTCATAAGTTGATGACGTCATAACCTACAAGTAAAAGATTTTGTAAAAACAATTATTTTTCTGGATGGGGTGTATACAGTTCCTTGTAACTTCGGTTGTAGTACGTTTAACAAGCTAAAAATTGGTGTGAAAAATCCAAATATACATGTTACCACATCTGCAAAATTTCGACCAGTTTTATTCAGTAGTTTTTTTGCTATTGACCTACAATGATTACATATTAACCATTAGCTTAAACCGCAACCAGACCAGAAAATAAATAATCATATTGAGTAATTGCTTCCAACTTCTTGTCTTAGCAATACAAACACTTTAAAATAGCTTGGAGACATCTCTAGTCAATAATTTGCATCTATTTCAAATACTGACGTCATAAGTTGATGACGTCATAACTCACAAGTAAGATTTTGCAAAAAATATATTTTTGCTAGACAGGGTGCATACACAGTTCCTTACAACTTCATATATAGTAAGTTTAAAAAGCTGAATTTTGGCTTGGAAAATCTAAGTATACATATTAACACATCTGCAAAACTTTGACTAGTTTGATGGAGTATTTTTTTTTTCTTCTATAGACGTACAACAATTAGTTACTTACCCGCTAGCTTAACGCGCAATCATACAAGATAGTAAATAATTGTATCGAGTAATTGCTGCAAACACTTAAAAATAGTTTGGGACATTTTCAGTCAATAATTTGCTTTTGTGCCAAACACTGACGCCATAAGTTGATGACGTCATATCACCCACAAGTAAAAACTTTCTCTGAACAGAGTGTACATAAATTTTTTAACCACTATTTTCATTGAAAAACAATGTGAAACTTGACGTGGATAAAGTAAGCATACGGTACATACTGGCACACCTGCAAATTTTGTCCAGTTTTGTCAAATACTTTCTAGGTTACGAGACGATTATCCTACTCTCTAACAGCTGATAACTTTACAATACTTCACGTATTTCAACTACTGCATCAAGTTAACGCTAAGGAATTCAATTGGCATAAATTAAGCACTTCAAAGTATTTTTTTAATGTAACCAAAAACAACATACCGGTACCCTTCGCGTCAGTTTTGTGCAATTACATAATGGCATCATAATTCTCGAAAGAAATATATTTTACGAAAAAGACCTTTATTGGATCAGCAAATTAATTTTATTAGTTACTGTTCGTTGCTGCCAATCTACTTTAAAAAAATATAAACATAAATTTTTACGGCGTAATATATTTTCATTGACTAAATTTTGTATCTAGCTAAAACATCTATAGGCTACATTGATAAGCAGGTCTTATTACTTGAAAAACAAAGAGAAATTTGGTGTGAATAAGCTATATTAAATTCCGTTACATTAAAATAAAACCTTTAGTTACGACAAACACATTTTAACATTTTTCAACTAGCTACAAATTGGTTGTCATCACTATCATCGTCGTCATTACTGACATCATTCACTAGTTCTACTTCAATTACGGTCTCCGAATCATTTTCACAAACAACGCAAGAGCAGAGTTCGGTGCATGATACGCCGTTTCCAACGCAAGAACACTGATTTATTGTCTCTGTTAACAGTTTGCTCAATCACTTGATCTGCGGCTGTTGCGAAAAATCCGTATCGCTCTTGTTGCTGAATTGCAAATTCACCAGCACGTAAATGCTCAAGAGCAAATGGGTGTGCTTTTTCAAATTCACGCATTTCATGCAAATAGACAGGAACGTAGCGAGAATAATTCACACAATCGTAGGCAAGCAGCCAAGGAGTTATCTTCTCCAAAGTATTTAAATGACCTTCCCAATCTAATCGACGGGTACAGCTAATAAAGTGTAATAAAGTAGACACCAAATGGCTGCAACAGGGCAAAAGTAGGGAAAGCAGAGGCTTGCGTAGCACAGAACATGTCGCAATTGCTTACAAAATATTGAAAGACATCTTCCTGAAGTGGATGGAAAAGCATAGATCATCGCCTCTGTCAAGTCACTAATTTCTTTTTTTTTTCACATATGTTGAACGAACTTGATGACCGCAACGCTTGTATGGACAAACTTTCAATTCTTTCAGGAGAATCATCTTCTGGAAATATTCTTTTAGAATTCGAACATACGCGCCTTTCAATACTTCTTTCATTGGTAAATCGAAAATAGCATCATTGATGAAAACCATGTCTATGGGCGCTCGGTGACAGATCAGTTAATGAATTTATATCCCATATAATTGTAAATTTTTAGCAGCAATAACTTTTTCAGCACAATCCAAACTCAGCCATTTATAAGCACATTACTTTAGAGTGCTGAAACTTGTTGCAGTAAACTTTTTTGAATCACTGTAATAGACGTCATCATAGTGAACAATTATGCATTTCATCAAATCAAAATCAAATCTTCATTTTACTCGCCGCATTACGCCGAAGCGTGTAACGAGTTGCGGGGCCCATCTCCGCGGCTTAGCGCCTGGGCTACACAGCTCCGAAGAAACGTCGCAGCGGTGGCGAGCCGTTGGCGACACTGTGCCGATTTGACCGGTCCGGGAATCGAACCCGACTCCTCCCGCACCGAGAGCGTGCGCTTGACAACTGAGCTAACGGCCATTGATTCTCTAAATTATTACTCACTGATAAATGAAAATGATACGAGCCAAGCTGAATGAGATCTATTAGCACCAATAGTATTGGTAGAGTATTTTTGTATTTAGTCGCATATTTATCCTCTTATCACGTGAAAGCAATCAATGCGCTATACGAGCTCGCTGAGGAATTGCCGGCCATCTGTCAACAACACCAAGATGGTGGAATGCCGCTAAGTGCATTTCCCAACGGCACAACAAGTAAACTTGCCGGCTTGTTCTCCACACTGTACGTATAATGCTGAGCGTCAAGCAGGGAAGCTGTGAATACCATTTTTATAGTCATTGGTTTGACCCGACCTGGAATCAAACCCAAGTCTACAGCTCCCGAGGCGGACGCTCTAATCATTCGCCCATCTGAGCAGTATGGAAAACTAGTCTGTCCGTAGGAATTGCACCCAGATACTGGATTACCACAAAAAGCACGTTACTGTAGCCTGACTTTTTAACATCATTTCCTCACAAACCTATCCAGCAACAGAGTATACAGATACGTAGGTTATATGACGTTTCTGCAAGTAAACCTATAAGTCATTTCGATAAGCTAGGCTAACTGACTTTTAAAAAGGTATAATAATACCGCTTCAACTTTTTAATTTTATCTATCCCTACACTTCAGCAGCTAAACCTACCTAAGTTTGTGCCACTAGCAGTTTAGTAGACTGCCAGTTCCACTATTTCGTTGTTTTACCTTGATCAGCTGTTTGGCGTAACTATGACGAAACAGCTGATAAGAACATGTTTCCAAATTTTAACTTGCATAAGTTAATTTTTTATGAGTTAGATGCTGTCACTTCAATTAAAATTATACAAAAATAATTAAATTCAGCTTACAATTCAACTTAAAAATCAATATATTAGATATTTTTTTCTACTTCAGTTTAAAATGTTGTTGAACACTGAGCAAAAAAAATTTAGAAACTAACACGGCAACACCTAATGACGAAAAAGCGGTGATGCGCTTTATGCGCAATAGTATTCATCCGCTAAAATTTTTCAATATTCAAACGGTTATATCTCAAAAACGGCACCTGCTTGCACGGGAAGACACTCCAGTTTCGATCTACTACCATAATTATATTTACAGACAATTTTTTGCATAGTTCTTCGTTAGGTATCACGAGACGACAAGATAGAGTACAGTGCAACAAGGCCTAATATATGTAAATGATTTTTGCAGATGTGTAACAAAAGGTAAGACTATAATGTTTGCTGATGATACAAATTTATTTTTTAGTGAAAGTTCTTATGAGAAAGTATTCCAAGTGGCTAATGAAGAGTTAAAAAGTATTGATAATTGGCTGACAGCTAATAAACTTTCTCTTAACATAAATAAAACTAATTACATTGTGTTCCGCACTCCAAATAGTAAGCTTCCTTGTCAACATGCTCTCCAGTTGAGGAACAGAGAAATTAAAAGAGTCGTTTCTGTTAAATTTTTGGGCGTTATAGTACATGAACATTTGTCTTGGAAACCTCATATGGAAGCGTTATTGAGTAAAATTAGAATTACGTGCAGTATTGTTCACAAAATTCGCAATCATTTGAGCCAGCGCATATTACTTTTGCTGTATAACTCTATGATAAAAAGCCATCTCCAATATTGCATTATGATTTGGTGCAATGGTAATAAGACCATGGTTAAAAAACTTCAAAGTTCGGTTAACAAGTTTATTAGATTAATATTTAAGCTGAAGTATAGAGATAGTGTAAAAACTCTGATGCAACAGTATAGTCTTTTGACGATTCGTCAATTAGAAAAATTAGAAACTGCTAGCTTTATGTACAAATATTTGCACGATGAATTGCCAGTCACTTTTCGGAATCTCCTTGACGACAACCAGTTAGCTAGTAGTACCTCTCGTCATACTAGAAGTCAATCTAATCTATTCCCCCTGTTTTGTAGAATCGAATTAACTAAACAATCTTTGAAATATCGAGGTCCATTGACTTGGAATTCTATTCCAGTAGCCATTCGGCAAAACAAATCGCACAATTCTTTCAAAAAAGCGATAAAAAAAAACATGCATGGTTTAGCCTACCACTCCAGTAACTTATAAATTTATTGTGAAAAGGTCATAACGTAATTGCATTATGTAGCTTCATTTAATTGATTTAAAAGGCAAAAACAGGTATCTGCTGTTAGTTTTTCTTTTACAGATTTGAGTTTCTCCAACCATCTCCCATTCAATGAGCATTTTCAAATTTTTTTGGTTTTCCAGTTTCCAATCCCAACAATCCTACGTTGTATGAAACATTTCTTTAATCTGCATCAGTTTTGTTGCCTATTCAACTGATTGGAACAATTTGAGCGAATTTACTGATGAAAGTTAATAATTATTATTTTTTGAACCACTATCGGTATCGTAGTTGAACGTCAAATTATAATTGGCTTACTGCTTAACTCTAGTTCAAGTAAATTTTGCTTTGCAACCCATTTTTTATTTTTGGTCATTACTGTTTACGTGGCGTATTGTTTTTTTGTTTTTTTTTTTTTTAAGTAGGCCTATAGCAAACAAAAGTTAACCTAAGGTGCAGCGACCGTGCTTTTTTTTTAAAAAAGTTGTGTTTATTTTTTAACTCCTGCACGTTTCAACGTATATCGTTTTGTCGCTGTAACCTGTTTTTCGGCCATTGTTTTTGTTCCTTGTTTTTGTTAGGTGTTTTTCTGGTCGTTAAATAAAATATACTACTACTACTACTAAAATAGACCGAACCTGGGGGCTGATACTAGACGTTACCTGGATCAAGATTACCTACTGGTACCAGCACCTGTATCTAATTACAGTATAGACACAAAGCAGTCTACCTGTAGTTTACTAGAGTAAGTGGGTAGGTAGGTTCTTATTGTACAGTGTAGGCCAAAAAATAAACTCTTGATACAAGGTTGCTCATAAAACTAAGGCAGAGGCTAAGGTTACGTGACCGTAACATTTGTCTCTTTGGTTTATTTTATTATCCCTTCACGCTTCCCCGATTGTACGAGAGCGTGACGAAGTAATAAAATAAACTAAAGAGGCAAATGTTACGGTCACGTAACTTTAGCCACTTCCTAAAACTAAAGCAAGGAGGAGCCAAAGACTATGGAAGTCGTCGAAATAAGACAACGTGTTCGCTAAGCTGCTAGGCTACTGGTAAGTCTGCTCCTCCTCAAACAGTCAAAAATGTGAAAAATTAGGTTTTTATTATTAAATTAAGTCTCTTCAAATAGGTTTTTATTATTTTAAAATAGGTTTTTGAGGTTTTTATTATTTTAAACAGTTAAATTGAACAATGACAGATCACATGCAGCAAGGACCATCATTCAATTGTATTGATATTTTGAAAAAAAACCTAAAAGGAAAGAAAAATTTAACATAAATACGCAACTGTTCTGTGTTGAGTTAAATATTGCAACATAGACAGTAGAAGGTGCCGCATAGACTACCAGTAATAGGCCTGGTCTAGAAAAAAACTTTGCTGCTTACAGTTAAGATTTTATCCTTGATAGGTTCAGGTTGCTCATTCCATTTATTAGCTACAGAGGTGGCTATTTTTACGGTCCCGTAACATTTATCTCTGTGGTTTATTTTATTATCGGTACTTCGTAACGCTCACATACAATCGAGAAGAGAGCAAAGAAATAATAAAAGAAACAAAGAGCTTATTTGTATGGGCCTGTACAATTAGTTACTGCCAATAATTATGTATACTGCCAGTATTGTTGATTTCTCACTGGCACCTACCAGTATTCTATCAGGCTTTCTAAGCATTTAGTAATTTCAGGTTACCGGTATGTTTATCTCACTTTTTTATTTTAGGTTATGATAATGAAATTCGTGATCTGATTATGTTTCTTGTGTTACACCGTGGTCCTGTAACTTTGTTGTTCAGTGTTACCTGTGTATTGAGATATGTTAATGTTGGTACAAAACTGACTGTTAAATCATGTTATAATGCTTTTTGATTTAACCAATATTTGCTTAAGGGATGTAGTTTCAGTTTTAATTCTTCTGTTGTAGATCTGACTATTTTATGAAATATTTTTTGTGTCGCATCTTAGTTATTTTGTTTTCATGGTTATATTTTCATCTGAAGAAAACTAGGCCTAATTGTAAGATGGATCATAAACCAAAACTAATTGTGTTTGATCTTGATTATACTTTGTGGCCGTTTTGGGCTGACACCCATGTTACCCTTCCATTTAGAAAAGACAAGAATGGAGAAATTTATGATTATCACAACTGGAATATCAAACTTTATCCAGATACTTTGGCTGTGTTGGAACATCTTCATAATGATAATTATCAAATGGTAGTAGCTTCTAGAACATCAGCCATTGAAGAAGCTGAAGCACTATTGAATATATTAGATTTAAACAAGTTTTTTACTATAAAGCAAATCTATCCCGGTAAAAAAACTGCTCATTTTGCAACCTTTCACGAGAAAACAAAAATACCTTATGAGGATATGCTATTTTTTGATGACGAAGAAAGAAATATTAGAGACTTGTCAAAAATTGGTGTAACCTGCCATTATATCACATCAAATGGAATGACATGGGATGATCTTCACAAAGGATTAGAGTCCCATAAAAAGAAAAAACAAGCTCGTTAGTCAATAATTTATATTTCTTCAACAATAAGTTTTTGAATAAAGATAAAGTTTTATTGATTTAAGAGTAAAGCAATAAATTGGAAGTATCGCTTGTACCAAATTTGTGATTTTATGTATATGTTGAAATAACCTATTCTGGTAAAAAACTGCCAAGAAGTTTAGGATCAAAGTTATAACTTTTAAAAGAGAGTTTCTTTGGCATTGCTTGTTGTTCTTAATACTTATTGTGAGTTATGCAAAGTGTTTGTGAACTGTTATTGATATATAAGCTTCGTAACTGCTATAGGCCATCTAGGAATAATTCAGGGTGTTGTCGTTTTTATTATCTCTATTTTTGCATGGCAGTGAATTAATTTGGTCTGATACAAATGGTACATGCAAGCGACTGTAACTTGACATTTGTAGTAAATTTATATCATAAACTGCTTACCTGCGCCGGACATTTCATCGAAGAAGTAGAATAGGAAATTTGAAAGATAAGGCTCATGTTCACTGATACAACTCACGTTTTTGATCAACTTTTCGTGATTGAGAGTTAATCACATTAACCTGGCTAGGGTTGTATTGTAGTCAATGGCACAATTTTATCTTCAAAAATAAGTGTACCACTATCAAATCAATTACAATTGGGCAAAATAAGTTCCCCATTTTCGAATTTGCATCATGAAGTGTTTAATTTATCATCAGTCTGTCTCTGATTATATATGTAACCTGAGAAGGTGCATGATCGTTTCACTTTTTATGTAACTGTACTTGATTTGTTTTTGCATGCATTATACTGTAAGTTGGTTAGTGGCTACCGGCACTTCTATTGCATCATGGATATTTGATGGGCAATTGCAGATAACAGAATAGTATATTATCAGATTTCGTACTTGATAACAAGTTTGTGTCAGTATATTGTAGAAAATATTTCATGGCTAAAAAGCAGATCATTTTTATCGCCAATTCGATGTTTTTTTTAATTAGTTCTCAGTAAAGTTTTGTGTTTCTAAATGTAAGTGCCATATTTTTTTCTTAATAATACTCATGTGTCATATTTTACTTGTATTACTTAATAATACTCATGTGTCATATTTTACTTGTATCAGGTTTGTTAACAATTGTTTGCGTAATGTGTGTATAGAAATGAATTTTGATTGTAGAGAACACCAACATCTTCGCTATAATCCTCTCAGGGATGAATGGGTCCTTGTGTCTCCTCATCGTTTGAAAAGACCCTGGTCTGGCCAAGTTGAAAAGGTTTCTGAAGAAGAAATTCCAGAGTACAATCCCAAGAATCCTCTTTGCCCAGGAAATGTGCGATCAAGTGGAATCAAAAATGAAGATTATAAAAACACTTATGTTTTTGATAACGATTTTCCTGCCTTGCAAAAAGATAACTTTAGTCCTCCTGTATCAGATGATCCATTGTTTCAAATGGCACCAGCATCGGGAGAGTGCAAGGTGATGTGCTTTCATCCCAAATCAAATGTTACTCTGCCATTAATGTCTGTCGATGAAATAAAACATGTTGTTAAGGAATGGATTAAAATTATTTTGGAACGCCAGAGTACGTATCGTTGGATACAAATATTTGAAAACAAAGGAGCCATAATGGGTTGCTCTAATCCTCATCCTCATTGCCAGGTTTGGTCTAGTTCTTTTTTACCTAATGAAGCGACTGTGTCTGACCGTAATCAGTTAAATTACTACACCAAGTACAAGCGATGTATGCTTGTAGATTATGCGTCTAAAGAGGTCAAATCAGGTGAACGCACTATTGTCGAAAATAAGAATTGGATTGCTGTTGTTCCTTATTGGGCCACTTGGCCTTATCAAGCGCTGCTACTTCCAAAAAGACACATACAGCGGCTACCAGAATTAACTAATGAAGAAGAGCATTCTCTTGCCGAAATAATGAAAGCCTTGCTAACTAAGTATGACAACTTATTTGAGACATCCTTTCCATACTCAATGGGTTGGCATGGTGCGCCGTGTGGGCCTGATCTTGGCTGCGACACAAGCCACTGGCAGTTGCACGCTCACTACTATCCTCCACTTTTACGGTCGGCCACAGTACGGAAATTTATGGTTGGATATGAAATGCTTGCACAACCTCAGCGTGATTTGACTGCAGAACAAGCTGCTGAAAAGCTGAGAAATCTACCCAATGAACATTACAAGCTGAAGTTGTAAATTTTGTGCCTCTAAGTGAATTTTTTGCGACGTTTATATATTTCTTTAACATCGCTTAATAACTAGTCGATCGAGTTACTCCCAACCTAGTCTCGTGGTTACTCCCATCCTAGTCTTGTTGTTGCGTCCTTGGATAAGATGCTTCACGATAATTGTCTCTGCTTGGTGGAATCCGGCAAGCAGCAAACTGAAGAAGTCAGAAGAAAATTCAACCGGAAAACTTGGAAACAAAGGCAACTCCTAAGCGATTCTGGATTCGTCCTAGGCATAGCACCTCCGCCGCTTTCTCGTGATGGGAGGATAAAGATGAAGAAATCAATTAATCAGTTGTGGGAAGCTGCATTTAGATGTATTTTGGAGCATATGGCGTTGGTTGTCCAATGTCCAGTGTTAGTAGGTGAATCGATCGTAAAATCAATAATTTATCTGTCAATCACTTTTGGCATTGATCATGATTTTAGTTTTTTTGCAGTTCAAGTTTTTGTAGCTCTGTTTATCTGATATTTTAATCTTGCATTTAGAAGCGTATTCTAAGCCTCTGTAGTAGAGAAAAATTGCTTACCGCTAGCAAAACTGGGCAAAAAGTTTGCAATGCTATTTTGTTTAAGTTTATGTTTCTTGTAAGATGTAGCTACTAATTTCATCGCAGCACTTCTTCAAAGTGTTTGAATTTTGTTTTAAAAATAGTATTTATTTCGTCAAAATGTAGTAAATAAGTTATATGCATAGCCAGGGCCGAAACTAGGCAATGCGGGCCCCCCCGAAATCATCTTTCGGGGCCCCCTAAAATTTTTTTTCGGATGGTGATACAAAAGAGCGAGCCCCGAAGGGGCGATGCCAAGTTAGGGGGGTCTGGGGACATGCCCCCCTGAAAATTTTGCGAAATTTGACCTAATCTTGGAAGCTTTTAGTGCGTTTTGAGCCTTTAAAAATCCTCAGTTTTAACAAGGTTTTATAGTTTGTTTTACTAGGTCCCTTCCAAACCCACTAAAATAATGCTGCAAGCAAACCCTACTCTAACATTTCGCTACCAATGCGAAGAAAAGACGTTTTTATGGCTTATTTTTGCGCCTTTCACTTGAGGATGAGGGGCCCTTGGTATGCTTCTAAACGTTTGTTTGCTAGTTTTGCAACTGCTATTTTTCGAAAAATTTGCAGGGGCCCCCCATGGCCAAAAGCATGAATATGGTATGGAGGCCTCACATCGCGCGAGTTAAGACAAAAAATATATTGAATCTTAGAATCGGCCTATTTAAGACACCTTTATCATACGTTGAGTTAATAGTACTACGTACTGATTATTTACGGGGGCCCCTTTTTGTGCGGGGCCCCCACCAGTTGGGGGGTTCGGGGGGCGCTAGTTTCGGCACTGTGCATAGCTATAATCGCAACTTAGTCAATATAGCCTATTATCATTCGCTGCTGTTTTTTCAAGCTTCTTCAAAATTTCTGTTGTGACTTCATTCGAAATGGTGCTGTTTATTTATATATATATCTGCAGCGTAGAAGTTAAAATATAGAGAATCATACATAAGCTTGTTTAGTGCTCTGGCTTTTTTGTCTCATATAGATCAGTGGACAATAATGACATACTACATGGTAAAGTCACAGGCTTACCGGTAAATGAAGATTTTTGGGTGTCTCCAGTTTATTATGTACCTATAATGTTGCCTTCTTATATTTATGAAACTAAAAGTTTTCAAGTACAAATACTTCTGCTTTGCTTTCTTGGGTTCAGCAAATTTGTTCAATTTCAGGCTAAGTTTTTTTGGCGTTCACGTCGTGCGTCACCAAATGTAGAGTCTACGATAACGGAGATTACCTAATGTACGGTAACGGGTCGCGGTCTTTACTCCAGTTCACCAATAAATAGCTTGTCGGTATGTTATAAACAGCAAAAGTACAGCCGCAATCAATGATCACAATTTATGAAGTAGGTCCTATGTCGAGAAAGCGATCGAAGCGCTATAACGAGCTCGTTTAGTGGTTGCCGACCACCTGTTTACCACTCGAAAATGGGTGAATCCCACTAAGCGTCTTTCTCAACGGTTCAGGGCCGGTGCCAAGGGGGGGCCTGCCCCCCCCCCAGTCGACATGCTTGGCTCCCCCAATTAACAAGCTTACTCTTGAAGAGAGCGGCTTTTGTGCTTTTATTTCAAATTGTGGCCCTACCTGATAAACACTTGGCCCCCTTAAGTTGAATGCTCTGGCGCCGGCTCTTCAACGGTACAACAATTAAACTTGCCGGCTTGTTCTTCACATTGTTCCTTTAATGCGGAACGTTAAGAGGGAAGATATGAATACCAGTTTTAAAATCATTAGTTTGACCCGACTTGGAATCAAACCTGAGTCTACAGTGCTAGAAGCGGACGCTCTTATCACTTGGCCTTCTGAAATGATAATCAAGGAAATTTCAGTTAGTCTGTTAACACGGAAGTACTGAATAGGATATCCAATTATAACGAATTAATGTGCGGAAATATCAGGTCTAGGTAGTTGAAGAGGCCTAAGTCCTTAAAAAATTGAAATGTATCTAACTTTAGCTACAGTAAAAAGAATCAACTCTTCATTAAACTAGCGGTACTGCGCCGAAGTGTGACGAGTGCCCGGCAACACTACTCCGAAGAAACGGTGGCAAGCAGTTGACGATGACTCAGTGTCAAATTTGACCAGCCCAGGATTCTTATCCCAGGCCACCAGCACCGATAGGGATGTCCTTGATCCACTACGAGTCTACGACGCCAACAGACCGGTTTTGTAACATCATCAAACAATTGTAATTTCCTCTTGGTAAACTAATCATGACATCACAAATTGTACAACGAGATCACAAAGTGTTGCCAGATTGTGTGGCAGAAGTAACTAAAAAACTAAGCACGGACCACGGCTGCGAATTTGCATGCATTTTTCATCGAGTTTACGAAAAATTTGCCAGCCCAGCCGAGTTCAATTTCAGTAGTTTTTTCCGAGTTTATGCTAAGTTTGAAAATGAAAAAGTCTTGTCAACTTTTTCATCTGAAAGATCAAGTAGTTTTTATCAGGTTCAGGATAAGTTCAAGCAATTTTTGTCATGTTTAGGATAAATTCCAAAATTCAATCAACTACTTTCGAGATTAGTTTTAGCTCGAGTTCAAGAGATTATTGTTTTTCGAGTAAAGTTCGAATTCAGCAAAAAAGGCGGAGTTCAGCGAGTTTGAACTCTGGCACGGACTAAAAAAAGATATTTTTGCAATTAGTGGTCAGCCAAATACTGGCACACTTTTAATCGTAAAAACTTAGCATATGCGATAGGCCTACCAGAGTTGCGAACTCGAAAGAACTCGATTATTTTTCAATACTTTTTCTGAACTAGAACTTGAACTCGCATGAAACTGTTCGAGTTCATTTAGAAAGATAGCCTATTTAAATTGTTAAAAAGAAATAAAAGATCACTACGAAATATAGTTTGTTGTTCAAGTGGTCACAATCCGTGTAAATTGAAGTAATGATTTTACCAAAAGAAAAGCTGCAAGTCGTTTATTTGTTCATGCCATAGCGATTTATAAAGTCCAGGCCTGCGAACTCGAACTCGCTGAACTCGGTCATTTTTGCCGAACTCGAACTTGAACTCGAAAAATAAAATTTTTAGAACTCGAACTTGAACTCGGACTCGCAAATATCTCTTGAACTCGAACTTGAATTCGGTTAAAAATCGATCGAGTTCGCAGTCCTGTGCGATATGTTAACCTACAAATTTAACGCAAATAAAATAGTGATTGCTCCCTGAAATCCGGCGGGTTAGCTCAGTTGCTTAGAGCACGCTATCGGAGCGGGAGGTCAGGGGTTCAACTCCCAGGCCGGTCAAATCGGCACAGTGTCGCCAGCGGCTCGCCACCGTTGCGATGTTTCTTCGGAGCTGTGTTGCCCAGGCGCTGAGCCGCGGAGATGAGCCCCGCCACTAGCTACACGCTTCGGCGTACTACCGCGAGTAGGCTATAATGAAGATTTTGCTCTCTCGAATGTCGCAAATCAACAACCCTTACCCGATTGTGCTTTTTGATCATGATTTGATTGAATCTGTCGAACCGGTGATGAGCAGTTGTGTTCTGTTTATTCTTGCGTCCTACTCCTAGTCGCCACTTTTGCATCGGGGTCTTGTAGTGCATGTTCGTTCTTTTTACTGTCTAAACTTTTGAGGAGTCAGAGTTTTGTAGCAAATCTATTGTAGAAAAAACTTTAAGAATTCCAGTGAGATTCATTTATCCGAAGCCAACTCAACCCCCGTCAAATTTCAGAAGCAGAAGGTTGCAATTCGCAAATGCTAAACTAACCAGTAAGTTTAGTCGCATTTGCGACGTTTGTGTAGTTGGGCATTTGGCAACACTAAAGCTTACCGCGGTGAGGAGCAGGGTTGCCAGGAACAAAAACAAAAAATGCCAAAGAGCTTGTCAGATAAGGCCAAACAGCCTAAAAAAAAAACCAAATTTGCCAATTGTTAACAGCTTAGAAATTTTTAAATATCCACATCCATATTGGCATCGAAGCAATGTAAAAGCCAAACACCATTTTTCACTGCCAAACCACTTCAAAAAAGGCCAAATTTCTGAAACATGGCCTTGAAAAGGCGTACCTGGAAACTCTGGTGAGGTAAGCAAAAGCTTTACAGCTCGTGGTGGTTGATAGCACAGATTTTTTACTTTTTCGTTTCTACCGACTAGCAAAAATTGATTCGCTCTAGCGAAAGCCGTCAACTCGTAGTCACTGCAACATTACTGACCGTAACTGCAGCTAGACGGAACTTCCAGTTTCCCAAGAAAGCAAGTAATTGAAGGCAAGGGTAGACTAGATGCAATTAGGTTGAATGCACAGGTAAAGAAAACGCTGTTTTGAAACAAAGAATCTAAGCGTAAAAGTAATTACAATGGAATGGAACAATTACGTCTGAGAGAAACGTTATAATCTTATATCTGTGTAGCCGTAGTCAGGAAAAGACTATATCTGTAGCCGCAGTCAGTAAAAGACTATGCTGTAGCTTAGAATACGAAATGAACCGTTAGAGGACGAATCCAACAAATTTCTAGGGAAGGTTGCTAAGAATTGAAAAATATACTTGCTGGAAGTTTTATGGTTATACGTCAAAATGTCCAAATACTAATGTATTATTACGTATAACTAAAAATGGAGAGGGCGTCTTAAACCCTCTTAGCTTGCCTTCCCTATTAAGTATAAATAAATCTGTACTGCGGTAGTAATGGCAATATTGCGGAAATAAGCAGATGTGGGAACAGCGGCGCTGCAACAGCGCCGCTGTTTTTTTCTACCAACAGCGAAAAGCGGCCGCGCCCCTTTTTTTGAGGCGTAGCAGCGACCAGCGCAGCAGCGCTTCTGTGAAGATAATTGACTTGCCGCTGCTGCTGCAAAAAAAAAGATTTTTAAGACAGTGTAATATGCAGCCATTTAATAATAAAATCGCAACTTAAACGTAAACTCGCTCAGCTTGACATTAATACCATGAAACAAATAAATGAAAACTTAAAGCCAAGTGATAGTGTGAGATCGCAAGCGATGTTCCATTAATTCATTACAACCATTTTCATCGTTCTCGTCGCCAGACACTAATCCTGATTGACAGTTGCTGCTTCATAAAGACAGCTACATCTCGCCATCAGAAATCAAACATTTGAGTAATGCCCCCCGCTGGTTTGACTTTGATTCGAGTACCGGTATCTTGAATCGTTTTCCCTCATTAACACTACGACTACAACCCGCTCAGGAAAAAATAAACGAAAACATTGTCTGTTTGATGAGACAATAAGTGTGAAAAAATCACTGAACAGTCTTTGCGGTGGTAGACTAAAAATGATATACCGGAACAAAAATACGAAACTCAAGTTAGCTCGAAAATTTTGAACAAATTCAGAACCACCACAGTAGTACAAAAATGGTTGTTGATTTTATGCCAAAAGTGGTTAAGACAATATGGGATTGGCATAACAACAAGTAGGTAAAGTTAAGTCTCATAGATAATTAGTATTTAATGTGATTCATAACAAATCAGTGGCGTAGCCTGGAAAAAATTTCGAGGGGGCGCAAATTCATTTTACTTTGTGTACTTACCCCCGATTGTGTGTTTTAAAGTATCCAATGTATCCAATTTTGATTTGGGTGAAAATATTCTCAGTACAGTAGGCTACATCATTTTTATAATGCGAGAATTTGTCTTGAGCTCGTTAAATATAATCATATTGAAAAAAATAGCAAAACTAAATTGACACTTTGTCTCTCCTACCCCCCCCCCCCCCAACTTGGCCCCTGATCAGATTTATGTGAATATGCGTCTATTATCACTAGTATTTGTTTTTAATGAAAATATCATTGACTGAGACGGAGGAAATTCACTTTTATGTCATTGTTAATCGTAAGTTTCGTGACTTTTAGTTTTTACGAAAACTTTCGCAGTTTCATAATCATAAAGTAGCGGCAGCGAATAGTGGCAGCGGAAGCGCCGCTACTTCTTTAATTCAAGTAGCGGCAGCGCTGCTGCTTTTTTCGTCAAATAGCGGCAGCGACAGCGGCGCTACTATTTAAGTAGCGGCTGCCTAGCTCTGGAAATCAGTAATGTTACCTATTACAAAATCAAAATACGAAAACATAAGAAGTGAAGCAATAAAGACATTTTACAAAAGTTTACAGAAAAGCAATCACCAGGCGTAGGAATATATGTGATTGATTCAGCAGAACTTTCATGAACACTTGGCTTAGCACTAGCGTAGCCAGGATTTTACAATGGGAGGGTTTGAGAACGGTGGCGCACCCAATATGTAGCAAAAACCGCCAACGAATTTTATGCGGTTTTCACAAACAAAACACTCATTTTGGCACACTTTTTTATTGAAAAAGGGCATGCAGTGAGTGCAGTCACCATAGGCCAGGGTTTCCCAAACTTTCTTGTTCCACGGACCCATTTTTGCGAATCAAGTTTGCTGCGGACCCCTCTTTAAAGTTACGTTAATTTTTCACCCACCCAACTGCTATAAAAGCATGAAATGCGAAACGAAAATAAATTGTGCTTAATCGTAATTCCATTTTCACCAACGCATATGAATCACATGAATGGGACGGAGGGGGTTGCTTCTCCAGCTTTTGTTTCAAATATTTGTCCATAAATTGTGCATTTAGACTGAGCGATTGGCGTAGTGCGGTCGGTAACCTGCGCTTCTTTGGTTGTCATGTTGCGACTTTTTGTGGGGTAAACGAAGACCTTTTTAGGGAGAGGGAGAAACAAAGATCTTTTAAAATTTTTTGATTGCTGTAGTGTTTTTGCTGCTCACAGTGTGTTTAATATTTTGAGATATTGGTTAAGATGGCTCTTTAAGTGCAGTAGGTTGCCGATCCCTGGCGTACTTCTAAAATTCATCATCATTGGTGCGCAAGGTCTGGGGTCTGATCCCCGGGCCGGTTAAATTAGACACAGCGTCGCCAACAGCAGTTTGTCATCCTTTCGAGGGTTCTTGGGAGTCGAAGCTGTATTGCACGGGCACTAATAAAGTCACAGTCGCGGAGATGGGTCCCGCCACTCGTTACACGCTTCTGCGTATTACCGCAAGTGTACTAAAAGTTTGATTTGATTTTACATTTACACAATTACAATGCTTTTAGTTATTATTTTGCTCTACCAACAGGATGCAAAAAAGAAAGTAGGCCTTTGAAGCTTTCATCTTGTATCTTATAAACATATCTTAATAAGCTTGCATCGGGGTCTCTCTGATCTAGTCCAGCTCCTCTCAAACTATGGGTCGCGACCCCATCCCCATTTGGGGTCGCGAAACACTACTACAACAAATTTGTTATATGGCAAAGATGTTTGGGATATCGGATAACAAAAAATAATCAATCACAACAAGTGATGCATTTTTAAGATTTGCGTACTTTCTGGCTTAAAGAATGTTCAGAACGGCATTCATAGAAAGGGTTGCAAGAACAGCAGCCACTTCAACCAGCATCCTATGGATTATTACGGGTCCATTGCTCTACCAACCGAGCTAACCTATAATAATCATATTAATCACTCTCGTAATAACATCATAATCACTTATAAGTTATAACACAACAAGTGATGCATTGTTACGCCATCATTGCTGTAACGAGCAGCTGACCAAAATTGTCTCTGTTGCTTGTATTCCGATTTCAGAGGAATTACTGAAAGAACCTTTTTATTGTGTCACTCTGAAAGCCTAGGTTTAAGCCAAGTTCTCTGAGGGCATAAAGAAGTTTCAGACTGAAGTTCAAAGCAGTTAAACCGTTGAATTCATTCATGTAGGCAGCGTGGCGCAGTGGTTCGGAGCGTCGTTTTTACGACGACCATGATCGCAAGGTTAATGTTTCAACTCCCAACCTAGTCTCGTTGTTGCGTCCTTGGATAAGACGCTTCACGATGATTATCTCTGCTTGGTGGAGTCTGGCAAGCAGCAAATTAAAGAAGTCAGAAGAAAATTCAACCGGAAAACTTGGAAGCATAGGCAACTCCTAAGCGAGTCTGGATTCGTCCTACGCATAGCGCCTCCGCCGCTTTCTCGTGATAGGAGGATAAAGATGAAGAAATCAATCAGAAATCGAAATCATGTGGCAGCATTGAGCACGCAGAAAAAAATAATAAGTCAAAAAGAAAACATGATGACGCATTTTTGCAATATGGATTTACAAGCAGTTATAATAATGAGGAAAAACCACTAATTTGTGATAAAACTTTGTCGGCGGAAAGCATGAAACCCTCCAAACTAAAAACGCATTTTGAAAGTACCCATAATGGGGTAGCGTAAAAATTTTTTTTTTAAACGGGGTCGCAGAACAAAAAAGTTTGAGAAGCCCTGATCTAGTCTATCATCTCTGCTCGTGCGTTCAACTTGTCATTGCAATTCATAAACAATAAAGGCAGGAGTATCATAATGCATGACTATCTTTAATAATTACTCAACAATCAAGAGATGGTAGAAAAAACATTCTAAGTTAAAAGATTTTCAATCACTACAGTAATTAATTGGGTTTAAAAATCATTTGAAAGTTCTAGTTTGTTTTATTTTTTGCAACATTGTCACGGACCCCCTGTGCGGTCGTCGCGGACCCCAGTTTGGGAAACTCTGCAATAGGCATTGAAAAAATATTTTTGCAGCTTACGTCTAAAAGCAGAGGCTTGGCTAAAATAAGTGAAAGGAGGCTGCAATCATTAGTTTAAAAAATCATAGACTGAAAGTTCGGTTTTAGCACCTTATGACAGGGCCAAAGGGGGGGTATAATAACAAAAGATGGCCTTAAATTTAAGAGAGATGCTTTAACCTAAAAATGCCGAAGGCAGTTAAGGCACGATTGCTGTAAGGAAGTCAAAGGAATGCTTTCGAACTGGTAAAACGATATTCAAATGTTAGCGATTTAATTCTTTTTGAAGTTACAGTACGTAGATCATTTTTGCTTGAAATCGTTTAGCCTTTTTTCTGCGGAAGGTCTGAGGGGCCGAGGACAGTTGCGTAAACAAGAGCGGCACTGCCCCGCTAATAAAATTGCGTCATTGCTTCATAAAGTATAACGGCAAAGAATAAGATTCAGGAAACAACGCTACGTAATTCTTGTTATTATGACAATTACAAAACCAGCAGATTATCGATGACAAAGTATCTAGCACTTCGAAATAAATATCAGAAAAAGAAATAAGTATGAAGCCATTTCAGTCTCAAAAAGAGCTAATTTTTCCGGACCGTGGTTACGCCCTGGGAGTCGAACCGTTTCGTTTTTCCGTTTCAGGTTCGGTTTGGGTTTAACAACGGTTTCAAATTTCAGTTCAGTTCCGGTTAAGGTTCAGATAAATTGAAACGCTTCGGTTTGGGTTCGCTCCAGTAAAAAGTATTTTAAAACCGGTTTATAAATTACCGGTTCAGGTTCGCTGTAAAAAATGGTATGATCTAGTACCACAATTTGAAAAATGAAACGTACGAAGCAATTTTTCTTGGCTTTGACAGGCCAATATAATGCATAAAATGCTTGTAGTAAAGCCAATTTGGGGATAATTAAATTGTTACTATGCTCTGACACCGGCGGCCTATTCAATCCTCAGGTAGCGTTAAATTAGTGTTAAAGCGCTTTGTTTAGTCGGTCACGCGCGTATTACGGGACCGGGTATACCAAACGTAAAGGACTTCTTCACCATGCACAGATTACTTGCTTTGGTGACTTGTATTTCGAATTCGAACCAGCTTCAAAGTGACGCGAGTGACTTCACGGAGCGAGAGGCTTTTGCAATCGGTTCGGGTTCGGTTAAGGTTCGCCAGTACTCACATTATTCGGTTCAGTTCCTGTTCGCTCTGCACGATTTTGAAAAATACGGTTCGGGTTCGGTTAAGGTTCGACCAAAATAGCGTAAAACCGGTTTGTAAAACTCCGGTTCGGTTCGACTCCCTGGTTACGCCACTAAATATTAAATTCTACAAACACGACACCCGAGTATTAAAATATCACAAGCGGGAAATAGATAAAAGTGAACTCTGTGTTGTTTCATATTTCTGTTGTGAATGTACAATATTTCTGCGCCGTTTATCACCTCCTAAATCAAGTTCTTGGGATCCGCCTCTGGCTACGCGACCAATTAACCGTTTTTTTCGTAAAATTTTCGAAGCTACAAGTGGGTTACTGAAATGTGCAAGGGGATCACTTAGTGACCCGTGGGTCAGTGGTTCGCCATCCCTGTCCTATAGCATCACAAGCTTTAAAAATGGCATCACAAAGCATACTTGGGCCTATACTTAAATTATGTTTCAAAGAATTTTAAAAAGAGCCAAAAATCATTCACACAAGTAACAAACAACATGGAAACGTAAGTTTTCCAAGATAAATTAATAACACAATTTTTGCGGTTTTCGTCATGTAGCACTTGATACCCTAAATGCGATTACGTAACCTTAGTTCCACTTTATGCAAAAATAATTTAAAAAATGAAATGACCAAAAGTATTGTTTGAACGCAACAGTACCGTTTGTTTTTTTCCTAATAACCGTCTTGTTTCTCAACTGTCCTGTTTTTTCCTTCCTGACTTTCGCATGCGCAGTATGTGTTGAATGCGTAGAATTTATCCGAAGCGATTTTGTTATCTGCAATTGCACAGCTCTAAGAAAAAAAAAAAAGAAAAATGAAATTCTGATCCAAGGGAAAAAAAGAAGCACGGAAAACAAAACAATACATTTGTGCGTTCACATCTACTCACACCGTTGATAAATCTTAGCGTTAAACTGCCTGGTGTAGACTTTACGTGTAATCTCGACTTTTGGCAGTTCGGGTAGTCGCTTTGCTTGATACTTAATTTTCTTTTGCAAAGTTGGTACTGAATTTTATATCCTGAAGACGCTTTGCAGAATAGGAAATGGACATGCTATACAATAAGTATACTCACAGATTAACGCAAAGCGAGTGGCTTCTTCGTATAAAACCTTGCTCATGTATCTGAGTTGCGCGCGAGGGACTGTAGAAGTTTTGGCTCAAATGACGTTTCGCTCGTGAAAAAAAATACTAAGTAAGTGAAGCGAAAAACTACCGTTCCATTTTTCTATTCTCACTTATGATGTCATAATATGTTGTATCATGTGAACATAGACTGCTTGGCATGAAGCAGAGATGGGCGGAGTCACAAAAAACTGACTCCGGATCCGAAAACTTGGACTCCGAATCCGCTCCGGAATCCTATTTGTTGACAAATTTTAGAATTCGAATCCGCTCCGGATCCGGATTTTAGCCTGAACCTGAAACCAAAATATTACGTTTCCCCATTACTTAGCATAATAAAGAAACGTAATATTCTGGTTTCAGGTTCAGGCTAAAATCCGGATCCGGAGCGGGCTTTAATGCAAAAACCCAAATCCGGATTCGCTTCGAATCGGGTTCCGTGCCCATCTCTGGCGTGAAAACTGACAGTAGCCTACTGCTCTAACTGTTTGCACTCGCTGCTTTTGCAGTATTGCCAAAGTCCTTCGAAGTTTCAGTTCAAACCTTTTGTGATCAATACTAGTATTATTCGTGCACAAAAATAAGTCCGCAGTTACAGTTGGAATATTTGGGGGGGCTGCAGTCCCCTTAGACGAGCCGACACTGGTTGTATGTTTAAATGCTACATGCAAACTAGGGCTGCGAACACGCAAGCAATTTTAATCGTGTTTGAATTTTTCATTTTTAATTTTGCGAGTTCAAGTAAGAGTTCATCAATTTTTACCGAGTTTATGCTGAGTTCGAGTAGTTTTTGTCGAGTATAGGCTGAGTTCAAGCGATTTTTGTCACAATTAAGATAAATTCATAACTCCATTAACTTTTTCCGAGTTCGGCAAAAAAAAACGAGTCCGAGTACGCAACCCTGATTCAAACTCGCACTGGTAACCGTTTGTGAATGCGTACGGGTGTGATTCCACAGAATACGATACGATTTTTCGTACGTAAAGTGACGTAGGCTGCGAAATAGAGGTTATGACGTAAGGCTACGTCTCTTTGCGCGGCATTCTAGCAAACAATCACAAGGTGTTTTTCAAAACAACCGATAAAAAGCAAAATTGTTCGGATTCGAATTATGTGCAAGATATTATCGTCAACTGCTTACGTCAAAAATTGTGTGAAATTTCATGCGACGACAAATCGGATTAAAATCGCATTTAATGTGAACAGACCGGATTCTTTGTACTGTTTGCTTTCACTTGAACTAGCAGTAGTCATTGTCCTGGTCCCTTTTATTCGTTGTTAATAATTGTCGCTTGAGAATGTAGGCGTACGTTGGTGTGCAACCCCATTTAGTCACAAAACTGCATTTTAGTCAGGATTATCCTAGGTCCGGCCCTTGATGGGCTTCGTATTTCCAGTGCAATCGTGCATGTTGTACCAGATGCGCTGTTTATAGCCATTTGTACGTTTAGCAATGTAGTATTGTTGGTCTAGTATGCGTATGTTCAGCGCACAATAATTTCCTGGTTTTACTCAGCATTGGCTTGCATTTTTTCCTTTTGCCCAAACAAGACTTGTTCTTATTAACCGTCAACTCAAGATTTTTCTTACGTTACTGGGTGTTTTAGTTGTTGGCACTTGCTTTGTAGGTGTTGTTAATATGTTTTCTGTTACTGTGTGTTTATAGGGAGATATTTGCAATTAACGTGCTTATCGTATGAATGGTTATAATTGCTCGGCAAGCTTTCAAGATTCTGTTTAGATATGATATTGATTCATATGGAAGAATATTACAAAACACTGGAAGTTGTTTGGAGCATCGATGGAATTATCCCAGCGTGCAACAATTAACACTTTTGAACGTTGATCTTCGTGCTAATTTACAAAAATGTTTTTTTACACAGCCTACTATTTATTCGCCGCCATATGAAAACTCCTGCTGCTGATCGCCGATTTTGTTGCTCAGTGTGCGAGAAAGGTTTTCGGCATCAGAGTACTTTTGTTCGCCACATGAGAATCCACACTGGTGAACGTCCGTATGCTTGTCCGATATGCGAGCGAGCTTTTACTACCCAGCATGTTCTTAAGGGCCATTTGAGAGTCCACACCGGTGAACGTCCTCATATTTGTCCGATTTGCGAGCGAGCTTTAGCGTTTCGAAGCAATCGTGAATGCCACATGAGAACCCACACCGGTGAACGTCGTTATGTTTGTCCCATTTGCGAGAGAATATTCAGGCACGACGCTGGTCTCAAGCGTCACATTAAAATCCACACTGGTGAACGTCCCTATTCTTGTTCAATTTGTAACAAAGCTTTTGCACAGTATTCTTGTCTTAAGCGCCATATGATAACCCACTCTAGTGAACGTCCTTACGCTTGTGGGGTTTGCGAGAAATCGTTTTCGTTGCAACGTTATCTTAAAGGTCATATGAGAACGCACATTGTTGAACGTCCCTATTCTTGTCCAGTTTGCAAGAAAGCTTTTACACTGAATACTGATCTTCAGCGCCATATGAAAACCCACACGGGTGAACATCCTTACGCTTGTGGGGTTTGCGAGAAATCATTTCCGTTGCAACGTTATCTTAAAGGTCATATTAGAATCCACTCTGGTGAACGTCCCTATTCTTGTCCGGTTTGCAAAAAAGCTTTTACGCTGAATACTGGTCTTCGGCGACATATGAAAACCCACACGGGTGAACGTCCCTATTCTTGTCCAATCTGCAAGAAAGCTTTCACGACACATTACAATCTCAAGCGCCATGTGAAAATTCATTGATGGACGTCGATATGTTGCTCCGTTTGCGGTGAAACGTTTTTGCAGCAAAGCATTGTTAAGGGAAACTGAAGTGTCGAATTGTGCCATGTTAGAACCATTGATGTCATAGAGAAAGACTAGACAGCGCATCGCTTTTCGAAAAGTGAAACAATTTGAAGCGACACCATTATGCGTGGCTAGTAGGGATCGAACGGGTCTCCGGCCCCGGCCAGGGATGCCACTTTTTCCCCAGTCCGGCTCCGGCCGGGAAGGGTCATAAAAATTGGCCGGGGCCGGGGTTGAATTTCAAATTTATTTACCGTATATTCCGGCGTATAAGACGATCTTTAAAGTGCAAAAACCCACCCTTAAAAATTGGAGTGGTCTCGTACAACGAATATAAAAGTCATTTCTTAATTTTTACATAAAGATTTTTTAAAATTTTTTATATGAAAAATGCGTTGGTGCATAAAAATACAAAACGTGTATGCTTAAAATGCTTAAAGCGTGTTTGAGGTTCGCCATGCACTGATGAGAAGCTCAATGAAAAGCGTGTACAAGTACGAAAGTATTACGTGACTGAAAGCATTACGTAACACCATTGACGGCATTTACATGAGGATTATGAACGCACGTAGCCTACTTAGCTATGTATTCTAGACCCAATATAAAGCATTGTATAAACCCCGGTCCCGGCCAAATTTGTTGCCCCGATCGTTCCCTAGTTGCTGGTTACCCGAGTTTGCGTAAATGCGTGTCTGGCAGTAGCTAGAAGCAGCAAGAAAAGAACTGTTTGGCCGAAAAATATTTTAATGATTTCAACGTTATTATGGAATCATTGATTGATTTAAAATCACTGACATGGACAAAGTGTTTATTGTTACTAATTGTACGAGTATAATGTAACAGTACGAAATATCTACTTGTTAAAGGTAAATTTCATAAGGTTACAGTTAGGTTCTTGGCTTAATTACGCTTTTAAACAAGTACTTTTGCGTAAGTTATATATTCAAACTGGAATAGATGTTTTTTCGAACTTTTTCTGCCATTACACTGGGGCGCTAAGGGCTTAATATGCTAAATGTTTCCTCCTTTGAGAAGGTACCTCACAGTACTGTAGATTACATCATTGTGACCAAAACAGAAAATCTTTTTGAAGCTTGAAAGCGATGTTATAACTTATAAGGACTGTTTTAATGTTGATGTAATTGTTTCCTTTAAGCTGCATTTCTGAATCTGTTCCTGCATTGCATCAACAGAATTTTGTAGAATTGTAAGATTTTTGCTGTGGTCTTGCCCACTTATTTTCCGCTAATCGGAAATGAAAGGCCGCAACGTGCTAAAAAGGCTAGCCATTTTGCCGAACTGTAGACTTCTAATTTAGCGACTTTGATATGATATTGCGGTTTATTTGGTAGATAAAGGGGGCGGTATAGCGCTGGTAATAACGGGACAGAACAGCAATGGCCAATATACACATCAAACATCACGCTGTATCTTATCGCGTTCATTATTGAGTTGACAACGTAGAAACAGTAAACACTATTTTGATGTGCATAACTTCTATCCAATTATGTCATAATTTTTTACCAAACCACAGATTGCCAACTTTACACAATCTTAATAAAGATGATAGCCAGTATGTTTGCAATCATTATACAAACGTTTCGGCAAGACCCTATTCATCTTCAGTGTAATACCATCCTGTAGTTTTTACCCTGAAGATGCCACACTTTCAGAAATGGGCGTGTAAGAGCAAGAAAAATGCCTAAACCAAATTTCAGTGCGATTTTATATTTTGGGACATGTGCTATAGAGTTTCGAAAAGAAGCAGTTAGCCTGTTAACCTATGAGTGAATTCGCATTTATGTTGTGTTGTTTTCATTCTCAGTATTTGTTGCTGATGCGAGAAAATTGACTTTCATTTGTTTGTGTTTCGTACTATACTAGCCTAGTTATTATTAACTGTCTGCTTACGATTTTTATCAAGTTTACTGGTTGAGTGCTTAAGTTATTAGCACCTGCTTTGTGGGTGTTGTTAATACATTTTGTGTTACTTTGTGTTTACAGGAAACAATGTGTCATTAGCGTACTTTTCATATAAATGATGAATTTGCTCGGTAAGTTTTCCAGAGTCTGTTTAGGTATGACATTGGTTGATATCGAATAACATCACCATACATTAAAAGTTGTTTAAAGCATCGACGGAATTATCCCAGCGCACAACGATTAACACTTTTGAACATTCGTATTCGTGCTAATTTGCAAAAGTGCTTTTTACCCAGCAAAGTACTATTTATTAGCCACCACATGAAAACTCCTGCTGCTGATCGCCGATTTTGTTGCTCAGTGTGCGAGAAAGTTTATCCGAATCAAAGCAGTTTTGATCGCCACATGAGAATGCACACTGGTGAACGTCCGTATGCTTGTCCGATGTGCGAGCGAGCTTTCACCGACCAGCAAGGTCTCAAGGGCCATTTGAGAGTCCACACCGGTGAACGTCCTTACGTTTGTCCGATTTGCGAGCGAGCTTTTACGTTTCGAAGTAATCGTGATTGTCATATGAGAACCCACACCGGTGAACGTCGTTATGTATGTCCCATTTGCGAGAGAACATTCAGGCACAACGCTGGTCTCAAGTGTCACATGAGAATCCACTCTGGTGAACGTCCCTACTCTTGTACAATTTGCAAGAAAGCTTTTACATGGAATTCTAGTCTTCAGCGCCATATGATAACCCACACGGGTGAACGTCCCTATCCTTGTTTAATGTGCAAGAAAGCTTTTACACAGAATACAGATCTTCGGCGCCGTATGAAAACCCACACGGGTGAACGTCCCTATTCTTGTCCTATCTGCAAGAAAGCTTTCACAGAACATTATAATCTTAAGCGCCATATGAAAAATCACTGATGGACGTCGATATGTTGCTCCGTTTGCGATGAAACGTTTTTGCTGCAAAGCGCTTTTAAAGGGAAACTTAAGTGTAGAATCGTGCCGTGTTAGAACCCTCACAGGTGAAAGACTTGTTCGTGTTTTGTTAGCACTGTAGTTCTTAAACTTGGAGCAAGTACCGAAGTCAGCGATGGTAATGCGTTGATGTGGTAATGTAGAGTTCATCTTCCCTTACTCAAAATTACTTCCAACGCCACTGAAAATAATGCCGCTGTGTCGATAGCCTGCCACGATGTACTTTCATTGCTTTTAACAGAATGCCCTCAAAACTTCATGACAACCGACTGCAACAAATAATCCCGGATTGGTTGTTCAATAAAAAAAATTATCCCCCCTTTTTTTTAATTTCTAGATGCGCCGGTGAACCCAGGTAAAGAACCACAGGGTTAGCAAGAGCGCTTTTTTGCATCGACAGACTCTTAATCGCCACACAGAACCCACACTGATCAACGTTACCGAGTGCATTCGATTTGCAGCCAAACCCTTTCTCGCGATTCCACGCCTGAGCTTTATAAAATAATACATGCTTGTGAACATTCGCATTTGCGTAGTTAGCGTTGAAGCAATTTTGCGTCAATGGTCACATATGCCAATGGGAATACGCGCAATTCAGGGGCGTGCCCATAAATTTGAAAAGGGGGAGGGGAGGCGCAATTTACGACGTCCAATTTACCGCTCGAAATCAAGTGAAAACTAAAAAATAAAAAAAAGGTCTTCACGTCCTCAGCTTATATTTCAGCGAGGGTAGGGGCGCGGCCCCCCTGGATGCGCCCCTGCAATTGTTACTGTTTTGTTTGTAAGATGAATCAGTTGACTGCTTCGAATTTTTGCGTAGTCATGACCAAGGCGGGACACTGACTTCAAAGTCCCTAACCTTGATCTTTGAGCTATTGTAACTTTTGCCTCTAAAGCTGCTGCTGGTGAAAATATTTCAGGCAAATATAATGATTGTGAAGCACTTTATCCATATACGCTGCTATGCAGCTTGGGCAGAAGTTTATCTTACAGCCTGGTGACTATGACCTGGCCGTTCGCAAAAAAAAAACATTTCAGCTTTTCAATGACCGTGTAATGCCGAAGTCAAATTTCAAATCGATTTTATGTTTTGGGATACGTGCTATAAAGTTTTGAAAAGAAGCAGTTAGCCTATTAACCTTTTAGTGAATTCGCATTTATGTTGTGTTATTTTCATTTTCAGTATTTGTTACTGATGCACGTAAATTAACTTTCATTGGTTTGTGTTTCGTACTATGCGAGGCTAGTATTTATTGACTGTGTACTTACAATCTGCATTAAGTTTACTGGATGAGTGCTTAAGTTGTTGGCACCTGCTTTGTGGGTGTTGTTAATACATATTGTGTTACTTAGCGTTTATAGGAAAATATTTGCAATTAGTGTACTTTTCATATAAATGATTAATTTGCTGCGTAAGTTTTCCAGAGTCTGTTTAGTTACCGTATGACATTAGTTGATATCGAATAACAATCACCATGCTTTAGAAGTTGCTTGGAGCGTCGACGGAATTATCCCAGCGTATGCAATTAACACTTTGAACGTTTGTATTCGCGCTTCTTTTGGAAAAGTGTTTTTGCGCAGCAAAGTATTGAAAGTACTATTAGCCACAATGAAAACTCCTGCTGCTGATCGCCGATTTTGTTGCTCAGAATGCGAGAGAACTTTTTCGCATTGAAGCAGTTTTGATCGCCACATTAGAATCCACACTGGTGAACGTCCTTGTTCTTGTCCGATGTGCGAGCGAGCTTTACTTGGCAACATGTTCTTATGGACTATTTGAGAGTGCACGCTGGCGAACGTCCTTATGTTTGTCCGATTTGCGAGCAAGCTTTTTCGTGTCTAAGTACTTGTGAAAGCCATATGAAAACCCACACCGCTCAACGTCGTTGCGCTTGTCGGGTTTGCGAGAAATCGTTTTCGTTGCAACGTTATGTTAAGGTGATAGGAAAACGCACATTGGTGAACGTCCCTACTCAAGTCCAATTTGCAAGCAGGGAGTCGAACCGAATCCGAACCTGAACCGCGAACCGGTAAAAACAGCTTTTTTTCAGTAAGCCCGAACCGAACCTGAACCTTTTGAATTTGAGATCATTGAACCTGAACCGAACCCGAACCTTTAAAATTTTATGCAAGTGAACCGAACCCGAACCTATAATATTTTGTGGACACAAACCTGAACAGAAATCGTTTAGTAACAATGTTTGAATCTGAGCTGATTCTTAAAAAATATTATTAAAAATCTCTAGACAAGTGCTGCGATGCGCAACAGTCTTTCTGCTTACTTGAGTTTTTTCTCGTTCTTGCGGTAACTTTGCGATAACCTCAACTAAATGTAGTCAGGTTTTGTATTTGTTGACGTTTCGTTGGTACTGACGACCAACATCATCAGAACGATAAAGCACTGACCAATTCCAACCTCTGCAACATTCTTTCTGTTTTTCAAAATTTAATGAATTATTACAATTTTATTTAACCTTAATTGATTCGGGCATGCAATTTACATTTCGTTATTTTAATGATACAAAACCCTAATTTAGTTTTTGGCCAAATGAAAGATTTTGAAGTGAACCCGAACCTGAACCGCGAACCGGTAAAAACCGCTTTTTTTCGGTGAACCCGAACCGAACCTGAACCTTTAAAATTTGGATTTAGTGAACGGTTCATGGAGGGGGGGTAATGTGGGGGATGCATTCCCCCACCAGCAATTTTCAACAATGCTTTGGATGAATAAAATTTTTCCGTAATTTCAAACCTCTTCATAACAATATGCCTTAGTCGCCTTAAGCACGCATCATCGAAACTGTGCGAGCAAAATGCATCATATTGGCGAAGCACTCAAAGTTAGGTGTCAAAAATATGAACAAAGTTGACTTGAAAAGTGTTCGAAAAGCATGAAAATGGCCATTGCAGTATGCAAATCTTCAAAAATTTTCCGGAGGAGCATGCCCCTGGACCCCCTGGAGTCGTTTTTGTTATTTAGAGTTCCATGAAATTAACTCTGCCGGAAAAAAATACGCTGAAAGGAGTGACGAAATGTGGTGCCCCCTCCCAGAAAAAGGCTGGCACGAAATTTCTTATTTCTAAAAGCAAAAAAGCCATAGGTGGGCAAGTTAATGCGAAACGTTAGCTTCGTTAACCATCACTTCGTTAACGCAATTATGTACCTCCGTTAACGTTGATTCGTTAAATTTAACTCCAATTAACGGAAGTTAATTAAATTCGTTAAATCGTTAATTTTGATGTAAAACGGCAATTCTTTTCAAAAAAAAATTAAAAATTTTTTTATATCAATGTTTGCGTAAGCATTTAAGCAATTTTTCTGCTTACAAGCAATATGCTTTGTTGTTTTTATCTCGCTTTTTGACCTCATTGGTCGTATTTTGCTAGTTTATCGATGCTAAACTTAACCAACAATAAGAGAAATAAGCGTTTACAAAATATTTAACAGAAGTTATCAAGCACTAACGGAAGTTAATTGAGTCCGTTAATTTCAAAAAGAAGGTTAACGAATTAACTAGTGAATGAAAAAGTTAGCTTCGTTATTAACGATTAACGAAATTGTGCCCACCTCTGAAAAAAGCCATTGCTTCTCAACCTTTTCAGCCTTCAAGATGTCCGGTATCATGCGATATGTAACCTCGCAATATGTACAAAATAGGAAGAAAAAGCTTTCTTTAAACCAGAATAGGTTTAAAAAAGAAAACAGTTGTTTTTTCCATAAATATTTTTATCATGCTAAGTAAAAAGTTTAAAACTTCGCGGAAGTCGCGCAACACTTTGAGAAAGCTCATGAAACACCTGTGTTCCGCTGAGCACACTTTGAGAAACGCTGCCATAACTCATAAAAACCTATTTAAGTTGGCTTCTAAAACAGCTGACCGTCTGATGTATAATGGCTTTATGGCAGGCTACCAGATTTTTTTGGACAAATTTAACGCTTGTTATGGATCATCCTTATGAAAGTTTGCTTTTGATGGCTGAAGCTGTTTTGGTGTATGCAGCTGTCTGACTGTAAACTCTCATTTTGGCTTGTTTGTTTCTAAATGGACCCTTGTTTAAAAAATTCGGATTGGGGTGGAGTCTTGATAAGGATTTTAATTTTGCTGTTACTGCACGTTCTGTATCACTTGGTGAATAAACAAACAGATTGATTGATTGAGTCTAAAATATCACAATCCGTTCTTCTCAGCAACAAAATCCGTATAACTTCAAGGGATTTTGCCACCAACAAAGAAAGAAAAGGGCAAAATTGTTGAACCAGCATGTTCTGTGTTCGGGGCACACATGTTGTTAAGGTAATGGATACAGTAGCTTGTTTGAGGAGGGGGGGTTGCAAGAAAAAACATCCGATAGGTGTACAGTGGTAGGTGTAGACTAGGGTTTAAAGAAGATGTAGATGAATGCTGGTAATATGTTGCTGACTGTTGAGGCTTGTGTTTGGAATACCGGTTACAGTACTTGTACTGTGTACCGGGTACCAATACGGTATGTCGTTTTGCTACATCCTTGCCTAACAACTGTACCGATATGGACTTACAGTTGCTTGGCCAGTTGGCTAATATAAACTGAGCCAAATAACCTTGTAGATAAGCTCTTATTTTGGCATATTGCTGCAGATAAGTCTTATCACTAGTATAGCAGTATAGTAGAATGTCAATTCCATAGTAGCCTACTAGTCTATGCCCAGTCACAGTGTATCTATGATTAGTCTACTAACAGTGGAACCACTCTCTGTGCTCAGTTTCTGGAACAAAAATCTCAACTTACCGGTAGGTGTTTTTACAAAACTTAGAAGGAGTTTCTAGTCTAGTTTATTTGGCTGCTACAATAATCAGATGTTAGCGAGCAACTTTACTAGGCTATTTATGCCAGGTACCAGCTGACCAGTATACAGTATTACTGTAGACTACCAGTATAAACGCAGCTCGGTAGAGCTAATCCCTACTTTTATTTTCTGCATGTGCCGTAGGAGTACAGTTCACCTGCTTTGAAAATATTTACCTATTAGTTTTCTGCAAATTGCAAAAACAAAAGATTTAAAAGTGGCGACGCAATAATCTGTTGTTTTTGGAAAGGCAGTGGCTATTTGTATGGGCTCGTACAATTAACGTCTGGAGTTATTTGTGCGTGATAGTTGATCGTTGCATGAAAAGTATCGTAACTTACTGGTACCGGATACCTTCTTATTCTAGTCTAGTCTATTATCTTCTTGAACTTGATGGTTGACCTCATGTCACGACAAGAATCGAACTGAAGCCAAACTAATCGAAGCCAAACCAAAGCCTCCACGAGAATCAAGCCCAAAACAATCGCAGCCCTTCCCTACTAACGCTGCGCTATACAGTATCTCACCGTTCCATAGAGAAGTCGTGATGGTCTAGCAAATATAATAATGGCGCTTATAAACCATGCTTGTCACGGTCTATTGGTTATATGCAGAGATGACCATTTACCATATCGAGATAATTTATCGGCGATTATTTATCACTGATTAATTATTGTTATCACTGAAGTAATTTTGATTCATCGATCACCAATGTTGCTTTTGTAATATATTTCGTTATCGCCAATAAATTATCGCGATAAACGATTCTTAATGCACAGTTCTGTCGTTTTCAGGAAGAACACAAGGTGGCCAAATTTTTGATTGTTTTTTATTGCATAAATTTGATGATTAGCCTCTATTTTTCATTATGCGTGAAAATCAAATTTCTATCGCAAGTAGTTTTTGAGATATTAGCGAAATGAAATGGAAAAACACAACGTCGCGTTTTTATTTCCAATTTTTCAGGAAAAACGCAACGTGCTAGAGCATGCATAATAATCGCAGTTATTGCATAACTTTGGCAAAACAATATCGGGAAAAACTTTGGCATGCGTAATTATCCAGTAATCGTACTTAATTACACAACATTGGCAAAACAATCGTACACAAAATGTTAATTTACTCAAAACCACAAAATAGCTCACGTTGTGTTCTTCCTGAAAACGGCAGTTGCACACAGTGATCAAAGTTAGTGAGTTAGCACTATGGAAAAAATACACTGTGTTCCTAAAGTGCTGTGGCAATTTAAAACATCTCTTTTTGTTTTATTTAATGCCACGGCAGAGTCAATGAACGACTCTCTTTTCTTGAAAAATCTAGAAACACATTTTTGCAATGTGACTTGCAAAAAAACTTCGTTGAAATTATTGAAAATTTACTGCAACATTTATTGGAAAAAAATTATTACGGTGACATGTATTTAACTGCAGATAGTGTACACTATTTCGACTTTTTAAGTCTCATCAGTTATTACGGTGAATTTATCGATTACTGATATCGCTTTAGAAAATTGAGATTTATGGGAATCTCCCGGGGCTTTTGTGAAGTTATCGATTATGTTATCGCTTTAGCAGTTTAGTACAGAAAGGGGGTAAAGTGTACAGTCGGCATTAGGTTTGGTTAGGATGAGGTTCGGTTAGGGTTGTAAGTTTGTAACTAAACCGAACCCTAGCCTGTAACCAAACCTAATCCTAACCAAACCTAACCCTAACCGAACCTGGGGGCTGATACTAGACAAAAAACGCTGGTGGCTGATTGTACACTCTACCCCAGAAAGGTTTATCGTGACCATCTCTGTTTATACGACCAAGTCGTCGTAGTTTAACAAATAGTGGCGCTTATAAACCACGCTCTGCACGGTCTATTGGTTATACGATTCTCACGTACTATTAACTCCAGACGATATTTGTATGGGTCCGTACTAATAGCCACTGCCTTTTTGGAAAGCAAGTACTGGTAGCATTTTTGTGGACATACTTGACAATTTTTTTTTGTTGAGTTGGTCCTCTGTAAGAATTATATGTACACTGACCCTGTAGCCTAGTTCAGTGAGTCCAATTGAAACCAGGTGTGGTTTGGATAAGTGATTTGTTTGAATTACTGGATAATGGAACAACATGCTATATTGTGAAGTTCCATCATACTGCTTATACCAGTACTGGTATATACTGTACATTATAAGCAGGGGCACACCCAGAAAATTTCAAGAGGGGGGGTTCTAAAAAAACTCGATCCTGCACTCAGGAGTGGATCCAGAAAGTTTTGGTGGGGAGGCGATGAAACTTTGAATCAGGTTGAGTGCTAACAAAATGCAAAGACGTTGGACCCAAAAAAAGCATGAGAAGCCCTTGAAAATGTTTTGATGTTTGCTACATATTTCAGAAATTTTTTCAAGGAGGAGGAACCCAAATTTGTCATATTTTCAAGCGTGTTTTTTTTTTGGCAGAATCATTTTAAAGTGTATTAAGAATAAAAAAAGCTGTAGGGGGTCTGGGGGCTTGCTCCCCCGGAAAATTTTTGAAAATTTACATACTGTAGTGGCTATTTTAGCCCTTTTTGAACAATGTTTAGGCAAATTTTAACTTTTTTACCACTAAATCTGAGTGTTTTACGAAATATTATGGATTTTGTTCATACTTTTTCGATTATGCATTCTTCGGGCATTAGGCTTATTGGTATCAAAAAGGTTCGAAATTATGGAAACACTGTATTCATCAAAAAACATGTTTGAAAATGGCTGGTGGGGGGGTGCATCCCCCCTGGATCCGCCCATGCTCGCACTGATAACAATGTCTCTTACCACTACACCAACCACACAATTTGGCTTCAGTATGATGCAGGACAAATTCTGTTATACGTAACTGTACAAATAGCATGTGCGGTTATTTTATTCAAGCATATTGCACAAAACCACCAGAATTTTCTTATTGTACACTGCTTAGCAAGCTGAGGCTGCATAAGGATAGATGAAACAAGCAGATCTTTGATATATATAATGAAATACATTAGTTCTAATTTTTTTGCGACTTGTATGAATTATGGCACTTGATATTACAATTTATGGTTTAAATTCCTCCAAACGTCATGCGCAATGCAGACATGTCCTGACCCAATGCCCAACCCAGTCCTGGGGGCGCACCTAGCACATTTCAAGGGGGAGTTCTTTTATTATTATTATATGAATACAACACAATGGTGAGAGAATTCACATTCAATCACACTTACAAGTGAGGAAAAATTAAACAAACATTAAAATACAAGAGAGGCAACAGCATGTAAATCAAACTTGTAAAGACGCAATTTAAACAAAGAAAGACTTGAAGCAGATACCAGATCATTTGAGAGACAATTCCATACAGAGACAATGCGGTTGAAGAAGAAGTGTCTAAACCGATCCTGTTTCGCATTATGAATGGTTTGCACAGTGAATTCAATGTGACGCAAATTATACTTGCAGTGACGATACTCAAAATAGTTGGAAAATTGCAAATCACAAAGGTTATGACATTTTGAACATAAGTATGAGGTCGAACTCGAGTTTGCGGTATTCGAGAGACTTGATGCCAAGTTTGCAAAGACGATCATTATAAGAATTAAAAGGAATGTTGCAGCGAATGAAAGCATAACGAGTAAAATTTCTTTGCACTGATTCAAGAAAAACGATATCATTTTTTAAATAAGGATTCCAAACACATGTATTGAATTCAACTTTAGGGCGAACGTCGATATTGAAAGCTTTTAGCAAAATCCAAATATTTTTAGTGGAAAAGGAACGCATAATTTGATAAGAACACAAAGAGGCATTACGATGTATATGAGAAATACGGTAAAACCATTTGAGATTATCACTAATGTAAACACCTAAATCTTTAACAACAGAGACAGTCTTGATGTTAAGTGAACCAGCAAAAAAGAGCTAGAACAATGTTTGCGAGATATACACCGATGTTCACATTTAGCTACTGCAAGATCAAGTTGATGAAGTTTGAGCCAGTTTGTGAATTTATCCAGATCCTGTTGCAAGCTAAAAGCATTATTGCTGAAAAGTTTGGCATCATCAGCATATAAAAACATTTCACAGTTAGGATTATCCTTAGAAACAAAACTAGGAGCGTCATTAGTGTAGATAACAAACAGCAAGGGACCTAGAATGCTTCCCTGAGGAACACCACTCTTAACAGGAAGGGAAGCAGAACAAATATTGTTAATACAAACACATTGCGAGCGATCAGTGAGAAAGCATTTTATCCAATTAAGTAGATTTTCTTTGACTCCATAACGTGATAACACTGAGATTAATTTGGAATGACAAACACTGTCAAAGTTCTAAAAAAAAAGATTTCGCACTCATGAGCGAATCCAGAAAATTTTGGTGGGTTGGATGAAATTTTGTGTCAGGTTGAATCTTAGCTAGATACAAAGACGTTAGACTCCAAAAAGGCTTAAAAAGTCCTTTGAAAAATGTTTTCATGTCTGGGGCGTATTCAGAAACTTATTTGGGAAGGGGGCACCATTTTTCAAGTGCAGTTTTTTTCAAGCGTAGTTTTTTTTCCGGCAGAAATATTTTAAAGCATGTTGAGAATAACGAAGATTTTAGAGGGGTTCGGGGGCATGCTCCCCCTGAAATTTTTTGTAAATTTACTTATAGCGGTGGTCGAACAATTTGTTGACAAATTTTGTTCATTTTGTGTTCATACATTTTTGATTATGCGTGCTTAGGGCGTAAGTAAGGCTTGTTGTTATTGAAAAGGTTTAAAATTATGAAAAAATTGTATTTATTAAAAGCATTTTTGAAAATGGTTAGTAGGGGGATGCATCCCTCTTGGATCTGCTCCTGCCCGCACTGATAACAATGTCTCTTCACTGCACCAACCAGTCAGTTTGGCTTCAGTATGATGTGGGGCAAATTCTGTCACAACTGTTTTGAAATAGTAGCGCTTACTGCACTTGCACAGTTTGAACACTACACTTTAAAATAGGAAGTGTCTAGATCGTCGGCAGCCTTTTATAGAAACACACAAGCAGTTTGCTGCAGTGCGGTAAAACTGCACCCACATGACAGCGACGTCATTATAGAAACAGACTAGCTGCTGGGGCAGCAGCGATTTGATTATGGAAACCAGGCTGGTGTTCTAGACTAGGGTTTTCCAAACTTTCTATTCATTGGTATTTGGTACCTTTAGACAGTTTATGGATTCGCTCGGATACCCCCAAAATCAGTGAAGACCAAAAAGAAAAAAAGGTCTTCACATCCACAGAGTCCTGTTTTTTCCACCAAAAACGGTGAAGACCAAAAAAAAAGGTCTTCACGTCCAAAGATTCATGTTTCTTCCACTACAAATAAAATTTAATATACCCCTTGAAAAGTCAAAATGTACACATGCACCCTACTTTGGGAACCCTGTTGAAAATAAGAGTTCGGTTTCAAAATGGGGGGGGTCGACCCCCTGGTTTCGCCATTGCGTAGTTCTCTTACCTTGACCTAATGCGTGTTTGCGGTTATGCGATGACGTGTAGGGAAAATCCTGCCCGCAGCTTTGAAGTGAACCATCCATAGTATTATGAGGTGGCTTAAAAATGTTCAGCTTCAGTTTTTTGCAGTCTTACAGCCAAATTTTGCCCTAGCAATTTGATGATAAATTACGGCTGTATCCCCTGCAACTCCATCTCCTACTGCTGTGTCTGGAGGTGTTGCTATGAACAATGCATGCAAGCATTTGTACATTAACTGTTAATGTCTATTTTATTTGCAGATAACTTTCCAGTAGGCTAGCCCACTTAGCATACTGTCATAATCTTCTTTAGTGTTTAGCAGTACAACCTACAACTTACCATCTCATCACTGCAGTGCTTCAGTTTAAGTAAATTGATGTTTGGTAACCCTCTAAAATGAATTCTAGAAGTAAGTTGCTGCTAGTTGTTTCTGTTATTGCTGTCATTGAATTATTATTCAAGACAGTAATTAATGTAGTAGCTTGTGATGCTTGATTTTAGTGACTCCTACATCAAAACGACGCCGTCCTTGCTGGTCTTCTGAATTCTGAAGGATGAGTAGGATGCCTTTTATCCTAGTGTAGCTTATGAGGGCTAATAGCCTGAAACAGTGTTGTCTTGCTTTATGGGACTCTAAACTTCTATATCGTTTAGAATGAGACTGTGTTTAGGTCGCATCAATGTTTGAATTGCCTTAGCTGTTGTATAATTGTTTTTTTTTATGTTCTCGCAATATTGTTATGTATAATTCTAGCGTTTTGCATTATTTGAATGAAAGTGTTTTATGTTTTGGAGTAAAACAAAAGTTTTCAAGATTACTTGTGGTGCTATTGAGAAAGGCACTTAGCGAGATTTCCCCATCTTAAACAGATGGCTGGCAACTCTTAAGTGAGCTTATTATGGCGCTTTGATCGCTTTCTCGTCATAGGAGGTTAAATAAGCTACTGAACTACACTAAACTTCAATTTCGTGCTGTTTCTTTTTAATCATTGCGCTTGCGTTGCTACGTTGAAGTTTTCTATCTTAATTTGCGATTAATTTCAAATTTGTACTATTTAATCATTATTCTCATCCATGCTCACGTGGTGTTAGCTTTAGATTGACATGGTTGTCTCAGTTATAAATAATGTTGTGACTAAGCAAACCCACAGCTGCAATCAGCTAAAAAAGTCACTTGGGAACTGTATATAAACGGTAGCCACTTATTTGACTATCTGCAGTAGCTTGCAACAATTTATGATACCTGGTGTGCTTTTGGGCTTGGAATAGATGTTCTGCATCAATGCATAAGCATTTTATACACACTTCGTGCCTTAAAGAGTAGCATAGCCGGGGGGGTCACTGTCCTTTTCTTTTTTTTGGCAAGTGATTGGTGTTAGTCTGGTGTTCTGACCCAAACAGATGTTATTTATGAACTTTTTGAGGTGGCTTTGCCTCCTGGTCTGACTTCTGTATTGTTATTTCAGGTTTGAGAAAGACTAAGGCAACGCGATCAGGTCAAAGAAGGTTAAAGGGATCAAAAAGAGGGAGGTTTCGCGGTAGACAGTTTGTGAAATGGTCTAGTTTTGAACAGAAGGGTTGCAGATCAGATGGTGCAACATCAACTGTACAATGTACAAGTGGAACCAGTGATATGGAAAAAACAAGAGGTACTGAAAGTATTTTTAACTTGTTCCTGACGACTATTTTTAACTTGTAAAATATGACTATGTGAAATGATGAGCAGTTGATGCGCTTTAAATATTTTGTATTGATATGTGCGTTTTTTCATCCCTCTGTTGCTCTAGGCCAGGGGTGCTTATCCTTTTTTGTCTTGTTTACCCCTTGCCGAAAAAACGAAGTGTAATTTACCCCCATTGTACCACTACTGCTTTTTCATTACTGAAAATTAAAGTTTTCTTTAGTCTTTAACTCAGAAAATTTACCCCCTCGATAGGTAAAATTTACCCCCAGGGGGTAAAATTACCCCCGTTAAGAACCCCTGCTGTAGGCTAATGCTATTGATATTATTTTAGGACAAAGCAAAAACCAAGTCAAGCAATTGGTTTATTCCAGGAAAATGGAATTTTCGAAAAAGAACTGTTCACATTTAGAGTCTCTCACTCCTCAAGATGGTCCATCTCACTCCTCAAGATCTCTCCACGTTGACAACGAGCTCGATTTGTACTCAATTTACTCATCTGGTTGTGTTACTAGAGCCCAAATTAGCAGGGTGAAGCAAATGCTAGCAGAAAGCCATGATGATGCTCTTACAACGTCACCTGGAAAAGTTTGTACTCGCTCCTCCACTTTATCAAATGCTAATAAGACACAAATTGATGTTCCATCTTGTTCTTCTGGAGGAAAAACATCCAACGTAAAATGCATCAAGTCCTTTGTGAGTATATTTTAGATATAAATTGTAGTGATGTACCGATACCAAAATTTTGCCCCATTACGATACCGAAAAAAATTACCGATACCGATCCGATTCCCGATTCTTATCGAATGTAGTACCGGTATTTAACGTAACACTGTCACGCAATGTTGCTACTTGTTAAAATTCACCGTGCTAAGATAGGGGTCATAAAAATATTTAGCTGAGGGTAGACTAATGCAATAAGGGAGTGACGTGGATCAAAGATTTTATATTATATAGAAATGATATCCATAATTCCTGGGCCATACTGCTTACAACACAAGTATGTTTACAACTTCAGCCTACCTTACACAAAATCGTATAGTCAATAAAATACAATTTTTAAAATCAAACCCTTTCTACTCGCTTTATTGATTTTTTGAATTGGCACAAGATATATATATACCAATATTATCGCAAATCCCATAATTTTGAATTTCAAGTTGGTGATATGCCAAAGCAACCTATCTGAAAGAGTTATCCTAAATACCACATGCTATTTGGGCTCACTTCTTCAAAATGTTTTTTTGCATATCAGATAATGTTACTACATTGTTGACGCAAAAGCAACTTCAAGTTTTGTAATCCCAGTAGGCAAATATTGTTAATTTTAACCACTAAACTTCAACTAATAAATTTTGCAGATAGTCTTGTGTTGCTAATTTTTTAAATTATTTTTTAATATTTGTTGCTGATTACTACCATTTTCATTGTCAAATCGGTTTTAAAAGAATCGGTATCGGATCGGTAATCGCAGGCATTTTTGATCGATCCGACATCGATGTCGATACCCCCCAAAACACCGATTATACCGATTCCTGATACCGATTCCGATTAATCGGTACATCACTAATAAATTGGCAGCTGAAATATTGGCTTTGTGTTACCATAATTGTTTTGATAATGTTGAGGCATAAAAACAAAAAATAACCACGTAACAAATGTAACTATTACAGTTCTAATAATTAGATTTTGACATTCCCGCAGTGCATTAGTACTAGTAACAGTAGTACTACTACTGGGTTATATATTTTAACTATGGCCTGTGCTATTGAAAATGTGTAATTAGTACTCTTTAATTATGCAAATATTTTTCATGCTTTGAAACGTTTTCCTAAAAAATTATTCATCGAAAATTAAAAAGCAGCAAATCTGTTTTGCCCCAAGGTCATGGTGCTCTATGTGACACTCACAATTTTGTGGATATTTGCAGAGAATCGGTCAATTTAGATATTTGGTGAACCGCATTTTATACAATTACGCCTTTAATGAATGCTTGGTGGTGAACTGACCACAACGTAGCGGTATGACATTTTGGCAGTATCACATGCGACACAGTCGCTGTTTTGCATTTATCAAAGTTTGTTCAGTTGTACCAATATTAAAATACTTTTGACGATTGCCTAAAATTTTCGAAGTTTTGAAAATGGATGCAGTCAAGAACAAATTTTTTTAGTTCTGTGTTGCACTGTGTCTTTCATTTTTAAAAAGTTGGAAGTTTTTCCGTTGGCCAACTCGTCAATTATATCTGACGAACTTTCATTTTATGTACTCGGTAAATATTTAGGAACAAAGCAACTTTACACCATTGATTCTGCTTAGGCAGCGGTCTCTCTTTAAATCGTGTTGGCGCTAGTCACAACGCTTGTTGTGTTTTAAACTTTTAAACATCATCAACTTTGTGACGTCATAGATAACGCTGTCGCTTCGTTGGTGAGATTCTCGATAGTTTTTATAAACGGCAACAATCTAGTTACTGAAATAAATCCTAAAATGAAAGACATTTTATGTCTATATTTGAATAATAATCGATATGTTGTAATAGATCTGATATGCCAAAGCACAGACAAAACTGTTGCACGAGCAGCGATAAAGTGGCTAGTTTAATTATGCGGATTAACGTTGCTTCGCGTGTGCTTTCTAATATCTATGATGTGTTAAGCATTGCATTTTTTCCCTCGTCATTGATTTTAAGCGAGGAAAGACGAAGATATTTGACCAAGGGCCGCCTTCTGCAATGCTTCAGGCAGAAAGATTGGGCAATTAAACGCAGCGCTCGTTCACGTGTATACCGACTTGCTAAATCTCTAAAATATCTTTCCGTTTTTCAGTCATTAATGCGCTTGTGATATGCAGGCAACTACGAGCGTTAATATGATTTTAAAAAGCCAGTATCGATTACTTTGTTCTTTCAAATGTGCCAGATTAGGTGGTGAGCGCTGTGAGATGGCTAGAAGTGTGCGAAGACTTTTTGTCTGTAATGACAGAGCAGGAAAGACGCTGCCATATGTGACTTGTGCGATTGTTGCGCTGGTCTGTCTTGCTTAACAATCCTCCTATTTAAACTGGTTATTCTTTAACTAGTGATCTACGCGCTGATTAAGTTAGGATGTATTTTGAATGCATGTTTACGTAGTTTTGTGACATTTGGAACAGGCGTTGAGACATGAAGAGAATTTAGAACAGTATTTTGTAAGGTTATGTGTCATCAGATTAAAGCGCTGGCATAAAGACACGCTAGGTCTATGCACGTAATCGAAGTTAATCCAAGTTTAAGGTACAACTGATCAATAGAGTCTGGTCGAATATTTTCTCTTTCGTGCAAACATTACGGTTTGCTGCATAATGCATTAAGGCGAAGCTAGTCGTTCCATTTGTCAATAAATACTGTGTCGAGTTTTTATGCCCGATAGATAAGTTGCTTTCTCTACTTCTTAGCATACCTTTATGTCTACGCAATTTGTAATAAGTGACAGGGAGTAACAGTTTAGCAAGCGAGAACAGATTTATACCCAAAGGCTAAGAGGTAATTCGTTTAAAATCCAACGAGTGTTAAGGTTTGTCTGTCGTTGAAAATTTCGTAAAGCAAGAAAGCGTTGCCCTACGATTTTGACTTAAGTAGACGTTAAAAATTTGATGGCTGTAATTAGTGGTTTTAATGTGACGAAAAGAACTACATTTACCGCCTTTTTGATATTGTTAAGACTATTAATAAACTTTTGTTTTTTGGCTAAATGCACCTTTGTATTGTTAATAATAAAACCCGCCAGCGTAAGGCAAGTTCGCATAATTTGTTTTGGGTGTTCAAGAATAAAATTAGGGTGTTTACGGCTCTTTGGTTCAAGTCCTTGACTTATTTCATTAAGATTTTGTGTCTTGTATGTATTACGACGCCATAACTTTTTATTGCATGTTGATGTTGAAGGGTGTGATTCAGAAATTTTTAGCGTGATCTGATCGAGAATCGAACCCAGTCTATTAGCCGCGAATTAACGCATTACCTTTACCATTTAGTAAGCAAAAAAGATATCTTAATTGCGCTCTCTTTCCGCTTCTCAAAATTGAGGTTGTAATCAAGTGTTTGAAGGCATTGAGGCGTGACGAAAAGTTGCGATGACGTTTTTGTCTGTACGTAGGTACTCGCGTGGTCTCAGTGAGAACGATTACAACGTTCTGCCCAGAACAGCCTGTTAAACTTTTTCTTTTGTAACAGCTGGTAATGTGCTTTAGTGTCAGCTAAGCTTTCAAATTCGCGTATGTGTGTAAATGAAGCAAATTAAACAAACGACTAAACGCGAGGGTATTTTTTTATACCAGGTTTTAAATTGTTTAGAGTTTATTCGCATTGAAATGAGTTTTTATTACTATTTTTGAACATCTGTTTTTAACACCATTTCTATTGATTTAACGTTGACGCAATCAATGCTTCTGAGTGGAGTCGTTCTTCAATGTTAAAAGGCTTTTTTTGAGTTCGCTATTCGAAGTAAATGATGCGTCTTGATCGTTTTAGTTTAGCAAGTTTTGATAAGAGCACGCATTAGCACATTGACACTTTATAGCGAGGATGGTATATGCGGTTGTGCTAATGATAAAACGAACAGGAAACTGATTTGAAATTATAGTTGCAAGTTTACAGCGATAGATTACACTGACAGGGTATTATTTTAAGCTGCAATATTAGTATTCGCTTTCCAAGTATTTTAGTTGCGGCACTAACAGTGCGTTGCGTTGCTTTTTATTCGCAGTGTTAGTTAACAGTGTAGTATTACGCAGCTTTAAATCAATTTGTAAAGCTTATCTTGTGAAACGATTTACCAGATTTGAGTTCGCACTCACCGCTTTGTTTAGCAACGGTCAATAACATTTTTCTATTAAATCAAACAGATGGAAGCGAGGGAAAGGTTAGGGACTAAATTAAACTTTCTGACTGAAATATGCGCATCACATTAATTGCAAAGTTTCTGCAGTGGTAAGCAAAAGACTGAAATCTGTCTTTTGATTAATGGCTGTTTTGTTTTCAGAATATACCATGTTTTGGTAGTACTTTAAACAATCATGAAAGAGAGTAGAAAGCTAAGAGTAATAAACGGTGTTACACACCGAATGAGGTACTCGCAGGTATAGTAGCATGATGATTTGGTGCTTTTGCCACTATATTCATAAAACTTTTATTTAGATGAAACGGAAACACGAAGCGTTAAATGAAACCCCAAAATCACCAGAAAAGAAAACGTGTAGAACTTCGTTGGGGTAAGTTTGTATGTCCGGTCCTAAGTGGGCACTGTTATCGCGCGGTTGCATGAAAACAGTTCTGCAAAAGTTTGAGGCCTTTGTTCCGTTTAGATTTAACAGCCTCAACAATCAGTGCTTACAGTGCCTAATTGCTTGCATTTTTTTGATATCATATTGTTGGTACCATTTCGTAAAGGTTTTTGAGCAGAAAGTACCAACTTGTACGCATATGTTGCATGGAGAGTTGTCTTGTAACAAAAGTATTGCGTGTAAAACGAACAAGGTGTTAATAATGTTTATTCTGCTTTTACCCGTTGCTTGCAATCTCAATACAATGATAAATAGTTCGAATTGCAGTAAAAGAAGAGCCAGGAAAAATATGTAATAACTAGGGCGATTTTTTTGTGACCTAAAAAACTTTAAAATGTGACTTTATTTTTACAAAAATGTGACTTTATGTGACTTTATTTTGAAGAAGAACAGAAAACGAAAAATAAGAGCAGTTTATACTAAAAAGCAATAAAACAGTCTCAATTGGTGCTCAAATTATAGTGCACGCACATATAGTGCTTGACATTCTTCGGTAAAAAGTTTCTGTCTTTGGCAAGTAGTTTCTTAAGCATGGAGAAACTGCGTTCAACGGCAGCCGTTGTTGGTTGGCATCTTTGGAGCAAGCCATACACAGCGGGAGCAACTTCTTGACAACTCATCTTAATTATGTCCATCATATCATTTTTTTTCAATCTCTTTTCGATGTAGGGCATAATGCCACAGCTGTCGTCACCAAATTCAAGATTAGTAATGTCATCGTGGGCCTCTTGAATAGTGTATTTTCTTTGCTCCATCTTTGAGACTAATCCAGCTAAGCAATTGTACTCTGTTCTGACTTTCATTAAATCTCGAGATAAACCTTCGGCACATACACTGTTCTTTGCTCTTTCAACTAATAGACCGGTCCCTTCAAATCCACTTACAATGCTTTGTACAGCAGGAAGGTTTTCAGCATAGTAAAAAGCTGCTTGCAGCCAACTCGCCCACCTTGTTACAACAGGTTGTGGTGGCTTTCCTATATCTTGGAATAATGCCTGTCGAGTCTTATTCTTAACGGTTGCTGCTTTGACACAAGCAATGAGATTGTCTACAGCTGGATACTTGGCTCTAACTCGCAGTGCACAATTATGAAGAAGATGGGCTACACATGTGACATGGAAAAGTTGCGGATATAGGTTCTTCAACGTATGTCCTGCAGCTTCCATATATCTGGCTGCATCAGTCAAAAGTAAGCAAAAATACATTCTGGAAACATTTAAGAAGTGCAATACGTCATCTATTTCTTGGCAAATGGCCTGCGCAGTTGGAGGTCCTGAAAGGACTTTGCAGGCTACTAAATAGGTTTTTTCTGGCTTGTCCAGTAAACCAACAAGAATATTCAAGTATTTACTTCCACATATGTCGCTTTCATCTGCCACCAAGAAAATTCTCTGCTCTTGTATCAAATTCTTCACTTTCTCAATTTCCGCTTCTCCCATTTCCTCTACTTTCTGCCGACATGATGTCTCAGACGGTAATTTCTTTCCCAGATCTTTAAAAAGCTGTCGTAACTCATTGTTTTGTAACTTTTTTAGCGGTATATCAGCTGCCAAAAAAGCTCTGGTGACATTGTAAGTGAAATCTTTGGAGGGGATGTCGATAAAAGTCTGAGCCGATTGTGAAGTTGAGGATGAGGAGGAAGGCAGCCCTTTTTGATGTTTTGCAGATTGCCTGTGTCTATCAACTTTGTATTGCTTGTCGCACTGAACCACACAACTACAAATATTACAGAATAGGTCTGGGGTTGGCGTTTTGATAAACTCGGTGGGGAATTTTGCGATTATGCTGTTGATTTTTGTTAGAGCTGAAGATTTTATCTTAGGCATGAGGCTGAATGTACTGTAGCTGTATATGACAATTATTTTCTAAAAATAGCTGAAATTAGTTAGCTGCAATGGCTAAGCTGTTACCTTACATTAGTACATAGAACTATAGTCTTACAAAATCGTCCTCTCTATATTTTCAAGAAACTCATGTAATGCAGTCACTTCACGCACACCTTGAGGGTACTATAATTTGCTTTTATATCCTGCCGGATCTCTTCATTACCGGTACCCAACAAAATGTCCTTTTCCTTACGGTATTTTGTTCTGATTGCTTTATAATTGTGACGCAAACATTAATCAATAGCAATAAGCATTTTTTGAAGATTCAAAATAATGACATCACAAATGTGTTTATATGCATTGTTAGAAGATAAAACGCTTTGTGGGCTTTATATTTAGTAAGCAGATCGTAAATTTATTCCAATTGTAGCAATGAATGATAAAATTAGGCAAAAAGTAGCACAAAAACGAATGTTACTTAAAAAATAAAATGTTACCTAAAAATGGGAAATGGAACTTTTTGTGACCTTTTAACTTCTTAAATACTGACCCTACATCTGCGAAATTTTGTTTCCACGCTTTTCACGTTAATTGAAGCCAGCAAAAAAATGGAACTTTTGTGACAAAAAATCACCCTAGTAATAACTACTAAATGTGAGCGGGCAGTGAACCATTTAATTGTATTCACCCAGACGTACTAATTGAATTACTTCATATTTTTCCAGTTTGTTGCTGTTTTTTTCTCGCATTGGCTGGAGTGGGTTTCCATTTGCAGCCTAGGAGTTTGTGTCATTTGTGCGGCTTTGGCAACTTTAAGAGTGTGGCTCGTCAAGCTTATTTTGAGATCAAACTTACGAAATCTTATCATCATAAAAAAATTGATTCTGTGGAGAGTTATTCTACTTCAAATTAAATTTCCCTCGGAAATGTTGCGAATTTTTTGCCGTTTCGCTTAGCGTTCTGTTTCTTTACTGCAGGGTTGTAATTTCAACAAGCTTAGTGACTCTGTTGTGTGATTTCAGATCTGTTATTGCAACTCGAACTGCCGTACTACCCACTGCTAACGACTCCGAATTAAGACCTTTAACGAGGAGGCGTAGTTTACTCTCAGCTAAGTCGATTGCACCAAGTACATGCACTTCAAGGTAAGGTTGTGGTCCATAAAATCTGAATTGAGTACCGGCGTTTCGAATTAACAAATAAAGGAGCATGTTTAGTAGATGAGATCATGGTTATTTTAAACGGAAAGTCGCTGTTTCGAGGCCAGTACTAGGCATTCCGTCATTCTATCTTTTAAAGGCATTGAAAATCACCGATTTTCCCAATTTCTTAGTTTGCCTCAAGTATTATCCAACGGCGCTGCGACGTTTTGTCGGAGCTAGCTGTGTTACCCTGACGCTAAGCCGCGGAGATGGCCCCGCCTCTCGTTACACGCTTCAGCGTAATAATGCGTGTGTAATAGAGATTTGACTTTGATTTTTTTACTATTCATCGTTGCGACCTTGTCTGAGCAGAAGCTAACAAATGGAATTCTAAACTAGTACATAATTTATATACCCTGAACTAGAGTAGTGTGGGTTGGGGTAGAGGAACCTGTTTTATATGACAAGTAGCAGGACAAAAAAAGTTATTGTAATCGTGGACAGTTTGTGTTTTGTGTGATGTCTGTTGTGCAAGCTCCTTATAATTATTTTATTACTTTTTTCTTCATTTCGCTGTAGTTGCTCTAAGTTGTTGTTGCAGCGTACATAGCGACGAATCGAAAACTCCAACTCCAGTTCCTCAACCTCTGTCTAAGCCTCAACCACCTGATGGAACAGATGATTGGCTGCAAAGGTAACGTACTGCTAGAATTTTGATAGTTGGGTGCTCTGATTTTTGGCTTCATGCTCAGAAAAAGGCCTTGTTGAAGCGAGTCTCGAGGAAGACGCGGCTGTTCGACCTGGGATAACTCTGCTTTGAGACACTTTACCCAAGCATTAAGCTCTTACTCTTAAGTTTAAATTGAACCCTTAATCTAGTAAAACTCTGTTGTAACGCCAAAAGTCCTGTCTTTAGTAGCGTGGTGCGATTTCTGCTCGGTTTAACACTACGCTTTCTTCATCGATTTTTCTCAGTGCAGATGCCGGCTTGGCTGTACGTAGTATGTTGCGCTGCTTGATATAGTAAGACCAAACAGTCTCGTACAAATTGAAAGTTAAAGACAAGGGGATTTTAGGTTCCTGCACTGGAATGCCTCTGATAAAATCCACGTTCTTGATCGGTTAATCGGTGTGTGTCAGCCCCATGAAGTTCGACATATGTTGGAAGTAATTGAACCTCAGTTCCAACGAGATTTTATATCTCTTCTTCCTAAAGAGGTAAGAAATTTAGTACTCATAATAACGTTTGCACAAAATTTTTGTTGTAACGGAGTATTACCTTAAAAAGATGGTAATTCAGGCGGCTGGTCTGATTTGGCATAGACTTGTTTAAAGACCGAAATGTTGGCAAGGACAACCTTGGCACCGACATCTTCGGAACAAAGCGTTGTTTTCGCATTATGCCACCAACACACTTTCTTGTCGCTTTACTTAAAATAGACTCGGTTAGAGTTTTAGGCTTGAGGTTGTTGTGTTTTAAATTAAAGCAAAAAAATCAAAGCTTCATTATACTCGCGGTATTTCGCCAATGGGTGTAACGAGCGGCGGTACCCATCCGTGGTTTAGCGCCTGGGCAATACAGCTCCGAAGAAACGTCGCAGCGGTGGTGAGCCGTTAGCGACACTTATGTCAGAATTGACCGGCGCTGGAATCGAACCGCGAACCTCTCGCACCGATAGCACTGTCTTTACGTTAGCGACCGTTTATGTTGTAAATAGCTTTCTAAATTTATTTTCAGCTGGCTCTTTACGTCCTAAGCTTTCTCGAACCACGCGATCTTCTCGTTGCCGCGCAAACGTGTAGATACTGGCGTATTCTTGCCGAGGACGACCTCATGTGGCGAGAAAAGTGCCTGGAAGAGGGAATTTCGGAGCGACGATATATCAAAGTCCCAAGAGGAGGAATTAAAGGGAAGAAAGGAACTGGAGTAGGAATTGGAAGTTCTTGGAAAGCGGCTTTCCTCCGCCAAGTCCGAATCGAAACAAACTGGCGAACGGGAAGCAAAAAGCAAGCAAAGGTAACTGGTTCTAGTAAGCATCAACTGCCTCAAGATCTTTATGTTACTAAAGCCTTTGCATCTTAAGAATGGTATTCATAGCGTCAGGTTAACACGACTTTCGTGAGAGAATAGCGTATGCAAATGCACTACGTATACAATAACGCATAACGCATTAGCGTAACGAAATAATGAAGTTTCTTAGATCGAAAACACGTCGAAATTTTAGTATAGCGCCGGTTATCGTACTGCTTGAAGCCATTGCTATTGGTGCGGAGGGTTTGGGGTTCGATTTCTAGGCCGGTCAAATCAGACACAGTGTTTTCAACTGCTCACCACCACTGTGACGTTTCTTAGGAGCTATTGCTAGATGTTGCCCTACCGCAGAGCCGCGAAGGAACACTCCGCCATCGTTGCATGTTTCGGCGAAATATCGCGAGTATAATGGAAATTTGCACTATGTATGGTTCGTCTGAAGGACATACCATTCCTTTCAAACTTCTTTCATAGTTATAACACCTTTTTGAATAATATAAGCACTTGTTTGCTTTCGGTTTATTCGTGATATAACCAAGTGCTGCATTATATCGATAAAGACGTATAGGGCGTTATCGTTATATACGTAAGCTGTGAAATCGGAATGCAGTAGATGATAGTGCTTTCGAACTGAGGAGTTAACATGGCAAGGTGCGTGTCTGCAAAACCAATATACACTGCGTGAAACTGGCATATTAAAGTCAAGGCTCTCGGATTCACACTATTACGTGATCTCAATGGCTTGAGTTCTTGAATTAATTTTGGAAACTCGCCTTAAACTTGTTAACTTTAAGTGTAAACCATAGTGATGCAGCTACTAAACTTGGGGTATATAAATTTACTGCCGTGTGATCTTGACGATCGCATTAACGGTGTTTTCGAACTGTCCGGTTTCAACTACAGGAATTAGTCTTTTTGTTTCAAAGGGAAAATAAAGCCATGTGCAGCAATTCTTAAAACTAGAGAAAGTGATGTCGGAGATTTAGTTATCATCAGCAGTAATAATTGTACTGCCACTGCTGTAAGCTGTATGCTGCCTTGCTTATACTGTTGATTATGACAGCTGAATCTATGTTGACTTACTGTACCTTTCTTTTCTCCATCATGCTGATCTCAATGTTGGTGCATTTTCAATTTTTTTTAACTTTTTAGCTTCTCAAAGGCCATGATGATCATGTCATTACTTGCCTCCAGTTTAATGGATCGCGTATAGTTAGCGGGTCAGACGATAACACGCTAAAAGTATGGTCGGCTGTGTCGGGAAAAGTAAGTGTTTCTAGTAGAAAATTAAAGCCATGCTTGTTACTACGATGTGCGTCACTATGATAAAGCATTAATCACATGGTAATGGTATGCAATTGGACGCCGATATGATAAAAAGTATGATACCGCTATGAGATGATAGTGAGCGGACAGCCGATAAGGAACATTCCCCGATGGCATTGTAAACTGTAACTGAAATGTTTTAATTTTTTTCAGTGTTTGCGTACTTTAACCGGGCACACTGGTGGTGTGTGGGCTTCTCAGATGCAAAACAATTTAATCATCAGTGGCTCTACAGATAGAACGTTAAAGATTTGGAATTCCGACTCAGGTACATGAAAAAAATGCAAGCTTTTATTGACTAGAAATAATACAATCTTCAATTTAAGGACTATTTTGTGTTGCTTTTTTTCTAGGTCTTTACTTGCATTGTTTTACGTGACAATGTTGCCAAACTTAACTTAGATCTGACTTCCCAAATCGTTGTGGCAGAGGGTACTATGACGACGTAGATCAAAGTTACTTCATTTAAAATAAAGCGCAGTAAAACTAAAGCTTTTAACTTTGTTCCGGCTCATCAGAAATTTAATATGCCAAGTCGTGATCAATCTGTAGCAGAGAAACAGACGAGGAAGTTTCACAATTAATGGGTGGGTGAATATTAAAGGTGCTGATGGTGAGAAACGTGTTGCACTTTTCAGGGTGCGAGGAGAGTACTACAAACTTAGTCATATTTGCATCCATTTGTAACCAGCTGATTGGCGCAGTGGATAAAGGCATTGCTATTGGCGTGTTAGGTCATTGGTTCGATTCCCGTGCCGTTCAAATAGGACACTCGCCACCGCTGCGACGATTGTTGTTGGCCAGGCTGTAGATCGCGGAGATGGGTTTTCATTTTTGATTGGGAGTCACATTTGTAATGATTTTTTCATTTCAGGTCAATGCGTTCACACCTTATTTGGCCACACTTCGACAGTGCGCTGTCTTGCGTTGCACGGAAGAACGTGAGTGGAATAGCTTTAAATGCCAAGTTCAAAAATCAATGTTATCAGATAAGAAACTCAATTTTGATCAGCAAACTAAAGTCATATTTATAATGTTGAGGCTCATTTCTAGACCGCACTTTTTCGCTAATAATTAGTGGTTGGAGTAATGGTTAAGCGCGTTGCTAGTGATGCGGGGGTCTGTAGTTCGATTTTCAGCCCGGCCATGGAGCAATGCTGCCCAGGCGCTAAGCCACGGAGATCGACCGCCAATTGTTACTTGCATCGGTGTAATAGCGCAAGTATAGTGAAGATTTACTGTTTTTCTCGTAGATCAATAGCTTTCATTCAACGTAACCAAGTGGAAACCTCGTGCAAGTTCATGCTAAATTATGGATGTAAATCCATTTTCAACATCTTTTGTCGCTATTGAAATTTTTTTGTAGTCATTATATTTTTAATGATAAATATTCTTATGCATAATTATGTACTTAAAATTAGTGAACAAACGTATAATGCGCAGTGTCAGCTAGTAGTGTAACTAGGGGGAGGGGGAGCTACAGCCCCCCCATTAATATGCCTACTATGCTGTAAACTTGAATAATGCTTGCAAACTGCTGCACCATCGTTTTAGCATAGCTGGCGAGAGGGGGGGACTGAATTCTCCCCACCCATTATATTGATATGCCAAACTATCTGCTGTGAACTTGGATCGTGCTTTCAAACTGCTGCACCATCGTTATCGTCAGTAGCGTAGCTAGCGGAGGGGAAGCTTCAGCTACCCCACACCCACTGGTTACTGGTGTGCTTCTCTAATTTTACAAAGTATTATTTCTCTATTTTTTCGTCACATTACATTTTGGCCATCAGTATTTATAAGCCTACAACTACTGCATATCTTTTACATGTAAGCTAAGAAAAGTATTTTAAAGCAGCAACCATTGTTACATCAAATTGGTGAGGCATGAGCTGAGGCTATTTCTCTGCTTTTCGCCATAGAGCAGCGCTTCCCGATCAGTGGGTAGGAGAGCTCTTAACAAAGGACCGCAAACCATTCTAAAGTTAAAATATTTGAAATTAAGGGTTGCGTTGGCCTTAGAGCAGAAGTAACAGCTGTATGTTCAATATCGCGAATAAACAATACCGTACTCCAGTTGAGGGGGATGCCACCCCCCCCCCCCCGGAAAACAACACCATCCCCCTTATAAGACATTTTAACGTAGACCGTTCCCTTACAAGTATAATGACCATCTCTCCTTACGTCTGCGCGAAAAGTTGTACCATCCCTCCCATAAGTGTTTTTGCAACTCGAGCACTGTGTATCAATCATACGATGTCAGAGTATTTTGTGTTTGTATAATACATAATATACAAGACATTGTTACAGCATATTATACGGTTAAACGCACTAAAATTCACTTGTTTTAGATAAAAAATACAAAAATTTTCAGCGGCTGGGGGCTTCGCCCCCAGAACCCCGACACAGCCCCCCATTGCAAAATCCTGGCTCCGCGCCTGGTGTCAGCTCATCCATTCGACACGGGGCGGGCAAAAATCAAATGAAAACTGAACAAGGAAGCATGTTATATTTGTAGCCACTAAAACGTTAAGATACTCAGTTGTAAATCAAATCGTACGACAGTGCGCAAAGTTACGACCTTATGGGTCTCATCAGGTACGTGCAAAATATTAACGATTGCCTTATAAAACAAGTTCAATTCCATATTGAAGTGTAACATCGGCAGCAGTAGTAATAGACGATCGTCTTCAAAACCAACCATATGCGTGATAATTTGGAGGTAACTGTGAAAGAAAAACAATGTTCGTACTGGGGAACAAGCCATCCACTCCATTCCTGTGAATGAATCATTTACTGGATAATTTTTATGTAACGAGTGAATGCATCATTTACTGGATAATTTTTATGTAACGAGTGAATGCATCATTGTGTGATAATGTGGAGGTGACTGTAAAAAGAAAACCAGTGTTCGTACTGGGGAACAAGCCATCCAGTCCATTCCAGTGAATGAATCATTTACTGGATAATTTTTATATAACGAGTGAATGCATCATTCACGGATAATTTTTATGTAACGGGTGCATGAATCATTTACTGGAATTGACTGGATGGCTTATTCCCCACCACAAACATTGTTGTTCTTTCACAGTTACCTCCAAATTATCGCACATATGATTGGTTTTAAAGACAATTGTCTATTACTATTGCTACTAATACAATGAAATTGAACTTGTTCTAGGCGATCGTTAATATGTTGCACGTGCATGATGAGACCCATAAGGTCGTAACTTTGCGCACTGTCGTACGTTTGGATTTACAACTAAGTATGTTTATTGTTTACGTTTTTGTGATTACAGATATAACGTGCTTCCTTGTTTTGTTGCATATTATGTACTTCATGAGTAGTAGAGAAAAAGATGTTATGATATCAGGCAGTTTGTAAATGCTAATTATTGAAACAATTTGTTCAGTGTTGTAAGCGGGTCACGGGACGCCACGTTACGGTTGTGGAATATCGACAGTGGGGCGTGTGAACACATCCTAGTTGGACACATGGCTGCTGTGAGATGCGTGTGTTATGACGGGAGTAAAGTTGTGTCCGGTGCATACGATTATATGGTGAAAGTGTGGGATCCAACCACAGAGGAATGCCTACACACTTTGCAAGGACACACCAACAGAGTGTATTCGTTACAGGTAAAAAGTAACTCAAATAGTAAACTTAATAACAATCATTATCTAGGTGCTATGATGCATTACTGGAATGTGAATGCCGACAAGAATAATGACGTGATTTTACTAATTGTCATGTAGAGGCTATTAGCTACCGGCCTGGTTTCATTGGAGTTCTTGCTAGCACGATGCTTTCGCATATGTAGAAGGTTTTAAGCTTACTTAATTTTATTTTTGTTTTCAACCAATCTTTAATCAAACCTGTCGTGAAGGATCTGTAACCTCTGCGCCGTTGGGCTAAGCCGTTTCGCTGAGGAACGTTTGCTTTAAGCTTTACGAATTCAATGCAAAAATGTTATTTTTTAGTTTGACGGAACGTATGTAGTAAGTGGCAGTCTTGACACTTCTATTCGAGTATGGGAAGTTGAGAGTGGTACTTGTCTGCATACACTTACTGGTCACCAATCGTTAACTTCTGGAATGGAATTAAAAGATAATATTTTGGTGTCCGGTAACGCGGATTCCACGGTCAAAATATGGGATATCAAAAGTGGGGAATGTCTAAAGACTTTAGAAGGTAAAAATTAGAAAACGATTATGTGGACAACTGGACAGTGGACATAGTAAGGAGTGAGCCAATTTTATACAGCAGTTATTTGAATATATTTTTTCAAGTGGTCGGACAGATCTGAATGTTTATGTAACGAGTGTTTTTGATGATCAAATGTTACGCTGAATTCAAAAATAGCGACTATTTTCACCTCGGACAATGTTGTGGGTCAGTAAAATCAAAATGATGAAGAAGATAGCGAAAACCTGCCGTTGGCCCACTTTTTGTATATTCTGTGTTGCGAGGAATAATCCTGCGATCGGCGTGTGGCCGATTTTATTTTAGTACAACACTTAGGATGCGTCCTATTTAGAAATATCAATATATTGCTGTTGGTGCGGGAGGTCTGTAGTTCTATTCCCGGGCCGGTTAAATTAGACACAGTGTCGCCAACGCCTCGCCATCGCTGCGACGTTTCTTGGGAGCTGTGGTGCTCGGGCGCTAGGCCGCGGAGACGGACCCCTCACTCGTTACGCGCTTCGGCGTAATATCGCGAATATGTAAGGGTTTGGTTTTTGTTATTCAGGTTCTAACAAACATTTAAGTGCGGTGACGTGCCTGCAGTTTCATGGCAAGTTTGTTATAACAAGTTCAGATGATGGAACTGTGAAATTGTGGGATGTGAAAACCGGAAAGGTAGGTTGCAAATCTTACATGTAAATTTTTATTGTTGTTGAATAATGACTAAGAATTGCGTGGAGGGCGAATTCAGAACATTTTGAGGTAGGGGGCGTGGAATCAAAGCAATGTCTTGCAGTTTTCCTCGTCTAAAAACATTTAAGGAATAATGAATTGAGTAAAATCATGAAACCACTGCAGTCTGTTTCGCCGTTGTCGGCAAATAGATTCTATTTGAATCTATTAACAAAATTATACCACCTGAAGAGCCGACAACGACGAAACAGGCTGTAGGGGTTTTATGATTTTATTCAAATACAGTACAAACTCTAGATAACCATAGTTATTAAGCTTTCTGCCAGGGGAGATTGAGCCTCACTTCGACTTGCAGGGAGTAATGTAATATGTGTAAATAAACATGTCGTGGGAGACTTTTGCAACCCCTCACCACCTATGGTCACATAAAAGCAACAATACGGAGTCCTTATCATTTCTAAGCACTGAAACTGCTCTTCTGAAGAGCGCTAGTTTACTTTGCAGTCACTGCTCGTGTAATAGGCAACCTTAGTTACGTTTTTGTAACTAATTTTAGGTGGTTCGGGATCTTGTTTCCCTGGATTCGCGCGGATCGGGCGGAGTTGTGTGGAGGATCCGTGCATCTCGAACTAAACTAGTGTGCGCAGTTGGAAGTCGAAACGGGACGGAAGAAACAAAGCTTTTGGTTCTCGATTTTGATTATGACGGAAAATAATGAAGTCAAGCTTATCGTGGTGCTAAAAATTATAAGGTGCTTTACTGAAGTTTTTGCTATCCAACTCGTCTGACATGGCACGGAGTTCTGATCTAGAAGTTTCCAAACTCGTACACAAGAAAGGATTTTTGCAATGGCAAAGTGGAAATAATGTTTGGTTTTGGTGAAGCGATTTATTTTTTTTTTTCAATTAGAATGTTTGCAAGTTGATGATAAACCGACTATTTAAAGATGATGTTACTAAAATATCGAATGGAGTGAAAACGGCTCTGATGTTTAAGTTACGGGGTATATCAGCATGTGAGTATACAGATTTATACGTATTTGTTAAAAGCTACCTCTTCAAAATTAAATGAATATCAATTTGGGCAAGTTGGGCGCCATACAAAATTCTCAAGTTTTGCAGCCTGTATCTGCAATTCTGCATGCTCTTCTATCTTCTGCAAATTTTTTTGCCCAACCAATTCATCATTTTTCTTTCGCATTGTTTTTCATGCATTCGTTTGGTATGTTCATAGTTTTGTGTTGTGCAATAAATATTGAAAAATTTGGTGGTAGCTCACGAATGATCTTTGGCTAAACTTGCCTCGTAAACTCAGTAAAAACTAGGCCTATTATTTAACGATTTTGATTGTGGAAACTAAAGACAACGATTTTTCAGAGTGTAGTAAGCCTATGCCATTGATATAAACTTGAATTTCATTCAAATTCGTGCTAACTCAAAATTGATAACTTTTTGAAATCTTACAAGCTAAGGCCTTGGGGAAAAAACGCGAATTTAATTGTTGGAAGTACGTATGGTGAGTTAAGAATAAATTAGGGTCGCGATGTTAAAAAGGGCAATATCGATAGTTCTTTGTTACACTGCTTATAGACCTGAAAACAAAACACTACAAATTATTTTCCAAAAATGACATTGTTAAAATAATTACGCCAAAGCAGTGTCAATGAAAGAAAACGGAAAAACTTACGTAAGCAAAAGTACAGAAATTATTAGTTACAAAAGGGAAATGGCAAACAACACATGAGAAACACCTAATTGGAGAGAAGAACTGAAAAGGCGAAAAACCACAATTTCATGGTAAAGCTACTTAAACTCGACAAGAGATTGGCAAACGGGCGAAAAAGTTAATTATTATCAATAATCGTATACAGTTGTTTCAAATGTTTAGCTATTTTGACGGAAAGTTTATTCGATGGTTTCAACTGAAATCCATCCATCAACACGCGGTCTCTATCTATTTCATGGTGGTAGCTCTTTGTTGGACCAGCACTCCATTTGTACCATTTGCCCGTGTAGCTTCCTGTGTACCACACAATATTCACTGAATCTTTAGTTAGCGTTACGACCTTGCCCAGTAGAGGGCGATCGTGCCATTTTCCGTCTGGTTTCAAAGCAACCATATCGTTCGGTTCAAGCTGTAAAAAAAAATCAACTAAATCCTCACAACGCAAGAATTTTATTTAATAAAAAAAATAAATACAAAATTTAAGAAGGAAAAACTAAGTCAAGGTAATCGTAAAACTGGACATTTAAACATATACATTCGGTTTTGACCCCAACGTTTCACCATACATCATAGACATAGATCAATCATAGTAGCATATGCAAGGCAGGATAAAACTTTTACTACCTCACATAATGCATATTATACTGCTGATGATCGCAACTGCAAAAATCTATGCTGTCGAAACATCAAGTGGGAGTTCTACGATTACGTTGACTTTATTTTTCTTAAATTTTGTATTTATTTTGCCGTAATACCACGGTAGCACTTTATTGAAGTTTCCATTATAGAACTATAATTTTTATTCAGATATGTTTATTTGTCACCAAAACACAAAGCGGGCATAATAAACACTATTCAAAACATAAGCAGTAACACGGCATTTCGGAGACAGGGAGACTGCGAAGGACCTCACGGTCAGCGAATCAAGCAACCACCCTTGGTTTGAGAAGAGAAAAAATAAATAAATTTACGTAATTGTTTGCGATATGTGTGACGTCATCAATTAATCGAAATTATTCATAGAGAGCAACAAGCAGTTTATTGTACTGTACTTGCTCTTAAGCATATTAAAGGAAGACGTTTTTATTTTATGAGGAATAGACTTCCAGATTTTGACACCCTGATACTTCATACTACGTTGCATGTTAGAAGTGGTATATAAAGGAATGCCTAAAATCATATGATTGCGGACGGTGGATCTGGTAAAACGGTTGGAAATATCGGGATTTTTGACGAAAAGGTTAGAGAGAGGAATGGGAAGATTATTACGAAAGTAGGGATATACAAATTTAGCTGTCTCGTGTTTATACAGTTCAGACAATTTCAGGATGCTAAAATGTGAATAATAAAAATCGGCGTTATCTTGATAGTTACCTCCACCTATAAGTTTTACCGCTCCATTTTGAATTTTGTATTTATCATAACGATAAAAACGTTTTCATTTTTAACAGTAAAATTTTTGATTCTCCAAGCAATGTAGTTTGTCCATTGTTGTTATTCAATTATTGGCACAGATTTTAAATCTGATTTTTTGTTCAAAAATGCTTGAGCGTAGAAAGTTATAAGTAGGAAACGGTGCAGAACAGTCGGTTTCCTACATATGTTCCGACTTCTGTAAGTTTTTACACATGTGCAAGGTAATATACAAAAGTTATACTTAAGAGCAAAAATAGGAAACCGAATTTGCCGCCTTGTATCATTTTTTACATCGATATCCGCCTCGCCACGTTTGCAAAAGATTTTGGTGCTTTTTCTTTGCATTGCCAAACTTTCAGTTCGATGTTTTTAGCCTCAGCTATTCATTATCATTCAGATTACCAAGTTTTATCCAGTCTGTCAGCTTACAACGATTGAAGTTTGGACTAAAGCTGAAGATTCACCTTAAATTTCAAGCTTTCTTCGGCAGAGGGTACGGCCACCAACTTGCTCGTTTGATTTTTTCCATCGTTTTGATTTGTGCTAGCATCCATCATCAGATCGACACGGCCATCCTAATGTAAAACTCAACCGGTTAAAAAAAAGTCGTAACTAATCAAATGCGAACTGCTAATTACACATCGCCAGCGGCGCGATAGTCCATGGCCATGAGTTCGATTACTGGGCCGGTCAAACCGGACGCAGTGTCGCCAACGGCTCGCCACCGCTGCGACGTTTCTTCGGAGCTATGCAGCCCAGGCGCTAAACCGCGGAGATGGACCCCACCACTGGTAACACGCTTCCACCTTTATACCACGAGCATAATGAAGTTTTTTTAAAGGAAAATGTCAATGCCAAACGACGTAATCAATTAAAGGCAAACAAATTATTACTGCTAGTTTAAGAGCGGTTAAGAATTAATTTCAATGCGGAAATTTGAACCTATCAACTATAGATTGTAGTAGTCTAGAAGGCCTAATGCCCTGTTATCCCCTATGCATCAATTGCATCATCGGCTAAGCACTAATGAACTGGTGACTTGTCACTGGTTGATGCGAGCAGAATTCAAACGGCATCGAAGCCAACTTTTTCACATAAATTCTCTGAGCTATGTCGTTTTCATTAGGCGTTGTATAATTATAATTGAAAATACACAAGATAAAACCTGAGCCGTCCTGGTTCGGGATTACGTCCCTCATCAGTGATAACAATCAGGGATTATGATCACACAAATTATGCGACCTGGAATATCGGCATTTAACACAGTAAAAAGGATAGCAGGTTGCAGTAGACAAAAAGTGAACAGACAAATGGAGTTAGTTGGATTAATTCAAACAGAAAAAAGTCAACACTATAAAAAATCAACCGAGCCAAGCTTTCTGGTGGCAATATTTCCTAAAGGCGTTGATTCGATTTCGGCTACAGTCACCATATCCGGCTAGCTCGACTGAAGAGCGTAGCAGCGAGTTCAAGCCAGTGATGTAGTTAAGACCATCACCTACAAGCAGTGGCGGCTCGTGACTATTTTAAACAGATAGGCTGCATGATTAGAAAAGCTGGCCAGAATAAATACTCGCTCTGAAATGAAAAAAAACTCTTTATTTCACTAGCAAGGCGGTAGGCTTTGGGCTATACACAACTGCAGGAACACTGGCAGGTTTCCCATGAATTATTATTACTCTACAATTTTTTTTTATCACGCCACTGTACCAATAGCTAATTCTGTGCGTACCTGTAGCCTAGGTAACCTGCACCTGTAGTCTACATGAATAAACACAAGTTTGGCCAAAACAAATTTTTCTATTTAAGTACACTACCGGTACTCTGCTATTGTACCTAGTCGACTACATCTAGTGGGCTATAAAAAAGCTACCACTAGTCTACAAACCTAGCTAAGCTGCGGTACCGGTCAATCAACAGCTTAAAAGTTTTTCTTTTTACGCAATCTATTAATTCAAATAAGTTATAACTTAAGTCTACTAGCCTTTACCACTGTATTACAAGCTTAAGCTGTATGCAACCCGTAACATCCCATATCTTTCATTAAACCCAGTATCTCTATGTGATTGCAACTAAATAGAGCCAATCTCTAAGCTTTACACCTCAATAACCACCAAAAAGGCTGCTTTGACACAGCCTTAACACGTCTCATTGAACGTAATTCAAACTTCCATAAAGCATTGATGACGTAACACTACAGGGTTAGTTCTTGCTACGAAAGGCTGTGGCTGTCTTTACGTGTTGCCATTTTTTGTAGAAAAATTATTTTTTTCAAAAAAAATATTGTCGATAGTTGTATGAAAGACAAGGATAGGTAAAAAAATTTTGCTTCTTAAAAAAAAATAAGGAGGTGATAAACTGGGTAGGCTGCAGCCTTCGCAGCCTTCACTACGAGCCGCCCCTGCCTACAAGACCAAGACCGTCTTTGTCAAGACCAAGACCTTTGATTTTTTTCAAGATCGCAGACCATAAAAATGAGATGAGAATTAACAGTTTATCACTAATTGCTATTTTTCTATAACAAAAAAAAAAAAACAAAAAAAACGGGCAAAATATATACAGAATATTACAGGAAATAAGAACAACACAATCACATACACGCTGTTGGATAATTTTTCTAGCTGTGCAGGATCACTTAAATTTGTACTGGATACTTTTTAGTTCTTTCAGTGTTGAGACCAAACTAAATGATCAAGACCAAGACCGCAAATGGTCACGACCAAGACCGGTCTCAAGACCTTCATCACTGGTTCGAGCCCCTCGTTGGCAAAATTAATCTATTAATTAAGAGAAAAACAGCGAAAAAAACTAAATTTTCTGCAATTTTTTAAACATTTGTCGCAATTTGAAACTCACAGGACATGAAGTGATAGATACGTCATGATCACGTGAACCAGATGAGACATCTGATCGGTTGAGAGTTTTACGAACTTTTCTGGGCGTTTGCTTGAGTTTCGGACTTTTGGAGCTAAAAAACACGAACGTAATGTTGGAAATTTGCAAGTTGACACTTCGAGAACTAAAACTATTATCGAAAACAATGAATAAATATTCGTATACAACTTCATGGTTTATACATATACAAATAAAAAGAGCAAAATAAAGCACTTTGTTATAAAACGCTGACAAGGCTAGTAATATATTAACAAGAAAACCAATTAATAGTAGATTCTACGAAAAAAGGTCAACTCAAAAAAGTGATGTGGAATTATTGAGGTCGTTCACCTTGTGGGCGTGTCCTTTTGTGCTGGGTCCGCGTCATCGTCCAATGAAAGGCGGGAGCGGCGTTTTTTCGAGGAAATTCTGGAAAAAATAAGTCAACAACTGAGTTGTTTGAACGAAACAACATTTCAGTGAAAGCATACAAGCTAAAAAAAAAACGGTTTAAAGGTTGGAAAAACAAGATTAAAATTAAGAATGCGTGGAAACTAGAATGCAACGACGATGCGTACCGAGGTTTCTTCCTTGTATCAGCGATTTCTTTCTCGATATGGAAATTTTCACCGTCGTCACTCGGAGCATCTAGTTGTTCGCCTTCACTGTTGTCAGAAAAAAGCCCAGAAGTTGCCGCCTGGACATAAAAGTAAGCTCATTACATAGCTACAAGTATCGTTTGAAAAAAACAAAACAAAATTTCATTATACTCGTGCATATTTCGGAATGTTTTTACAAATATTTTTGTTTATTCTAATACCACAACTCTACCCCATCCCGAAGTACACATTTGAAACCAAGTACGTTGAGAGCAGCAGTCCAGCGTACTGACCACTACAGCACTGGTGCCGGTTTTGAGCAAAATTTTTCTACTTATAGTCATCTCGATCGAGCCCTATCTTTCCTCTAGAACCATTCCGAAAAATGCTGGCGGGATCCGTTGGCACAGCTCCGAAGAAACGTCGCAGAGGAGGCGAAACTGTTTCCTATTCAACCGGCCCGGGAATGGAACGCCAGACCTTTCTCACCCATAACGGTGTCACTACAACAACAGGCTGATTTCTACAAATTTGGAAGAGATAAATCGATTTCCAGGTAGCTCAAATTACATTGTCACATGTGATTCGCATTCGCTCAGATGGCCGAGTGGTAGAACGTCCGCCTCGGCAGCTGTACACTTGGGTTTAATTCTGAGTCGCGTCAAACCAGTGACTTTAAAATTGGTATTTACACCTTCCTGTTTGACGCCCAGCATTAAAGGGACAGTGCGGAGGACAAGCCGGCAAGTTTACTTGTAGTGCCGTTGGGCAAGGCACTTAGCGGGATTCCCCCATCTTGGTGTGGTAGACAGATAAACGGCAACTCCTAAGCGAGCTCGTATAGCACATTGATCGCTTTCTCGTGATAGGAGGATAAATATGCAACAAAATACGAACAAATACACTACAGTTCTGCGTTTGTATTTACGTCATGAATTAACGCTTTACTTGGAACTTTTCCTCAAAGTAAATCAAAGTCAGTTAGCAAAGTGGTCAAAGACCGCGATTGGTGCAGGAGGTCCTGGGTTCGATTCCCTGCACGGTCAGGTCAAATCGGGCACAGTGTCGCCGACGGCTCGCCACAGCGGCAACGTTTCTTCGGAGCTGTGTTGCCCGGGCGCTAAGTCATGAGGATGGAACCCGCCATTCGCTATGCGCTTCGGGAACTACCGCGAATATAATGAAGATTTCTTTTTGAATCAAGGTCACAAAAATTGGTGCGTTTTTCATCTTGACAAAAATAGTTATTACTAGGTCAAAATAATGACTTAATACCATGATAAAGCTAGCAACAATTCGTACAAAATAACCCTATAAACGTGTTTAGTAATTACGTGAATCTTGTTTACGGTTTTCTTCGAGCGCTATTTCAGAACTAACATACCTATGCTTGATAAACAACATTAATCGCAGATTAGTCAAAGAAATTACAAAAATAACTTGTGAATCAAAAGATCAATCACTCTTTGGTGTCAAACAAATTTGACCAAAATCTAGGTGAAATTTCGCACAAATTGCGTGGTAATAACCATGCGTTGACGAAAAAATTACAACAGAATTTTTGCGCCTTAAGTTATGCCAGCTTGCTGCATTCAAAGTTCTGTAAATTTGAACTCATAACCAACCTCAGCTACGCTATTTAAAGCTAAATCTATCCCTGACGTCACAAATGATGTCAGTTCAACTTGTTATTTTGGTAGGATTTGGAATTTTTGTTACTTCTGTAAACAAGTTTGAACACTAAATGAAACGTCAATTTTAGTTTCTTCATAAATTTTCTCGCCTCATAATTCCAGTAACAAAAACAAGAATATTTTTTTTGAAAAAAATTAATTTTACCTATTGTTCGTAGTTTAATTTCTTAAAGTCTTCTATATCACGGACGACGAGACCAAATATCCATTCATTGGCGTTAATTCTATTAGAAAATGACTTTTTCCAGAATTGAACCCAGGATTGCAAAATAAATACCCTAAACTTAAATCGAGAGAACAACAAAATAAGAAAATTACCTTTTTCGTTTTCTGAGACACAACTCTCTCTTTTGTTGAATCTTCATCTGGGGCAATTCGAGAAATAAGACCTAGGATTTTATCTTCATCATCTGTATCGGTTGTGTTAGACCTATAACAATTTGCAGTCATAAAAAGTAGAGGGTAATGAGAAAGATTGACTGAAATTTGCGTAGGTTAAAGTCTTTATTTATTCTCTGGCGGAAGATGTGTCAAAATCACGAAAACAACAAGTACTCGAATGATTAAGCTAGAAGGGCCGTGTGCACTTCAATACATGAAAATAACACAGATAAACGAGGAACAATTCACGTGTTTTGGAGTTTACCAAAATGTCGGTGGGATTATGTCAAAGCATAAATCTTCTTAACTACTAAAATCTTTAAGAATACACTTTACACAGCTAAGCGTATCACTTACGAGCAAGTGCTGTAAAGTCGAGAGATTGGGTTTAACTGTTTTGTGTTTTTGTATTTAATTGCATAGTTATTCTCTTATCACGAAAAAGCGATCAATGCGCTATAAAAGCTCGCTTAGGAGTTGCCGGCTATCTGTCTACCACACCAAGATGGGGGGAATCCCGCTAAAAGCCTTTTCCAACGGCACAACAAGTAAACTTGCCGGCTTGTTCTTCACGCAGTCCCTTTAATGCTGAGCGTCAAGCAGGGAAGCTGTGAATACCAATTTTAAAGCCATTGGTTTAACCCGACTCGAAATCAAACTCAAGTCGACAGCTCCCGAGGCGGACGCTCTTACCACTCGGCCATCTGAGCTGTTTGACCCGACTCGGAATCAAACCCAAGTCTACAGTTCCCGAGGCAGACGCTCTTACCACTCGACCACTTAATTCCGAGCTAAGTTGTTCATAACTCAAAAGCAGCAGTCATAGTTATTTACCGATGGACGGTGTTGGATTTGACATAGACTGTTTTGACATAATTATTTATCATTATTTATCGAGGGACAAGATGGCCCAGCATGTCAAAAAATATCACAAAACACTAGCAGTTTTGGATCCTCCAGAAAGGCAACGAGTGCTACTTCATTTTGCTATTATCTTCTACCTTTGGGCCACGAATCGTGTCTTTTACTAGTTATCTGAACAAAGCGCCACTTTGCAATTACTTTATAACCATACCATCTCCCCAAAAGGGGTGTATACTGTATACCACAACAGTTATTTTTGAAGGCATTAAATAAAACACCTTGAACAGTACAAAAGCAGCTTTCTTCATCATGCAAAGTCGACGAGAAAACGACAATGTTACGATATGATTAGATTCTTCCAAATATCGCTTACTCTGTAGAGATAGCAGAAGGTTTCTTATTATTGACTCTCTTTTTATAACCTGGGGGGGGTTTCGATAACTTGATGTATCTATAAAAAAAGTTTAACCCAGAAGTTCAAAAAGGTAAAGCTACTGTATTTTTTGGATTTAGTTGCATATCCTACAATCATGAGTATGGGGCGCCGTTTGGAAAAAAACTATTCGTTTTGTGAACCATGTTTTTTTGAGCTTGTTTAGATTCAAAAAGCATGGTTCACAAAACGTATAGTTTTTTCCAAATGGCGCCCCATACATATCGGACAAATTATGGTTTAAATAAGTTTAAAAAACATGGTTCACAAAACGTGTATTTTTTTTCCAAACAGCGAATTTGTCCGATATACAAGTCGGAAATATCCGACTTGTTTTGCGTGTGTTTTTTGGTCCGACTTAGAGCACAATTTGTCCGATACATAAGTCGGATATTTCCGATGTATATATCGGACTAATTATAGTCCAAATAAGCTCGAAAAACAGGTGTCACAAAATCGTTTTTTTCCAAACGGCGGATGGCGCGCCGTTTGGAAAAAACGATTTTGTCCGACTTATTTTGCGCGCGTATTTTGGTCCGACTTAGAGTACATTTTGTACGATATATAAGTAGGACATTTCCAATATACATATCGGACAAACTATGGTCTAAATAAGCTCAAAAAACATGGTTCAGAAAACGAATAGTTTTTTTCCAAACGGCGCCCCATACATGAGAAAGCGATAAAAGCGCAATAACGAGCCCACTAAGGAGTTGCCAGCCATCTGTCTACCACTCTAAGACGAGGAAATCCCGCTAAGTGCTTTTCCCGACGGCGCAACTACATGTTCTCCACACTTCCTGGCTTGTTCAACACACAACTTGCCGGCTTGTTTACCACAATTCCAAACTAGAATTTCAAATAACTATAGCTTAACCGAGGTTATTTCAAAATATATTGAACTGAAAATTTAACAATAAGTGAGGGAGCATGCGAAGAGAGCATGCGCACTTCGAGTCAGCAGCCACCTTATTTCCTAATTAATTGAAACAACAGAAAGACTTCACTGAGAAATTTGGGATCATTCTTAGCTTACAACACAAATTCCTAAACTGGGTTTATAGACCCAAAAAAGTCCTCTAAGGTATTTCAAGAAGCCGGTGAATCCCATACAGCGTTGTCTAAATAAATTGGCCATCCGCAAACGCATCTTTTTAAAAGAATCCATGCTTAATTGGAATATTTCAGGAGTCAGCACCCATGAACGGTCTAGCAGCACTGACTAATGTTATACCAGTTTGATCGTATTACAAAAAACAAATATTTATTTATTAAATGGCAGCACTTGGAAAGAAGCAAGCTTAAAAATCAACGAACCCTTCTCTGATGTCATGCGCAGCTTGCTGGCTGATAGGCGTTCTCTTAAACTTGGAACGTTTCTTCTTGTGTTTTTGGGATGATGGAATGGGCATAGGTCGCACAGCAGGGTCCGTTTGGTTCGATTTGCCATTTGTATCATCAGGTTTGCTGAGAAAACTAAACAAAATATGTTTGTCTTAATATAATCAAGTTATATAGCAATCAAGGCGGGTGTTTATGCCACATATAGTCGGATTTAGCATTTCAAAATCAGATCCGAATCCACAAAAATGACCAAATCCGGCCCGTTTAAAGGAAAATCCAAGGACATCTCTGGGCCCATGTCACAAGTTTAGTACATCAAGGCACAGACTGTTCTTCTCAACCAAAACAAATTTCGCAAACTTTAAAGCTTATTTTCCATTTTAAATGCGAGTGCAAAATTCATTGCCGTTAAAAAAGATGAGTGGAAAAAAATCAACCGAGATGTCGAAAACTTGCAGCGAAAACATGGCATACGCTAAGGGCATGGACAGAAATGTGACTGAAAACAAATACAATGAGGTTGGAGCTGACCGAATGAAGACCGTAGATTACATACTGGAAAAACCTGTGTAGTGGTAATACACAATAACAAAAAAAAAAAAAGAGTCTCTTTGATCTAACTTTCCGAACTACTCGCACAATGTACATTTATATCTACTTCTACAGCATCGAGAATGAATAGTAATAGCGTCAGGTTTCTATCCTTATCAAAATCGGCCTAATGGTCACGCGGTCAAAGACATCGCTATTGGCGCGGGAAATAGTGGTTCGACTCCCGGGCCGTCAAATTATCGCCACCGCTGCGACGTTTCCTCAGAGCTGCGTTGCCCAGGTGCCATGCCGTAGAAATACGCCCCGTCACTCGTATCAGCGTAATAGCGAGAGTATGATGAAGGTTTATCTAGATCAATATGCACTTCAATTCTCCCAACCGAACTGTTATTGGACACCAAAAAACACAATATAGCGTAAACACAACTTCGATGATGAATTCAAAAGTGGAAACCGGATGTAACCAGTTACAGCAAAGGAAATATCTTTCTACACTTATGGTTCTGGAGTTCAACTTAACAGAATGAGTCACACAAAGAAGTCAAATCCACGATAAATGAGGCAAACAGTAGTAAAGATTTTCATTTTACTGCGTCAAAACATGATTTATGAAGCTGTTCTGTTTGTGACTTTCCGAATTCGCTCACAATTACGGTATAACTTGTTGCTATTACGACAAGTACAATGCTTTTTCAATGGTAAAGGCTTATCGTAAATAGTTTTTCCGTAAGCAATTGCTTAATCTTGACGGCATGGTGCTTTGATGTTTAGAGCGTTGGAAGCGAAGATAAAAAAGTCGGTCAGACCTTTGATTGACTAAGCTGTAATCACATGTCATGTTCTATTAACCAAATGGAAAGGCTTTTGTTGTTTCGGGAATTTCCGCTTGAAATAAGGAAAATAACCTACTAGGATACTAAAACTTCCGTGCTGGCAACACATTAATATGGCCAGCGGTTGCAGATCCTACGTGAAAGGTTCAGTTCAGGGCTGGAAAAGATCGTATGTGACATATGCGTAGGATGGCTGCTAACTTGAACAGCGCAAGCTCACTTCGCAGTCTCTCTCAATCATTGTTGAATTTTCAGACCAGTTAAATAATTTGAAAATAACCTCAGTTATTTATTTTAATAGGCATTACGAAATGACCCGTTGGATCTTTCCGGTGCTCCGAAGGATTAACCACAGGAAATCGAATTTCTCATAAAAGTGGGCCAATTATGATCGGTTTGTTGTGATTTTCACTCAATCTGACCTTATGTGAATAGTAAGCCATCACCATAGTTATTACGCAAAGAGCTAGTTTTCATTGGCGTTAATGATCATAAAAATATCAGCGATTTTTGCTTTGTTGTTCCCTTACACATATTCTTCTCAAGTTACGTAATCAGTGTTGCCAAATCTATTTTAATAAACGACATGGTGGAAAATTCAATCAAAATTAATCACAAAATTTTAAATATAAACATTTCTTAGGCGCTGCAAAAATGTCAAAAAAGGTGTTTGGCTGGCGGGCAAGACGCACAGCGCCGACATATGCTTTTAATAACGTCCGCCATTGAAAAACTCTTGATACTCTGCATGATCAAATAACACCCTTCGCGGTCACATGTCGATAGTACGGCGATAAGCATTTCGAGTTCAGTTGAAACGAGTTCAAAAAGTCGGTCATTGACGGGGTTAAATCAGTGCAAGTTCTCATCACACAAAGACCGGACGTTTTTATCTGATCACCCGGGCGGTGAGATTACGCACCTCGGTCAGTGTAAACAATAATCACCGATCAAGTCGAGATCGGCAAGAAGCGCAAGTCTGTTTGTTTTGTATTCTGTTCTTTAAGGAGAAAAAGCGATTACGACAAATTATATCAATGTATGTTCCAAGCTCGTAAATCAGCTTGTGTGGGAGTAAGACCGCAGAGAGAACAATTACTTTTCCTATTGTTTTATGTTGCTACATGCATTCACCATTGATGAAAATACCTGAACGCTTGTCAAGCAAATCCAACCCACAAATTAAGTAATTTTTAGCAAAAAATAACTAACAATAATATTCGGAGCTCCAAGAAAATCAAGGGCTTTTATGCGGTTGATTTCCTATAACACGCAACCATTTGCGTCACACATGCTTATCCAATGGCTGTGTCCGCAAGAGTAACAAAAAAAAGTGCGCGGGGCATAACATGTCTTGCTTTTCTGACAGTCATAATCACGTTTATCATCTCTTACACCAAATGTGCATTTTTACAAACGCAAAGCTCTAAGTATAGTTAGGGCTGGGGTTCTTGGGATCAAACCCTTTGCCATTAAGCAGTGATGAATTCCAACTACGCTGCTTTATACTGAATTTAACGTTTTGCACTTCACTACATCATATTCTGTTTTGTCGTTAAAATCAATTTCAACGGCTTACTTTCAGCACAAAGCACATGGAAGGTGTTTATTTCAAACAGCGAAGAGCCTCTGTTACAAGGTAAAACACAAAAGTACTCAGTGTAGAGAGACAGAAATGAGGTATGCAAGGAAGGTATGGATGTAGCACACTCATCTACAGTGTTACACAGCAGCTACATAAACAGCACAGCTAGACAAACGCATTTGCACACAAAAAAAGATGCTTAAACACAAGAAGCAAGCACCAAAAACAAACTTTTTCAGCAAGAAATTAATATTTTTGGTACACATATACCCAAAAACAAAACACAAAACCATTAACTTTAAACCCCCCTTAATTACCAACATTTATTGATCTTTTTTGATTATATATTAATAAAAGTTACTAATGACAGAAAATATCGGAAGATTAACAGTTTGCACAAAAAATTAAAAAATTAGGAAAAAACGTATCAATGAATGCATAGCATAGTGACGAACAGAATGTGTATTAAAAGTGTTTCCAAAGTTTTTTATTTACAATCCAGAGACGGAGTCACAGAAGAATAGTGAGACCGCATTTCATTAGTTTATTAATCATCGAGCAATATTATGGATGCGCAACATATAAATAAGTTTTGCAGCAACGAAATTAACAAAGGCAAGCAGGGTAATACTGACTGCAACAACGTGGTTAAAAAAAAAATAATAATAATTTAGTATCTTTGGCTTCAATAAAAACAGACATTACTACTGTAAAAATGTAAAAAAAAAACTATTACTGTAGACTGCAGCCAACGACAAATACTTAAGAGGCAGATAGAATTAAAAACTCAAATTAGAAATCGAAATGTATCAAAAATGATTGTCATTGAATAATTTTTACAAACGCAAACCATCGGTTGGTTTAAAACGAAAAGTAAACACATTATGTACAATTGCACTCAATCAAGCAAAAAAATTGTTCTGCTTTGTAAATTTTTTTCAATTTTTACTGAATTCAGTCAAGTTTTCAAAATCAAACTGTCGCAGTTCCTCTGTATTTCAAAAATAGGCAAGCTCAGTATCTCAGGAGCGATAATGTTTAGCAGGCAAGCGCCACCCACCGTAACCCAGCAGCCTTTTTCACCACAAAAGCCTTATTGGTTTTAAATCTTTCCAATCTCCAGGGGCCATGCCTTGTAAGCAGTAAATAACCCCTTGAGAGTACCTCGGGGTAATTTTTCGTTCACCGCTGGGGGGGTGTAGTCATTTCGCTCAGGGGAAGGGTGGTTGTACATGGCCGGAGTGCGAAGGGCCGGCTCAGGGGTCAAGGTTGACTTGGGGGAGACTTCGGGACTGGAACGCAACTCTTCTCCATTCCATTTGCGAGATTCATCATCGGACACGGATTCGGGAGTTTCGAATCCAATCCCATTATTCATAGCGACTCCGCTTGACTGTTGCGAATCCAAAGTCAGTTTATCTCGTGGGAAAACCGAGTCAGTCAAAGCACTGGGTTGGTTGGTCCCAGTCATATGAAGATAATTGTTGTACAAAGCATGGATGAGTGGAAGTTGAGTTGGTGGCAATTGACCAGCCAGAGCTCGGGCTAGCATTTCATTTTGTAGTGGAAGTGATCCAATCGGATGAACGGGTGTTTGGGGACTTTCTACCTTAACACTTGGAGAGACAGAAGCAGCTTTTCTAAGTTGAGGGGACACATTTCTGCTTTTGTCAGCGACGCCCGGCCAGCTGAGTGCTGTTTGGGGTCCGTTGGGGGAAAATCTGCCATCGACAAAGTCTTCTTGGTTAAACATGTCCACCAAAGAATAGATTTTTCCCATTCTTCCATCATTAATTCGCATGGCTTCACCATCGCTTTTTGGTTCAAGCAATAACCTTTCCATTATCACCGCTGGTTCTTCAATCAGATCGGCGCCTTTGAATAAACTTAGCGGTATGTCGACCTTGATATTTCCGGTACGACAATCAAAAACTTCGGTCAAATCTTTCCGGTAGCTGAATCCGTTGTCCTGAACCACACGCGAGACGTGAGTGTTTTGACGAGCCATCAAATCTCGAGGTATGGTGGTCGTGTTGACAGTCCAAAAGTTCCCTTTAGCAGTTGGTCTTGAGGGGTTCTTTAACACCTGAAAATATAAGAAATTAAACATAGAGAAAACAAAAAAGACGAAACATTAAAACATGCTTTCAATAAGTAATTAATAAATATTACAAGCTATCGGCACTACCTCACGTGAACGGTTCGATTCATGGCTTGAGCCATAGTGTGTGACTCAATGTGGCTGCTGACTTGAAGAGCGCAAGCTTACTTCGCAGTCTTCCTCAATTACTGTTAATTGAGTTCAAAGTTCGCATAACAAAGACGATAGCTGTTCGCATATTACGAAAATACTTAGCTGTAACGTCATTTCAAGAAACAACTGAAAAAATCTACCTTCTGAAAGCATTCATTCTGGGAAAGATTGTGACGAACAGAATCCCTCCAGCCTTGATATTGTCCTTGGAAAAAGGGAAACATCTCCGAAATCCGTTTTAAAATTTGATTGAGACGAAGTTTCTTTTTCGGAGAAGATAAAATTGCCAATGTTATGAGAGCAACGTAGGAATAAGGAGGTTTGGCATAACGTTTATATCTCTTTCCACTGTTGTTAACTACTGATCCTCCGGGACTCCGAGGATGCCGAATATTGGTTTGATCTCCTCCAGTAACTACTTGGTCAAAAGCAGCTCTTTTTCTTTGCGGTTCATCCACATACCCATCCTATAAAATTAGATTGTTATTAAATATGTTTTTGACGTTGATTCACATTGAAACTGAAAAATCTAAACCTATCTCATTATGACACAACTGATACACATGACGTTGCTGCAAAGGTGTATTTTACACCACAAAAATACTACTCACCGATATTGTTCTTTTCCTTGATGTTTTCGAAGCTCCTTGCATGGCAGTTGCGAGCTGTTGGTCTCGCAATGCAAGCCAATTACGCTTTTCATAATCTTGCAGAGCTTGTTGGGCAACAAGTTGCTTGTTTTGAAGAAAAGCAAGAGCGAACATTTGTTGAATGTTGGGACTACTGTAGACTGGTAATACTGGTTGCGCTTGAGAATATGGTGGAAAAATAGCTGCAGCTGGTGCGTAACCATTGTTGCTGTAATGTGTTTGCATAGGTGGAATTGGTACATTCTCTTTCATCGATTCATTTGAACGCGGCCTTTTTGAAGTGCTTAAATCAAGCGGTTGGTTTCCAATGTCACTAGATGGTACCACTTCGGAAAGATGATACGGAGTTCGCATATCCGTTTTCTCTCCGTTTCTTCCTTTTTGTTGCTGGTAAACTTCTTGCATAAATCTTTCCCAACGAAGCAAGGCTTCCAGTTGAAGCTTGTCCATTTTTTCCTTTGATTCTGGCTGTCTTGCGTAATATTCCGCTAGCAAAGGTACACTGGGGGGTGATAAGGCTTCACGCTTCGGTGAATGCACGTGACCAGCCATGGTGCACACGGTCGCATTATCGCCACAAGGTGTCATTACTGCGAAATATGAAAACCAGAATGAAACAGAAATCTTTTCACCTAAGTTCTAAAAATAGCATTTTGCACCTAGTTAATAGACGGATTCTTTTGAAAGTGTGTCGGCCGCAAATTATTGACAACAGTTTTTTAAAAACTGAAAATTTAATTCATAGCATGATTTTAAAGATATACCTAGCAATTCTACCTAAAACGGCAGAATTTTCAACTGCCACATGTTCGCCAAACCACAAAGTTAACAAGGCATTTCTTTTACCGGAAAACTTGATTTTCAAGTTTAAAGTACCGGAGCTATTTGTCCTGTTACATCACGGTTCCTAACTGTAAAAATAAGGCACAGTCTTACTGTGATAAAACGGACCATATTTGACACAAGACTAACCGTAATGCTCCCGAGTCAGTAGTAGCTCTTGTAGCTAAAGCTCTCTTTTTGATTTCTGAAATGCGAGACGCTCGTTCACTCGTAGTTTTACTTTTGCTTCCTCTGAAAAAAAATATCCATTGTTAAAAAATCAAGTTTAAACTGACATCATAAAACACCAAGGCAGAGCTGCTGTTGGAACTTGGAAAAGCATCTTCTGCACAGTGACCAATCGCTGACGCCGCCGCAGCTATACTAAGCAAACAAAACTAAATTCTTCGGAATACAGTCAATATGGGACGAAGGTAGCTTAAGACAGAAAAATAAAGCCATTAAAATTTTAAACTTTCAGTTTTGTACTGCCTTGCATACACCGTTGATGATGACAGCTGAATTTGTGTTGCCCGAAACGTCTAGTTTTAAGGTCTACTGTGGCTGTTTTTTTTCTCCTTAAATCATACTCTGTGTTTTTTTCTTTTCAATTAATCGAGGACACATTGCCGTTTCTACCGAGAACCGAACCAATAATCAAAAATTTATAGCACCACTTACTTAGGTCGTCCTCTGCCTCTTTTCGGAGGAGCAGTTGTCGTTATTTCTGCAGGTTGAGCAAGTCGAACAATCGTCTCAACAACGTCACTTTGTATTAAATCGAGAGATGAACTTGGTGTATTAGGATCTCCACCAACTAAAAAGTATATACACGATTGAAAAAATATACACAAAAAATTGAAAAACACTCCACGCATAAAACACAATAATGGTAAAAATTTATCGTTGGTGAAAAAAACATCGAAAAAATACGCATGAAAATGATAATGATAAAAAAAATTAATCATAAGAAAAAAAAATGTCAAAAACTGCTGAAGACAACGACAAATAAAAAAAAGTTAATCCGCATGAGAAAAATTTGAAATACAAAGGGTTGACGACAAGAAATCTATACTCTGTTGCATTGAACATATTAATAAAAATATTGTATGAAGATATTTCTAATCATGATTGTTTTCATGTCATTTTAGAAATTGATGGGTCAAAAGAAATAATTATAACGACTATAAACACACAAAAACCTAGTTGAACTGTTCAAGTTCAACAAAATAATTATTCATCGTCAGAGCGAGTACTTCTATAGCATTTGACTCGCTTTGCAAATCACCTTCTAATGTCATTGTAATAACGTACTGATTATGATAAGAGCAAAAAAATTAGACAATTGTTTATAGCCAGAGGCTAATATGCCAAAATTTAAAATCTTAAAAAATGTAGCATAATTGCTGCTTAATTTCAGGTTTAAAAAAAGCAATAATTGTTACTATAATTTTGAAGCAAGCTATACATAGAATTCACAAAAATTAATAAATTATGTCGGATAAAATATTGCAAGAGTGCAAATCGATCAAATTTAAATTGTCGAAAAAAAAAAAAAAAAACGCGGCAAGCGAAATCCAAGAGATGAATTAAAATAGAGCTCCATATGTAAAAAAGTCAAAAAAGAGAAAAAAAAAAAATCAAAAGAGAGCCGAAAATGGACTTACGTGTAGCGTGATATTGGCACTTAAGCTGATGGTATTTGTTATTAACGGCGTTTAATTGGCCAAGGTTGTCGTCTTCTAGCAATTTACTCAAGTTATTTCCTTCTTTCGACCACAAGTTAGCCTCACTAGTTTCTACAATTTCATCATCATCATCAGCATCTTCATCGTTTTTATAAAAATCGTCTAAAAAAAAAAAAGGGATTTTTATTCATGAAATTCCAAAAGCTTCGCTCTTGCGTAATTAACCGGTAAGTCAAAATATTTCAATCCACAAATAAATACTAATCTAACGGCGTTTCTCCTACGACAAAAGTAACGCTACCATACTTCAGCAAACAATAAGTTCAAAGGTCTATTGTTTGTCCATGTATGATATTGTTAGGCTTGAAACAGAATGCTAATTGACGCTGTGTCAATGGATTGCTCAATATATGGCTCAATTTACAAAAACATCGCTAGAAATTTACATTATGAGAATTATAGGAAGGGTGAATCATATCCCAAGCGTCAGAAAGGTAGTAAACAACGTTAGAAGTTCTTGTATTTTCTGGATTGCTCAAGTAAACATTGACCTCAGCTCAACACTTTCATCAAAGCACTTCAGCCAATGACGCAATACCCAAACAGAAAAAAAGAACAAGTCTGGATTTGGCTGTTTATTGATCCAGCCTGGGTCATCTTAAAATTGGTCTAATTTCGGTCAAAACTGGAAGGAAACCGACGCTCCGAAGCCTACGTGTGCGGTCAGTGAACTTATTTAGTAATAAACACTTCAGTATTAGTTGTAGAGCAGCATGCGCAGCGGGCAGTGAATTCTTCACATGCTTGTTTGTGTGCGCGCTTGGCTATAAACAAGATTACAGCTATGTCTCTCCTGCTCGCGCAATATGCTATAGATTAACGTTAAGTAAATACGTGCACACGGCCTTGTCTTCTAATGGTTCTCCTACAAACTTAATTACACACGGCAAAACAACACGTAAATTTCTGCGCTGTTTCATATTTTTCTCAGTAAAAAAACTATATATGTTTGACCTGACTCAGCTGAAAATTCCCAATTTACAAAATGCATCAATCTTGTTTCAATACATAATTATCTCAATGAAGCTCTCAGAAATCAATAATTTTCAATGACATTAAAAAATCGAAAACTCTTGCTCGAAATTACATGTACAACTTGACAATTTTTGCAGACAATTGGTTTTCTGTTTAAAACTCTCCATTTGTTTGTAGTTTTCGAAAAAACTTTATCCTTACCGTCTGACCACGGAGCACAACTGACCTTTTACGCTACCATGAATGTCAATTAAAACCTCAAAAATTTCTTGCCCGATTAGTGAGCGTAAAATCTCTACCATCAGCTTGCACTTGAATCTAGTTTGTTTTTCAATTACGCCAGTCACAGTTATACTGAAAAATGGACAACAAAAACCTTTTTCTCAACTTGTCACTATAGCTAAAATCTGACTAATCCATTTTTGCATAGACTACACCTCACACTTCAAAAGTCAAATAAAATTATCTGCAAAAAATAATTAAATTCTAAAATTTTGTGGGATAATTAAACAGTTCATTATGAAGAAGAATTAACACCTCAACATTCAAAGTGAGGCGGAACGAGATTAACGAAACTTGGAATTACGCTGAATTGCGCACCACAAAGCGCGGCTCCGCATAAAAAATCCAAGTAAGCTCGACCTGTTATGAAACTAAAAACTGCCACTCTATCTAAAGCCGATTTTTGCGACCTAAGCTCTACTAAAAATTATCTGCTCGATCACCCGTACCTAACAAGCACGATAAACTAAAACCTTCACCATGGCTATTCAATTGTTTTTATTTGAACGTTGCACACGGTGCTATTATTTCCTCAGGTGAATCACCTTTTATGTACGTAAAAAATCATACGATTACTATGAAAAAACATTCGAAAACATCCCTCATATACATACAACGTGTATTTTTTTCTAAAATTTAGCGTTATTTTTGAATGAAATGATGAAACGACACGTGATCTCTACACTGACGTCATATTTTCAATTTTTGTCAATGTTCTTGAACTACAAAACTGGCAACTAATAAACATGAAAATACTTTCCCAAAAAAATTCCAAATTTTCAATTCTAGCAACTTTTCGAAAACCTCTGATATACCAATAGCATTTTTATTTTATAGCTTTTTATATTCTCTGGAAAAGGTTAAACGACAAGACACAACTTCTAAACTATAATCGGCCAAAATTTTCAATCTTCACTAAATTGCATAAAAGTTAAAACTTCATCACCAGAGTATTTTCTTTTTTGAAATTGCGAACCACATGCTAGGTAGCAGGCGCAAATTCCTTAACCCTGCGCTCTACCACTCATATTATACTCCTACACACATGCTTAGTAAATTCCTATCTGATTGAGAAAAGCGCAATACATTTTTCAAGAATTACATATCAACTTAAATACTTCTTCCTGAGCAAATCATGCGAAACTTGTCGATTTTAAACAACAAAAAAAAAAGTCCAGTAGTTTGACGCCGAAAACGACAAAATTAACATTAAGCAGTTGGGAGCGGTAATTTTTGTTTGAAAATCAACAGTGCAATTTCCAAGTAAACAAATCAGTTTTGAGAAGAGACAATAAAAGCTATTTTCATCCTGTGCTTAATCCCAAAACAGGTAGAAAAGCAAAAAACAAAACAATAAACTCCACAGTGGTAAAATAATCGAATAATCAACTTATTCTAGATACAATAGAGCTGCAGGAGATGACTATCAACAACCAATCGAAGACAACAAACATGAAAATCTACTCATTCGCAGACAGTAATTTTTCGACCCAATTTTCGTGGGAATAAAAAACCTATACACTGGCTCGAATTTCAAGCAGCACTTTCTCACTTTCTAAACAAATTCCAACTTTATCTAAATTTTGAAGTTTTACAAGCAAAAAATGCTTGAAACAAATTTCTGGTAAGCTTGTCTTGTTTTGGTCTTTTGGCTATATATTTCGATATTCAAAATTACTCATTCCACAAGAACAAGAATATACAAACCTCAGACTAAATCAAACCGAGCTTATCTGGTGAAAAATTCGCTTTCAGCGCTACAAAAAAAATTTCATTTAAAAATTCTTGCAAACCTATGCAATTTATATTTTGTGACTGCCAAAAAAAGTTATCTCAAAAGTTGCTACATCATGATATGTCTGTGCTCAATTCTTGACCACTTTAAAATTCGCATCTTTTTAACAATACCTCAACTTCTTGCTCTGTATCAGTACTACCAACAAAATTTCTTGAAGTATGCTGATCAACTTATGCCTTAAAATTCACTTTTCGAAAGTCAGCACACGTGAGGTAGCCAATAAAAGTACTGTCCCCATTTTCGGACCAAACCAAATTTAAGGGGAGTTACAAACCTTCTTATAAACTGTCGCAGTCTGGGCGGGCAATCTTCAGACTATTCTAATTTGCCCCTTCCGCCTAAAATTTTGGCTGGCTAGGCCCATAGATACCACTAGCAACAGGTACAGCACTTTTGTTGCGTCATTTTTGTCGGTAAAAGCTTGGCTTGAGTAAAGATTATAAATTACATGCCTATTAAAGCGACGCATGAAGTCCGAAAGTTGAAGAATGGAGCTTGCATTCTGTGAAGGCAATATGAAACGTACAGAGTGTTGCGTAACAAAGTACTCTGAATACGAGTCAATAGTGACAAAAAAGTCGTTGAATTGCCGTGAATTTAGCCGTCATTGGAGCAACAAAATATAAAAAGGAAATGAAAATTCAATTATGAGCCATACAGCATACGCTCGAAACATATGCGATATCACAATAACTTACAAGATCATTAGTCGTAATAACGAGCGAAGCTGCAAATTGGTTCAAAAACTACAAAAAATTGCAACATATAAAAACAAGTCGACTTTGAATGACCATTACCGAGGAAATGAAATCATTACGAGTCACAACGTTGAAACATTCACAAGACCTCGCGAGGTAGCAAACCCGTGAACATCAGATGCCTCGGTAGGATCAATTCTGATGAAATCAGGTCTATTTGATCAACACAAAGCGAAACCGGATTCAATTTTTTCGATTTTTATCATGACGCAAATTATCTGGCAAATGTAGCTTGATTGTGTCATAATGAAAGTAACCAACAGGCAGCAAGGTGTTGCTCAAAGGTGGAAAGGCCCAAGACGTGCCCGGAAGCTACACCCAAATATCAATCCCAAAAATACAAGAGGCATTGCGACACCAGGAGCTTCGAATTATGAATCATCCATTAAAAAGCCAAGTCACGCTTAAGCTCCTTTGACAACAAAAGTATCCAGTAAAAATCAAAAGCCTTTCTTCGAATTTAACGTTTAAAATATTAAACAGCTGCTATACTCAGTTTTCCAAACTGCAAAGCCCAGTTATGACGCATTGGCAGTGGAAATCGCAACCGGTTTTTACCAGCGAGCTCCAGCTGAAACGAATTAACAAGGTAATCGCGTTCCAGATTTTTTGGCTATTTATACCAAGCAATAGATTAGTAATTACAGACCATAGGCGCTTTTCTGAAGTAACAATTCTGACTACAACAGTTGCCGTGACTCGATCAAGTAGGACACCTGTCACAGAGACTAATACTGCGGCCTGACGTTCCCACGATAGCCAGAACTTAGGGCAATGCATATCGTTGATAACAACATATTTTGACTTGTTCCTAATACCATATAGCGAGTGACCAAAATTCCTTCCCTTCCAAGCTAGCGAATCTCTCAACATCAAATATGACTTGTTCCTCATGCCAAACAATGAGTGACAAAAATTCCTTGCACTTCAAGCTAGCGAATCTCTCAACATCGAATACACAATCACAGTCATATAAAGGGACTTTTCCACAAAAAACTGAGTTAGCAAAAGGTCAACTGAAACTATGCGCAAGAGTCTAAATTAAGTAGTTCAAGTACAATGTACGGATTATGAGCAATGGTTATCACATGCTACGCCACTTACGATAAACCACAATTGGAAAGTACTGTGCAGTTACGGAAATAATCAATATACATGCAATGCACTCGTAAACAGACAGACCCGCAGGAGAAAATAATTTCTCGCAAAATATCACATGCAAATGTCGCAATTTTCATCTGATTAATTCAACAAAAGTGATGTGACAGCATGTTATAAAGGCTGCTACTATCACTAACAATATTACCTAGAAAATCACAAAGTTACTGCTCGTCAAATGTTCTTGCGTCACCGCTCACCATCAATCGTTCAGTGTCATAAGTGAACAAAACATTTATTTCATTTGAAAAATAAACTGATTCAAAAATACACTATGCAGATTGCAGAATTAAAGCAGAGTTTAGAAGCAGATCTTTCGTTTACAAAACACTAAAAGTTTGCCATTCATTTACTCTGCGAATTTTCATACATTTCTAGCGGTAAACGAATCTTTGGTTCACTCTTGGTCCTAAACTCCTGGCTTCAAAAATTGAGCAAAAAAAGGTCAGACAAAGCATTTCAAAGAATATTTTGGCGTCTCAAAGCTTATTTATCCTGCATAATCACGCGCACAGACTTGCAGCACAGAAGATAAAATATAACTAAGGTAAGGACGAAAAACACCAGTTCGCATTCCTCCCCGCAAGAAGAAACTACCCCGATTAACACGACCTTTTCACAACGTAAAAAAATCAGAAAAACCACCCTTTTTGAAATACATGAAGAATTTTTGATATGCGACTTTCAACATTTAAAAAAATAGAAAAAAAAAATTTAAAAAATTTGTGGCGTGACTAGACGGTTGTACAAAAGGAAGTGAAGTAAATTATATATTTTCGTTTCATTAAAAAATGCAAGAGTTTTGGAATTTTTATGGAGACAACAAAGGCGTGCGAGCCAAGCTTTCTCTTTTGAGTTTTCCACCATAAGGGTATTTAAGACACAGATTTTTAAAACGGCAAAAAAATTAAGTCACCATGAATTTTGTAGCCCCACCAAAGTACTGCTGGGTTACGACCTCCACTGATATGTACAAAAACTAAAAATCTAACTTAAACCAAATAATCTGAAGTACCAAATCAAATCTTCACTATACTCGCGGTATTTCGCCAGAGCATGTAACAAGTGGTGAGCTCATCTCCGCAGTGGCGCCTGGGCAACACACCTCCGAAGAACGTCGCAGCAGAGGCGAGCCGTAGGCGACACTGTGTCCAATTTGACAGCCCGGGAATCGAACTCCAGACCTTCCACACCATTGTCCCATCCTTTAACCCGGTCCGTCTAGTGGTTACATACTTTGCTATTAGCGCGGGAGGTCTGGGGTTCGATTCCGGAGCCGGTCAAATCGAACACCGTCGCCAAAACTGCGGAGATGGGCCTAGTCACTCGTCACATGTTTCTCAGCGTATTGCCAAGAATATAATCAAGATTTGATTTAGCCAACAAATTCAAGAATTGAAAAAGTAATGGCGTAGAACACAAAAAATGACTTTATTATCCTCTTTGCATAAAATATCGAAAACATGCGACTTGTTTTCAATGTTGTGGAGTTTTTCGAAACTAATCGCGAACGAGTAAATAGCGTACGTGTGGAAATTGAAATATATAGGTCATATTGACAAAAGCACAAGCCAATATTTCAGGTCAACAATAAGCAACTGAAAATTGCGGCGTAACCTGATTTTCAAAAAAAAGACAAACTCAGACAAACACGTATGAAGCGACCCAACTGGCCCAAAGCTAGCCACATGGTTTCCGCAATCAACAATGGGGCTTAACAAAAAGGAAAAATATCATTTTCAGATTGAATACATAGGGTCATTTGGCAATGAACAACAATAAGCCAAGGACAGCTTGGCATATCTCGCCAAGCACACCTGTGCTACTATCTTCCATACATAATCACTAGCCAAGGAATTGTTATTAGAAAAAGGTTTTGGATAACAAAAACAGTTCTCATGAATTGGTCCTTGCAAGTCACCACTGCAAGCAACACCAAGTACCTTTCTTTTTTTCTTATGTACCAACTACTATGAATTTGTGCTATGCCACATAAACTGACCAATAGCTTTGTTCTGGCATTTTTGTTTTTCCAATTTTTCAATGACCACCGTGTGATCGCAGTGGTCAGTTTTGTTAACACAGCATAACAAGAATCTATTTTTAATCGCTTGAGCTACCAAGTTATTTTGTAAACAGGAAAACAAAAAATTGACCACTGCCCAGTAAGCAATATTTGAATTTAGTTGGGATATGCTTTCAAATTTCCAGTTTCTGAGTCAAAAATGCCAAAACAAGATACAAAAAGAAACAACAAAACAAGTAAATTTGTTGTGATAACGCCAGGTCTAAAGAGCGCTTCATGCAATAAACACGTGGTTAAGAAATCAACAGCAGTAAAAAGCTAAACTGTCGTAAATCGAAACTGACGAATCATGAAAAAATTAGGTCGTATCGAACAAACAGGTTATGACAGAAGTGTCAATATGTTATTTGGATTGATGCCATCGTATGTAATATATGACTCGATACCTTCCAACTACCGTAAGGCAGTGATACATCACAAAAATTACTTTATTTGTTTAAGTTTGCAACAAACAAGCAAGATTGCGAAATCAAATCCCTTTTCTCCTTAGGAACTTAAGGATTTAAAGTTTTTCAAACAACTAAGCAGCGTAATTTCATTATGTGAATTTTTTCAAATGAATCAATCAATCACGAGTGCATTACATCATCAAAAACTCCGTTTTTAATGTCAAAACAACTAACATCTGGAATCAAGTGACACCAAGGTGTTTTATTACGAGTTTACAAGCTTGAACAGCAAGTAACAAATCAACAAGTGAGAACGTTCTGTATATCACGTACTTCACGCAAATATTCATCCAAAATGCATGAAATAAACCAAATACCAAAATTTATCAACATGATCGTCAGATCGACTTAACCTTATACTTATCTATTTAAAAGTGTCTGCAATTTTCTCGAAACTTCGTAAATATGACGAGGGAGAGCATGCACATTGCACAGTCCACATTTTACTCAAATCCAGACGTCAACAAGTGCAAAGTTTTGCAAAGTGTTTACCACTAAACATGTGTATGGCTTTCGTGACCTAAGACTTGAAATTGCGAACCAAATAAATAGAATGTACCGGCAAACAAAGCAAAAAAACAAAATTGCAGTAACAAAAACCTCACAGCACTGCACTTGCTTGTGACTTCAAAAACAAAATTTAGCACTATGAGCAGCGTGTATTTTATAACTGGGTGTGGAGAAGGCTAAAAAAACCTTGAGAATTTGTTTATTCACAGGTTTTCCTTGTTTTTAAGCTACATAATTGCAGCTTACGTTTTCGTATTAGTGAACCACATGCATCAGGGAAGATGTCGCGGTAGAACAACGAACCCGCGAAGTAAGTTCCGGAGCCCGATGCACCAACCATTCCACCAACTACAAGTTTTCGCAGACTGAGTGCTCAGAAGAATTTTGACAGTCATTTTCTCAAATGGTCGAACTTGTCTAGACCAGCTTAATGACCAGATAAACTAAAATTAACCAAGATAGAAGTTATGTCTGTAGACAAATAAAGATCCTAATCGGGGATTCAAGATAAAAACTGCTAGGCTGAAAGCAAATTTTGACCAAGCTTGGACTCGAACACGTAACCAACACTTCTAAATGCAAGCATAAACTCTTGAAAAGGCGATTAACATTTCCTATTTAGAAGTAAGATTTGAATTACTGCTGCCTAAAATGGTAGATTTTACGCAAAACTTGAGATAAAAATCTACGCCCCACACACAAACATAATTTGTTACGTTTCAAGTTTATCGACATTTTTCGAATTATATCCGAGCAAAAGCGCGCGAAGTTCAAATTTGCGGAAGTAATCTCTTCTTTGAATTGGCAAAATACATGAAAAATTTCACATAAAAAAGACTATCTTTTTCCGTAATAGTCCAAACTTTCAAATTTATTGTTGAGTTGATAAGAAACAGAACTAGGCTAACATTACAATTAAATATCAAAAAAGAAATCAATTCCTCATTATACTCGCGTTATTGCGCCGAAACTTGTGATGAGTAGCGGGTCAATTTTCCACGGCTAAGCGCCTGGGCAACACCACAGCTTTCGAGGAAACGTCGCAGCGGGGGCAAGCCGCTGGTGCTGTGCCCGATCAGACCGGCACGAAAATCGAACTCAAAACCTTCTGCACCGATAGCAATGTCTTTAAAAACTAAGCTAACCGGTCAGTTTACAACATTTTAAAGCAAGTGCATTTGTTTCTGCGGTTTCTTTTCTCAAAACCTGTTTTTTAAAATATTAAATTTTGCAGATTGATGAGCTTTTAACGTCGATATTTACAGTTCAAACTTCGAGTCTAACTAAAAGCACAATAGTTGCAAGGCTATTTATATGGTGAGCTGAAGATGCAAGGTATTATTATTGGTGTAACCAAATGAGCACAAAAACATTAACAAGAGTGCTGCGTCAGAAGCCTGACCAAGAAACATTGATGAAAGTTTGAGGAAAAAAGTGATAAACAAAGCAAATTTTTTACAAGTAATTTGGAAAGGTGGCTAAAATAGTTGTTTTATTTTTCAAAAAAAATTCTTATCGCTTGCCTAGCAACAAACAAGAATATTGTGTCACCGCTAACAACATTTGCTTACTCAGAATAGGTTTCCGATTTCCAAATTTTCATATTGAAAAAAAATATTGGTACCAGTAACCGGCAGACACGAATTCCAATCTCGTTTTAACTAGGAGAAATTGCGAAAAAGCGCCAAATTCTGACGTTGAAATTGAAAAAAAGCGCTAAATTTTACGTCGAAATTGATACGTCAACACACGAATCGCAATTTCGACACTAGCTCAGTAAAATTTACCGAGACTCAAAGTCACCACATTCACATCAAACGAATCGCTGGGGCTAATTAAATACGAGACACACAAATTCCAACTGCGTTTGCAAACATAGTTCAAATCGCAACTTCTTCATGGGTTGGTATCAGTATATGGGATGTGGATCATCACACTTAATGTCGAATCGTAATCGCATTGACAAAACCGCGCAGCGTTAAAATCGCCTTTGAGACCTAATAACAATAAAAAAAATTCGAACACAACTTCGCAGGTGCATACACATTGTTTGGGTTAACAGCAAAATTTTTTCATCCCAAACATAATGTGCAATAATTATCCTAATCTAACCCGATTCCTTCACCAAACCCGAATCCTAAAAATCTGCTCTCTCGCCAAGTTGTCGTACGCCAAGTCGATCACGCCAAAAAAGTTCTGTCTTGTTTTAACATATCCCTTCTTATGCTGGCTTATCATCAGATCGAGCCATGACGATAAAAAGAGGTAACAAAATATCTCGCCCCATTTGAGATCAAACATACAGCTTTTCGAAAATGCCCGGTAGTCGTGGAGGCGTTAAGACAACGCTATCAGAGCGGAAGGTCAGTTGTTCGATTCCCGGACCGGTCTAATCGGATGCAATGTCGCACAGGTTCGTCACCGTTGCTATGTTTCATCGGAACCGTGTAGCCCAGGCGCTAAGCCGCGGAGATGGGCCCCGCCACTCGTTACACTCTCAGCGTTCATAATACCGTGAGCACAGTGAAGATTTGATTTTTTGTTTAGCTTTTCTAATAGTGCTCAACTACAGCGCAATAGTAGGAATCAGCGTATATGGATTGACATTGAATGGCAGTTAATTTCACAGTCACAAGGTTACAGGAATAAAGGAAAATTGCACAATTACGTTGTGCAACCATTCCATGATCGACAAATCAGACTAGTCAAAACAGCATACGTAACACCACAAAATACTGATACTAACGTCCCATTAACCGCAGTGACGTATTAAATTACGCAAGTATACACCAAGCTACGTGATTCCAAACAAAAGTGGTTTCAAAATAATCAACATCCTCCGAGACACACCAAATTTCGGTCTCAAGGGAGGATTTAATTACCCATTATACCGCTTGTACCGAGGCTCATACGACACAAAACACTCAAGTCAGTTTTACGGTTCATTTAAAAATATCATTTTAGACAGCAAACAAAAAAGCAAAAAATAGAAAACATTATTTTTCGTATTTACAATCAATAGCAAAGCGGAAAAAATAAAATGTATTCGCAGCATGATCCAAAGACAATACATCATGCACTGATTTCTAATTGCGATTGCTAATTATTAATAGGACTACAGAATCGAGTTGCCAAACAGCTCATTAGGACCCATATAAAGTGACGCAGGAGTAGACAATACTTGTAAAAATATATAATTAATGCAAATGAAAAAAACGGCCGCTTGGCGTAATGAGAGAAGACAACGTTATCGGCACCTGAAGTTTGGATTTCGATTTCCGGTCAAAGCGGACGCAGCGGCGTCGATGGCTTACCACGGTTGCGAACTTTCTTCGAAGCTGTGTGGCCCAGACGCTAAGCCTCGGAGATGTGCCTCAGAACTCGTTACTTGCTTCGGCCTAATAACGCGAGTATAACGAAGGTATGATTTTTTTGATTTAGAAAAGCAAATGAAATTAAACAAATTGAAAAAAACAAAAATCAAAATTTGGAGGTAAAAAAGCTCGACTTATTTAAGCAAGCGTGCCACTTTATACTTGTACTGTAAACGAAATGGTGCTGCAAACGGTCAAGCTGGCAAACAAACTTTTACCAACTTTTAACAATGCCGAATATTCCAGAAGCACACTTGGAATTTTTCATATATTTGTTATCGCCATCACAGATATTTCTGGGTTGAGTAAACAATTAATTTCTGTCGCATGGTGAAGAACTTGTCGTGAATTACACAAACACTTCAAATTTTGAAGCTGTTTTTTTATTTTTTGTTTGTTTTATTGTATTATACAATATCAATGCAATGTGCGCCCAGATTGTTGCGAATTGTCTTTGATGACACGCCATTCTTATCGCAGGAATCGAACCAGTAACCTCTCAATCACCAATTATATTCTCCAGCTATAACTAAGGAAACAACATTTTCTAAACCAACGGCTGTTGACCAGTTATTTTAGCGTACAACGAAATTTCCTGAAATTCAGAGCACCAAATTTACATCTTTCATTATAAACACCGATAACACGTCATGAAGCTTTGTTTTAAGAATCCAATGTTAGATTTTCAGATTGTACGTTGGTGATTGCACAAAGGACTAAATTTCCTTCAAAATTGACCGTACATACGCGATCACGCCTAATCGAAAGTAAGGTACAAAATGAAACCACAAAAATCCATTTATAAGTAGAATGAAAAAAACCCATGAGGAATACTGTTATCCTTTGAAACAAAAAATTTCGAAAAAAATAACTCCACAACGTTAGCACCTAGATCCTACCTGCGATGTAAAAAGTTGGATAGATTCGAAAAGATTTTCATTTTCTGAAATATGGAAAAACTGCGAAAAAGCTATCGTGATAATACTTTCAATAGCCGTGACTAATACCTGGTTTCACAATTGTTAACAACAAAGTACAACAACAAATCTTCCAGCTACATGCAAAAACATGGTTTTCTCAATAACTATTATTGATTAACAGTAGACTTCGTTGAAGAATTACGCATAGCATCACTCACGCATTTATTTTTCAGAAAATGTTCAAAAATACGCCAACGATAATAGGTTTTCTAGGTACTACCTGTATTCTTCCAACGTGTTTTGATGACTAATAATTGGATGAATAGCTAACAAAACAAATTTCCTCTACAAGAAATTTTCAAAATCTAGGTTAATTGCCTGATAGATAACAGTTAAGGCTTAGGAATAATTTACCAAAAAACCAAAGCTCTAGTCATCAAATTTGACCACAACTCGCCCACGTACACATCAAATCATGACAAAACAAAATGATAAGCCAGAGAAGAAAGTACAAACTACCGAAGAACTAATGCAAACTACTCTTGTTTGCGCACACGTAGAAGTTAATACAAAACAAATTTTCGATTGGGGCAATTTTTATGTTTTCAGCAAATTTGAGACGCTGAAATCATTATTTCAAAATACACCAAATATAGGCCGATTAATCGAAAACAAGTTTCGCAAAACATTACGTACAGTTCCTCAAACGTACAACAATATACGAAATACAATTGCTACATTAAACGCATTAAGACAAGCATAGTCACTAGCAATGAAAAATTCAAGATCAGTATCACAATGAAGCTCATCAAATATATCTGAAAATCCGTACTTAGCGCTGATCAACGTAGGACCAAACCTTTTAGACGCGGATGGGATTAGAGAGCGGCGCACGATGAACGATCACATCAAAATCATATCGTCATCATACTACTCATAGTATCACGCTGAAGCGTGTAACAAATGGCGGAGAACAACTCCGCAGCTTAGCGCACCTAGGCAACACAGCTGCGAAGAAACATCGCAGCTGTGGCGACATTGTGTCCGAGTTGACCGGGAAGGGAATCGAACCCTCGACTTTCGCACAAATAACGATTAACCACTACACTACACAACGAAACATTCAGTTAAAAAAATACCTAATTCAATCGCATTCGTTGCAAGGTTTCTGGCATTTATCACATACCCGTAGCAAATAAAACTCACGCTGTTAATGTCAAACTTCGGACTTACCTATGGTAAGAGGAGAAGAATATGCAACATAATCAAAAACATTATCATGCATCATTTTTCTGATGATGTAATCCACATCCAGATGCTGCTGCGTGATTACCTCCTGGTGAAGTGCCTCGATATCTTTCCAGCTTGAAAGAGGTACACGAACTTTGACCTTGCACTTCAACCTCTGCGTATGGTACATTCCATATAAGGCATAAAGTGCACCGACTCTCACCTGAGTGAAGAAATAAAGAAAGTGAAACTTAATGCAATTGAAAATGCGTGATTTCGGTAGCAGAAGCTAGTGCAGAGTGCAATGCAAATGCATGAACGTTTTCGATTGCTTCCAAGACTTGGAGCTGCATTCTGCAGCTAGAATTAGCCCGGCCACGCGATCACGTACAAATGTCATTTTTATCGCTGCTCGTAATGTCCAAAGCTTTAAACACGACTTTGAGTTTCGCACATTTCCTAAAACTAAAATAAGGAACAGAGAATTGTAGTCCTCACTGCCAGATGCAAAACTGGTTGAAACACCAGTAACGTTGCGGGGAATTCGGGCCGTTTCCGGGCAGGTTGGCAGGTTAATTGGACGCAGTGTCGCCTACAGCTCGCCACCGCTGCGATATTTTTTGGGACTTCGAAGTTGTGTCGCCCAGGCGCTAAGCCGCGAAGAAGGGTACGGCCATTGGTTACACGCTTTGGAATTCGACACAATACGGCGAGTACCATGAAATTTTTTTAATTTGACCATACGGTGACAATACGACGTAGCTGTCAGTACGAGGGGTCTGGGATCTTCATTCTCAGGCGATACGTCGGACACAGTTGTCGTCAATGGTTAGCCATCGCTGCGACGATTATTCAGAAATCGAAGGTGTGTAGTCCAGGCGCTATGCAAACGGATGCAGGCCCCGCTACTCGTTACACGTATCGACGTCAGCATAACATAGATTTTTTCGATTTGATACGCATTTTTGTGGAGCCTTCAGTGATCAAACAAAGCTCTGCAAACTAGGATTAAAACAACGGGTCAAAATCATGACTATTAAATGCGCTTAGTGTACACTGCAAACTTGTCGTGCAGAACACGTGCAAAGAACAATTGAACCCAGTCAAATGATAACATTTCAAATCCATCAATCATAGACTCCTCAATATTTTAAAAGGCAATGTATCAGTCTTACGAACGAAGTACGTCTAGTGATTAGAACAGTGAAGTTTTCGATCTTACGGTTCAAGTAAGTCCAATTTAGAAGTTGGAAAGAAGATAAATAAGCTTATAAAGTGTCGCCTTTTGTAAATTTTAATTCGTCTTTTCGATTTCTAAAATCACATACACGTTTACCTGCAAGCTATATGGCGGTAGGGCAAACTTGAAAATGACTTTAAAAGCTTCTTCAAGAAATTCTCTCTTCTCTCTCAAACCTTGCCTACCGGCGTGAATGAGAGAATAGTTGCCTTCACGCCATAAGCGAGAAAATACCTCAAACCTAAAACACAAAAAACTCTTGCTTTCAATAACACAAAAACAATCAAGTATACAAGGACTATTTTCAACCAAAAAGCCCAAAGACAAGCCAGTTCAACGCGATCACCTTAATACGGCGATGAAAGTTTCAAAAACGCTTGAAAAAAGTTCATTTTGACAAAACTACTACTGCATTTACTGAGGTAAAATCTTGCCAGTGCATGCATTCTTTCTTAAAGCCAGCATCGCGTTACATCATTGCAACTGTCACATCTAATGACAACCAACAAGTTTCAGAGCTCCCTCAAAATATTACTTAATATAGTCACGATTATTGCAATACTGCTTGTAAATTTTATTCAGAAAAAATACGTAAGCTAAAAATTTGGGACAGCAAAGGCTTAATAGAATTCCATTACACACTCCACTATGTTAAATTACGAAAATGAACAAAGGTAAGAAATCAATCATGCTGATATAAAGAAGCGTATTTTTCAAATATCAACTCACTATTTAGGTATTTTTACGTAGGCCCAAATAGACCACAACTGAAGAAGCCAAAAAATTAAAAAACTAGAATAAAGCTAACAATAGAACCGGTAATAGAAGTAACACACTCTTAATTTTCATATTCTTTTTGTGAATATATTGCCATATGGGGGCCTCGAGAAAGCTGCCGCAAAGGCCGGTTGAGGTAGTAGTCAAAGACACTACTAAAAGCGTTGGCCTAATTGGCTGACGACGCCAGAGGCGATTACCAGGCCTGTTAAATTGGGAGGTGTCGCCAACGGCTCGTTACCCCTGCGCCGTTTCTTCGGAACGCTGCAGCTTAACCGCGGAGATGGGCTACTCATTACACGCTTCGGTGTAGCGCCGCAAGTATAACGAAGATTTGATTTTGAAAAACTTACCTTATGCTCTTACTGTCCACAAATTTTTGCAGCAATGCTTCTATGTCAGTTTGTACTCCCGTCGCCGGGAATTGCACCCGGCGCATTCGTCTCACCTTGTTTTTCATAACGGTTAAAATACAGAAATTAATCAGTCAAATAATCTAAAAACATCAAAAAGTTAAAACACAAAATACGTTGATATCACAAAAACAAAAAAATTAAAAATAAGAGACACAACACAAGCTTTGCAAGAGAAAACGTTTATTTGCAATGAAAACTTAACAGCGAAAATGCAATACACAAATGCAAACTACAACAATACAAATAAATAGCAAAACGCAGAATTTACTCGCACAAACAAAATATGAAACGAAACACGGATTCACAACACTTACATCGAAGATAACACAAAAAAACAAACCAAAAAATCTTATTCGATAACAACAAAACCAGTTTTAACCGAAAAAATCGATTACCTCGTTTTTAAACAGTCAATTTACCAACTAAAGTGGGGATTTGTAATTAATAGAAGGCAATCAGGCAAAGAAAATACGTAAAATAATGTTAACTACTGTAGCTTAAACAGGAAAGAATAGTAATTCTCAAAACTGGACGTTTTGACAACATAGATTCAGCTGTGTCATCATCTGCAGTGCAAGTAAGGCAAGATAAAACTTTTCTTGCTTACACTGCTGAAGATGACAGCTGAATCCATGTTGTCGAAACGTCCAGTTTTACGAAATACTATGGTTTTATTTTTTCCTTAAGCTATTTTCGTCCCATTTCTATTGTATTCTTAATGTTAACTGGTATTCGCGCTAAAAATCATTTACGATAACAGTGCGCACCATACCTATTTTCTTTACCTGTGATATTAGACACACCCAGGTAGGGTCAAGTAACGGTAGCTTAGTAAACAAAATAGAACATAGTAAAGTTCCAAAAAAGTTTTCATTTTATGTTGAAATTGGTGCCGGGCTTAGCAAAAGTTGCAAAAAGTGCAAAAGTTTTTCAAAATATCACACTTGCACAACGTTAATGGAAAATTCCCAACAATATATTTGATTTGTAAATAAAATAAAAATCATGTTTGCATTAATATTATTTTCCTGTGAATATAAAAAACGGTGAAACAGATCTTACATCAACTTTGACTGTAAAAAGTCTTCTCTAATATTTTTTAAAAGTCAATTATGCTACTCAAGCTCAAAAGCTCGTTACTGCAACCAAGCGGTAACATTTCGTAACACTTTTACCGATAGATGGCACTACAAATCAACTAATAGTCGAGTAGCTTTTTGAGTGTAATTGAATTGCCAAGCAACAGAAATATTGTATCAACAAGTGCTCAACTGCACGCAATATCTTCCATAAACAATAAACTTAGTATTTCAAAAGTACTGCTTGGGTTAGCGTAGTCTTTACCTCGTTTCATACTTACCAAAAGTTGGCATCATCAAACGAGTATATCAGTCATTTAGACATAAACCCAAATTAAGGGCGAGGCATATCAATTTTGAAAATGAAGGCATTTACTCGTACATTTTTTTAAACATTAAATATTTTATAGACATACCTAAATCGTACAATAAACTGCAGTATATAAGCATAGATGATGTTGTGCCTCTCACCTCAACATCTATTTAAATACTTTAAAAATACGAACAAAGACTATCTTTAAACTAGAAGAATATTAAAGAGCAACAGAAGCTTTATTTTGCTACTTCTAACCAAGGCACAACCATATAACCTTATCTTCATCCATTTGAGCAGCATCCCAGATCCTAATTGGATGATCAGAGCATCCATGAATCATCCTCAACATCTTCATTTACTGAATCCATGCTGATCTAAAGATTCAACCACTTAATGAAGAAGCACGAGTCGTAGGCTAAGCATAGCAATATTTCTTGTACCGTGACATATTTCCCTAAACTTTTCGTATTCTTTATCGCGTTGAGGGCGCGGAAACAAAAGACACTATCACTAAAAATTTACTTTTAATCCTCGCGGGGCGTCCTTATATAACCCAGCGTTTGAGCAAAAAGCCAAAATGATTGATTTCTTCATTTTTGTCCTCCTGTCACTAGAAAGCAACAGAGACGCTATGCGCAGAACGAACGAAAGCTGAGTCGCTTAGGAGTTGCCGTTGTTTCTGAGTTTCCCTTTGAATTCTTTAGTTTGCTGCTTGTCAGATTCCACCCAGTAGGAATAATCATCGTAAAGCATCTTCTACAAGGACGCAACGACGAAGGTGGAGTGAGAGTTGAAACATCAACCCAGCAGTCATGGCCATCGTGAAAACGAAGGTCCGAACCACTCGGCCACGCTGTCAACCAAATCACACGAATTCATCTTTCATAATCAATTAATAAGTACAAATAGAGCAAGACTCTGAGACAAAACAAATGCATGACTACAGCTACTATTCGGGAGCATACTTGAAAATGGCTATTTTGTTGCTCAGGAGAATCCTGGTAATCATTCATTTCCTCCTCATCGTCTCCACTTTCTTCCCATTCTCCTTCCATTTCGCTCTCGTTCACACTCTACAATGCACAGAAACTTAAGAGAGAAACCAGTTATGGCTAGACTTCGCCAAGACAAACAGGCCTGCTCGCGAAGTGGTTAAAGACATCGGTACGGTAGGCCTGAGGGTTCGATTATCGGGTCGGTCAAATCCAACACACTGTCGCCAATAATTTGCCATTGCTGTGACATTCTTCGGAGCTGCTTTGTGCTAACGCAGTAAGCGCGGTGATTGGGTCCCGTTACTCGTTTTACACGATTCGGCGTAATACCGCGAGTATAATGAAGCATTAACCTAATTTTTTCTCCAAAACAAAAGCAACCAATCAACCTAGCAACCATCTTTTGGAATATAAACTTAAGGTGGGGTTTTTGCTCGGTTAAATCAAGCGAAGCCGTAATTGCAGCTAATATTTACCGCAGTAACAGAGCTGTTAAGGTGCTTCAGTAAACAGTAATTTAAAAGTTGTTTGTGTGAAAATTGAAGATTCGGCGACAACACGGCTTCCTTGCTTAAAATTTGTAAAAATGTTCAACCCCAGAATAATCTTAGCAAAATTTGAAATGAAGACCTGTTTTGGCATTAACTATAATCGAACACAGAACAGTTAATCTGTAGACGTGTTTACAGATACGCGGCAAGCGGCAACACGACCACCTAATTTTTTGTTTATTTCATTTTGACGTTGAAATTTGGCGCGACAACGCGATATCAAGGAATTGTACCGGTACAATTTTTATCACTTCATCGCCCGGTACGAAAAAAGTGTTTGAAATAACCTTGACGATGGGAGTGAGACAATGCACGTTGGATAGTTACATCATTGAACAATCAGCTTGCTAGGCGCAAGCTAGCAAATTTTATATCGCGTTAACGCAGGTAATCGCATGCCACCATAGTTTGTAATGGCAATCGCATTGCCGCGTATCGGTAAACGCGCCTTCAGGTTTCGCAAACAGTTTTCCAAAAAGACCAAAACAAAGTCACCAAACCAGCAGCTACACATACCTCCGATTCTGGTTTTCTTCCAATATAAGGCATATCCTTGTCCTTTTCAACGATATTTTTTAACTAAAAAATGTATTACATACACTTGAAACACAGAATCCGTGAAAAAAATTTAAGCTGAGGATAGTATTTTATTAATAGATACGATAAGGGTCGTTAAAACTTTCGAAAAAAAAAAGCCAAAAAATCAGCAGAAATCTTGTGCCATGAGACCACAGGTCGAACCGATGAGATGGCCAGGATAAAGCGTCAGCCTCAGGTCAAGCCAATGACTTGAAAATTAGTATTTGCAGCTTCCCTGCTTGACGTATAGCACAAAAGGAATAGTGTTAAAAACAAGACGGTAAGTTCGCTTGTTGTGCCGTTGGAAAAGGCACTTATCGGGATTACCTCATCTTAAGAATGGTAGACCGAGGGCCGGTAACTCCCAGTCGAGCAAGGTACACAACTACACTTCCGTAGCTCCTTCGCAAAAAAGGAAAAATTTTCAGCGTGATCATGCAGTCTACCCACCATGGTGGGTCAACCGAGCGAAAAACTCGCAAATTCTAAGCGTAGCTCATGCAAAAATGATGAACTATTTTCCCCAACAAAGCAACAGCACTTTCTGTTACGATATAACTGTTTTTTCACTGGGTTAAAATTTGTGCTTGTGGTGTCACAATTGTGTTTACTAGGGTTTAGTGTGAATTTTTGCATGTCATATGATTTCTCTTTGACGTCACATGCGTGTTTACTGTGGTTTGGTGTAAGTTCTGCATGTCATGTGATTTTTCTTCTTGTTTCTTTTTGAGAATGTCGTAGAACGTTCTCGAAATTGAATTTTGAGTATAAATAGGGGCGAATTTCCGAGCGTAGTTATTTAAGTGTAGATTTAGTGTGCGTAGAGTAAGCAATATTGTTGTATGCTGAAGGGTATAGCCCTTGTTGTATGGTGTTACTGAAGTGAGCAGTGATGCTTGTGTTTATTGAAAAGTAGTACGGTGAGTACAGTGGCTAAGTGAGTCAAGTTGGGTCGATTATTATATTCGTTTGGTGAAGAAGGTCTTGGGTTCTTCGTGAGGTCAGATCTAAGAACGAATTAATTCCTACGGTTTGTCATACAATTCTTATCAATCGTCCTGTCAGCGAAGTAATACCATTTCCTATTTCGCGACACTTACCCATGTTTCATATTGAGTTTCCAAAAAGCAGACATCAATTTCATCCCCTTTGTGTTCTCCAGATGTGAACCAAGGCGGATTTGCTATCTTGGGACAAAATGAAGGGAATGAAGTTGACATATTCAATTTAACGCTTACACTTAACCACAATTCTGTAAAAAAAGCTATTGAAAAAGTGGCGGCATCACATTTTATTAATTCTGCTAAAGTGCTAAGACATACGAAGCATTGGCATTTGGCAGTAAAAAAATTCACAAAAACGTACCAATAGCGCATATCTATAAATCTGAACCGAAATGGCAATTTAAGCTGTTCTGTATTTATGTCAAATGTTACCAAAATCAAAAAATCGAATATTCAATATAGTCGCAATATTATGCCGAAGCACGTAACGAGGGCGAGGTTATCTCCGCGGCTCAGCGCATGGACAGCAAAAGTCAGAAGAAACGTCATTGCGGTGGAGACACTGTGTCAAAAGTTGCCAATATATCAACACAAACGCAGTTTCTCAGTCACAAAATACGTAAAATCCGGCGTCACAAATCAAGTTGGTTTGCAGCTTAGCATGTTAATAAAGTGAAAATCGTAGGAAATCAAATCACAAGCACAATACAGATTAAGATAGAATTTGGGCCTAATAAATGCACCTCAAAAAGCTACTCAAGCGACAAATGCCTAGAAAGAGCTACTATACAAGAACTGACGTGCATGAGAGCTATGATTAGGCACTAAGAAAAACAAGCTGAGTTACAATCTGCTAGCATTAAAAACGTATCCATTTAGCAAAATCTCAATTACTTTTTCTTGAACCTGACTTTTTATCATTAAACTGTAACAGTAGCTTGGGCAGCGTAACAAAAACAACCGAGTACAAAATAACTGGAACGGAAATTCACCCCAAAACGTATTAAACTAAAACGGTTGGAATTTGCACTGTAAGCAATAGCAACAGCAATAACTTTGAACAAAACTAGATCTTGATCTGAGCTTTCACGCTTTTCATCACATTTTACATCATTGTAACACCGAAAAGCAATTTAAAACCAAACAATCACGATATCCAACAAGCACATAAAACACCCCAGCACAAAGTTGTTACACATAGCACCAAAAGCATGATCTCAAATCAAATCATTAAATGAGCCTTTTTTGAAGGTAATTTACGTACATTGGATAGTTTTAGACTTCATACTTTATCATTAAATTGGATTCACGTCACATAAAACATGAACAAAATAAGGAATTTCCCATTTTTCCAAAATGTTCTTAAAAATACGTAAGTTGTTCGGCAACTTCTATGTATTATTTTCAGATGTTTTACGTCTCTGGCACGCAGAAACGCCCTGGAACTAGAAGGCTAGTAAACAAAATCATAATTGTTGACCATGTTTACAAGCAAGGATAAAGTGAAGCCTTAAAAACTTAAATCACTTTCGCTTTTTAAAGTTTCCTCCTGTTTTCTTTTTCTTCGCAGGCTCATTTTTGCCTTTACCATCAGATTTGCGTTTTGTCGTGCCGTTTGAAGGTTTCAATGTAAAAAAATCATCCAATCGTCCTTGCGTACTTTGCTGTCCGCTTTTGATAATCTTTTTCACTCCATTCCGAATTCTATCTTCATTAAATCCTTTTTCCTTTACCATAAACTCAACTATGTCTTCTTCTTGGGGATCACTCCATTTAAGAGTGACATCTTCAGCTGCCGTAACATCCGGAGTCAAAAACAAATCCCTGGCTTCTTTATAAACCCAATCTTTTGGAACAGTATACTTTTTCATGTCCAAATGTTTCAAGATCTCTTCAATATTTTTATGCTGCTTAATCAGCTCAAATGCACGTTTTGGACCAATTCCCCGAATAGAATCACAATAATCGCACCCAAGCAAAATACACAAGTCTACAAATTGCTCGTGGGTCATCTCTAATTCATCAAGCACCCGCTCATATATAAATTCTTGAATAGGCATTTTTCTAGCTTCGCTGAAAGTCATGTGACGAAGTAATCGGGAAGACTGAAATGTAAGGGCATCCATGTCTTCAGTGGCGGTGGCATATACTTTACCAGACTTTACAAGAAGGGCACATTGAGCTTCAGCTTCAGTAGGAGCTTCTACAACTGGCACTCCCATTAGTCTGAGAAGTTTTTTGCAATCAGACATATGTTCTCTAGTAACCTTTACTAATCGTCGAGAATATTTGTCAATATCGTCAGCTTCTCCAGCTTCTTGTGCTTTTGCAAGTTGTTTTTCTGCTTCTTCTCTTCTCTCAGCTCTTTTGGCAAGTTCACCTGATTTCATTTGTGGGGGCTTACCGTCAAAAACAAAAACAGGCTTGATGCCATTGTCAAGCAATCGAATTGTTCGATAAAAAAGTCCTGCCAAGTGACTGGTAACTTCACCTTCATCATTAGTCAATTGATTACCATCTTGACGAATTGCGATTAAAAACTGATAAACAGCCATTGAAGCATCAATAGCAACTTTTCGACCAAAGTAATTTTTGATTTCATTTTCCTTCACAGCAGAAGGAGCTTTATCACAAAGCAACTTTGATAGACCAAGAATTCCCATGTTTATAAACTAGGCCTAGTTTTTCAAGATACCGGTAGTATCAGTGTTTTGTTCTAGAAACTATTACAACAATCAATTTTTAAATGCAAGCTAGCTACACGAATTTCTGGCACTTTATCATCAGCGCTGCAAACTTGCAAGGATTTTTAGTAGAATCACTAAAACTTTACAAGCTGAGTTCGAGTTCAATAATTTTTATCGAGTTTATGCTAAGTTCAAGTAATTTCATCGAGTTTAGGCTAAGTTCAAGCAATTTTTGTCAAGTTTGGGATAAGTTCAAAACTCATTCAACTTTTTTTGAGCTTTGAGAATAGAGATTTTTTATTTTTGAGTTCAAGTACGGCAAATACGAGGAAGCTCAGCTACTTTGCAACCCTAGTTATCATACAGGTACCGGTACCAGCAGATTAGCTAAATACCCAGTCCAAGTCCAATTTCAGTGGGCTTGGGCCCACGGTTCTTGATTTTGGGTTCCGCAATCTGCGTCATAATTAATTTTTTGACGTCACAGTTAAAAAAGGGATTATGACACCAAAAAATTGACTTTGACGCAGAAACTAGAACCGTCAGTCTGATGCCCACTGAAATTGGACATCCTGCATGTGCTGTGTGAACAGGGTAAGTATAATTTCAACTGTTAAATGATCGTCTTTTATTATCTGTTTCATTGTACTAGAGGTAGGAGGTAGAAGGGTGATGTTTCAAATTAAGGGGGCTACCATTTTTTTGTTGACGCGTGATGCAAATAACATGGTTTGAACAATTTTTTTTTTGATTTCATGCGTTTGTAAAAAACTGCCCGCCAAAAACCTGCAAAATGGGGATTTTTGACAAAAAATGCAATTACCTCTTACTTATGCATATTTGGTATCATTTTTCGTAATTTTTTGAGTAGAATTCAATTTTCAAGAAAAGTCTTACCAATTAATGTGCTACATGCCTATGAGTCGTTACTTGTTCATTGTTTTTTTGCGGAATGTTCAGTGTTTTATGATCAAATTTTCTGTTCTAGAGTATTGCATTTCCAGAAAGGTCTTCCAAAAATATTGTCTTTGTTTTGGGTGGCAAACTACCAACAGTACGATATGATGCAGCTATTGCAATTTGCAACATTTCACACACACACTTAGATCACACACGTAGCTGCCTAGCTGCATACTCTTTCAGAAGAAGAGCTATCTGGTCTACCAACAAATAATCTAGTTGAAGAATGACACTTATTCATATTCAGTGGCCTTGCTGAAAGAGCAAAATTCAGAAACGTAGAAGAAGGCAATGATGCAGGAAGTAAATGGGCAGCGAAAGTGAGGACGGCCAAAAATGACATGGATGAGGCAGGTGGAAGAGAGTGTGAAAAAAGTCTGGTTGAAGATCAAGGAAGCTGCAGATCGAATGAGATGGCGAGAAGGTTTTCGGGTGCTGCAACCATGCTTCTCATGTTACTTTTCTTGATCTTCTATTCTCCCCTTGCATGTTACGTTTATCGTTTTGTTGCTTCTTCCCTTATCTCGTGCTGTCCAATTATACTGTATATTATTTTTGTTATTCTTGTGTTGACGGTACGGAAATAAAAGACACTAACTAACTATCTAAAGGTGTGAGAGCAAACACGAAAAGGATGAGGTGTATCCTGCCACCTTCGGTGACAAAGAAAAAAACGTATAGAAACTGAATGGAAGAATGATAAACCTAATTGATCAACTGGATACTTTGGGGGTAATTCTAGCACAAAGGTCTGAGAAAAAATCTTCCAAATCGAGTGTTCAGTGAGGTCTAGTTTATGGCACCCACCAGCTCAAGAGATCACACAAGGTAGAGTAGAGTGGTGTAACACGCCCATGAGCTGTTTCTAAGCAACCACGTCATAGTTGCTATGAATATACATTGGAAAGGAAAGCCATCCTGTTGTTGAACATCTGCATTAGGTTGCAGGCTGCAGGCCGTTGGGTAATTAAGTTTCAAGATTATGAAGTTTATTGTAGGTGGCAAAATTATGATATTTTAAAAAGTTTAGGAATGGGTCAGCAAAATAGTTTATTTATTGATTCTAGCAAAATGAAATAGTGAATTGTGGTAAACACCAGTATTTCATGTAGTAAGAATTGCACTTAGCTAGAGCAGCTGTCAACGTGAACGATCTGAGCTTCAAGTTTGCAAATAAATTTCAACTTTTGAAGCAAAATGCCCACCACGTGCCAAGGGTAGAACGCATACATGTGCGTTTTACCCCAGGAAGCGGCGATCACCCCATTGGTAAAACAAGAAGACACTTCTACTTTTATGGTACAAAATAGCAACTGACAAGACAACATTACAATTACGTAAAGCTAACTGTACTAAATTATAATTATTTATTATTAGGTATCAAGTTTATTGTCCAGCAAACTTTGCCTATCTTCCCTGTAAGGACAACCTTCTCCAAAGAAAAGCAGCAGCAAAAAAGAAACACTTAGCTCTAAAAAGGACTTAAGGTCCCTTATCTTTCCAAGATGCCAAAATTGGTCGCATGAAGTGTTTCATATTAAGAAAGAGCCCCTGGCCTATTTGTACTAACTGCGAATTTAATGTCAATTTTGAAATTTGATGAAAAGTAGATCTACTGAATTGATTTTTGACATTTTTATCAGTTTGAATGCTGTTTAAGGTGCATATTTACACCCAATTGCCCATTCACAAGCCTAAATGTTTTGCGTATTTATTCACTACTTCTCTTCAAATTGTAAGAAAAACAAGTGTTTTTAAGGTGTAGCTATAGGTTAAACCCCACCGATGGGCATTTTGGCATTTTGGAGTGGGTGTATTACCCTACCCCATGGGGTAAAACGCCCAGTTAAAATTTTTTTCAAACCTTAATAAATTAGATGGATCATAAAATTTTTCAAAAACGAAAATTGAAATAGATAGCTCTGAACTCTATGATTAACCAAGGCGAAAATTAGATTGAGAGACCTTGTATTTTGGGAGAGAGGGTACTATATCTGGGTGCTACTAAATGGTACATGTCCGCGATGTCAACGATGTCCACGATGTCCGCGATGTCAACGACGTCCGTGATGTCTGCGATGTCCACGATGTCCGCGATGTCCCAAAATGCGATGTCCGCGATGTCCCAAATTGCGATGTCCACGATGTCCCAAATTGCGGTGTCAACGATGTCCCATGTTGCGATCGCTATTTGGGACATTGCGGACATCGTAATTTCGCAGATCGTTGACATTGCAGACATCGTTGACATCGCGGACATCGTTGACATCGCGGGCATCGTGGACATCGCGGGCATCGTTGACATCGCAATTTGGGACATCGCGAACATCGTTGACATCGCGGACATGTACTATGTAGTAACACCGCATCGCGGACATCGTGAACATCGCAATTTCGCAGATTGTTGACATTGCGGACATCGTTGACATCGCGGACATGTACTATTTAGTAACACCGCTATATCTACCCTATATCAATTAAGTATTTGTGGTATTCTGTCCATTTCTGTGCTTGATATTTGTCTGCAACTAAAATAAATTATTCTACTCTGCTGATATGTACCGGTACAAGAGCTGCAAACCCGCTCTCACCGAGGTATGTTGTGGCAAATGGAAGTACTATTCAAAAAGTCAGTTCGCATATTTGTGGGTAGGACTTGAGTATAGCACACCAAAACTGAGAGATTGCTATTTCCTGGAAAGCATCATGTGCCTACGAATCATTTTGAAGATCACAAAATTGGTCTTGTGATTCATCCAACGCAGTTGAGAACGAATTTCGTACGAATGCAGGTGCTTGTTCTCTAATCTTTAGGCTTAGGAGAATATCGTTTCAACTCAGCTTCAAGAGATTGAAGGTGCTCTGTAATCGATGTCTTCAAACGTTAATCCAGTTTTTCATTTTTGATAGCACTGGACAAATTTTCAAACATGGCGATACTTCCATGTATCACATTTCAATGCCAGTTTTGCAGTTATAAGTAAAAGGCATTCAAAATGTCGAGGTAATTTTGAAAGTTTCAGAAATCTTTGCGATTAATAAAATATTTTATAAATAAATATACGACCCCCCCTGGAAAGACCTTTGCGACCCCTTTGGGGGTCGCGACCCCCAGGTTGAGAAACCGTGGCCTAGAGTGAACCATCCTTTGTAGCCCTGAGCCTAACATAAGGCAGCTTAAGAATGATTACACAAGACTAGCCCTATTCTTTTCTCAAGAAAAAATTTGGGTGACGCTAAACCACTTTCAAAACTTAAAAGTGAAATCTGACAAACATTTTTAAAAAGGCAGAGACTAAGGTTACGAGACCGTAACATTTGTCTCATTGGTTTGTTTATTATACCTTCACGCTTCCCTGGTTGCACCAGAGCGTGACGGAATAATAAAATAAACCGAAGAGGCAAATGTTAGGGCTATGGTCACGTAACTTCAGCCACTTCGTTTTAAAAAACTTGATGTTTTAAAAGAAAATTCCTTTGAACTGTGAAGGGGAAAGTATAATCTGTGTAAGGTAACTGGTAACTAGGGTTTTCCTTTTTCCCGAATTTTCAACTTCCCAAGAAACGAGTGAAAATTTCCTGGGCCAGGGAAATTCCCAGGATTGCAAAAATTTTTGGGATTCCTGGTATTCGAGAAATTCCTGGGAATTTTTCCCAAACTTGATTGTTTTGCGTTTTTTCTGGTTTTCAGCATTTCATATATTTTAAACATTTTGTTACGTTGTTTTGACATACTTAATTTCAGTTTTTCAATTTTTTTGACAAATTGAGGAAAAAATTTTGATTTTACAAGCATTTTGTCTTAAACATTTTGCGAATTTTGAAAAATAATTTCTAGTCTAGGCCTAATGGCAAAAAAAAGTTTTTAATTTGCAGTAACGCATTTTTTATGTCAGAATTAGACTATCCTTGCTATCAGTACCACTGATATCCTTGCTACTGCAAAAAGATTTCCCACGACCCCCCCGACATAGGCCTATGGTGAATTTCCACAAAAATGAAACTGGGAAAGTCTTGAAACCCCAAATTTCCCATCCCGATTTCCCGGAAGGAGACACTAAATTTGTGTTACGATAAGTCAGCTCACACTTTTCTGAGGAAGCAGTTCCAGAGCCACTCAAGGTCAATTCCTGACTGGAAATCACCTTAATGCAAATGCCACACTATACACTTGGTAGACTACCACACTCCGCACTGGCACTACCATCTGCCCAGACCAGGCCTAATTGTGGCTTTTATACTACCTTTTTTCCAATTGGTACCGTAGATTACTTACCGGTATTCCGGCTGGCAGCTACGCACACCAAACAGGAATCCCTGCACCCCACTTCTGGAAAGAAAATTGCGGGAAACTTGCTTTACTCCGAAATCCGTAACCACTTTGACAGAAACGAGCGGAGTCGACTTGTCTAGGCTAATTTTCAAAGTTTCTAGGCCTTGTTACGCTATCACAAAAAACGCCTAGAAAATGGATTTCGTGATACCCACCGAAGAACTAGATGAAACTTCGTAAATTTGAAGATTAAGAAATGCTGAATTTAAATCTCGTGTCTTCCATGTCCAACAGGTGCCGTTACGTCATAATGACGTCATAAAGACAAAAATAGCTCTTTCAAAGATGCAGAAATTCCACACACTTAAAAACCTCTAAATTTTTTTGTGGTTGATGTAAACGCATCAGACCACTTTCAAAGTAATCTTTGGTTGACAGACTATGTCCATGCCAAACTGTGACGTCATAAGTTGATGACGTCATAACCTACAAGTAAAAGATTTTGCAAAAACAATTATTTTTTCTGGATGGGGTGTATACAGTTCCTTGTAACTTCGGTTGTAGTACGTTTAACAAGCTAAAAATTGGTGTGAAAAATCCAAATATACATATTACCACATCTGCAAAATTTCGACCAGTTTTATTTAGTAGTTTTTTTGCTATTGACCTACAATGATTACATATTAACCATTAGCTTAAACCACAACCAGACCAGAAAATAAATAAGCATATTGAGTAATTGCTTCCAACTTCTTGTGTTAGTAATACAAATACTTTAAAATAGTTTGGAGACATCTCTAGTCAATAATTTGCATCTATTTCAAATACTGACGTCATAAGTTGATGACGTCATAACTCACAAGTAAGATTTTGCAAAAAATATATTTTTGCTAGACAGGGTGTATATGCAGTTCCTTATAACTTCATATATAGTAAGTTTAAAAAGCTGAATTTTGGCTTGGAAAATCTAAGTATACATATTAACACATCTGCAAAACTTTGACTACTTTGATGGAGTATTTTTTTTCTTCTATAGACGTACAACAATTAGTTATTTACCGCTAGCTTAACGCGCAATCATACAAGATAGAAAATAATTGTATCGAGTAATTGCTGCAAACACTTAAGAATAGTTTGGGACATTTTCAGTCAATAATTTGCTTTCGTGCCAAACACTGACGTCACAAGTTGATGACGTCATATCACCCACAAGTAAAAACTTTCTCTGAACAGAGTGTACATAAATTTTTTAACCACTATTTTCATTGAAAAACAATGTGAAACTTGACGTGGATAAATTAAGCATACGGTACATACTGGCACACCTGCAAATTTTGTCCAGTTTTATCAAATACTTTCTAGGTTACGAGACGATTATCCTACTCTCTAACAGCTGAGAACTTTACAATACTTCACGTATTTCAACTACTGCATCAAATTAAGGCTAAGGAATTCAATTGGTATAAATTAAGCACTTCAAAGTATTTTTTTAATGTAACCAAAAACAACATACCGGTACCCTTTGCGTCAGTTTTGTGCAATTAAATAATGTCATCATAATTATCGAAAGAAATATATTTTACGATAAAGAACTTTATTGGATCAGCAAATTAATTTTATTAGTTACTGTTCGTTGCTGCCAATCTACTTTAAAAAGATGTAAACATAAATTTTTACGGCGTAATATATTTTCATCGACTAAATTTCGTATCTAGCTAAAACACCTCTAGGCTACATTGATAGCAGGTCTCATTACTTGAAAAACAAAGAGAAATTTGGTGTGAATAAGCTATATTAAATTTCGTTACATTAAAATAAAACCTTTAGTTACGACAAACACATTTTAACATTTTTCAACTAGCTACAAATTGGTTGTCGTCACTACCATCGTCGTCATTACTGACATCATTCACTAGTTCTACTTCAATTACGGTCTCCGAATCATTTTCACAAACAACGCAAGAGCAGAGTTCGGTGCATGATACGCCGTTTTCAACGCAAAAACACTGATTTATTGTCTCTGTTAACAGTCTGCTCAATCACTTGATCTGCGGCTGTTGCGAAAAATCCGTGTCGCTCTTGTTGCTGAATTGCAAATGCACCAGCACGTAAATGCTCAAGAGCAAATGGGTGTGCTTTTTCAAATTCACGCATTTCATGCAAATAGACAGGAACGTAGCGAGAATAATTCACACAATCGTAGGCAAGCAGCCAAGGAGTTACCTTCTCCAAAGTATTTAAATGACCTTCCCAATCTAATCGACGGGTACAGCTAATAAAGTGTAATAAAGTAGACACCAAATGGCTGCAACAGGGCAAAAGTAGGGAAAGCAGAGGCTTGCGTAGCACAGAACATGTCGTAATTGCTTACAAAATATTGAAAGACATTTTTCTGAAGTGGATGGAAAAGCAGAGATGATCGCCTCTGTCAAGTCACTAATTTCTTTTTTTTTTCACATAATTATGTTGAATGAACTTGATGACCGCAACGCTTGTAAGGACAAACTTTCAATTCTTTCAGGAGAATCATCTTCTGGAAATATTTTTTTAGAATTCGAACATACGCGCTTTTTAATACCTCTTTCATTGGTAAATCGAAAATAGCATTATTGATGAAAATCATGTCTATGGGCGCTCGGTGACAGATCAGTTAATGAATTTATATCCCATATAATTGTAAATTTTTAGCAGCAATAACTTTTTCAGTACAATCCAAACTCAGCCATTTATAAGCACATTACTTTAGAGTGCTGAAACTTGTTGCAGTACACTTTTTTGAATCACTTTCATAGACGTCATCATAGTGAACAATTAAGCATTTCATCAAATCAAAATCAAATCTTCATTATACTCGCGGTATTACGCCGAAGCGTGCAACGAGTTGTGGGGCCCATCTCCGCGGCTTAGCGCCTGGGCTACACAGCTCCGAAGAAACGTCGCAGCGGTGGCGAGCTGTTGGCGACACTGTGCCGATTTGACCGGTACGGGAATCGAACCCCAGTCCTCCCGCACCGAGAGCGTGCGCTTGACAACTGAGCTAACGGCCATTGATTCTCTAAATTATTACTCACCGATAAATGAATATGATAAGCGCCAAGCTGAATGAGATCTATTAGCACCAATAGTATCGGTAGAGTATTTTTGTATTTAGTCGCACATTTATCCTCCTATCACGAGAAAGCGATCAATGCGCTATACGAGCTCGCTGAGGAGTTGCCGGCCATCTGTCAACAACACCAAGATGGGGGAATCCCGCTAAGTGCATTTCCAAACGGCACAACAAGTAAACTTGCCGGCTTGTTCTCCACACTGTCCGTATAATGCTCAGCGTCAAGCAGGGAAGCTGTGAATACCAATTTTAAAGTGATTGGTTTGACCCGACCTGGAATCAAACCCAAGTCTACAGCTCCCGAGGCGGACGCTCTAATCACTCGCCCATCTGAGCAGTATGGAAAACTAGTCTGTCCGTAGGACTTGCACCCAGATACTGGATTACCACAAAAAGCACGTAACTCTAGCCTGACTTTTTATCATCATTTCCTCACAAACCTATCCAGCAACAGAGTACACAGATACGTAGGTTATATGACGTTTCTGCAAGTAAACCTATAAGTCATTTCGATAAGCTAGGCTAACTGACTTTTAAAAAGGTATAATAATACCGCTTCAACTTTTTAATTTTATCTATCTCAACACTTTAGAAGCTAAACCTACCTAAGTTTGTGCCACTAGCAGCTGTAGACTGCCAGTTCCACTATTTCGTTGTTTTACCTTGATCAGCTGTTTGGCGTAACTATGACGAAACAGCTGATAAGAACATGTTTCCAAATTTAACTAGCATAAGTTAATTTTTTATGAGTCAGACGCTGTCACTTCACTTAAAAATTATACAAAAATAATTAAATTCAGCTCACAATTTAACTTAAAAATCAATATATTTGATTTTTTTTTTCTACTTTAGTTTAAAATGTTATCGAACACTGAGCAAAAAACATTTCGAAACTTACACGGCAACACCTAATGACGAAAAAGCAGTGATGCGCTTTAAGCGCAATAGTATTCATCCGCTAAAATTTTTCAATATTCAAACGGTTATACCTCAAAAACGGCACCTGCTTGCACGGGAAGACACTCCAGTTTTGATCTACTACCATAATTATATTTACAGACAATTTTTTACATAGTTCTTCGTTAGGTATCACGAGACGACAAGATAGAGCAGAGTGCAACAAGGCCTATTCCTAGAAATTACAAATTCGTATTCTTTACCTCTCAAATCAGCAGCGAGCATTTGTAATTAACGGTAAACATTTCTCGGTAAAATCGAAGCAAGATTTGCTGTGAGTACAGACGCCTTGAATAGAAAGACTGGAGGCTGGCAAACTCGGGCTTTTAACTTGGATCCCAAATTTTTAGCATGGTTTTGTAGGAAAGTATGTTCAAAAGCAGACAGAGACATAGGTGGGCAGTACCGCGGTACTTTTTTAGTACCGGTACTGGTAACATCAGTTCTTTGGAAAAAAAGTACCGATATCGCTGTGCCGGTACTTCTATTTCTCAACTTTTAGGCGGTAGCCTATATACTCGGTACTTTTGCAAAATCTTCAATAATAAAAAAATAATAATAATAATAAAGGTGAAGTCTGCACAACTACACCACCTTCCACAGCAATCGTTTTGAAAGATTTGTTTTTAAAATATACCTACTTCCATCCCGTCAAGATTCTGGCAATAGAAAGATTCTTTTTCCTAGGAAAAGATATTTTGAAGTCAAAGAGGAGTGATCTTGTGGCGACTACATGCTCGTTGGACGTTGCTGGACGTCGTGCAATCTATTTCCCATACGAAATCTGGCTGTTTCTCAACATGCTCCATCGATAGTGCAATTTTTTATCTTTTTCCAATCTTTTCCCACGTTTTGTTATTTTGTTTATCATCTCCTCCGTCCTGGAACAGGCAGGTTTTTCCGAAATAGAGGGTGTGATTTCCAGCAATCCAACGTGGCAATGCTTGTATTTTGTTTTTTTTTGCATTCATTTAAATTCGCGTGCTTACTCAAAATATACATTCGTTCTCATCTGGCTTTCACATCGCTGTGTTACCTTTGAAATCGAGACGCGCTCAATCTAAAACAAACCCGAACTCCAACAATCTTTTAAACGACCATTTCCAAATGCTTTTGAGTTTTGTTTTTGAAAGGCAAAATTTTTTCAATAATTTCGTCTGTTCTTTTTTGCCTCACCGTCTGTAGATAAGGTTGTAACTATAAGAGAAAGTCTCAAGACTATAGGGTAGATTTTTTAACAACCTGCATACAACGAGGCTTAAGTAACGTTAAACAGAGTTGCGCAATGCGTAGCCCTAGTGAAATGGATGCGCCCTCCAAAATGTTTTTCTTCTTGTTCAATCAGGATTGCCTTAGTGGGGGGAGGGCCTTGGCCTTGGCCCCCCTAGTTCTAAAAAACTGTTTGTAAGGAGAACCCAGGAGGGCTATTAAAATCGGTCAAGTCCATAATTGTGAACTTTAGACTTTCGAGCAGAGGTTTTTAAGCTGGGAGGCGTAAAAGGTTTGCAAGGGGGGCGTGAGCATTGCAGTGACTTAATGATTGAATGTATATTTTTAAATCTTTTTTTCGTCAAACATCAAAACTTGTTTCCCCAAAATAGCTGCATCCTTCCCATTAAGTCCTTGTGAACGAAGTCCAAGTCCTTGTGAACGAATTTTGTAAAAGGTTTGCGGAAAGGGCGTGAGCATAGCAATGACCTAATGATTAAACGTGTTTTTTCATATCTTTTTTTTGTCAAACATCAAAACTAGTTTCCCAAAAACAGCTGCATCCTTCCCATAAGTCGATTAAGACATTGTAAATAAATTGCAATATTTTCTGCATGTTTTTTGAAGTGTGGTGGGCAGAGCCATATGAAGGCATCTCCGCAGATCGGTTCCCCGGTCTGAGGCGGGCATTTGTAGGGGCCCCACAATATTGTTGCATAAGACTCACTATTAAAGGCAAAAAATTTTAAAGAAAATTTTGTCAAAAAGTTGCTGAAAAAGCACTATCATTGCAATTACATAATGTAAACTGCAATCAATTTTTCAAAATGTTCTCGGGGGAGTATGCCCCCGGACCCCTCTAGAGTCATCATTAATTTGTATTCTGCTTCAAATTTGCTCTGATTTGCCACATACCGAAAGAAACCGCGTGTAAGGAAGTTTGGAGGCACCCATCCTGAGGAAATTTCTGGATAGGCCTACGTCCCTTGAAATTATGCAGCTAACGAGGAAAGTTAGTAACCGAGTCGAAAAAGCGCCAAACTGCCCCAATGGTTGATATAACAGAGGGCCCCATCTGAAGCTTTTTTGGGAAGAGGGACAACAGTCTTGTCACGGCACTGATGGTGGGGCGTGGGCAAAAATAACTAACGCCACAGGGGGCGTGACTGAAAAAGTTTAAAGAACATATTTTGGTATAAACTTTAAAATAATAGATTTATTTGCATTACACAGGGCCCCCCTAGTTTAAATTTTACCAAGGCACCCCTGTGTTTAATCCGATTCAGGGATGTTTAATTTCTTTATCGCAGTAAAGGCATACAGATTTGATTGGTTGATTTTTACGTATTTCAATGCAACTTAAAAGTTTGTTAAAACCAAAACTTAACAATAAGAACAAAAGCGACAAAATATTAAACGTTTTTTTTGCAGATTTCAAAATTCATTTTTTCGACTTTGACTCGTAAATATGCTCTTATAGACATTCCACCGACTTACAACTCTCTGCAATACAGCTTGTTTCTTTAGTGAATCTCCTTAAAAAGATGCAAAAATATAAAATAAATAATTGTGCAGTTTTTCTTGTAAATCCCATGGTATTAACTGGAGGCGGTGTTTCGGGAAAGTAATGAGGTATCAAGATTTAAACCAGGATTATTGTCCACCGACTGCACATTTTTAACTTACAGTGAATATAATTCAATATAATTAGTACCAAGGGTGACTGCTTGATTCGAAGACCTGTAGATCCCTTCGCAGTCCCCCTGTTCTGATCATTTTTTTTGATTATTGTAATCGTTATCATTTTTGCTGCTGTTGAGGACAAAAAAATTGTCAGCCTGAATGAATGATTTCCATTGAGGTAGACCTTATTATTAGCAAACGGAAATCAGTTTCGTTTTTTAAAGGCTGACGTCCTAAACATTACTGGCCTGAGGCCTACTTTAACAGCATACTACATTTTCGATACTGGTATTACATTTACTCGTGTCAACTCAACGAGTAGGCCTATTTATAATGGTTCAAACTAATTGCTGCTGATTATGACCGTCTACAGCAGCAGCTCTTCCCGTCTTACTTTATGGATTATTTGCTATCTGTCAGTTCCGTTTTGAGATTTATTTCTTACTCCTAACACGCATATGCATTTTTGCTCCAACTAACTTAATCGCTTGCTATTTCCTAATTCATAAGATACTAATCTTACAAAGCAAAATGTATCTTCGCATTTACGCAACCCCTTCTTAAAACATGTCTACGCACGGCGTACGCCTCACTTAAAACTAATTTCCTGATAAGGAAGTGAATGATGAAAGTCTCCGACTTCCAAAAGGAAGCTGTAGAACAAAAATGCTTGAGAATCACTGCTTTACACCCAGGATCTCAGTTTTCATATTGTCCTCGTCCAAGGTCGCACGAAAGTATTGTCGATTATTATGATCACAAGAATCTAACTTAGGCTACAGCTTTGAGTGCTTTCTGATAATCACAGTTACGAAAATTAAGCGCCATGAAAAAGTGAGAACGATTTATCCTTCGTAATGATACGAAGTGCAACAAATTTCAAAAAATAGCGAAGCATATTATTAAATGTTATTGGCCCTCAACTCCTCGAGCACTTTTACTTTATCAAATCTGGTACTTCTGAAAAAATAATTGGGTACCTCTGCTCTGCACGTTTCGATGTTAAAAATTCTGTTTCTGTTTTAATGACTTCACTAAAAGGTTTGACGTCTTTACGATTTATGACGAACTCCTTCCATTGAAAACTCTAGCGTAGGCCACTTCTGGTTCTGGAGTCCCCATTCATTCAAAATTCTTAAACAATCTTTTTGTCGCATTCTGCGCAAAAAGTGGTCTCCAATAAAAAAGGTTTTCGCTTTACGCGTTGCGGCTCATTCCTACGGGCGAGGGAAAGCATTGCATTTCTTTTGATTTTTATAGCCACTAACTATAGTTCATTTTGCACCGTTTTTTGATGGTTGGTGCGTAGTTTGTAATTTGCAAATTGTTACGTGCAAAGTACTACCTGTAACACTGCAATATTAGTAATTTAGTATTCAGATATCCAATAGCTATAGGCCTAGTTAATTATGAAACGGCACAGTTTTCATTAAAAATCCACAAAATAAAGTGTAGTACGTTTTCTGGGAGCTTTTTTTAAAAAGTATCGACAAAAATACCGCGGTACTTTTGATTTTTAAGTACCGAGTACCGGTACCGTCAGTACTTTTAACGAAGTACCGAGTACCGGTACTCTAAAAAAGTAACGTGTCCACCTCTGGATAGAGGTGTCAAACTTGGCATTTACCTAAACCAATACATGAATGTTCCAAAATGGATACTGAGGGGGTAATCAAGTCACAGTAAAGGTGATGACGTCACTTTAAATGCAATTTTAGCGTAGTTTTTTCAAGCTATTTGTGCATCTCTTCTTTATTTTTTGACGAGCTTTGGGAGCTCAAAACTTTGTCAGTAGCTAGTTCTTTAGCTGTAAAAAATCCTTTAGCGAACAGACCCGTAGAAAGCATAAAAATTGAGGGGTAATTTCGGCTACCCGTAAAACTTATATAATAGTATATAACTCATTCGTTTGCAACTAATGTAAAATTAAAACTTCATTTTTAAACTATCTTTAATCTTACCTTACCTTTCCAAGAAAACCAAAGGTCGATGACGCCATAAAGCGATGATGACGTCACGTGAAAACGAACATTGTCATAATTTTGCTACATTTTTTTCCATTCTCTCTCAAGTTTTCAGATTTAACTCAAACTTATCACGTTTTTTTTGCTCTAACGTACTAAAAGCACACTACCGGGTTGAATTATGCAGTAGCCTACTTTAATATAACAAACTCCTTTTTCTGCTCAGAATTAAGTGTATTATTAAGATATTGCCTGTTTCAAATGCGGGAACTTTAAAAACACGAAAAAGTACTGATTACCGTGTAGAAGGAGGCTTGGCAAAATTAAAGTCAATCAATTGCCGTGACAAACAATACCACTGGTAAGAACTTATTCAAGACAAAACGAAAATTACCGAACTATCAGTGCGTGGCGTTTATTAAATTTTTGCTTTTGACATATTAATTCGCATCAAATCCATTTTGTGCTGTGACGATTTTGTGTCTTAGTAGCATTAAATTACATTTCATGGTGTCATTTTGAGGCTGGTTTTGCACTCGGTAAAGTAGTTTTCTTTTCAAGCCTTAAAGTGCTGGTGGTAGAAAACTGTCCGAATAGGCCTACATCTCTACAAGTTTTGTTCCACTGCAAAATTGAGCATTGAAATAAGCTACCGCAAAGTAACAAATCTGACAGAGTAAACTCTACTTTGAATCATGGAACTACCACTGTACCAATTTTGAAAACCTTATAAAAAATTTTACAGCCCCGAAGACCATTTAATGCGAATATGTGCAACACTGTCGTCGTTGGTTAGAATGTCGTTTTTGCGAGGTTAATGCTCTATAAAAGGATTTTAGCTTTCACAGCTATTCTAGCGCGTTTCTTGCATGATTGGATAAGATGCTTCAGAAAAATTGTCACTGCATCCCCAGATCCAAATCAATTCTTCGTTGAGCTAGCGGTGGTATTATGGCGTGTGGGCTTTGCAGATGCGAAAATTGCAGAGCAAACGTCTGCAAGCTTGCAAAGTGACGTAGACTGAACAACAGGGCTTTTTTTAAGGGGTTTTAGAATGAACAACTCCCATCCAAAAAGCCATTTACCCATCCTAAAATAAACAATTGCCCATGCTGGGCAATTGTTCTGACAGCAGTTGCTAGGTACTTTTTGGTAAGATAAGTGCTTTTTTAGTGTGAACTCTATTTTATGATTTGGGAAAAATTAGTGATCGAACGATTCCAACCTGAGACCAAAGTTTTAAAAATCACTACTACGTTTGTAATCGTAACTTTGTACAGTATTTTACATATTTTATAAAACCCTTTATCGCAAATTTCTCTCTGATGTCTCGTTATCAGCATTGTTTCTTGCCCGTTGATATCAAACACAATTTAGCCAACTAACTCACTCCCTCGCTTAAATCATCTGATGTCTGATAAGCCGACTTACTTACTCCTTACTTTAATCATTTAATGACAAGTTGTTGTTATTCTAAGCAGGGACGGCGAAAGAAATTTTGGGCCATGGGGCAAGAATTTCGTTTGGGCCCTTTAGTCAGTGGTGCCCCAAAATCACGTGATGAGCAAAAAAACAGGTCATAGCGTCCGCAGATGTTTGAATTTCGGCCCAAAATCAAGTAATGAGCAAAAAAAAGGTCATAGCCTCCGCAGATGTTCAAATTTCGGCTCAACGTCTAGTGACGAGCAAAATAAGGTCATAGCGTCCGCAGATGTTCGAATTTCGGCCCGAAATCAAAAAAAAACTTCATCGCGTCCGCAGGCCGTAGTTTGAGCTGATGAATTTTGCATTCTAAACCTGACAATTCTAAACCCCGGGCCCCCCTGTGTCCCCGGACAGTGACCCCTTCTGTCCCCCCCCTCTCGGCGGGCCTGATTCTAAGTTTAGAATTTAAAAATCACTTTCAGTTTCATCACTCTCTGGTTTAATATTGTTCTAAAAGTGCTGAGCACAAGATATTGGTGTAAAGGTGGCGTACGTGATGAGTTAGGGTGAAGCACTGCGTTATGTTAAGACGTGCTACGTGCAAGCAACGGCGTTCCCATATTATCAATCATAACCCACATAAAATCTTGATACCGTTATAGATAATATCCAATGTTTATGTGCAAAATACTTCTTGTACCGGTAGGTCTACATTGCTTGTTTTTGCGTATAGCGTATGTGAACAAACAATGATTGACCATGCGACTTTTTCTTCTTCATTCAAAATAAGAATCTAATCGCGAACACATGGGAAAGGGGGGTCTGAAGGGCTTCGCATTTAGGAATTTGCCCATCCTAACGCAAAAGCTTAAAAGACGCACTGCTGAACAATGAACAGACGAGCGCGAACTTGACAATTACACAACGGGCGGTGACTCAGACCAATGACATATGCTCGGACCATGGTTGGAAATATCGACTAGAAATCGATAATCGATATCGAAACTCTCTACTTTTTCGTCATCGAATGCAAAAATTCTCTACTTTTTTTTTTCATTATCGATTGGGGCTTTTCCCTACTTTTTTGCGTGGTATATTGATATTAATTAGTCGATACTTTTTCTGAATAAGTTCTTTCAAAAGTTTTTGTTTTTTGTTATTTTTAGTACTTTATCTGTTTTTTGTGGTGTTTGCAGATAAATATTTTACTTTACATCCGCATAAGAACAGTCAGCGTGCGGAAAATTTCGTATGCACTGTCATTTTTTATTTCATTCCAAAATATATCACGAGACAACGCTTGCTTAGCGTTTGGTCACTTGGTATCGCAAGCCAGAGCAAGGCAGTCCAATGCAGTAGTGAGGCTAATAAAGTGGTTTTTGAATTTTTCTTTAGCAGCTTTACTCATTTAAAAGATTACATCTGATACTGGTAGGAGTACTTTTGTGTTTCGAACATCGTAGAAAAGGTTTATAGTCAACAGCATCTGCAGAAGGCCAAGATCAAAGGTAGAAAGTATTTAAAAGAAAAAGTGATATTTTATTTTTTTTTAAGTGAAAAGAGAAAAGTGAGTAAGCCTTCTGGAATTTCTGTTTTAAAGTGCCCATCGTAATATGCTCTGCCTTCGATACCGACATTCTCCACTTCACCTAACCTGAAGCCCTCCCCCCTTCCATTAGCATCAAAATATGTTGACGCTATCGCTGTCAACTGAGTCAGAGAAAAGTATCGAATTGACGTTATCGATTGATCGATATTCTCTACTTTTTATTTTTGTTATCGAATGTAGGAATTCGCTACTTTTTTTTTTTGAGGTATCGAATATCGAATTATTCTTTACTTTTTCATTATCGATTTCCAACTATGGCTCAGACGCATATTCCGATCTAGTGCGTGCGTGCTGTTAAGAAGACCTGTGTGGTCACGGTGTATTTTTCTGGTTTAATTCTTACATTTGTTATTATGTATCATTTTTATAGTACATGGGATTTCGCAGGGTTGGGGATCGATACCCAAAAAAGTAAAAAAATAATCAATTTCGATGGTAGTTTAAAAAAGTAAAGAATAAAGAATATTGTAATCGATATTTGATGTGACACTGAGCGTTTAGCGGTGTATACGCCAAGTATTTCTTGTGATGTCCTTACATTCATGCGGTAACTTACAGACAAACGACGGACATAGTATAGGCCTATGCGAAGCAACTTTGCTATTAAAAATCTTTTTTTTTTGTTTTTTTGGCACAAAAAAAATTTTTCAGCAAAAACAAAGTAATGGCACACCGACGATTATTTTAAATTTACTAAAGTGAGATAAAGTAACCTGGACAAAAAGAATCGAATATGGAATATCGAATTGCGCCGAAAAAAAGTAAAGACAAGGTATATTCGATATTCAATAAAAAAGTAAAGGCTCCAGTGCATTTGATGAACAAAAAGTAAAGAATATCGCAATCGAATATCGATTACAATCAATTTTTTCCTACCCTGGGATACCGGTACAGGTGGGGCAAAGCTACTGATTCATTCAACTCACCAGCATATAGGCCATACAGATCTCAGGTATAAGTGGGAGTTGTGGTGAAAGAGGATTTGGGAGTCGAAGTGATTATTACTCGAGGATTCATTCAATTTCATCTCGAAGTTATTATTGTTCGAACATTACTCATTTTATTCAACGCTGTTACTATTCGAGGATTATTATTATTCGGCGTGATTAATGACTGTACTCTGTAGCATCAGTAATAAAGGCTTTATAGCGTGGTCGCTGGAGTCAGAATAACTTACGCCAAAGGTTCTCAAACTTTGCCTGGTCGCGAGTCCCTAAATCAAACGAAATATTTTCGCGACCCATCAGAAATAATTCTATCTTCTTCGTTTCCTGATTGACTATTTTGTGCAATTCGAATCAGAAACAATTCTATCTTCTTCGTCTCCTGATTGACTATTTTCAGTCCTGGAAGAAGTAGATTTAACTAACCACCTGACCATTGCCGACAAATTAGATCTAACTGCTCTATAATCGTCTAATCTTTCGCCAAGTGAATTTGCAGCATCACTGACTGGCAGTTATAGGCTAGCACTAGCTACTTGAAGGAGAAAACGATGGTTCATGGCGAAGGCAATCTTTATTACGTCATAATGTAACGGTATTTTAAACTCATAAATGGACAAACTTCAAAAGAATTTTAAGTATGAAATGCATTGTTATGGTAAAATTTAAGATCTAGGCTGCTAATACCATGGCGACTCTACTCCCTTCGTATTGTTAAAGCGATCAAAACTGTTAACAAATAATCAAATTTAGGAAGCAATTAAATCCCACTTTGAGAAACGCAGCGCGCTATAGTATTACGCCGAAGCGTGCAGCATTTTTTAACTTTTGTGGTAATATTTGTTGATCTAAAAAATGAATATGCTTATCTTGATCAAAAAAATTAAATCAAATCGTAATTATATACTTGCGTTATTATAACGCTGAAGAGTGTAATGAGAGGCGGAGCTCAGATGGCCGAGTGGCAAGAGCGTCTGCCTCTGAAGCTGCAGACTCTGGTTTGATCCCGAGTCGGGTCAAACTAATACCTTTAAACTTGGTATTCACAGCTTCCTAGCTTGACACTCAGCATTGAAGGGACAGCGTGGAAAACAAGCCGGCAAGTTTTCTTGCTGTGTCGTCGTTGGTGCTCATTTCGGCGACTTAGCGCCTGGGCAACGCAGTTACGGAAAAAACATCGCAGCGGTAGTGAGCCGTTGGCGACACTGTGCTCAATTTGATCGGCCAGGTAATCAAACTTGGACCTATTGCAGCAATAGAGATGTCTTAAACAACCACACCAACTGCAGTGTAAATTAAAGAAACAAACAAAATTTGAACAGAAATACTGCAACACCTCGATGTTTCTGCTGTATCGTCTTAGCTCACTGCACCACAAATTTGACGTTTCTGTAATAGGCGTTGGGATTACCACAGTTAAGCAGGCTTGTCAAAATTTGTCGCTTGCAGCACCTCTTGTTTTTTTGGCCACGAGCCGCCACTGTGTGTGTCTACTGTAGGTAGGCCTATATTGGGTAATGGGTAAAGTCTTTAGTCCAAACCTTTGTTGCTGCATGGTAGACTGTTAAGACCGGGGCCGAATTTACGTATAGGCTAAGCAGGCTGAAGCCTAGAGCCTCGGAGAAAATGGGGGGCCTCGCAGAAAATGAGAGGCCTCATCACGAACAACGAAGACCTTTTTTTTGCTTTTTACCGATATTTTCAGTGAAAACAGGGCATTTGAGGACGTGTAAACCTTTTTTTTGCTCTTCCAGTCAGTGTGGTCAAATAGCCTATGGCCTCTCATTGCCTAAATCCGGCCCTGATTAACACATTATGGGCCCTTTCTTACTGTGGCGTGCTTTTTCCTGCTACTGGTAATTTGGAAAATGAAAATATTAACTTTAACAGAAAATGAACTTTAACAGAAAATTTAACTTTAACAGAAAATGAAAATATTAACTTTAAATTAACTTTAACAGCTCAGATGGCCGAGCGGTATAGAGCGTCTATCTCTTGGGCTGTAGATTCGGGTTTGATTCCGAGTCTGGTCAAACCAATGACTTTAAAATTGGTATTCACACCTTCCCTGCTTGACGCTCAGCATTAAAGGGACAGTGTGGAGAACAAACCGGCAAGTTTACTTGTTGTGACGTTGGGAAAGGCACTTAGCGGGATTCCCCCATCTTGGTGTGGTAGACAGATGGCAGTCAGCTCCTAAGCGAGCTCGCATAGGCATTGATCGCTTTCTCGTGATAGGAGGATAAATATGCAATTAACTATTAAACTAAATATGATAAGTTTTAACAGGTCGAACAATCATTGCTCCAAAATACGGTATCAAATTACTCTCTAAGTGGCGCTCGAGAACTACGTCTGTAGTCTTAGCGCCTGTGCTGATTGCTGAATGTCGAGTTGTAAGCGCAATCGATTGATCGACCGTCTGAAAGATCAGCGGTGTTCTGCACTTCAGAACTTACAAAGTGGGACTTCAATGTTTGTGTTTTCAGGCTTGCCTTTTTGCGTTGCGTGATTTTCGTATTTCATTACACGTATCTTTATTGGTCCACATAACACAATGAAGTAAAAAATGAACTAATACGCTTTGAAGTATTTTCGTAAGCAAGATGGGTGAGCGCGAACGTAACCTACGTACTTAATTCCTGTGTTGACCAGAACCTTCAGAAAATGCTACATAAGTAAACAACTACACGACCTTTTGAACGCAGTCGGCTTCATTTTTAGACAATAAGCTTGTTTATTACTTCTTAAAATAACCATAATGTGCGATTGCAATTTTGCAAAAATTGTGCAATCAAACCCTTCGCTGGTTCTGTGGTCAAGGAGGACAGTCAGAGAGTTTTTGCGTAAGATAAAATCAAATCAGTTGATATTTCCTCGTGATTTGTCATGTTGAGAAATTTTCCAAGCAAATCTAAGCAGATCTTTTGCAAACCACTCCCACGACGTAGAAAATTTCCAGGGCAATTTAAGGTCACAAAAGGTACTTTTTCTGCTGGCTCCAATTAACGTAAAAAACGTGGAACCAAAATTTCACACGTGTGGGGCCAGTATTTAAGAAGTTATAAAGTTACAAAAAGGTACTTTTTGTGTTTTTAGGTAACATTTAATTTTTATCTTACAAAGTTTTTTGTGCTATTTTTGCCCGATTTTCCTTTTTTCATCTTTTGCTACAATTGGAATGAACTTACACTCTGCGTAATGCATTAAGGTGGTAACATGCTAAATATAAAGCTCTACATCTTCCAGTAACGCAATGGCATCTTTGCCATGTCAAAACTTTGAATTTTCAAACGCTTACTTTAACTATTCTGTTGATTAGTATTCGCTCAGAACAACACATTTTTAAAAAAATGAAGGTTGGACCGAGTGAACAGCGAATGGACTGGTACTTATGTAACATTTCAACCTTTATAACGTGATTATGGCTTAGGAATCGTATAATCTACCAAAACCCAGATGGCTTTCACAGCCTACGGTAGTAAAAACTTAATTTAAAAACTTTTTTTTGATTTAAATGAGGGATTTATTTTAACATTCAATAAAAAAAAGCAGCGATAATTTATATTAAAACACCTTTATTAAAGCTTGTTTTTCTTTTCACTATTCTTAGAATCTTCTCTACCAACTTTTAACCATTTTAAAACCGAAAGGTTAAAATTAACATCGTAGATGAGTAGCTAGAATATTCGTTTCCAACAACTACGATTGAAGAAAAAAGAAGTAACTGCGGGCAGGCCCAAACCCAAATTATCAGAATTAACCGAGCTCATACTAAAATTTTCTTCTGATTTAGAAAATATGTCTGCGGTATATCAGCAAAAAGTGTGCTAAAATGAGTGTTTTTAATATGAAAATGGTAAAAATCCGTTGGCTGTCAGGAGCGGGTTCTTGGTCCCTTAGACTACGGCGGCCCATCGGTCTTGGAAAATTTTTTTGCCAGCTCTTGGGTGCGCCACTGGTATGGAGCAACTGTAATTGCTGTTCTTTAAATGAAGCCACATTTTGATTACATATTTGCTACAATAAAGTCATTTTTTCAAGTTTTTCTGGTCACAAAAAAATCGCCCTAGAAATTACCTATACGTAGCTTATTTCATCGACACCGATCTACTATTGTGACTTACCCAGAAATTGGTCAACGCCACTACTCAAATAATTAATTTTAACGTTATGCAATCTTATTGTTAATTGGAATTGACTTGGCATGATGAAACAAATGGGATGATATACGCAATGTAAAAAGGAAAAAAAAAAGAAAAAGTACGAGAAAAAATGACAGAGCTATTTAACATGAAGCGGTCATTGAATAAGCTTATACCCGAGATTGCTATAGCTTATTACACGCAACTTGTTTCTCTAGTCAAATAGATTGCTCGTGAAGAGTAGCTATCATACGTTAAGAATGCAAAGTTACGGTTGGATTGTGGCAATATTGCTTGTGACACTTCAAGGTCTTGTTCTGGCTGCTTCAGATTTACAGGAAACGTCGTCAACTTATCCTCGAAATCTCACTCAAGCATCATCCCAAGGAGCACTACCTCCCCGACATTCGACTGAATACCTCATTGCTCATTTGCATCGATTCAGAAGTCGTTTGTCAGGTTGTCCCCCCATACGCCCCATAAATAGAGAGGGTTGCCCCCGTGGATGGAAACGGAGTACGCAAAACGGCACCAGGAGTTGCTCTTTGCCGGATTCTGACAACATATCTCCTTGTTCAACTCAAAATCCTCGAGTTTTATCGTTTGAAACAAATTTAGAGCCAGTAAATGATGTATACTGCAAAGGGCTCAAGTTAAATTGTCTTGGATCCATTGTTTTTCCAGCGGACACTGAAAAACTTGATTTAAATCAAAATCTTCTGTCAAACGGTGACCATCTCAAACAAACCTTGCGCTACTTACCACTGCTTAAACATATCGACATAAGCTCAAACGATTTTCAAAGACTTCCAGAAAGTTTGTTCCAGTATAATTTGGCGTTGGAAGAAGTTAAGTTTCAGCGGAACTTCATCTCTTACATTCCTGAAGACACATTTTTCTTCAATCCTAACTTGACTGCTGTTTATTTTCAAGGAAATGGATTGCAAATCTTGCCTTGGTTTTTATTTACCATGAATTACAAACTAAAAATTGCAGATTTCAGTAACAACAAGCTCACAGATTTTCCTATGGATTTGTTCTACGATAACTCTCTCTTGGAAACAACTGATTTTTCAAATAATCTGTTCAATCAGATTTCAGAAGAGACTTTTATTCCCAATCCGTTCCTCAGGGATGTCGATTTGTCGGCTAACAACTTATCTTCAATTCCTGCTCTTTTATTTGAGCATAACACTGAATTAATGACTTTAAAACTATCTCATAACCAAATTCGAAGCTTGTCTGCGGCGTTTTTGAGAAACTGTTTGGATTTGCAGCACCTTTCCTTATCTTTTAACTTGTTGGAAGATCTTCCTATTGGATGGCTTCAAAACAACACAAAATTGCGATACTTAGATCTTCGAGGAAACAGGTTAAGTCATATTTCCGATAACTTGTTCAACAACCATCCTCTGCTCACCTTGTTGAATGGTAATAATTTCGATCCTAGTTCTGCGGAATACAATCCAAACAATTGGTTTCCTCATTCGACTGGACGAATTCAGAATTCCACCAAAATTCAACGGCTGCCGATTCGTTTTGGGTGAGCCAGATTTTAAATCCACGAAACTATAAGAAAAATGCATTTGTGCGCGTGTAACTAACGTTTTAGCTGGTAAAATTTGACTTGTATGTTCTGTTGTAAGAACGTCATTGTTAAAATACAATTTTTGTACTAAATGGCTCTAATTTTTTGCCTTTGCATCTACTTGCGTAGCGGGGGGAGGGGGAAGCACGGGCACTGCCGCTATCCGTTTTGACGAATGAAAACCTTTTTTTGGGATCGGCCACTAAGAGGAATAAAAACACGGCCTCTTACTGTCTAAATCCAGCCCTACCCCCTACGCTTTTCGCAAGCTATCCCCCCGACTGTTTTGTGTTGGTATTTACTTTTTAAAATGAATACAACTGAGCATGTTTGAGTTGTTTTACCAACATCTGAAATTTGAGTGTAATTGGCAACGTTGCTTAATTTACGACTTTTTGTGAACCACTTTGCGCTTAATTGTTTTTAGTGTTGCGTTTTTTCATTGTATGTTTGTTGTAAATAAAATTCAGCTACCATTTGTCGTCTCAACTTATTTTCAAGCCGAGTCAGCAACTTTTTTTAAAACCAGGAAATCATTTTTATCTCGTAAGTTTTAGTCGCTCTTAGCGCGGAAGGTCTGGGTTCAATTCCAGGGCCGGTCAAATCGGAGGCAGTGTCGTCAATGGCTCACCACCGCTGGGACGTTTCCTCGAGGCTGCGTTGCCCCGGTGCTAAACCACGTAGTTGGACCCCGCCACTTGTGACAGGCCTCACCGTGATACCGCGGATATAATTTTATATTTCATTTTTTTTATTTGGATTAAAGTTTTACTGCCAAGACAATAAGCATTAAAGGAAAAAAATCAGCCATTTTAAGACAGCAGAATTATTGCGTTGCGACATACGAAATTATCAAAAGGATAGCCTAACTGGCGCAGAATGCAGTTGTGAGGTTTCTGTTTTAAATGGAACATACGGAACACACTATCAATGGTTCAATGAAGTGAAACAACGAACACCAAAATCTAGACAAAAAAATTTGTATGCTTTCGCCTTTAAAAATGGCGTGACGATCCTCAGCGATAAGAAATATAAAAAATCAAAAAAGTCAAAATTTCACTAAATTTGAGGTATTACGCCGAAGATTGTATAACAGGTGCGAGTTGCAGGATCCATCTCCGCAACTTAGCTCCTGGAAAACTACAAAGAAACGTCGTTGCGGGGGCGAGCCGTTGGCAAAGCTGTGTCCGACTTGACCGACCCTAGTATCGAACCCCAAATTTCCTATACACCAATAGCGATGTCTTCACCACTACGCTAAGCAGTGGCGTAGGCAGGATTTTTTAATGGGGGAAATTTCAGTGACGTCACATCATAGTGACGTAAAGATACTACAATTACAGTAGTTCAGAGGTATTAATGTGCATCGGATTGTAATGTTTCTAGGCTAAAATAATGCGCGGTTGCAGCTAACTATGATTAAGCTATGTAACGCCATAACGAAGGAAACAACCAAGATATTTCATTCATACTTTTGCTTGATGCTTTGCGCTTTATTTTAGGAGAGAAAAGATTTCACGGAAACTCAAGCTGTCAAGCCGTGTTTAAAAATTTACTGAAAACATTTTAGTTGACCTTATTTTTGGGCCATAGTAAGGTTGACTGACCAAAATAGGCTAGCTTTCCAACGTCACAACTAGGATGTAGTCAGGGGGATAAAACAGGTAATTACTTCCCCCCAAAAAAATCTTTTTTCAAGAATTAACATTGATGTAAACAACGCATAGAAGCCTTGCTATACGCATTCAATATGCACTAATTATAAAGGGGGCAGTTCCCCCTATCTTGAAAAGTGAAGACAGTGGAGCATGAGAAATAATTGCCCTCAATACCGAAACATTTTTAAACCACAATAAATTACGCGCGAAAGGAATCTCTGATCATGCGATTAAGGTCAAAGACAGCGTCGATATCGTTGTTGTTGCGCTACAGTCACGAAAGTAGTGCATTTTGCCACTTTTGAGTTAGAGCCATTTTTGTGTTTCAGCAAAAAATACCAAATGTCATAAATGCCGTTTGTGACGTAAAAAATCGGTGATATTTTTGTAGTGACAATATTTTGGGACAACTTTTGGACCGAAAGGGGGGTGCCCAGAAATTTCTTTTCAGGGGATTTTTTGTCAGATTCGCGACTATAGCACAAAAAAATTCCGCAAAATTTTAATTTTTTTTGCAAATATGCAGTTTCGTGAAAAAGAATCAAAGTATTTATGGCAATATTTTAAGAAGGGTTGATTTTATAGTTGTTATGTTTGCAAGATCATGATGAATTTTGATAAAGAATTGTTTTTTTGTTTTTTATTCGGTATTGTTCTTAAAAACGTCAATAAAATGTCAATACGGTAACCTTATAACCTACACTTCATTTAGTTTTGAGTGATAACATTCTCTAAAAGACGCATAAAAATTATTTCTAGAGGAAAGATTATTTACCGTACGCCACATTAAGTCATGCCTACATTAATTCATGCGCACAGAAATTCATTTTGTTTTTTGTGGTTTTCATTCTCGGAAAGGAGCATAACAATTACTTTTAGAGAAAAGATTATAGGCTACGTCACAGTGATTCTTACTTACGAAAATTCAGTATGTTTTGGGTGGTGGCATTTTCTAAAACGCCCACAAAAATCGTTTTTAGTGCAAAGGTTTACCGTACGCCACAATTGTTCATGATACATTAACAACAACACTCAACAGCATACAAAAACACAGCTTTTACGGGACGAAAACAAGTGCAAATGAACCAACTAACGAACTGTCAAACAGTTATAAAAACAAAAAACATTGTAAACATCCTAAAATTGAACTCGTAACACGAACTTGTGCAACATGATCTTTTTTGGGTTGGGCAAAAACCTATAGTGGTCAGCGACTGTTGTGATTATTGCACTTTCGTGATTATAGCACAAAAAATAAGAATTAAGTGCACTTTGGTAATATTATTGCACAAGAAGGGCACTTTACAGCGCAAAAATGTGCTTTATTAGAGCACAAAAAGTACGCTTTCGTGATTATTTAATTTTTGTGTACTTTGCAGCACAAAAAGTGCTTTATTATACCACAAAAAGTGCACTTTCGTAATTATAGCACAAAAAAAACATTAAGTTTCAGATTCGCGAAAATGGTAGAACGTCAATATCTCAAAAAGTACTTCATATTTCAACTAGCAAACTGCACTAGATTGAAGAGCGTGAAAAAGACTTTCTTGCTCGACGCATAACTAAAAGTCGATGAAAAATCACTTTCGCGACTATTGCACTACAACGACGATATTTTCTAAGCATTTTTCACCCAAATCACAGCGTCTATATCATCAGATACCCTAAAACACATAATCGGGGTGTCTCCAGCTCCTGAGACAGTTACGGTGGGTAAAAACTATTTTGCTTCCCCCCCCCCCCCCCGTTCCGCCCTGGGCCTCTTTAAATCTTTCGTTGGTCTGCTCTTCCTAGGCAGTGTTTTTATTTTTAACACTTAGGGCAGAGTCAATTTTGTCAATTTTGATTTTTATATTTTAATACAATAAATATGGGACGAAAGTAGCTTAAGGATGAAAAATAATTATATATTTAATACAATAAAACAGTTTTGAGATTGAAAGTTTTGAGAATAAAACAGTTTTGACATTTACAGTATATTTTCATAATTTTTCAACTAACCGGCCGGTTATAGCGCAGAGTTTGAGATGTCGCTATCGATGCAGAAGGTCTGAGGGTTAATTCCCTGGCCGGTCAAATCGGACACAGTGTAGCCAACGGCTAGCCACCGTTGCGACGTTTCTTTGGAGCTGCGTTGCCCGGGCGCTAAGCCGCGGGATCACGCCACGCCATTCGCTACCACGCTTCGGTTGGCTACTACAGCGAATTTAATGAAACGACGAGAGCAGTGAAGATTTGATTTGACTTCTCAAAGAAATTTTTGTGTGCTGCCATAGTTACTGCAGATACTGTACACCGTATTTAAGGAAACTCATGTACCAAATTGCTTCACAGCAGCATCAATGACAAAAATGCAGTTCAAGCAAAACACATGAGAAAAGTTGGACAACCGCTATTGTTGCATCGCATCGTAATAAAAGTTTCTCGAAATTAAATCAGAAAGTTGCACAGAACAGAAAAAACATGATAGCAATTTCGACAATCTCTGCATGAAAAAAAGGGATCTTTCCAAAAAGAAAAGTTTTCATTTTTTTCCAATAGTCAATGGGGGGTCGACCCCCGAAACCCTCCCGTGCGTGCGCTACGGACGCTAAGTTGTCAGTGACATCAGAAATTTTGCCTTGAGAAAAAAAATTAAGAGGATTAGGGAGGGACGAGAAAATTATGGTAACCAACCATAGACAAAATTAATTTGATTAAATACAAAACCGCATCCTATTTCCGATTTCAAACATAAGAATCAAAATTAAAATGTTGGTAATGGAAAATTTTTGATAAAGAAAACTGTTTTGTAATTCTAACATTCGACTTTAGGCTACTTTACAAAAGGCAATTTGTAGGCTGGATACAATCAAGTTCAAGAAATTGTGCCATAAACGCGATTGGCTTTTTCTAGTTTTTGTCAAGTTACCAAGATAAATAAAATTTACCAAACCCAGGGGCGTGCCCAGAAATTTGAGAAGGGGGGGGCGCAATTTCCTGTTTCCGTTTCCAAAAAAAAAAAAAAAAAAAGGTCTTCACGTCTTTCGACGTCTAATGTCCCCCCAAAATCAAATAAAGACCAAGAAAAGGTCTTCACGTCTTTTGTTGTCCAATTTACCTCCCAAAATCAAGTGAACACCAAAAAAATAAAAAAGATCAACGCGTCCTCACATGTCCTGTTTCCACTGTTTCGCTGACTGCAGATATACATCAGCTTATATTTCAGCTGAGGGGAATCCGCGACCCCAGCGACCCCCCCCCCCCCCTGGATACGCCCCTGAAACCATTTCGGCTCTGAAAGATCGGTATGATACTGAATTTCATAATTGACGTCCATTGTTATAAAAATAGTTTTATAAACACTTTAAAAGTGTCCTTCCAATGTTTCGTTTGGAAATGTGAATTGTACGGAATCTCGCATAATGCAACGCTTTAAGAAATTTTAAAGCATGGAGGTAAAAGTTGCAATGCATAACAATCGTGTAGTGAATAAAATTTCAACAGTAATCGAGGGCAATTGTGAAATAAGTTTCGCATTTTTCCAGTCAGCAGCCACCCGAAACCTTTGACAAATACGATTCGACCCTCAAGTAAATTTAACCAGTCATGAAGAACAACCGGTTATCTTCTGTACCGCGTGTCAGTTGAAGTTCCTTTCTAATGAGTTTAATTCTCGATGAAGCGTGATTCAGATGGTTGCTGATTTCAAAAGCGCCTGCTCACTTCGCTGACTCCTTCGCTGTTTTATTCAATTTTGCTTAACGTTTTTCGAACGAGTGGAATGAGTCTCGGTTAAACTCAAAAATGGTTTCACGCCTTCTACAATACGCAACATTTTAAGCTCTGCAGTAAACTTAACACCACAGCAAACATAACTGCTCGGATGGCCAAGTGGTATGAGTGTTCGCCTCGGTAGCTGTAGACTTGGGTTTGATTCCGAGTCGGGTCAAACCAATGACTTAATAGTTGGTACTCGCATCTTCCCTGCTTGACGCTCAGCATTAAAGGGACAGTGTGGAGAACAAACTGGCAAGATTACTTGATGTGAAGTTGGGAAATGCACTTAGGGGGATTCCCCCATCTTGGCGTGGTAGACAGATGGCAGTTAGCTCCTTAGCGAGCTCGTACAGCGCATTGACCGCTTTCTCGTGATAGGAGGATATATGCAACAAATACAAAAAATACAAATAATACTCAGGCGACGATAAATTTGAAATAGCGGCACGTCCCATCAGGCCCCAAGGGTAGAAGAGTGGAGACTTGCACCGCAGGCTCGCGACTGAAGCTAAAATAGTTACTTTATTATTTCCAACAATGTTATTTAGCCAATTAAGCTCCCTCAAAAATGTTATGCTATTAGGGGAAGCTTTAATTTGACTTAGTCATGTTTTAGCGCATATATTTCTTGGTATTGACAAAAATAATTTAAGGATTTTGACCTGACGGCACCTCTTAGCATGCACTCTATTAATTATCATAATTTTAAATATGTTTCTTAATTAAAAATAGAATTAACCCTAACAATTATAACTACCGGTGAACCATTAGTTTTTAAAGAGCTGTGATTAGCAGCATATTTTGTACCGTGTTATTACACGACTGATATTAATTGTAAAGTTTCTATAGCAGGTTCAGGTTTTTGGTACGGCCCATCACAAAATTGCAAATTTTAAAGTAATTTTAGATTTTCATAAAGTCGAACCTTGCTGTTTTATACTTTACGTACAAAAGAGGAAGATTGCAAAGCAGTAGCGTAGCCACGAGAGGGCACTGCCCTCAATTCTCTTTTTCGACGTTTGGAGACCTGTTTAATTTTATTTTAGTGATCGATTACTAAGGGCGAATGAAAATGGGACCCTCATTGTCTAAATCCGATTCTGACCCCTCCTGAATTTTTCGTGGTCTAATGGATATGCCCATGCTACAAAGTGCGTGTGGTTATAACCACATCTATGTAGAATTGCAGCTAAAAATTGCTTTGATGAAATGAATTATGAACAAACTTTTACAAGAATCTTACAAATCAAAATGTAGGCCTACTTTAAATAAAAATTTGTAAGTTAAATCTTAATATTGGAGGGCAGACTCACTTTTTACCGTCTTTTCTTCGCACGTCTATTTTGATTTTGGCCTCTTTCCCACAAAAAGGTTTAGTCATTGCTCGTAAATCGTTTACACTCGCGATATTACGCCGAAACGTGTAATGGGTGGCCATTTCAGCGGCTTTACGCCTGGGCGACATAGCTTTGAAGAAACGTCGCAGCGATAGCGAGCCATTGGCAACATTGTGCCCGATTTAACCGGTCCGAGAATCGATCCCACAACCTCCCGCACTAATACCCATGTGCTTAACAACTAAGCGAACCGGTCATTCTTGAGTCGTAAAAGACAGCAGCTCGTTGCAAAAGATAAAAGTTGTTTTAAATTGCAGATAAGGTCGTTAATGAATTGACCTTTTCAAGTTGATTGCATATTTTCTGGGCAAATATTTATTGATAAGTATCGCTGCAATATTTTTTATCGATATACAAACCCATGATGAAAATATAATGCGGTCAAAAATTTCCGAAAATATTTATCAGAAATGCTACCAAGCCTAACAGTTTTATTTAAAGTCATACTTATCCATTTTTATCATACTCGTCATACGTTGAAGCGCGTCACGATTAAGCGGCGCCCTTCTCCGCGAGGGGCCATATTAAGACCTTGGGGGAGCCCCGGAGCTAAAGGTGCGATCACACTAACCGAGAGGTTGAGACCTTTGAGACATTGTGCAGGTTTATCTTATCATGACATCACATCCAGCGGATGTGATGTCGTAATGATGAAATTAGCGACAGATCTTATTTTAAATGACGCGATTTACAAGGGAAACCTATGCATGGGGGTTCGGGGTGCATATCCCCCCCTCTTCATCCGGCCCAGTCTCCGCAGTTTTTCCCATAATCGAGACCTATTCAAAGGGGGTAGCACTGTGTATTGTCCCAGTTTAGTTGGAAACATGCGGCACCCTGGGGTGGAGAAGGACCTTCGGCTTCAGAGTTGTTTGCGCTGGATTCGGAGTGGATGCTCGCCAAATGACGACAGTTTTTCAAATAGGGAGACCGCAAATGACTTTAAAAGTCTTTAAAGGCGCGTTTACCGATACCCGACAGGCGACAACGCGACACGCGATAATTTTTTATCGCGCCTTGTTTATTTTATTTTATTGTTTAGCGATCACGTGAATACTTGCACAAACCTTCTACATTCAATTAGGCCTACAATATAATGTGTAGGGCTTGTCGTGTATCGGTAAACGCATCATAATCGAGCTACTATAAACTTCGTAGGTTAACTTTAAATCAATCTGACTCCTACACTTTACATTGAAAATAAATTAAACACGTTTTGTTCTAACGCGAAAATCTAAATTTATATTATGTGGGTAGTTTTTTTGTTTCATCATTACTCTAATTAATAGTAGACGTTTTAATTGCAATTTGTTGTAACGATTTACATCAATGTTTACACAATAAACAATTAAAACTACATTATGTAATCATTAATTACCTAATTACATAATCTTAAATTATTTAATATTTCAATAAATTTATACATTTTTGGGTATGCGTGACAAAGTATGGTACTTAGTAACAAACGTATAGTGATAAGTTATATCTATCTAATCTTAAAATCAATCTCCTGACTGCCACTGTTTCGACCTTATTAGGTCTCATCAGAGGAGCTCACAGCAGTATAATCATAAAATCATAATTCAATATAAAAAATAGTAATCATAAAATCAATATAAAAATAAGATAAAAGTTTACCACTGCTTTATCAAAGGCTATTTTCCGCAAATGATTATTAACAAGAAAAGCACAAAATCTTTAACGCAGCATTAAAAATGCGCAAAATCGAGCGCAGAGTAAAATGGCGGAAATATTTTCTTAATTGTTCATTTTTAATGATTATGTTGGTTAGCTCAGTTGTTAAGCACACACGTTATCGGTGCGGGAGGTCTGAGGTTCGATTCCCGGGCCGGTCAAATCGGTACAGTGTCGCCGCGGCTCGCCACCGTTCTTCGGAGCAGCTACTGTTGCCCAGGTGCTAAGCCGCGGAGATGCGCCCCGCCACTCGTTACACGCCTCGACGTAATAGCGCGAGTATAATGAAGTTTTGATTTTTTTTTTTTTTTCTTCAAAATTAATGGCTATTTACCGAAAACAGAAACGTTTATTGGCAAATTTTGCTAGATTGTTTTTACTTGAAAAAACATCAAGCCAAAAATGTTAATGACAGTCTCAGCAAGATATTTTATTTTAATATTGAAAATGTTATCTCAAACTGCAATATACACATATACAATAATATTTATCAGAGATAGTGTCAAAATTTGAGGACAACTTTCAAAAATTGCTTTACTTAGCAGTAATTCTAAGAAAATCGATCAGTAAACACAAAAATTGAAGTTGTAAAAATTGAACTTTTTCGGTTTTTCTTTTTTCAGCACATTATCATCTTCCTGTATAAAGAGAACGCAATGAAAGCGCTGTAACGGACTCGCTAAGGAGTTGAAAACCATCTGTCTACCACACCAAGAGGGAAGAATTCCGTTATAAGTACCTTTCCCAATGGCACAGCAGCAAACTTGGTGGCTTGTTCTCCATACCAAACTTTTAACGCTAAAGAGGTTCTAGGTTTGTTCCCCGGGCCAGTTAAATCAAACACGGCGTCGTTAACGGCTCGTCGCCGCTGCTACGTTTCTTCGTAACTGTGTTGCCCAGGCACAAAGCCGCGGAGATGGATCCCGCCACCCGTTACCCGCTTCGGCGTAATACTGCAAGTAAAATAAAGATTTGATTTTGATTTTTATGAGTCATTTTTGAGAGGTTACGAACTCAGACATGTAATTTGCCGAAAATTAATAGACATTTATTTTTAGGTTTGTTAGATTTACAACATTTTACCAAAAAGTTGATACTGATCTAATTTAGTTTTGCAACAATTAAATTTGGGCGGTACCCTTCATTTAGCGAACATTTTCCTTGCATTTTGGGGAAGCCATAGCAAAAAATTATAGCCTACCTAAGGCAACTAATTTCAGAGGTAATTTCACTTTTATTTTTTAAGAACATATTGTTAAAATGTGGGTTGTCTATATTATATAATTTGTCTGGCAATATCATATTTAATTTCATGTATAATCTCGAAAATTTAGTCAAAACTACTGGTTTTGAAAATTTTGTCAAAAGCCAGTAGTTTTAGCAAAATTACATCTCTCCGGGAAACAAAAGTACAAATTAATTTGTTACACAATGACAAGCAAGTTTGTGATTTTAGTTTGAGATTGTAATTATTTTGATTATTTTCAATTACTTCAGTGTATTGGAATTTTTGCTTTGTTTTATTGCAACAGAACGTTTTGTTTTTGTTATAATTATTGCATTTGCAAAATCTGTTTATAGCAACATAATAATTACTGAGCTTAAACTTTCGACACCACTTTGTCCAAAAATACCCATAATTATGCATTTGTAGACAATAGCAGGTTAAACTAAATCAAACACCTGGATTATTTATCTAAAAATATTCCAAAATTAAAAAAATCAATCTTCATTATAATCGCAGCGTTTCGCCGAAACGTTGTAACGAGTGCCGCGGCCCATCTCTGCGGCTCAGCGCGCGGGAAACACAACTCCGAGGAAAACATCGCAGCCGTGGCTAGCCGTTAAGGCGACACTGTGTCCGATTTGACCATACCGGAAATCGAATCCAAGTCCTTCCGCACTGAGAGCGACGTCTTAAAATGCTATGCCAACCGACTGGTCTATGAATATGCTATTCTATCACTTGAATGGTCGAGAAGATGCAACATCAGCCTCTGAAACAGGAGAGCCAGGGTTCGATCCTGGTTGGATCTTGATACTGAGTGTTTAGTGGCTAACTAATGCCTCGAAAAAAGGTCAAATCCGACCATTCAACGCACTTGTTAAAAAATCGGTATTGGTGCGGTAGATCTGGGTTTCAATTCCCAGGCCGGTAAAATCGGACACAAAATCGCCAGCGACTCGCCAACGCTATGACGTTTTTTTGAAGCTGTGTTGCCTATGCGCTTAGCCGCGGAGATGAGCCCCGCCACTCCAAACGCTTCGGCTAAATAATAGTAGCAGATAGTAGTGCCTTTCATTTCCGTATCGGTTACGCGATAAAGAATACAATGAGATGAAGGAAATATAACAATGGTGCAATAAACAGGAAAGAGACGACGAAACGACAAACGTTATGGCATGCAGCTGCTATGAGAAGATGAGTAAGAAAAAATAAGAGTGGGCATGGCTGCAAGATATAATACCACAATACAATAAAGTTTTCCTAAAAAAAAGTAAGTGACAGTAAGCTATTTTTACTTTCTGATCAGGTTGGTTGCAACTTGAATAATTTGCGGCTGCCTTGCTTCCACCTGTCTAGCAGTTAATTCAAGCTCGTACTGTTCAATTGTCAAAGCAATGTGATAGCATACCTACACCAAGTAAAAACTGTCTTACAACTTGATTACACTGCTACGCAGATTTTGTTGTAAATATTGTTGGATTTTAGACGCTGTACAATTAAAGGATTTTTTGGCCATATAGGGAGGGTTATTCTTTATTCAGAGTAGGCCTACTTCATGCATTTGCCAGCCACGAGTAATAAACGATTGAATAATTATCAGCCAGTCATCATAGCCAACGTTAAAAGATGGTGACTGCGTTCGAATTCTAAAGAAGATAAAAATTAATGTGATAAGAGATGGCCGTTGTGCGAAACAGATAGCTCAATGGTATGCGCCAGAGCACACATACAACACACTAAATCACCAGAAAATGCATATTTGATCTTCCCAACAGGCTGTTTCGCCGTGAGGCTCCTCAGGGGGGATGCTAAATCTAAAACAACGAAATCTTTATTCGAATAGAATAATGAATAAAATGAAATCCATTCGAATAGGATTTTGCTTTTATAGTTTTAGCATCCCCCCTGAAAAGCCTCACGGCGAAACAGCATGTTTGGGGTTTTAAATATACATTAATTTTTCTAGTAATTTACTGTGTTGACGATAAAAATTAAGCATTTGTTTTGCTTTGCTGAAAAATAATGGTTGAAAATGTTGCTAGTTTGACGGTCAATTAATTAATTTCAAAATCTTTGAAAATGTTACTTTATCAGAGCAAGACAATAAACTGTATTCGCTCACTTGGCTTTATTAGCTTTATTGCGTAAGTTTGAAAATTTTGAGAAAAGTGAAGGTTTTACCTTGTCGACTTTGATTCATTTTCTGTGATTGAGTGAACTGTTTATCTTATTTTTCTTTTTTATTGCTGTAGAATATTAAACAAATAAAAAAGCAAAACACCGTTTTCATTGTAAATATTGTTTTACATTTTTTGATGTGGGTACCGGTATCTATTTATGATTCTGTACAGCGATTGTCGTAACGCTAATTTTTTTAACTCCGTGGTGCCACCTTGAGGCAAAATTATTTCAAGGTGTTTCAAAATGGCGGATACTTTTGTTTTGTGCCAAGTAATTGTAATTACACGTAAATAAATTGTACTTGGCGTTGGTCTAGTGGTTGGTGCATTGGGCAACGGAGCTTGGTTCGTGAGTTTGATGTGCAAGTAGGTCATCATCCATGATGCGCATACTTCACTAATGTAGAAATGTGCTTAATATTACGTCACAGTGAATGCTTTGACTATTCATTTGTGTCTCTTTGTTTGCTGCGCAGTCGTTAGTTTCTACTTGTTAAAGCAGTTGATAGGCTGTGTAAAGTTCGTTTGCTTAGTCGAGTGCAGCTATGCTCGTTGTTGTTGCAGCTGCGATTCAATAATCATTTTTCACTTAAAACATGCTAAGCTGAAAAATGCGATGTCTCTTCAACTAACACGAAAACCTAAGTTTCAACTACGTAGCTCGCACAAAAGAAAAAAAAGCTGTTATTTCACATTAAAAGGTGCTATTGAGCTATGGCTGGATTGTAACATCAGTAATAAGTTTTGGGAATATGCTGCATTAATAATTTTTCAACCTACACCGCAGAAATGGCCTAGCGGTGCCACACGTGGATAACAAATCCTTTGTGGCGGGTTCGAATCATGGCTGAAGCACTATTTTGTAAATCATATTTCATGGAGTTCCTGACTCGAAGAGCGAAAGCTCACTACGCAGTTCTTCTCCATTACTGCTGAATTTTCCCCTTAATAATTTGAAAATAATCGCATTTGTTGCTATTGCCATTGCAGTAATTAATCACTAGGGGGGGTAAAAGTCGTTAAAGTTATATTTTTTTTAGAAGCGCAAAAACGTATGAAACCAATAATAGCGAAAAAAACTTCGTTGATACGAGGTCTGTTTAAGTAGTTACAAAGTCATAAAAAGTCATATTTTCTTTTTTAGGTCATAAAATATGACCATTGGTTTTTGTTATGAAATACAAAATGTTAAACCCCAGTACCACCGCAGATAAAGTTCCTGTACACTTTGAACTTGATAATGTTATGCTAAGAGGGGCAATGAGAACTTTCAAGTTTTCATGCCGACTTTCACGAAGCATTTGAAGCGACTTTTTTATTATCAGTCTAGAAAAAAGTTGTGCAAAAACCATTGCGGAGACGAATAGACCAGATATTTCTCCAGCATTGCATGCCAATCAGTCAACATACCAGCTAGCCTACATCAGCATCTGTACTAGAATGGTCATTTTCGATGTTAAAGTCCATGATTCATGAAAACCAGTGGTGAAAGTAGAAAATTTTTCTTACCGGTACTACGCCAGAAGCCCAGAACAGTGGTGAAAGTAAAAAAAATTTTGTACACTGTAAAAAAAGTTTAATGAATTTTACATAATTTATATGGCAGCAGTGATGCCATGTTAAGTATGTAATTTTCAAGTTCAAGTATGTACATATTGTTTAAAATCATATTTTCTGTTCAGTTAAATTACTGATCTGTATAATTACTCCTAACACTTTTTAATTACGCTTTTTTTGTAATTTTCATTGACATAGTTTAGTTCATTCACCGTATTTTGCTTTAAACTGAATCACTGAAATTTTGCATATTTACTTCATCATATCACAAGTTTCAGCATTCTCAACTTACAGAACTTTAGTTAAAATATCCAAGGTCTGCGAATCTACATAAATTTGGAAATAAATTAAAAAAACACAAATTTTGTACGCAAATATATTCGGTTGCGTAAAAACTGGTCCCATAAATTATGTTTGTATTCATGAACTTATTTTATACGTGAAATGGCCTATACACATAATATTACTGCAATAAACAAAGCAATTTTTCGATCCAGTTTTACTTGATTTTGCAAATAATATTACATTTTCCAAAATATGCTACTAGAATAACCCACATAAACTTCTCGATTGGGAAACAGTTGTAGTAATGAATTTATACAATAATATTAACGTGAGTATACCAAGAGTTTGATCGATAAAGTGGCAAAGAGTGCAGTCACATCATTCTCATGTATAGCAATTTAGAGTTGACCTTGCTAATGAATGTGAACTTCGCAAAGCATTTAAACAGCATCTTTTCTGTGTAATCTTTCGATTTTAATCTTTTACCTTCTACATGCAATTCATTAAACATCAACAATTTCATGCTCCGAAATCAAATTTAATGTTTAACAGCACGAAAACGAACAATGCAGAAAAGCAAGCCATCACAGCAAGAGACAATCCAGCCAAATGAACACTATGCACTTCTTCGCATGATCAAATTGCAGAACAACACGCGCGCTGTCAAAGCAAACAAAAAAAGTGTGGCACCGGTCCACCATTGACATTTAGCTCTAACTCCTTCGCATCACCAATTACCTGTATCAGCGTATTAACTACCAGGCAGAATAGCTGTCAATTAGTCAGTCAGTAAGGTGGTGGCAAAAACAAAAATATAATAAAACAAAACGCATTAAACGTCCTAGGTAGGTTCAAAACGTTTTAAGGGTAAAAAATCCAAATTCAACGGTTCTGTAATGCTCGTCATGGACGAAGGTAATCGGTTACTATAACAAATAGGCCAGCTTTATCACCTAATATACAAGCACTTCGAAAATAAAAGTTCAACCCAGTCCCGGGCGAAAAAAGCCACCGCCAATTTTAAAACAACTGTGCGACAGCAGGTCAAATCTCACTGCAAGCTTAAAAGACATTGTTAAGGTACAGTACAAATAGACAATACAACAGCGGTCTCACAACTATGGCGCGCCAAATTAAAAAAAATTATGTAAATTTTTCACCCATGTTTTAGGACAGATTTGTCTCTCAAAGTTGCAAACTAATTTACGGTTGAAATGATTTTTTTTTTATTAGGCGCGCCAGCGCGCTAAATTAAAAAAAAATATGGAAATTTTTCACCCTTGTTACAGGTCAGATTGCAAACTAAATTACCGTTAAAATAATTTTTTTCAATTTGGCGCGCTAGCGCACTGAATCAAAAACATTTTCAAACATTGCACACACGTTTCAGGACCTAAATCAACCTATATTTCAATAATTGTTTTCAATTTGGCGCGCTAGCGTACCGAATAGGAATGAAATATTTGAAAAGCAAGTTGACTTGGTTAGGCTAAGGTACTTTTAGCAGGCAGTTGTTGAGTGATCATTATGCTAGGCTAGGCATCCTGGTGTAGCCAGCATTGTCCTAGTGTGTAGGCAGGTAGAGGAGGTCTTGCTTAGGCCGTAGGCTACTTGGCACTTACGCAGTTTAGATCAATGCTAGACTAGGAAGCTTAGCCTATAGTAGGCAGGTAGACGAGGCTAGGAAGCTTACGTGAATGCGAGACTAGTGTAGAGCAATGTTTGAATGGGTTACGCTACACCGCAAGTTGTTGAGGCATTCAAGGTAAAGAGACAGTTAGTTGATTACGAGTTTAGGTTAGGGTCATCATTGACCTAAACTGCTTAAATTCCAAGTAGCCTACGGCTTAAACGAGACCTCCCCTACCTGCCTACACACTAGGACATTGCTGGCTATACCAGGATTCCTCAGCCTAGCATAATGAATATTGTGTAGTGTATGTATTTAGTCGCATATTTATCCTCCTATCACGAAAAAGCGATCAATGCGCTGTACGAGCTCGTTTAGGAGTTGCCTGCCACCTGTCTACCACACCAAGATGGGGGAATCCCGTTAAGTGCCTTTCCCAACGGCACAACAAGTAAACTTGCCGGCTTGTTCTTCACACTGTCCCTTTAATGCTGAGCGTCAAGCAGGGAAGCTGTGAACACCAATTATAAAACTATTGGTTTGACCCGACTCGGAATCAAACCCAAGTCTACAGCTCCCGAGGCGGACGCTCCTACCACTCGGCCATCTGAGCTGTAAATTCAACAACAATACTCAACAACTGCCTGCCAAGAGTACCTTAGCCTAACCAAATCCACTTACCGCTCAAATATTTCATTCCTATTCGGCACGCTAGCGCGTCAAATTGAAAAAAATTATTCTAACGGTAAACTAGTTTGCAACATAGCTAAAAAAGACAAATCTGTCCTAAAACATGGGTGAAAAATTTAAATAATTTTTTTTAATTTGGCGCGCCATACATGGCCAACGAAAAAAATCTTACAGCACACACGAACAAAAGTCATTGATGCTGCCTAATAAGGACAAAACTTTCCCATGCACGCCATTCATCCGGCTTTTGTTTTTTCCAGCTTTTTCGGTACTATTTCCTTTTACGGAATTAATTTCAGCTAATGACCTACAATAAACAAACAAGTTTTTTAAACTTTTGAAAGCTTGCTCATATGAAACATTAAATCAAAAACTCAAATCTCAATCATACTCTCAGTATTACGCCAAAGCGTGTAACGAGAGGCAGGGCCAAGCATAGCGGCCGGGCAACACAGCTTCGAAGTAACTCCGAAAATCGTCGCAACGGTGACGAGCCGTTGGCGATACTGTGCCCGATTTGACCAGCCCGAGGATCGAGCCCCAGACCTCCCCTCTGATAGCGATGTTGTTACCACAAAACCAACCGATTGATCTTCAGACCGGCCAAATCGGACGCAGCGTTGCCAACGGCTCGCCATCGTTGCAACGGTTCATGGTACTTCGAAGCTGTCTAGCCCAGGCGCTAAGCCGCGGAGACGGGCCCCTCCACTCGTTACCCGCTTAGGCGAAAAAGCGCGAGTGCACTGAAGATTTGATTTGACCATATCAAACATAATTTGCAATAACACATCTCAATTCACAGAAGTATTAGGCACTGAGGAGTGAGGAAGAAAGTTGTTTGTTAATAATATATTTATCGTCCTTTGCGAGAAAGCTGCAGAGGCTATACACAAGCTATATTACGTAATAATAGAACTGCCTTTTTCACCATTTCTTTTGTCAGCTTCCATGTCCAACCATTCTCGACTCGCTACAATGGTAATTGTAAAAAGACGCCTCAAACCTTACGCAGTATTACAATCAAGAAGATTTGAGCACCAGGATCTCAATCGAAATTTCAGCAAACGGAAGTATTATAATACATATCATTGAAAAAGTAGCCCAATTCCTTTAGTTATTGGTATCTACTCCAAATTGACTTGAGGGTAGGATCATAATATGCCAACTTCCAGGTCACTCAGTCTGCTAAGAGGCTCACAACAAAAGTTACTCAGGTTGACGTGATTTGGGCAAACGACTAGGAGAAAAGCCACAAATAAACTAGTTAGAGAATAACTTCGCCTAGGCTAGGTCAAAAAATACTAAATATTACTCCACCTGAGCAAGTGGCCAGAGGAGGGGGTTGTGGGTACTAGAGGTGGGGGTTGCATAAGTGGAGTAATATTCCGCATTTTTTGACCTAGCCTAGGCAGTTATTCTCTAACTAGTTTATTTGTGGCTTTTCTCCCAGTCGTTTGCCCAAAGCACGTCAACCTGAGTAACTTTAGTTGTGAGCCTCTTAGCAGACTGAGTGACCTGGAAATTGGCATATATGATCCTACCTTCAAGTCATTTTGGAGTAGATACCAATAACTAAAGGAACTGGGTTACCTTTTCAATGATATTTTAAGCATTTGACATCCTTTGAGTAATCGATCCTATTGAGTTCTTGATGTTCAATGAGGCGGTGTCATTATTTAATTTATCTATTATATACATATGAACAATTTACTTCAAGAGTTACTCAATAGCTAACGTGCAATGGTTCAATACATTACATACCACTGCAAAAATTCCAATGTCAGAGCATTTCCAACCGGGTATTGTATGTTGAACACGTAGTAACATCCAAAGAAGATGCACAGAGCTTCCGTAACTGATGTTACATTTTGAAAAGTAACTTTTTTGTCCACTAACACATCAAAAGAAGAAGCAGTATAAACATTGGAACCTATTAAGATAACACACAATTAGTTTTAATACTTATGTTTAATACTTAGCTATATTTCAAAGCTTTGTTGCTCAAGTGCTGAGCAGCGGAGATGAGCTCCGCCACTCATCACCCGCTTCGGCGTAGTATCGCGAATATAATTAAGGTTTGATTTGAAATTCAATTTTAAAAATTGAAACCAGTAACTTAATCTAAACCCAATCCGATTCAGATAATTATATAAAAAATTTAATTCGATCAGGATCAGACTGCGAAAAACAAGATCAAAAACAACTACGAGTAACATCGTCGGTTTACTAGATTCAGTAATTTACTAAGCCAACTTAATCCAGCAAATAATATCACATAATAAACAAACAAACATTTTAAGACAAACGCCAGAGTAACCGTGGAAAGCACACGATTTAAAATAGGCTGTCGCTTCTAGAGGTTTTCCAAAGTTTAAGAGTTGCTCTCCACTACTTTATCTTTTTAATTTGCTAGTTGGTAATACCTTCTATGAAAAAGAGAGTACTGTATGTTCAGCCTAGAAGTTGAGAGCGCTTAACTAAAAGAACTTTCGCTTAACTAAAAGTATGTTCAGCCTAGAAGTTGAGAGCGCTTAACTAAAAGAACAAAGAGAGCGCTTAACTAAAAGAACTTTAACTAAAAGAACTTCACTTCTGGAACAACGCATTTATCAAAACAAAGAGTGTAGAAAGGAAAGGTAATATGTTAATAACTGCAACAATCTGTTTCACATAACTTTCACATAAAGAATTATGGAGCTAGACTTTGCAAGCTGACAGGTATAAAAATCGTCGATTAATTCATATCAAAGGGCATTAAACTTCAGCTTTATGCTTAAACTTAAAAAATTACAAAAAACGCTATTTTCAGAGAGTGCTAAATTCATATTTGCTGAAATCTTTCAACCAAGTTTACTTCATCATTTAGCATTTTTAACGTAATTATTCTTCAAGAATGAGCAAAAATTTATCTCCACTTACCATGAGCAACTATGCAGGGTGTATCAGGAAATTCCTCAGTGCTATCCTAAAAAAATATAAAATCATACTGAGGATGTGAAGAACTTTACTAAGAGTTTCCAAAAAGTGGTTGCAAAAGGCTAACATGATATTCGTGCAGTAAAATTCGTTGCATGGTTAGCGGCATGCATGGATATGAAATTTTGCTTGATCAGAAGTGCTCAACAAAATATTTTATGAGACATATAAAAAAGTGCTTCTACTGTAAGTCTATTTGAGCCTATATTGTCACTTTAGGTAAAGCAACCCTGCTTACTACAGTTTAACCAATATAAATGCTTACAAGTCAAAAAGATTAGCATGACAGATCAAGCAGATCATATCAATAACAGATTAAGAAAAGATCTGCAGTGCACGCCACTTTACAAGCCCGTCTCAAAAGCACACATCTTTGGGCTTATCAAACCGCTGCGCCTATAAAGCGGCCTAATAAAATCGAACTTACTGTATTAGAAATTCGATAGATCATCATAATGAAATCTTGAATAAGATACTGTAATGACTAGTCTATATATATCTGGTTGAAACCTTCATAAAGCAATTTAACAAAATAAGGTTTGTACACACAGAGCTATGCACAATCACATATATTCTATATGCATAAACCATTACACCTACTTTCATCACAAGTTTCTCAAAGTCTTCGTGAAAATATTCAGACAGCAAGTCCAGCATTCCCAAAATTTCTGGTTGATTATTGCCTATACTTTGTTTGGCGTCATTGATTTGCTTAACCACTAATTTCAATTTCTTTTTTTTTTAACTGCAAAGACTGCATGTATGCGAGTAACTGGGACAAGTTTTTCTTCAAATTGTTATCAAAAGTTTGAAAATCTTTTCCAACCAGGTGATGGTAATGATGCTGAAAACCAGATTTCGTGAAAAGAATAGGCCATTCACTTCGAATTTCAATAACTGATTTTTGCTGTGAATTAATTATGGAACGAATGCCAGAATAGCATTTGTTCATTAATACCTGCGTGTCCTCATCCAATGGAGAAGTGTTTTCATCCAAAACTTGAAATTTTGTCAGCAAGGCATTTCGGCAACTCTCCAATTCCTCCGGAACTACTGCTGCTGTAGAGTAATTTTCATTTTGCAGATGCATAGAATTGAGCGATTTTCTTCTTTCATTTCCAGCTTCATTTTCAGATGAGCTGCAAGAAGTATCAGCTGGCCTTTTTTTGTGCAAACGACGAGTATTTGACATGCAGTTTTCCAACTGCAAAATGAATGAGCCACAGCCATCACCCAAAAATTCCCCACTCAATCCAAAATCAGCAAGAGATTTAGGGTATTTCAAAACCACTTTGAGAGCCACGTTTCTCAGCAGTTTCCTTCCTGGAACAGTACACTTTGAAAGCAAGTCAGCTGCTATCATTCTAATCAGCAATCGACGATCAGCTGGGGGAAGTCGAACCTTTTCTCTTAAATATTTCAGTATTGATCCAGGCAAGGTGTCTTCTTCAAGTTGATACTCTAATTCTGCATTAGACCTTACCGTAGCAAGTCTATTCACATTGGATGATTGCACACTTGTGCTTGCAGATTCTAACCCCTTCTGTTCACTAAGCTGCTCTTTTATAAAATGCAATAGTCTGCGACATTGAAGAGGCAATAAGTAACCCTGTAGATCATCCTCTGTCTAAGAATCTCATGTCATCTAATGACACTGCACCCATTCCCATAAGAAATTCCACAACTTTGTTCTTCCTTTCCTCCGTCAGGTTTAATCCAGAACTATCCAACACATTTGCTATATCCTCGTCACCACGTTTGGTATCAGTGTCTGTATCAGCAATACTAATTTGGTCGTTCATTGTAATAACTATCCAAGGCTCATTTAGCTCATATCATATACACATATAATTATACTGCAAAAGTAATAGAAATGTAGAAAAAGCAGTAACAAAATCAAATATGTTAGCACATGTTCACACAATAGCACGAAGCTAACTTGAATCGATAACACAAAAGGAGTAAAGCGCTTGGAGGTATGTTACATCTCCATTTATAGGTCATGGTGGCAGCATGAATAATGCTCCATTCAACTCACTGTATCGATCTGCAGAAAATATGTCGAACTTGCTCTATAAGGTTTTATGGTACTACAGTAGTATCATTTTTTGACTTGGGTTAAGTTAATCTTGAAGATAGTAACAACTTTTTAAGCACAACGATGTAGTCAGGCCCGAATGAGATGGTAACGGAACCTACTTTTAAATGTCCAAGCAAGATGTACCCAATATGGGTACTACCCATACATTCTCTCTAAATAGGCATAAACGATATTTTTGATTGCAGGAGAGAAAACACCACATACTAATGATTATCATTACTTTCCATGCAATAGCTGTATATGCCAAAGGTAACACACAAAACTTAGGCAACAGACAAAAGAGCATGCTTTAAAGACAATAACTTATTTCTTTCTACTGTATATGAATGCAATGGCATATAGTCCACTAAATCAAAGCATTTGATAACTTTAATGAGGCAATTTTTTTCTTCAGTCAAACAGTATACACCCATGTTACACACCAATGAAGAATTTAACCTTTTAACTACCAAAAAAAAATCTTTGGAACAACTGATCACCAGGTGCAAAATCAAGCCAAATCTGTGATGTTCTAAATCCTCATCTCGGAAAACAACAATCATTCCCTCTTGGTATGCAGTACCATGATATTCAACCTTTGAAGTTATCACTGGGTTTGTTTCGAGCAATCCACTAGACATAAGCAATTGCTGGATTCTACTATCGTACACCGTTATATTTGATCTAGGAATATCATCATAGATCAATGGATCTTTTAAAAAGGTGCCAGTATGCATGTAGCAATAATAAAGCTGATGAAGATGTGCCAATGTTTTGGTCACATTTTTAAAGTTACGAATATTGCGCATAGCCTTCTTAAAATAAGAATGCTTACTCTCCAAACGCATTGTCCAAAGTCTAATAAGGGGTCCAAACTGAAGGAATAAGTAAGCATAATGAATCATAAAGTGATGTTTTGGTCGAAGATTATGATTTGGAAATAAAGATATTCGATCACAAACATACTCTTTTATGCCCACATTTGAATACCCAACTTGGGCATGAGACAAAGCAGGAGCACAACTTAATTCCACCACCAGCTTCAGTTGCAATAACAATAACCAAACACGGTCTGTTGGAACTGATATCAAGTCATACACAATTATTGGAAATAGTCTTAAGAAGGCACCAATTCTCTACTGCTTGCCCTGCAAGCCTTTTCCCATTGACGGAAAATGCTGGAGGCTTGCTCGCTGCATCATATCCCATGTACAAAAAACGCCTAATTTGAGCATTAAGAATGTCATAAGTAAACCAATGCTGATCCACAAAATGCTTTACAAATAACGGTAAGTCGTATGCTACCACACCCTCAAACAAATCATGACCTATACATGGTGGCAAGCCTGGTCTGCACACGTGAAATGACTGCAGTTGGTTAAAAACTGAATTGATTTTAATTCCATGCATCATGTTGGCATTCTGCAACTGAAGACGTTTTACTACAGTTTCATAATGCGATACATTTCGCAGCACACCACTTTCATATGGTTCAGTTTTGAATTTATCTTTTGTCATCAAGCAATATCGACAAAAAAATTCACAAGAAAAACTTTCAGAGAAACCACCAATCATATGAGAGCCAAGATTATCACCCAAAACCGAAAAAAGTTGACATTTTACTCTTCTGCCTTGTAGCTCAATCCCTTCAGTTTCCAATTTTATTAGATCGTTTAAAAGCTGCTGAAACACAATTTTTTGACCAAAAACTTTAATATGTGATTCCTTGATCAGCATTACTAAAATGATATTGTCAAGGGAAGACCTGTATTGAGGAGGCAAATTCCCAATCATTGCATAGACTGCAAGTAACTTGTGCTTTTTCTTGCTAGATCCTAAAGGATTGCAAATTTCAAAAGAATCCTGATACAACAACATTGCAATGTGTATAAAACAGGATTTTAAAAGAATCAAATCCTGTTTTATACACATTGCCATCAAATATATCACAAATCACATTATCACTGTGATGACAACCAAATATAAAGCTATTTCCAGCTTGATTGGCAACCAACTGAACTGACTTGATTAAAGAAACATAGTGAAAAATGCAATCTTGTTCTTGATGAAATCCTAAAGAAAACTGAATGGGCGGAATACAATTAAAATTGTTCGAATAAAATGCTGATCGAGTATGAATAGAATGCATTTCATCATATTGCTCGATCATGAAACTTGTACTTATAACCTCTACTGCTTTTGATATAACGTCACCAGCAACATTGCTTTTAGTCACAACGTAGGACAACATTTCAGTCACGCAATCGTGCTGAATCTCATTAAAACACTTTATCTCATTAACAATATATTGAATGGTATTTTTTGGAACAAGCACTGACTTTCCAACTTTAAGAGAAACAATGCCAAACTGTTTAGAAAAGAAGATCGATCGGTGTTGTCAAGAGAGAATGGAGCAGAAGGTTCTACCACAGAGGATGTATTTCCTTCAGTAGTGTCAATATTACGTGAAGTGCCAACACCAGTTACGTTAACAGAATGTAAAATTCCATCATCAATTGCTGATAAAATTCTGTCATCTTGCTCTTGAATTGCATGTTCATTTTGGGTGATCACACTTTGATGATTTCGAGAAATATGAGAGGTAAAAGATGAAATTACAGTGTATGAACAACTGCAACCGGCAAATGGACAAGGCACAGCGGAACCTTGTCGAATATGATTCTTCAAGTGTGCCAGTAATTCGCTGACTTGCAAAATTGCTGATTGCATAACACCACAGTACAATGAAGAAATGAGACAGGTAAGAGTGAGTTCACCGAGGAAGTACTGGTACATGATGCATCTATCATTCCAAAATGGTCATTATGTCTCCTTCGCACATGACTCTGAAGTGAATTAAAACATTTGTAGATACTCTGGCAATTAGACATTACACAGCGATATTGAGCATGATGAGTATTTCGATGACTTCGCATGTGCTTCAAGAAATCTGTAGCATTAACAGGAATTGGAAACAAAAACGAACATATGCTACACAACATCTCATAAAATCTTACAGTGGCGCCAATAAATGCAATACTGTTAGTGCTACCTATACATATAGGTAGGCCACCTACATAAATGCTGGCATGTTATATCTAATAATCTGCTTATAATTCAGTGATTCTCAGACTGTGCGTTGTTTTAATTTTTAATAATAAAAGTTCACTAACGTGCATATGTTTTCATTTGTCAGAATTCACCCAGTGAGCTTAGTTTTAGTCACTGATTATAGGTCTAGCTTGCCATTGTCTTTTTTCAACTGTTCCACAGTTACCGCTAGACTATTCTGCTACTAGGCCTCTCTTACCAGCATGTTTCTGTCCAGTCAGCTTCTCGTAGAAACATCAAAAATTGCAGCTATTGCTGTAATTACACCATCGTAACTTTTTTTTGTCAGCACCACTATAAATTATTTTTTGTGGTAGCAATAATCGTGGCTCAGTTTGTCATTATTTCCACCACTGGCTCAGCACTTATGATTTGAATTATAGTAGCTCACTGGTACCGATCCTTAAAAACCGAAGTACCGTGTTTAGCTGCACAAAACTCAAAAGCATGTTTGAAGGCATCGCATAACCCACTTTTAGGAGCATTCTTTCATAACGCATTTTTAACAGCATCATTCGTCAACAACCAAGTTACCTTTTTTTTGCAATTCACCTCTTGAGTTTCTTTTTCAGTGGTTACACCACTGGTTCTTAACCTGGGCTCTACCGCTCCCTACGAGATGCTGTAGACTTTTAGAGGGGCGGAAATACTCAGGGGGCACTATAGGGGGCGTTATATTCCGTAACAATATTTACCTCACTGCAAATTTGCTTTAGCAGTTCTGCTATATCAAGATCAATGTATACTCTTGCTCTGTATAGGTCTGCTAGCCCTGCAGTAACTGCATATATACATCTAGCTAGTAGATTTAGAATACCGGTACGTCATAATGCGCATTGTCTGGTCTGATGGTTAAATAAATATTCGCTTTTAAAACGTAGTCAGTGAAGGTGCCATCACCCTAGTATGGTGGCCCATGAGTGCCATCTAGTTTTTTTCTTTATTTATTATATTTTGATTTCATTTTGATTTTCATTTCGTTTTCATTTTGATTTTGATTTCGTTTTCATTTTGATTTCATTTTCATTTTGATTTCATTTTCATTTTGATTTCATTTTCATTTCATTTTGATTTTGATTTCATTTTCATTTCGTTTTCATTTTCATTTTGATTTCGTTTTCATTTTGATTTCGTTTTCATTTTGATTTCATTTTCATTTCATTTTCATTTTCATTTCGTTTTCATTTCGTTTTCATTTTCATTTTGATTTCGTTTTCATTTTGATTTCATTTTCATTTCGTTTTTATTTTGATTTTGATTTCATTTTCATTTTGATTTCGTTTTCATTTTGATTTCATTTTCATTTTGATTTCATTTTCATTTTGATTTCATTTTCATTTTGATTTCGTTTTCATTTTGATTTCGTTTTCATTTTGATTTCGTTTTCATTTTGATTTCGTTTTCATTTTGATTTCGTTTTCATTTTGATTTCGTTTTCATTTTGATTTCATTTTCATTTTGATTTCGTTTTCATTTTGATTTTGATTTCATTTTCATTTTGATTTCGTTTTCATTTTGATTTCATTTTCATTTTGATTTCATTTTCATTTTGATTTCGTTTTCATTTTGATTTCATTTTCATTTTGATTTCGTTTTCATTTTGATTTCGTTTTCATTTTGATTTCATTTTCATTTTGATTTCGTTTTCATTTTCATTTTGATTTCATTTTCATTTTGATTTCATTTTCATTTCAAAAACGAAATGAAAATGAAAAGGACGTAGTGGCCCATTAGTGCCAAACCCATGAAACAAACAAACGACTTGGCCCAAATGTGCCATTTCGCTTCTTACGTCACAATTGCCTTGCTATATTGCGGCTGACAAGAAAGTCCCTATAATTGACTGTTAACTGGTTAACGAGGCAGTAGGCTAACAGCAATAATGTATGGTACAAGTGTAGTTAAGGCATAGGTAATTTGGTTAGGTAGCCTACTGGTACCGATAGTTTTTGTATGGTACCGGTAATCACCCCGGCGGCTGCGGCCTGAATTTCATGTACGAGATGACAGAGATGTGCTGGTAGGGCATGGCTGGACTGTAGTTAGACTAAAGCTGCCAGTGGTAGGTACGGTACCGGTAGCCTGATGTATTTATCGGCCGTCACTTGCATTGGGTAGCATTTTGAAGTAATGCCAGGTGGTATACATCACCCGCTGGGCCACTGTTAGCGAACCATAGCTTTTGTTTAGTATGTGAAACTAAATACTAGAACCAATATGTCTAGCAGGGATTCGATTCCCCGTCGGGTCAAACCAATTACTTAAAAATTGGTATTCACAGCTTCCCTGCTTGGCGTTCAGCATTAAAGGGATAGTTTGGAGAACAAGCCGGCAAGTTTACTTGTTGTGTCGCAGGAAAGGCACTTAGCGGTTCCTCGGCAACATGAATAAACTGAAACTCTTTTTGCAAGTCTTTTGTCACACTGGACCACCACGACAGGTAGACTGCATGACCCCACTTTCTGTCTATGGAGAATCACGCTAAGTGCCCTTTCCAACGGCGCAACAACACAAAACTTGCCGGTTTGCTCTCCACGTTATCCCTTTGATGCTGAAGGTGAGGCAGGGAAGCTACTAATTTTTAGATCATTGGTTCGACCCGACTTGGAATCGAACGCCGAGCCTACCCCTCTAGAGCTCTATCCACTTGGGCACCTGGGCGGTTGAGGTGTCGGTAACTAAGAAGTAATAAATAATGTTACTGATTCGAGGCGTTAAGATTATTGACAGAAATAAAAAAATAACTTTATTTAACCTTGTTTTTACTTAATAAATTACCGGTCTTTTTACAAAGAAACAACTGACAGAATTGCCAATTAGCCTTTATTATTTTTTTAAATGCAGTGTTTTGAATTACAGTTAATGGTATATACTGTATTTTAACATTTAGTTTTTTGGATCGCCAAACCTCGTATTTGTATCTTTAATTCGCCAAACCTCGTGTCGTGTATCTTTACAAGAAATCTTTTTTCCACGAAAGTATCATTACGCCAGCGTTTTTCAACCACTTCTACGGCGACTCGAATTTGCTTGAAAAACTCATCTGCAATCGTGACAGCGACCCAAACAAATTTAAGGTGCTCGAATTAAAACAACACTAGTTGGGGCCAATGCGGCGATATACCCCAAACTTTCTTCAGTAGAATATTTATCAGTTCTAAAGCCTCATCGACATTTTAAGCCCTCATTTAGTAACAGCTGGTTAGAGAAGCTTTTGTTCCTCACTGCAGCCAGGGCTCTGGGGGAGCACTGTAAGCTGTCCCGGCGAGGTTTGGAAAGCTTTAGCATTTTCTTAATTCCACTCCTAAATATGATGTAAAAGCATCTGCTTCCTAAAAGCGGTATCTATTTAATGTGCAGCTACGAGTTGCCACAGCACTTGATCATATTCGCCTTGGGCAAGTAAGTGTTGAATTAGTTACAAATTATTTATTTTGAGGCTGTGTTATTCAGGCGCAAAACCGCGGATATGGGCCCCACCAAATTTGTTACATGCTTTGGCGTAATACTGCGAGTCATTACCGTAACTCGAAGATTCAGTAATGCCTTGGCAGCAACTTTTATTAGCCCACACCCCACGGGCACCTTATAACATTATTTCAGAGAAACACAACTCTTGACTACTAACGTCAGCGCCTAAAACCACAACAAAAAATTTGCACTCGTTATATTAAATTAGAAAATGGCGAAAAACTGAAACACCCTTCAGTAATGTGGAGTTCGTTTAAAAAAAAGCACTACCTTACCTTTTTGCTAAAATAATGACTATTGTTCCCAAAAGCATTCAGCGGCAAAACTTTAACGCTTAATCTAATGACGACCTCAAAAGCGACAAAACCTTAAAAACCGTTGAATCAATGTCTTGCGCTCAAGATGTTTTTCAGGTATGTGTAAGCACCGACACATTCACTCAAACACATTTCTCGGTTAATGATTGCTTCAAATTTAGCTCTCGTCTGTCCATTCAAATAATCATCTTCAACATGCAACACGCCGCTGACTTCAGCAAGCTCTTTCATTACTTCGCAACTAACTTCATGACCTTCAATACAAACAGTAAATTTTGCGTTACAGCAGCTTCAACTCAAAAATATGGATGTCTGACAAAATTAATACCGATGGATATATTTCAGTTAACCAGTTACATTTTATCGCTTCATACTACTGAATCCGCGTCAAATGGCCAAGTTCTGTAAAGCTGGATTGAAAGGCCCATAACTTTGCTCGCACCATAGTTTTTATTTTCAGTGCTTCAGCACGTAGAGTTTCGAGTTTTTAAGATTTAAACCAAGGGTCGGCAACCGACGGCCCGCCATGCGAAATCGTCGGGCCCGAGACATATCAACTGGCTATTACAAGAAAGCGGCCCGCCGTTTCTTACTGAGTTTAAGTGTTAGTTAGCACTGTTTCAAAAAATTAGGGTATTGTTATGTCATAAAACTAGTGCGAAGAAGGTAGGGTAGCGCGAGATTGTCTGGTTTACACGACCTGATGATAAGAAGCAGAACTTTGCCTACTGCCCTAATTTGTGCATGTGCAGAGATGCCGATTAAACGCTTTGAGATAATTTTTTTCAGTCCAAGTGCCTTTCTTGTCAGCCGCAATATACCAAGGCAATTGTGACGTAAGAAGCGAAATGGCACATTTGGGCCAAGTCGTTTGTTTGTTTCATGGGTTTGGCACTAATGGGCCACTACGTCCTTTTCATTTTCAATTCGTTTTTGAAATGAAAATGAAATCAAAATGAAAATAAAATCAAAATCAAAATGAAATCAAAATGAAAATCAAATCAAAATGAAAATGAAATCAAAATGAAAATGAAATCAAAATGAAAATGAAAACGAAATCAAAATGAAAATGAAATCAAAATGAAAACGAAATCAAAATGAAAATGAAATCAAAATCAAAATGAAAACGAAATGAAAATGAAAACGAAATGAAAGTGAAAATGAAATGAAAATGAAATCAAAATGAAAATGAAAACGAAATCAAAATGAAATCAAAATGAAAACGAAATCAAAATGAAAATGAAAACGAAATCAAACTGAAAATGAAATCAAAATGAAATCAAAATGAAAACGAAATGAAAACGAAATCAAAATGAAAATGAAATCAAAATGAAAATGAAATCAAAATGAAAATGAAATCAAAATGAAAATGAAAACGAAATCAAAATGAAAACGAAATCAAAATGAAAACGAAATCAAAATGAAAATGAAATCAAAATGAAAATGAAATCAAAATGAAAACGAAATCAAAATGAAAATGAAAGCGAAATGAAAATGAAATCAAAATCAAAATATAATAAATAAAGAAAAAAACTAGATGGCACTCATGGGCCACCATACCCTAGCTGAGACGTTGAGATCTTTGAGACATTTAGCAAGGTTATCTTATTAAGACATCACCTCTCTGCACATGGGCTGTCATAACAAAATAAATCTGCACAATGTCTCAAAGGTCTCAGTCAGTGTGATCGCACCTTTGGTCAGTTAGCTGAACTTCTGCATTAGCTAGTTTAGGGTTAGATACATATCGTGGATTTGTACTACCAGTATGTAATTGAGATATACCGGTAATCTGCGATTGTGTTGAGTTATGACTATAGTTTATTGATTATTATTTAACACACTTCTAGTTTATTGCTATTACAGCACTTGTACGGTATATTAGCCAAATTCCTAATTGCACAATACTACAATGCAGATCCCGATACAACTTCACTGTATCATTTGTAGCAGAGCAACGAGTGCAGTCTTAATATGGACCCACAACGAACATATTAAATACCGGTACCCCAATATTTATATCGCTTCTTTCAGATACAAGGCAACTGGATTGGTGATTAAGCCGGTCTTTTCACTAACACTCATCATTTTTAGCAATGCCCTTTTACTATGGTGAATGACAGACCATGGAAACCTCTGAAAAAGGGCGCTGGGGGAAAAAAGGCTAAGAACCACTGGGTTATACCAACACAAAAGTTGCACGAATACTTTTTCCCTTAACACCCCGCTTTTTTTCACCCTGTAGTTACCAGTACACCATGCCAAATTTTCAAAGATGGAAGCCTATTAAACAACTGCAAAAAGGCATCAACCGGTTTTGCCGTTTGATTGGCTTGCGTCTATAGGTATCAACCGGTTGAGCCAATCAGTATCGGTATTGGGTACCGTATACGGTCAGCCGTCATGACGGACAGCTGCTATTATGACATTATACTTTAGCAATAATGACGGCTGATAAGTAACGTTACCCCCGTATTTTACCGTTAACAGCAAAATAGACACTTCCTCAGAAAAATCAAACTGCATACAGAAAAATGAACTGAATCGGCATACTGGGTGTTGTAAAACTGTGAAGTACCAACTGTCCCTTATACTGGTACGGCACATCATAATTCTGCATGACCTCATCTTTCTAGCTGTGCAGCTGCTTAATTGACTAGGCTAGGCTACTGGTAGACTACGAACAGTATATGCCATAGCATACCCACACGCACCAAGGGGATCATGACCTAACTTGCTGTTAATCAATTAATAGTCACATTTTTACACATAAAAAAACAAAAGAATGGATTAGCCTTGCAAGTTCAGAGTTATTTTGGCTGGCATATGGTACCATACCAGTAACTTTTTTATTCACCTGCCAGTAAGCTTACTCACGTTTACCTGTCTACTCTGGGCTTAGTTGTAGCTATCATTCTTATGAGTCTATTTAGAGCATTTAGCTGCTAAAAGCATGCCATGCTTAGCCTATATATGCATTTTTTTTCCTAATCATCATCAATGCTTGGTCTAGCGTGCTAGCTGGCTAGGTGATACTTGAGTGACTTGACACAGATCTCAAATCTCCTATTCTGCGTCGCAGACGATAATCACGTGATTTATGTCATGTGATTCGTTTAACCAATCACAAACCGTCCGCCATTATTTTTCAACGCAATCTCAAAAAGATGACAAATTTTATACAAAAACGTATTATTAATATTCTACCAAAACCGACTTCAGAGCTTAGTAAGATATAACGGCAGTTTGCTTACAGCTCTCGATTACTTCTTTATCAGATTTTTGAATCCGAATCTGATCAATATCAAAAAATCATGAATTTATTTCCGTTTCCGCTGTAAACCATGTCGTCAAGTTTCGAAGCAGCATTGTCATGTTGAACAGTTGTGTAATTATTTCCGCTGTTGCATACCACCAGACGCAATTTCTGCGGAATTTTTAAAAAAATCTCGGTGCTCTAACACAGCGAATTGAACCGAATCTGAACCAGAACGTTACAAACCGGTTTTATGCGATTTTTACCGAACCCGAACAACAATTTTCAAAAGCCTCTAAACCGGTTCAAAAAATGTGAGTTTCCAAACATTTTAAGCGAGCCCAAACAGATTGAAAAAAGCGCGTCACATACCTAAAGCCAAATTGCATAAATTTCAAAGCAATTTTGTTTTGAATTTTGCCACAATTTTCGTATCTTATATTGCTTCTAGAGAAAGAGCGATGTAAGTTCAGGTTGACCTGACCAGATCAGATCACTATACTGAACTAAAGGCTAGAGCCATTGCCATATTATTTTCATAAAGTTTTTAAATTTGCGAGGGCGAATTGCAAACGCTTTTGAATTTTAGGTCTATCTAGCAATCCCACAGGAAATTTATATAGGCCTAATATATTTTGAAGAATTGACTGCTGCAGCGAACTTGAACCGGAACGTTTCGTTTGACGCGAAGGGTAAAGCGTCATAGAAACTGAACCTCAACTAGAAATTATTTTTGAATCTTAACCGAACCTGAACGGGAAAAACAAACGGTTTGACACCCTTTTTTATAAGAGTAATTTTTAGCTTACAGAACAAGCATGGTAGTGACAGTGTGTAAGCCGCATATAGGCGCGTAGGCGTAGCCCAAAAGGGCTAGGCCTGCATGTACAGCAGTCATACAAGCATATAAGCTAGGCTGATATCAAAATAGTGTTAACAATCTGAAATTCAAAGTTCAAATTAACACAAATATTACATAAGTTAATTTGAAATTTAGCGTTATAGGGCATAATACTATTTTTTGTGAAATTACAGACACAAGAGTATTTTTGCGAACAGCATACGTTAATTTACAAAAAAATACATTGTGCCGAATGTTGATTTACAAAAAAATGTAGTTTTACAAAAAAATGAACCACGAAAAAATATCATACAAAGTTTGTAATTTAACATCCAACAAATTGAATTGATATATTTTATGCAAAACTACAATACATAACTTTCTGTAAAATTACATACCCGCACACAAATATACAATTACAAATTTTTTTGTAATAGAACTATATATAATCTGCTAAATCATAAAACAAATATTTGTTGCATTATTACGTACAAACTGTGATTTGAAAATGCAACTACTAGTTATTTGATTGTAAATATTTGCAATTTCAATTTACCTACAATTTTTCAAAAATTGTTATGTAAATTCACAACAATTTTTATGACAAGGAATGTTAATTCACGCAGAAGTAAGTAAATTCACAAAAAAGAAACAAGCCGCAGCGAAAAATCACATAAAATTTTTTTTACTGATTTTCAAGTGAATTCTTCGTTCTTTTTTGAGTATGTTCTTGTTCAAAGTGCATGTTTAGACTTACATAGGAGATGTTAATCACGGAAAACAGCACAAATTTGCTGTTTTAAAAATAAAGTCACACAAAGTCATGTGTTTCAAAAAATAAAGTCATATTTTTCGATTTTATAGGTCATAAAAAATCGCCATATTAATCTCTAATCATCAAAAAAAATTGCAGATGTTATCAATATTACAATGAAGGTTAATGGAAAATTAATGAAGCTTTATCATTAGCAAATTATTGATAGAGACAAAAATAGTCATTGCAACACAGTAGGCCCAATCTTATGCAAGTAAGGTAGCATTTTGTGCAGTTGCTTGGCAATCTTGAAAAATGTCAGGGCAGGTAGATAGTTTCGAGCGTTATTCGACGCTCGTTAACAGCAGTGTATCAATTGTATATCACGCATCTTTCATGGCGGTAAAAGTAAAAACGATTTGAGACGTCAGTGTTTTTACTGTGAATGGAGCTTGAATGACGCTTCGAATTAATTATTTTAAGATTTTGAATTCAAACTAAATCAACGTGACTTGTTTTATCCGTGAAAGTTTACCCCAATGTTTCTCAGCATTTTTTAATCTCTTATTTCCCTCAGAAACATTAATTTCGATTTTGTAACCGCGCCTCTCACTACAATATTTGTAAAGTTACAGTGCAATTAATAGTGCAGCTTAAAACATTTATGGTTGAACAAAATTGGTGTGACAAAAAAATAAAAAAAGAAAATATAGGCTAAAATTCAACAAAGCTTGTTTATATCAAGGCATGCCTAATTTTTCAACACTTTAAAATCGGAAAGCTTTGTCTTTTTTTTACCACATCTCATTTTCTATGTTTGTCTTTTCATGAAGCTTCAGAACTCAAAAAAATCTGTTTTCTGATCACCCAACTCCGTGTTGATTCAAGTTCCAAAACTTCGAAGTCGCCAAGAAGAGCAAATCATTGTCAAGTAACGATCCTCATAGCGACCTGAAATTAAAATCGCACTCAGATTTACGAAATTTGTTGATTTCCTTAAAGCAATATCGGTTTGTCGTAACAATAGAAGTTTCACCAAAAGGGTTTGAAATTTTTAATATCTCTTCAATTAAAGTCTAGTCTAGTGCCTCTGTAGTTTTACATTGATGATGGAATAAATTTTTACCGAAATGTTTGTAAAATGATCACTATTATACTAGTTATTATCTTTTTACTAAAGCTAATGTTAATTAGCAAATCGCTTAGTTTTATTATTTTTATCATCCTGTCGCAAGCAAGCCACCGTGGCACTACAACGAACGCGCTTATTGAGAGTGGATGGCCGTTTGTCTACCGCTCTTGGATTGGGGAATCCCATTAAATTCCTTTTCCAACACTACAACAAACGCACTTGCCGGCTTATTCCCCACATGGTCCTAAAGATTGAACCCAAAATTGTGTAGTCATTGGTTTGATCTTACTCAAAATAAAGGCTGCGAACACGAACTTGAGCTCTAAGTCGCTGAACTCGGTATTTTTTGCCAAAGTCGAACTCGAACAACAAAAAATTTTTGATCTCGAACTTGAAATCGATCTCAAAAAAGTTGATTGATTTTGCTTGCATTAGCTTAAACCGATAAAATCGGGTAGAACTAAAAACCGTATGGAGCCGTAAGGGCACTGTATGGAGTCGTATGGAACCGTATGAGCACTCTACGTTTCTATACCATCCCGCACGGTGCCCATGCGGTTTCGCACGGTCCATACGATTCAATACGGTAGTCCCATACGGTCTCATACGGTTTTTAGTGCTATTAAAATTACTGAAGTCGAACTCGCTAAATGAGGAACTCGACGTGCAAACTTTTGGTGAACTCGATTTAAATTCTTGCCAATTTACAGCTCTTCTTGGATTCGAACCCATGTCACCACTTCAGAAGAATCAAACGTCTTATTTACTCGGCCATCTGATCGGAGAAACCCAGAATGTTATCAAAAGCTAGCCTATTAAATGGTGATTTTTCGTTTAATTGTTTTGTAATTAGGCCTATAATCTGAAAGTTTCTAAAAATTGTTTGGTTAAATAGAAAACAAATTAGACACTCACATCATTAAGTCAAAGGAAAGCTGTTGTAAACTAAGGTTCTGGATTGTTTATGCTATATGTTTTGTTTGTTTAATATTTTGTTGCAAAATTGATAATAAAAAACAAGATGTTTTTCCAAAAACTGTTCCGGGGTTATTTGATGCCTAATATTAAGAAAACATTGTTGTTTAATGATGATAATCATTAGGGATTATTTATTTCGCGTTTTTTTCTTTAGAAAACGACAAATTGTTCAAAAATAGTCCATGTTAGCAAAATTCACAACACTAATGCCAAAAACAGTATTATTTTCGAAAACGTGCAACTTTTACGATCTACTGAGAAAGCTTTAACAAACTCTTTCAAATAACAGGAACGAGCTATATCTATTTTTGCCCATAACTGCAAAAGACTGGTAAGTTTATGACTTCGGGAATTTATTGATTTCGAATTACCTAATTTCGTTAGAAAAAAGGAACTCTGAAACTTTGACGCAAATTTCCTGATACTTAAGCCAATATTTTGCGCAGAAATACACCAAGTTTCACCACCATTTTCTAGAAATTACGGCGCTGTAAACAAGTATTTTTTGTCGTTAAACTGAAACTAGTTTTGCGATTGTCCAACTTCTTAAATATGGGTGCAAAAATTTTTGACAGTAAAAAATAAAGAAATTAGGATCGAAATTCCGTGAGTTGTCGAAATTCACCGATCGAAACCGAAGACAACCGATTGCTTCCGAACACGTGTGAAAGCCGTTGAGTTCCTTCACATAAATGCAAGAAACTGACGTAAGCAGTGTAGGTCGTGCACTTCCACAACTGCGTTGTCGGCTATATCTCTTAAACTGTAATTTTGCCGGCTTTTTTACAAACATGTGGCAATTAAAGTTAGAGATAGCTACACACCGATATCAAGGTCCGGTAGTTTTAAGTTTGCTTTTCAATCGAAAGGCCCGGATTTGATTCATGGCTTGAAAAAATTAGCTTGATGAGCAAAAATATTTTCAAATTGAAATTTGTACAAGAATATTCTTAAAAACTCTGATGAGTTTAAAATTTTCAATTGGCATAGCGGCAGTGGTGCGGCCAAAGGGGGCACCTGGGCACTACCCTCTCGTTTAAGTATGATGACCTTTTTTGTTTAAGATCGATCACTAAAACATAAGCAAATGAAAGCCCGGCCTCTTATTGTTAAAACCTAGCCCTGCCCTCTCTGAATTTTTGCTAGCTACGTCTCTCCATAGTAGTAACCTAAACATCTTATCTTCAAACTCATTCATTGACCAGTTGCTTGTACAAAATACACCGTTCATTTTTGACGTTCGTAATTCGCATACAACATGTTTGAAATCGGGATGACATAATCGCCTGTTTACATTAATCTTGACCTTTAAACTTTTTAAATCACACCTTATCTAACAGCAAAACAAAGAGATGCATATCAACTATACTACGGAAGGATTCGACCTATCGCAAAAGCAGTTTAAGTGGTTGGGGGGAAAATCGCCCCCATCGTCTTTCCTCGAAACTCGCCCTTGCGCATGAATTTCTTGACAACATGAGATCATAATATTACATTTGAGGATATACTGCGTAAAATTTCACAGGAATGTGCAGATAATTTTGAGGTGCGATCATACTAATTGAGACGCTGAGATGTTTGAGACATTGCGCAGCCAGCGCAGGTTTATCTTATTACGACATTACATTCAGCGGATCCCTTCTCTAAAGGTGCTCTAATGATGATAATGAACGGCGTTTCTGCTTCGCATCTCAGCTTCAGCTGCTTAGCAAAATAAAACGGTTTGAAAATTGTCTATTGACAATGTTACCTCAAATTTTTTGCAGACTGTGTGCGCAGAAACTTTGGCGAGTGCGCTCTTTTTTAGAAATGGCTCACGTTTGTGCAACAACCCATGAATAAACTGAATATGGCAGCTATTGAGCACAAAGAAGCGCAACTTTTCTTGGTTATGTTACGGCTGGTACATTTTTCGCTCACGGTACCAGAGGCGTAGTGCAGCCAAAAAATTTGAAGAGCCCGAGTAACAACTTAAACAGATACTGATCACAGCCTTTGTAAATGCCGTATTTAGCGTTGAGTAACAATGCGAAAAAAGGAAGTTAGAAAAAGATACCAAAATATGTCGTGATACCCTAAATTTTGGATAATTAATCGAAATTTATTTTGATACTCAAACCGCTTCTTAATTATGGACATTTTGCGCAATCAGTGAAGCCACACAATTTAACAGAGGAGGAGGACATTGCTGGGGGTCTTGGAGCGGAGTCCCCAGCCGCCAACGCATTTTTACGGTTTTTACATAAAAAAACTCGTTTCAGCACACTTTCTTATCGAAAAAAGACATACCGATACTTCCAGTGGGTGCAGTCACTATAATAGTCTAAAAGCAGAAGCTGGGCTAAAACAAATGAAAGGAGGCTGCAATCATTATTAGTTTGACGCGTATGATGGGATGACGTGTATAGGTGTGTTCTAGGCTATGATCTTTAACAAGGCATGCAAAATGTTTTCCAAATTCTAACTACAGATCAAGAAACTAACTTTACTGCTGAGTCGAAGCGATTGATTGAAGCAAAAATTAAAAAACAAAACAAGGGAATTTAGAGTATAAAAAAGGGGGGTATGGGGTTAGTTTAAAGGATGAAAGCGGAATGGCACTGGCTAAATTTTTTTTTAATTTTCAATTTTTTAAATTGTAAAAACTAACACATCTCAGAAAATTGGTAGGGCCCGGGTCCACCCGGGCCCCAATGGCACGACGCCACTGCACGGTACATTTTGCGAAGAAATGCGTCCTTTTAGCAGGTCTAAGAACAATTTTTATCAACTTGCCGGCCGAGAACATTCCTTCATTGTATGTTTGTGCGCACAAAATTTACGCGTGTGCGCAGTCTCTGAAAGCCGTGTGCGCGCGCACACGCGCACAGCTTAGAGGGAACACTGTCTATTGATAAGTTTATACTGTTGTTCAGCAGAACCAATAATAAACTTGTACTAATTGTAATTTGTATCGGTACTTTTTGTGTTCTCAGTTCAAATCGAAAACAAATCATTATACTCTAGGTATTACGAGAGACGGAAATCATCTCCGCAGCTGAGCTCCTGGGTAACACAGCTCCAAAGAAAGATCGCAGCGGTAAAGCGCCTTTGGCGACTTCGTATTCGGTTTGACTAGCTGGGGAATCGCACTCAAGACCTTTCGCACCGAAGCGATGTTCTAACCACTACCTTAAGTTGTTCACTATTCACATATTAGTGTCGTTGCAAAATGACTGTATTGAAAAATTATCATGATTAATCTTGTAAAACGAAATGCAATCCAAGCTGGGATTTAAGATTTAATAGCTTTAAACAACGATTAGATCACTTCATAAAGAATTATCAGAAATAGGAAAACAATAGGCCTACTCAAACTATCTGTTGGTGTTGGTAACCACCGATTGACAAAAATAGCCACCTCCATTTAGATTCTACGACGAAAGATACAAGAACTATTCTATTGCCTAGAAACATTTATAAAATACATTTAAAAAGAGAAGCTTAACATCGCTTCAAGTTTAAGAATTAGGACCAAAGGCATAGGCAAGAGGGGGAGGAGGGTTCGGGGGTTCAAGCCCCCCCGATTGGTTTGGCAACGTTTGTGCTGCATAGCCGTTATTTATTGATCTGTCGTAAAAAACGATAATTTTGGTTCTTGCCTTATCTGCGATTGTTGTGACATCACAACCAGGGCATACTATGGAATGGAATGGAATAGAAGATGATTTTTCCATATTCCACGCTGCAAAATTTCTTCCATTTCAAACTAAAAATTTTCCATTCCATACCAATTTTTTTCCATATTCCATTATATTTTTCCATACTAATGTAATTTAACGTAAATGCAGTGGTGTAGTTTCCACATTTTTTTAACCGTTTTAAAATGGGGGGAGGGGGGGCATAGTTTCCACATTTTTTAACCGTATTTTCTTTCGGAAGAATCAATTTGAAGTTGATTGAGAAACAAGAAAGGCGGGGGTCCGGGGGCATACTACCCCGGAAAAATTTTGAAAAATTTACATGGTGTACTGGTTATTTTAGTGCTTTTTGAATAATTTTCATGCAAATTTTGTTTAAATTTTTTTACACTAACTCTGAAGTGCTTCTCCAAATATGGTGCATTTTGTTCTTACATATTCGATTATGCGTGCTTTAAGGCGTAAAGCTTATCGCTATTGAAGAGGTTCGAAATTATGGAAAAACTGTAAGTAGGCCTATACCAAAAATATTTTTTTAAATGGCTGGTGGGAGGATGCATACCCCTCATCCAACCCCCCTGGATCCACCTCTGGCCATAAGCTACAGAAACCATGTAGTCGAACCAAACCGGAGTTTTATACACCGGTTTTACGCTATTTTAGTCGAACCTTAACCGAGCCGCATTTTTCAAAATCGCAGAGAGCGAACCGGAACTGAACCAAATAATGTGAGTACTCGCCAACCTTAACCGAACCCGAACCGATTGAAAAAGCGGCTCGCTCCATAAAATCACTAGCGTCACTTTGAAGCAGGTTCGATTTCAAAATAATAGTCACTTATGCAAGTAAAATCTACGCATGGTGATGAAGTTCTTTACGTTTGATGAGCCCGGTCGCGTAGTACGCGCGTGACAGACTAAACAAAGCGCTTTAACACTAATTTAACGCTACCTGTGGATTGAATAGAACGCCGGTGTCAGAGCATATAGTGACAATTTAATTATCTCGAAATTCGCTTCACTACAAGTATTTTAAGCATTATATTGTAGGGTTACCAGATTCTCACAACGCAAAAGGAGGACAGGTTCTATGAGGGTCATCACGTCCGCAGATGTCCAATTTTTCGCCCAAAATCATGTGAAGACCAAAAAAATAGGTCATCACGTCCGCAGGCCGTAGTTTGTAGCCTACTAAAACTTCCCACAACTTTTTGTTGAATGATTTGACATGTTTTCACTGTTTGTAATTCCGAAAAAGAGGACATTTGGGCATTTTTGGCGTCCTCGAAGAACAGTTTTTTTTGTTAAAAAATAAGGACATATCCTCCAAAAGGAAGACGTATGGTAAGCCTATTACATTGGCCTGTCAATGCGAAGAAAAATCACTTTGTACGTTTCATTTTTTAAATTGTGTTACTAGAGTTATTCCATTTTTTACTGCGAACCTGAACCGGAATATTACAAATCGGTTTTTTGAAATACTTTTTACTGGAGCGAATCCAAACCGAAGCGTTTCAATTTATCTGAACCTTAACCGGAACTGAACCGAAATTTGAAACCGCTGTTGAACCCAAACCGAACCTGAACCGGAAAAATTAAACGGTTTGACTTCACGAAAGAAACCATCAAAAGAGTCTGGCATATTTCAGTTACTTGGCACCAGGGGTGCAAATCTCTGTTGAGCATTGGGGGGAATGATAATGATTTAGCAAAATTGACCATTTTTCAATATTGGGGGGAATGTAAATTGGTAATAATCGCCGTATTAACAAAAAATGATGCCGACAGAACTGATTTGCGCTGCATTATCCGCATGATTAGCACTCGTGTGTCTTGGTTGGGTAGGCTTAGCCCTACTATACAGTAGGCCTACATCGTATGGAAAATTTTCCATTTCCATGAAAAATATTTGGAGGGATGTTGCCGGATTATCGGGGGGGATACACCCCCCCATCCTTCCAGGACTTGCGCCCATGCTTGGGACCATCAATTTTTTTCTTTTTACTAAAAGGTAGAGTCAAAAGGGGGGAGGCGTGGCACAATGCCTCCACCTTAAATACGATCCTGGGTGCACTATAGTATCATTTAATTATGTCGCACGCACGTTATCTGCAGGATAAGCTTTCCTATCTAAAACTATTTTTGTACTCATTTGTTGAACTATCCTACATTGCAAAAAAACATAATAAATCAACACAATTTTAACACATGCATGTAAACATGGACGTAAACAATGCATTGATGCTTAACGCAGAAGAACAATACGGTCACAACATGTTAAAAACTTACACTGCAGAACCGAAATTATCGTCATTCTAGTTAGGTAGTACTTTGTAATTTGTTGTAAGTTTTCTTGCATACAGTATATGTAGTTAGTATGGAAGACGACCTTCCATTCCATTTTTCAAATCTTCTATTCCATTCTATTCTGAACATCTACCATGTTTCATACCAAAATTCTCCTTCCATTCCAATACCATTTTCCATTCCATTCCGATTCCATAGCATGCCCTGGAGCGGTATACTGTTCAACTTTTGCGCACTTAACGCAATGCGTTAACTTAGTAAACAAACTAAGTTAACAAATTAGTAAAGAAACCATAAAAACTAGTAAACAAACCATAAACAAATTAGTAAACAAACCATAAAAAATCTTGAGAAGCCCTGTTGAAGTTAGCAGTTAGCCTAGCATTGTTAACAATGGGAAAAGACTTCTGCATTACGACGGTTATACTGTGCTCGAGGGAGGAGATTAGCATAAACAGCGGATAAACAGCGCAGCAATGAAGTGAGCACGTTGGGTGATGCGTATTCGCAATAATTAACAACTTTTTACGCGTGTTGGTAGTGAAGATAATTTTCTTCAAAATGTAACGATGTTACGACTTTGACCCTTAAACTTGGTTGGCTTAAACATCGTTCTCCTGATTCAGTTAGCAAATGTCTAATTCAAAGTCTTGCGCAACCGCGTCATAAGTGACAACATTGAAGTTGAAATCAAGCTTAGTGTTTTAATCTCCCCCAAACCCCCATTGAAAATTCCTGCCAACGCCACTGATTAGGACTACTTTTTTAAAATGTCATAGGTCTAACATTTCTTCATTAATAGGCATTATAGGCATTTTAAAAGTGATTGACTCTTGCGACTTTTTAATTTACCGTATGTTGTATTGAACAAAGCCAGATAATTTTGATTCAACGCTTGATCCGCATACAGGTCTACCTCCTTAGAGTTTCTGAGTCATTACATTACCGGTATGTAAGTAATAAATGACGAAACGGTGAGTTCAAGAAACAAAACCCACTCATTCAATGTTAGATTAATCACAGGTCGTAGAGAAATAACACATAGGCAGCGATCACAATTTGACCTTTGAGGTTTCTTTAGTGCAGGTAATGTGACAGTATTTACGCAAGGGAATCTACAGCAGAGTGAAATTTTTTATTTGTGGTTTGCAACTGTACCAGTTTACAAAACCGCAAAAAATGCTACGTTTAGATACACGTAATTCTCTACATTAACACTGGTATTGGAAATATTTTTGTTGATGGGATGCTTGCTCCCGTTGTCTCCCTCCCTTGGCCAACACACTGATGATGAGCCTGTCAGAGAGAAACGGTGTATTGTGTGAGTTTCGAGCGTAAATTACCATCATCTACTAACCCTTTAATAGAAATCAAAACGGTTCAGAAAACTTTGTCAAAAGTACCTTCTATTTACTGCATTGCTCACCACTTTATTTCAACTCGGTTCCAAAAGCACTAGCGCAAAATAGTTAGTGTTTCCCGCGTATTTCAGTAAAAATTTTTTAGTACGCTTTCCTTTAATGACTCTACAAAATTGGAAAGGTTTCGAATTCAAAGTTGCGTTTAAACCGGGCCAAAACGAGGTCAACGGAGTCAAACAAATCTATTTCAACCGCTCTATCGCGATGACTTTCCCTTCATTTTTTCTTTCTGCTTTTTTACAATTAAACCAATCATAGCTACGTAAAATACGCGCAGTAACCTTTGCGTAGGTTGAAACTAACTTCAGTTAAATTTCTGAAAATGCTGTTAATTTAAGCAAGAATCATTAACAGTCTGAGATCAAATAGGCTTACTGGGGTACTTTGTGCAAATTCTGGGGGTAAAATGACCTTTCTATCATATTTGTCAACGTTTTTTCGAATAACGCCGGCAGCAATCACCGAATATCACGAAAAACATTAAGAAGAGGAACCAAAACTAAAAAAACAAAATGGCAGCACAGAGTTTAGAATTTGTACGAAGTTTAGACTTACTATAGGCTTACTGATGGGTCAAAGCGTCGTGTGGTAAAGCAACAATGTAATTTAAAATACAATAAGACCGTTTGGGGTAATGGTTAGAACATTGCTCTCGGCGTGGGAGGTGCTACGTTCGACCTCCGCGCCAATCAAATCGGACTCACTGTTGCCAATGACTCGCTACTTCTGCGACGTTTCTTCAGAGTGGTGCTGCCCAGGCGCAAAGTCGCGGAGATGGACACTGTCACTCGTTACGTGATACCGCGAGTATAATGGATTTTTTTTTGTAATTTTACAGCTTTGCAGCGCTTGGTCGTACGATAAGCTAACGATAACATTTTAACATTTTTTCAAAATATGACTGACTGCGATCAAAGTTCCCCAAAATGTTTTCATCCTTTACCTTTAAAAAAACATAACAATATCGTAATTAGAAGGAGTATTAACAGAATTTTATCAACGTTCAAAACACGTTTACTTAGAAAGGAATAGAAACCATCGCGACACTATGATGCAATTACTTTTCCATAACATGTGTTTACGTAAATAATTATGATGTAATACCCTAATTATGGGTACCATAAACCAACTAGAGTAGAGCAGTTCATAGTAAAAATTAGTAATAAGCAATTTTTTACGTTGACGTATATCGCGTAATATCTCACGTTTTCATTGTAGGGTCATTCATAAGTTACGAAGAGTGCTTGAAATGGAAAAAATATTAAGGTAAAAAGCGAAAAAACAAAACATAATCTTGGAGGGACTTGCTAAAAATAAAAGTACAAATCGCGATGGTGAAGTTAAGATTTTTCATCGATTCCGATTTCAGAACGTGTTGCTAAATTCTCGACAAATTGTTCTGCATAAAATCGCTAGAGTAAATTCAATTGTTTTTCCCAGTCTTCCGTAACTTTTGTTTTCTTATGTCATCACTTTTGTTTGTAAGAAGTTTTACTATTCTTACTTTAACATACTGAAAGCAGCTTAATTTTAAAATATAGTATTACAATACCAAATTTTAACATTGTACAAAGAAGTTTTCAGACTTTAATGTTTCGCGATCCCGTTTAAAAAAAATCAGATCTTTATTGCGCTCGCGGAATTGCGCCGTTACGTGTAACAACAACGAGAGGCGAGGTCCACGTCCACAACTAAGCACCTGGGCTAGACAGCTCTGTAGAAACGTCGCAGCATGGCGAGCCGTTGGTTACACTACGCCCAATTTGACCAACCTGGAAGACGAACCCAGAACCTTCCGTACCGAAATCAAGGCCTGTAACTGCGGCGCCAATCGTAAAATCAAAGTTTCATAAGACTCCGTTATGTGCAGTACTTCGGTCCAAACGAACTGTCTTCGTGTGCAATAACTTCATAGATGCAATGTTTGGTGTAACCGTGACCCCAACACAAAGCTTGAACCCAAATGCAAATGCGACCCATTGTTGGAGAAGCACTGCTAAAGGCTAATATTATCACCAAAAATAATCATGAAAAAATACCGATATTGCATTTCTATTTTACTCAAGGGTACTTAATTTTTGTTCCGGTTGCTAGTTTTGATTGGATCGGCAACCAACTACCGGTAATAAGCGGAAATCAATCAGAACATAAAATTGAATCGTCTTATGTAATGGTAATGATAAACTTTGATAGTCTATGTAGCATGAAACTTATACAAAGGTTTAAGATGTCAATTTGAGTTAAGTAAAAAAAAACATTTGTCTGCGTTCTAGACCGTGCCAATACGCTGTTGTGGTGTTGATTAGGTAACCCTTAGTTTAGAAAAGTGAAATAATTCTAAAAGATGTCATGTTTCTTCCGGTATTTATGTAAATGTGAATTATTTTCAATGAATATGACAATAGCCTATTGATGTTTTTTTGACAGTGCATTACGTTTTTGATGTTTCATGATCTTATACAACTTTAAATGTCACTTGATCGTGCTGCATAAATTTAACTCACTCATTTTCTGACAATTCATAAATGTTATGTTTCAGATTGACTAAAAATACAGCAACGAATTTCTGTAATCACCTATTAACTGAAATTGCAGGAAAAACACCTTTTCTGCGTTAAAAAAATTTTGGCGCCAACATTTAGAAACCTTGTGTCATGGTTCAGTGAATTTGCGTGCCCTTTTTTTTCACGTTTTTCCTAATTACATCATTTTAGAAAGTATTTTGTTAATTTAGAAAGTATTCATGTTTATAAATAAACAAAAATATTTCCTGTTTTGTCATCAGCTGCTCCTATATAAATAATGCAGATTTGTTAGAAAACCAAAAACACAAATCAATTTGTACTTGTCAAATATTGGTACACAAAAAAGATGGATGCAAAAAGTGTATGTATGTTGTGGGTATTCGTACTTGTTTGCAGTGTTTCCAAATCAAAAGCAAGAAGTTTAAGAGAGGAAAGATCCGCGTCAGGATTAAGCGTTGGAAGATGTAAAATTCTTCTGGGAACAAGAACTGTTTATCGGAGTACGATTTATAGCGTGAGAGCGAAACATATAAGCGTTGCTGAAGAAGCAAAAGCAATTTGGAACTGTACAAAATACATAGGAGTAGCGCCAGACAATGACACCGAAGGTCTTTGCCACGGTCCTGCTAGAGAAGGTCGTTGCATAACTTTTCACCATGAACATGAAGGAAGAAAACGTTATCTAAAAAGACAAAGAACAACCGATGGAAATTTGAGGGCTCGATTCCTGCTCGGACCACAGGATTCTCAACCATTTTACGATATTTTAATGATCATCAAATTCAATCGGCAGCTGCAATTTGAAACTTTAGCTTGTGCGAGTCAGGTAAATCAATCTGTAACTCTTGTTGATTTTCCTGGTCAAAATTTAGGTCTAGTAGCTACCCATGAGGGTAACAGAGAAGAAGCCGCCGAAATTACATTACATTATGTTGATGATTCTTCGGAAGAAAAACCTTCTACTCTAGAATCTCCAAGCAGATAGATTTGCTTCTGCCTTTGAGGCAAAAAAAGTGATCACGGCTTTACGCAAAAGACGAGTGTAAACTCGTTTTGAAGTTTTCTGTTGTTTACAAATTTTGTTTCGTTTGTTTACAAATGTTACGGTCAGGTGTATGCTTTACATGTTTTTAATATTTGCTTGTGAAGAGCTTACCGGTACCTATAGTAGTAGGCCCAATACAAATTACTGCGAAATGTTTCATCCAAAGAACCACGAACTTAGCACCACATAGGTGGGACGTTTTAATTGAATACGTCATATTTTTAATGAAGACCGCCAAAATTTAAACCACAAAATTATTTAGAAAACTTACTTTTTAAATTTTTTACTTTTTCAGTCTCTTTCTCTTCTTCAATAAATGGCTTTCTATGCAATGATATCAACATCACTCGTAAACTTCATGAATTTGTTGTTTATTTGATTACATTTTAGTTGTTTTTCTTATGCCCTTTTTGTCAAGGTTGCTCTGTACCGCGAGCTTACGCAGGCTCTGTATTGCGAGCTTACGCAGGCTAAGTTTAAGATTTATTTGAGCTATAAGCTCGCCGGCTATTTTCACCACAATGGAAGCTGTAATTTGGCAGCGTTTTCAGTCTCTTAATGCGCGAAGGCAACGGAAACGCTTAAATCACCTCGCTAGGCTTGCTTGTACGAGTTGTTACTTGTTAGCCACCAGTCTACTATGGAAAAGTGCGGGTTAACACGAGTGGTTTGGGAATATGTAAATGCCAGTTTGAAAATTTTGTGTTGAATCCCAGTTGACCGCATCGGAGGCAGATGCACCATCCATTTCTAATAAATGATGAGTTTACATCCAAAACTTTACTGAATTAAACCTTGAAACATAACGAGAGTGCGTTTAAAGTAAAGCAAGGCCGGTGCAAAGGGGGGTGGCCCCCTAATCGACATGATTGCCCCCGATTGAAAAAGTGGCTCGCTCCATAAAACCACTAGCGTCACTTTGAAGCAGGTTCGATTTCAAAATAATAGTCACTTATGCAAGTAAAATCTACGCATGGAGAAGAAGTTCTTTACGTTTGATTCGCCCCGTCCCGTAGTACGCGCGTGACAGACTAAACAAAGCGCTTTAACACTAATTTAACGCTACCTGTGGATTGAATAGAACGCCGGTGTCAGAGCATAGTAACAATTTAATTATCTCAAAATTCGCTCTACTACAAGTATTTTAAGCATTATATTGGTCTATCAATGCGAAGAAAAATTGCTTGGTACGTTTCATTTTTTTGAATTGTGTTACTAGAATTATACCATTTTTTACTGCGAACCTGAAGCGGAACTTTATAAACCGGTTTTGAGATATTCTTTTACTGGAGCGAATCCAAACCGAAGCGTTTCAATTTATGTGAACCTTAACCGAAACTAAACCGAAATTTGAAACCACTGTTGAACCCAAACCGAACCTGAACCGGAAAAATCAGACGGTTCGACTCCCTGGTTTACACTGATAATAATTGCACTTTATTTCTGCGCTACACGTCAGGTTTGATCAAATTCTGCAATTCTTTTTGCTATACGTCTTTTGCAAATCTTAGCTGTTGTATTGTATCATTGTTTTCTTCGAATGATTTTTTAACACATTTTTACATTCAAAATTACGCGCATTTGTGTTGTGACTGTTTTATGCGTATTAATATTAGCAGGTTTAGTTGCAATGATTGCTTTTAGTCCAAGTAACTCAGGAAACCTTGGTAGCAAAAAATAAATTCAAATGCATAATATTGAGTGGGTGTTATTGTGATTGACGAAGTAATTACCGGTACGTAATCGAGTGCATTCTTAAAATGTGATTAATTACATAATCTTATTCTAAACGATTCTTTATTTAACAACGTGTCTGTTAATAAACCATTCAAAAAATAGCCTAACAGTTAAGTTTTCTAATTTTCAGCAGCAGGTGTTTTAGTGGTATTTTGCATTTTTAATTTGCTACTGATTAATTAATTCAGTTCAGTTCAGTTCATTTATTATTCGTCGCTAGCTATATTACAAAGTAAACAAATAAAGCGTTTTAAACAATTATACGGTACTTCGACTGGAGGCTGCGAAGGGACTATTACAGTCTTCTGGTCAAGCAGCCCCCACAATTAAAAAACAACTATCCCACATAACGGATTGTAAACGTAACAGACAAAATCCTACTGCGCATAGCCTAGCCGACTTGTCCATTATATTTACGATGAGTGCAATATTTTTCGCGGAGAATAATTCCAGAAGAGGGCACTTGCGCTGCAACTATTTTACTTGTGATAGCGGTCTGCGAACGTGATGACCTTTATTATTATTTTTTATTTGCTCTTCACTAGATTTTGGGCAGAAAATTGGACTTCTGCGGACGTGATGACCTTCAAAGAATCAGTACTCCATTGCACAGTGAAAATATGGTAACCCAACCACCATCCCCCTTAAGTGTTTTTACAACTCGAGCACTGAATATCGCAGTCGAATATCGATTTTTGCAACATTGTCCAACGTAAACAAAAAGAAGTCCTACTTTCTTTCAACCTTTAAAAACAAACTCACGTCGCAGTTGCGCACAATTCGGTGGAATACATTGAAAACTATCCCTTGATTAGGCTACAATTTCGCAGAGTCACCTAGTAACTTGGGCTGTAAAAATAGATGGTTGTAGCGTCAATTTATTTCTTGATGATGAAATTTGTCTTTACATGCCATCATAAAACTGAATAATAAATGTAAAGTTTCTTTCAAGGAATGGTTGGTTTTATTTTGGTAAATGCTAACAACCGAGTTCATTTCACCCCCAAAATATTACGGTGGCCAAAAAAGTTTCATCAACCCTGAACTACTTTGATCGCAAATATTCACCTGCTTTGAAAATGTAGGCCCCTGATAATCGAGAATTTGAGAACAGTCAACGATTTGGGGTTCGCTTTTGATCACCAATATAATTAAACGAATGTAGGAGATAGCCGCTTTGTTATTTTAGTCATAATTGATTGTACAGCGTGACCCAAAAAAAAACGGGCCCCGTGTATTTATAATAATTAGAATTGGGGCCCGTTTTTTTTGGTTCACCCTGTAGAATGTAGATTCTTTGACTGCTGTTGCGTCATAGTGCAAACTTTGTTTTTTGCCACAGAGACTTCAATTAATTTACTTTATTTAAGCGTAATAACAGCCAGTACTTAGCCAAGTGAAGTCAACTCTACTTTGATCAAGTGTTTTAGTATTTTTCAGTGCTTTAATTTGACAGAAATAGGGATGCAGACGAGTAAGAGGCAATGCAGTTAGGAGTGTTTATGATCAGGTGTTTTAGTATTTTTCAGTGCTTTAATTAGATAGGAAAAGGGATGCAGACTAGCGGGAAGCAATGCAGTTAGGAGTGTTTATTCAGTAAAACGTTTCTACAGTATGTTTAGATCAGTTAGGATTCTTAGTTTCAGCAGCGTCAGAGCCTACGTTTTACTTTTATCGTAGTACAAGAGTTAGATAATCTCAGGGGCTAGATTTGGGTGGGTTTTTTATGTGTTCTATATCTTGTCCACAGGACGCCTATCTGCTAGCTGGTATCGTTAATATCAGTCAACTTTAATAGTTAGGGTTTAGGAAACCAAGTTCTGTTAGTGATTTTAATTGTTAATACATGTGTTAATTTTCAACTATTAGTGGCTGAGTGATCACGTCGGCAGAGAAGCAGAATATTCAGATAGGATCACCGAAGCTCGGGCGTGATAGCAGATTCGTCATTACCGCAGTCTTCGACTTTCAACGAATGAAAGTTTATTACCGCAGTAAGTGAGATCTTTAGGCCAATCTCTAACATTCAGCACTTGTTGGAATGACCCGATGTATCCCCCCCCCGAAAAAAATAAATAAAAAATGGAGAACTCAAAACTGACAGGAAATAGTTTCGGAAACTGGTAAAACGCCACCAAGCTTACGAACTTCTGGAGCCATCAATAAGCTACGAATAGCTTAGAGTGTATTTAATGATTTTTTTACCTATTCATAATACATGTACAGTAGGTAGGAGATCTCAAAGCGTTAAGCAAACAGCGCTTAGCCACTAGTCCAGTGCAAGTAAATTTACGAAAAATTCATTTGCGTGGTCTAGGTTTAACGTTTTAAACAAATGCAGTGGTATGGATGCAAACAAGGACAGTGAATAAAATGTGTTTTAAACGAGCGCACGGTTCGAATCTGGCAAATAAGTTTCAACGCCCCTGGAAGTTATTTTAAGCCGGGGGGAGGGGGGCTGAATCCGACAAAACCCTACCAACGTCTGGGAGGCGAAGCCCCCCAGACCCCCCTTGTTTATCAAGTAAATATTGCAATTGATATTACAGTAGGAAGAAAACAACGTGCACAAGAGAATAAAACGCTATCGACTGTGCTCTATGGCAGTGCTTCTCAACCTTTTTAGGTTGCGGACCGCCAAAATTTTGAAACGAATTTGGTGGACCGTTGGACCATAAAAACCAACGAAAAACTTCATGTTAAAACCAAGCGCTAAAACCACTAACTTGATATTCATTAATGGTGCTTTTGAAAAAGGAAAATACCCGGGTGTTTGTTTTATTATTAAATTCCCGTAATCATACTGCTGAATTTCAGTTAAACAATAGGTTATGTTTTTATATTTCATATAGGCTACTACTTTAACGACTTGTCGTAAATGAGTGGCTACGCGCAAGCTTCATCTCACCTCAAAAGTTTTTTCGCAAGAAAGGCAAAACTAAATGAATTGGCAGTGCATTGGCTACAGCATAAACTTGTCTGTTGGGTGACGAAAAAAAGCATTGTGCGCGCGTAGCCTTCATATATTTATTTGCATATTTATCCTCCTATCACGAGAAAGCGATCAATGCGCTATACGAGCTCGCTTGGGAGTTGCCGGCCATCTGTCCACCACACCAAGATGGGGGAATCCCGCTAAGTGCTATTCCCAACGGCACAACAACTAAACTTGCCGGCTTGTCCTCCGCACTGTCCCTTTAATGCATAACGTCAAGCAGGGAAGGTGTGAATACCAATTTTAAAGTCATTGGTTTGACCCGACTCGGAATCAAACCCGAGTCTGCAGCTCAAGAGACAGACTCTCCATACCACTCGGCCATCTGAGCTGTTAGTTTAGATAAAAAAACCCAATTTCAAATTGAGGTATAATATTGCAATTTCTTTCGGCGGACCGGCAGAAAAGTAGACACGGACCGCTGCGCGGACCGGCAGTTGAGAAACACTGCTCTATGGTTAATCCCGAAAAAAGTTCCGACGGATAGAAAGCGTAGGTTAATGCGAACGCGCCATTATGTAGTACGCTTCCATTACTAAATCAATATTTTTCTGAAAAACAATTGCACCAATGTTGTCAACAAAAATACAAAAACAAGAAAACGTGTCTTGTGTTGAAAAAAGCAAAGGGGTGAAAGTGAGGCAGTATTTGCAGTGCCGAGAAAGAGATTCATAATCACGCTTTTGTTTCTTGGGCAAAAATAACGTGGAACCAAGTGCGCTAAATTTGAGGATTGCCTTTAGGTCTCTGACATCACAATCTTTGCACAAAATCGCCGAGAGAATGTAAGACGCAAAGTATCACCAGTCTATGGTATCACAATGTCTGCAGTACCGCATGACGATTCCAATGCAACTCGTGTTTTTTCTGCGCCAATATCGGCAGAGATAGCACAAACCTTATTGCTCAAAATGTTGCGGCAGTACACACACAAAGCACGGTGATTGCCTGTATGTATTGCTTGAATTTTGCGTATACTTCGTTTTTTGCGTGATAGCTCTGATCTGCAAATTGCACGTGCCCTGCGCAGTGCACGGTAACAATACTCGCACTGTTATTTGTGTAATATGAAAAATACCAACAACGTTAAGACAATAAAACCATTGAAGTGCGTGTATTTTAAGAGGGGGGGGCTTTAGGAGGGGCTGAAAAAATGGGGGGGCTGAAGCCCTTCCCCCCTTTCAACGCCCTTGATAAGTTCTTTCAAAACCTAATCCAACCAACTAATGTTATCACACAAATAAGTCGCAAGAGTATCGCGTGTTTTAATCGTAAATACTAAGTTTTCTGATTAAGAAAACTATTTTGCATGCAGTAAAATTGTAGAGACTTAATCACATACTAGGGCTAGGCTATACACAAATTTTTAAGCTAAACGAAATTAGTAAACAACACTTTTACAGTAGAAACAGAAAATAAAATTTCAATAAAAATTGCAGCAATCTGAAGAGCAAAAATTTACAGGCACGCATGATCGGCAGATGGTGCATAAATACAAAAACGGTCAAATCTAATTTGGCACAAAAATTTAGTTAAAGAACATCTATCGACACATACCCTTATGCCTTATCCACAAGTAACCTAGAGTTCTACAATGCTAAAAACTAACGCTCAATATCACGCAAAACCATGTAATGCTTAACACAAATGGCTTTTAAAATTGTGATGGCAAAAACTAATGAAAGTGTGCACATAATTTAGACACACGACGTACACAAATTCTCTGCTTTTTTACACCATATTAATCTATGAAAACATTTTTACAGGGTCAAAAAATCTAAATCCAGGCCAGCTGAAAAGCCGCAGAGTGCACATAACTGAGGATTTGAGCACGCAAATCAAGAGCACCGACTAACACCAAGCTACACACCGAACACCACAAGTCATAAAAGCACAGATTAGCTACCCTGATTTTACTATTGTAGGTGCAATCATTTTAGAAAATGCATAGTATTCACAATCACTTGGTGGTTGATTGGTAATAACTTGAGTTGAAATATTGCTTTCAGAAAAGCCAGACTTAAGCAACCGCTCAACCTGTGTCTCCTAAAAAAATTTCAGATATTTACTGAAATTAGACATTCAAAAATTAATCTTAACTCAGAAAACTACCCAAGGACTTTGGCACTCTAGCACAAACTTTTGGAATGGTTAAATATTAAACAATGCGGTTACTGCCCTTTAACAGCTCAGATGGCCGAGTGGTAAGAACACCCGCCTAGGGAGCTGTAGACTCGGGTTTGATTCCGAGTCGGGTCAAACCAATGACCTTAAAATTGGTATTCACAGCTTCCCTGCTTGACGCTCAGCATTAAAGGGACAGTGCGGAGAACAAGCCAGCAAGTTTAGTTGTTGTGTCGTTGGGAAAGGAACTTGGAGGGATTTCTCCATCTTGGTGTGGTAGACAAATGGCCGTTAACTACCAAGCGAGCTCGTTATAGCGCTTGATCACTTTCTCGTGATAAGAGGATAAATACGCAACTACAAAAAAATACTTTGAAGTGCAAACATGACTATTTTCTTTAACTTTTCATTTTCAAAATGCCAAGCTTAATTCTTCCCAACAATAAGCTTCACTCTTCCCAACGATAATCTACTACGAAAAAGCAAACAATAGAAACGATTAGACTTTCTGACACTACGTCCAGAAAGAAGATCCAATTTCAAAACGGCCCTAAGAAAGAGATGCAGATTGTTCAATTCAAACACTAATAAAGCTGAGACTGCTGTAACAGGCTAAAATTATATTATAATGCTTCAAACGTTATATAATATTTAGTCTGATTAATTAATTAAAAGCAAAAAAGGACTTTGGACTAAAAATTGATTTCCCAAATTCAATTTTATATGACATACCTTAAACATTTTCTCTATGTCATCGTATTTTGTTTTTAAAAGTTCACCCCATGAAGTCAAGTTGCAGTAAGTCAAAATACCTCCTGGTTTCAGCAATTTATGAGCGTAAGACTGAATGAAACGAAACTGATGTACATGCCAATCTTCTTCAGACAAAGGATATGTATCATATAAAATACCTGAAAAGCAATCACAAATAACCACAAACTTACATGCTTTTTGAAAGCACATATAGTAATATGTGTACTACTTGGCCATGCATACAGTGAATGTTAGCAGCAAAACCAACCAGCATGATTCAATTAAAATTTTGCAACTGAACTAAGCAATAACTTTAATTTTTTAAGACCATCGTCACTTAAGAATTTAATAGGTTGTGAGAGACCTTTATCCAGGCGTGCATTACTGTTTGATATGCCTCTACAAAAACTGAAATTTTTCACTATTCACAAACCAAGCTTTAACTGTGATCTTCACAAAAAATTAAAACAGCAACAATACTGCATTAGCTTACCATCAAAATAATTATGAGGCAAAATAGGAATAACTTGCTCCCACATTCCTTTCAACGGAACAACCTGAACAAAAATGTATTTTTGATAATGTTACCTCACATAAAATCTTGAAAACAAAAATACGCTACTGCACAAGGCGGCATTTTATGCAAATAACAAATTTCACCAAAAAACACTTTGTGTTTGTAGATATTAAATATTACAGTGTGTGGCTGCTTGTCTGCCCAAGCAAGAAGACGATCAAATACACCATCATTACATTCCACGATCCAATGCTCGCTTATATCAGCTTCTTCTACTTTGCTAGCAGCAATTGCCATTCCGAAACCAATTTCCAACACTCGACCACCTAAAAACAAAATGCATTACTATTTTACATTTTCAATGGAAACACTGCTGGTCACAGAGTAAACACTGAAAGCAACTTCTGGTCTGGACCAAATGTGGCAAATAAATTTAAATCACTAGCTTCAAAAACAACTCTTAGCATTTGTTAGCAAATTTCAGCCAACGTACAGTTAGACTTATAGATACTAATACAGGCCAATAATCTATTGAAGTGTCCATTTAGCCGCTAACGGCAAAGTACTGACTGGCTAATTTCCTCAAAACCAGGCGTGGGTATAGACGCAAGCCAATCAACAGTCATGCGCAGGCCCAGATTTAGACAATAAGAGGCCCTAGGCCAGGGGTGGCAAACCTATGGTATGCGTGGCAGATGTGGCATGCCGCAGCTTTTTTTCTGGCACGCCACTTGATACTTTAAAACCTTTTTTACACAATCGCCCCTTTTCGGAAAGTGTGGGTCCAAATTGCCCCCACAAAGCCTTCACGTTCGTAGAGCTGCTATTTTCTGGGGCAGGACTTTTCGGCGTGACCGATTCGACGTGAGACGTCTCGCCGTGACCGACTCGTCGTTGAGACGACTCGACCTTGGGACGTCTTGACGTTGGGACCGCTCACCGTTGAGACAATTCGGCGTGAAAAGGTGTGATTTGTGAGCGGACGTAATTATCGCGTTTCGCGCTAGAATGTGCGAAAAGACGTAATTATCACGTTTTAGAAGTGCTAAAAGTAAACAATAAATGACTTTATATCTACAGCTTTATAAAAGTTTCGCAAGATATTATTTTAAAGAAGTTCAAATTTGTTTGACGTATAACCAAAAAGTGGTGAGAAAATTGTTTTACAACTTTCAATATTTGGTTTTGTTTTATGACATGAAATACGATTGCGCGTTTAAAAAACACTTAGTAAGCGCTGCAAACGCACTTTGATCCTAATTTTTTGATCAATGTGCAGCAAAAAATGTGTATTAACTAAATATAAAAAAGATTAGATAAACTGAATGTAAAAAAGATTAAATAAACACAAGAAATTTTTGTTGACGAAAAATATACCCGCGTAAGGGTCAAGGCCTCGGCTTGGTCGGCTGTGGCTTACTGAGTAAACTAAATCGGAAGTAAAATGCTTGATTATTATGCGAGCAGCCCTACACGGCATTATATTTTGATTGCTAACACATGGTTTCTCACCTACCAGGCATAAGAGTGATAGAGCTGCACCTATGATCAACTGATGTTCAAATCTTCTTTCACCACGTTTCATAAAATTTCAAAAATTGACATTTTGTGATTGCAAACAATGTTTCAATCTAAACCAGGTCCTTATTTTTTGACTACTGTTGTGATCTGGGTTTATTTTTTCGCTGTAAAATTTCGGACAAATGTCCGAATTTGCTCAAAAAATTTCGGATATTTAAAAATTTTTCGACAAGATTCATAAACGAACGATTTTACAAGTTTACTAAATCAAATGTTCCAAATGTTACTACTTACTGCATTTCACAAAAACACTTTTAAAAATCTATTTTAGCTCAATATTTCACAACTTCACTCAAAATATCAAAAACAGCAAACTGTTTCAGGTTTTTCTTAAAGTCTCGAGGAAGTCCAAATCACGAAGCCTGTGCGCGATATCGCAGTAGCCACAATCGTTCTGAACGTCTGGGCATAACGTGTAGGGCTGCTCGCATAATAATCAAGCATTTTACTTCCGATTTAGTTTACTTCAGTAAGCCACAGCCGACCAAGCCTAGGCCTTGACCATTACGCGGTTATGTTTTTCGTCAACAAAAATTTCTTGTTACATTCAGTGAATACACATTTTTTGCTGCATATTGATCAAAAAATTAAGATCAAAGTGCATTCGCAGTGCTTACTAAGTGTTTTCTATACGCGCAATTGTATTTCATGTTATAAAACGAAACCAAATATTGAAAGTTGTAAAACAATTTTCTCACCACTTTTTGGTTATACGTCAAACAAATTTGAACTTCTTTAAAATAATATCTTGCGAAACTTTTGTAAAGCCGTAGATATAAAGTCATTTATTGTTTACTTTTAGCACTTCTAAAACGTGATAATTACGTCTTTTCGCATTCTAGCGCGAAACGCGATAATTACGTCCGCTCACAAATCACACCTTTTCACGTCGAATCGTCTCAACGTCGAGACGTCCCAACGGTGAGCGGTCCCAACGTCAAGACGTCCCAACGTCGAGTCGTCTCAATGACGAGTCGGTCATGGCGAGACGTCTCACGTCGAATCGGTCACGCCGAAAAGTCGCGTACTGGCTATTTTCCCACTGAAAACAGGTGAAGCCTCCCCTCAAAAAAGCGCATCTGCAGAGCTACTGTTTTCCCACTGAAATCGCGTAAAGACCAAAAAAGGGTCATCACGTCCGCAGAACCACTTTCTCCACAGTTCATTCAATGTAATGCCACGGCATTAGCTAGCTAAACTTTATTTTTAATATCTTGGCACGTTCGCCAAAAAAGGTTCACCACCCTTGCTTTTGGTTATTTGATGCCACTGATTGGAAGAGCAAAAAAAAAAAAGGTTTTCACATCCGCAGATGACCTATTTTTCTGCTGAAATTTGGTGAAGAGCAAAAAAAAAAAAAGGTCTGCACGTCCTCACATATCTCCTGTTTTCCACTAAGAGTTAGGTTGCCCATGCCTGGTCTTGATGGTCGATATCAAAAAAAAAGGGCCTTTGTTTTCGTGATGAAGCCCCTCATTTTCTCCGAGGTCCTAGGCTTCAGCCTGCTTAGCCTATACGTAAATCCGACAATGGTCATGCATACACACACCTATATTTTTAGCCAACCAGTATTTTGACGCTAACAGCACTGAGCAAAATAGACTCTGCCTAATTTATTTGGTAAATTATTTTTGAGAATAGCTTTGAAAAAAGCTGTTTTCGCGTTAGGCTTCAAGAAAACTCTGTCATTACTCTTTGAGAGCATTGAGAAAAGCTGTTGTCCCAGTAACTCTTTTTGAGTAGCTTTGAAAAAAGCTGCTGTCCCAAAAGCTTTTCGTGACGCACTCTTCAGTGGGTAATCGCGTCTAAGTGGAAACAAGAAAGCAAGGTCTGGCGATTCCTTTGACTCTTTTTCATTTTGATAGATGACAAAAGTGTCATCGACATACCTGAAATACACGGCAGGTTTGGATATTTCAGAAAACAGCTTTTCTTCATAATATCCAACGAAGATGTTGGCTAAAGCGAGGTCAAGTGGTGAACCCATAGCCACTCCATCTATTTGCCTGTAGATGGTGTTGTCAAAACTGAACTCAACCGTACTTGTGGCACTGTGCAACAGTTCCACAAATACCTCTTTTGGAATAAGTTAGTAATAGTGGATACACGTTAGTAGGCTAATAGTAGACCACTGTTAGTAATAGTGGATACACTGTGTCTTGGATCACTGTAATTCTGGCGAAAAAGGAATACAAGGTTGAGAATCAGGAATGTTATACAGCGTGTCTGCACATATCGCGATGGTTTCATCTAGCGGGACGTTCGTAAACAAGTTGCTTACATCGAACAAACACATAAAACTATCAATCTGCCCATCCAGTTTTCAAACGTAATCGGTTCTTGAATCGTTTCTTGAAGCAGCATCGCAATATGTGCAGACACGCTGTGTAATATCCCTGATTCTCAACCTTGTATTCCAAAAGAAGTATTTGTGGAACTGTTGCACAGTGCCACAAGTACGGTTGAGTTCAGTTTTGACAACACCATCTACAGGCAAATAGATGGAGTGGCTATGGGATCACCACTTGGCCCCGCTTTAGCCAACATCTTAGTTGGATATTATGAAGAAAAGCTGTTTTCTGAAATATCCAAACCTGCCGTGTATTTCAGGTATGTTGATGACACTTTTGTCATCTATCAAAATGAAAAAGAGTCAAAGGAATTTTTAATTAGACTTAACAGTCTACATTCCTCTCTTCAGTTTACTTTTGAAAAGGAGAAGAACAACTCTCTTCCTTTCCTCAACGTCCACGTTGAATACACGAAGGGCACCTATGAAACGAAAGTTTATCGTAAACCTACGTTTGCAGGCCAGTACCTACGCTGGGAATTCTTTACGCCGATAAAACGTAAAGCCAGTTTAGTGTCAACACTTGTTCATTGTGCTTTGAAGATCTGCTCCAAAATCAAACTGAAGGAAGAAATCAACCTGATCAAGGAAATCTTTCTGGACAATGGATACCCTGAGGATTTTGTTCTTAAACAAATATCCAAGAAGATCACGCAGTTTTCACATCCCAAGCGGTTTGACCCTGATAAGTGTCCTGTCTGCCTCCGGGTCACTGACACTAGGAAGAAACTTTCGAATCGCTGTTGAAAACTGTTATGGATCTGTGGCTTTATGGACTGTATTTGTCTCCAGACAAATGCTGCCTGCTAGTCGGAAGGATGTTCTACCTGCCATTCAAAAGAGTTCCATCATCTATGAGTATAAAAGCCACTGTGACAGTCAGTACGTAGGTAAAACAGCTCAACGACTTCAAGATCGCATCAAGCAGCATGTTCCGAAATGGCTATGACAGCACACAGCCTCCCAGCGAGTGCAACCTAATCGAGCGTGCAAGCGAAAACAACCCACTCCAGAATGTGACTCGGGTATTCGACAACACTTATTAGAAAACGACCTATGTGCTGCCAATTACAACGATGATCAATTTTCTATTCTGGACACTGCGCGCAGCCCTTTTCATCTTAAGTCTGCTCGAAGCAAGCTACATTAAGTACGGCGACCTGATCTATGCAAACAGAAAGAATTTGTCTGTACTCTTAAACTGTTCAAGTAGAATTTAGGTTTGCACGACTTGTCCAATCAGAAGTGTGCATGACTTTCCCGCGCTTGATTGGATTTGTTGATGTAACTACAGCTTCGCTGCTGTCCGAAACTGATATTTATGAATCGCCTGATCTTGCTTTCTTGCTTCCACTTTGACGTGATTACCCACTGAAGAGTGTGTCATGAAAAGCTTTTGGGACAACAGCTTTTTTTAAAGCTACTCAAAAAGAGTTATTGGGACAACAGCTTTTCTCAAAGCTCTCAAAGAGTTATGACAGAGGGTTTCTTGAAGCCTAACGCGAAAACAGCTTTTTTCAAGGCTATTCACAAGTTCTGTACCGCCAATCAATTATTCAAATTATTTCTGTTGATTTCAGCTTACTAAAGAAATGTAAATCTACATCGCACACTCGCAGCTCATTAAGCTGTTAAGTTCAGGCAACTTTCAGCTCAATTAAATCACTTCAATCAAGAAATGGATAACCATATAAAAATCAGATTGGCTGTCATCACAAGCATGCAACCCATAACACCAGTTGAACATTTGTCACTTTGGTTTATTTCATTGCTTACTTACGAATTATTGCAAAAGCTTCAAAATAAAGTCATACTTCAAAATAAAGTCATTCGAATTGTTGCAAAAGCTCCACTTAAAAGCAACTAACACCCAAATATAAGAAGTATCAAATATTAAAACTGGAAGACTTGTATCTGCTAGAAATTAGTAAAATAATGTATTTGTTCTCCCATGATAAATTATCTACCCGCTTTTGCCGCTATTTTTATCACAGTGCAAATTCATATGCCTACACCACCAGCAACTCTTCCATAAACTCATTATGTTTATCCCTCTTTACAACAGCTTGAACTCAACAATCAATAAAATATATAGGTGTCAAAGTTTGGAATAATATTCTGCACAATATTAAACAATTAACGTATCAAAGATTTATTACTGCTTATAAACAACAACTACTAGATCAATATATATAAATCCTTCATTAGAATGCGATAGCTTATTTTCTGACATTATTATAACATTTAATGCGTTTTTGCTCACTGTCAATCTCTTAATTTTCGTAATCGATTGTGAGTTCTCACCCCTTTTTTTCTAATTTACTTAATTTTAGTAAATACGTCCAAACAAATGAAACAACAAGAGTGATCTAATATTAGTAAGAAATGCCAAATTCACTTGTACCACCAAACAAAAGTGCTCAATAATCTTATTGTCTAGAACAAAATATATTCAATCAATTTGATCGCATTTATTGGCAGGCTCTGGCAATCTGTTCTGCACTTGTGCGATCGTGGGGAAGTCTTATACAAATAGAATTATATTTGAATGGGATTCCCTAGTGGTTACACGAGCGTGGGGCGGACTGTTGGAGTTTGTAAGTGGCTAATTATAAATTAATGTCATGTATTTTTGTAATTCTGCTGTAAAAAATTCAATATAAATCTATCTATTTTCGACGCTGAGGCTTCAACTAAACCAGTTATGTTTACGACACTAAATTGGTTTATACCATTAAATGGGCTACTGCTTGACTCGAAGACCATTGGTCCCTTCGCAGCTGCCTGTTGCGTGTATCACTTGTTTATTCACGTGCCATACTTGCAGTAATGTACCTTGTGATTGAAGCAGCAAAATAAACCTTCTGCTCTGTTAGTTAGACTTCACTTTCGTTTAAGCAGTGAGAGCATAAATTTATAGAATAAACCAAAGTGCTAGAATTTGAACATCTGCAAAAACAGCCACTGCTAGTTACATTGTAAGGCTACTGATGGCATAAACTAGCCACATACTGGTAGTACTGGTATCGTAGCTTACTAATACTATGGTACATACAGCGCCATATAGCGATACCAGTATATAATGATAGGTATCAGCACGACCAATTATAGATATTACGCTACTCTGAACTGAAACCATCGATATATACCTTTGCTAGATGCAATTGAAGCCAATAAATGCATGTATGGTGTTTCCCATCTTTCCATGACAGATTTTCCCATAATTTTCAAGTGGGTGTCAGAATTGTTATAATCAGCAGATGCATCTGTCCAGCTGGATTTGCAATCTTCTCCAGCATTAAAAATGGGTTGGCTTTCTTTAGCAGACATATTTTGGAACAGTTGATTGCTAGTCAATTTAATACTGGTACTAGAATTTTGGGATGATAGCCTACAAAAAGCTCAAATGTTTGTGACTGAAAAATCCAGTACTGAGTATAATGATTAGGCAGTTAGGTATACAGGTAGCAGGGCAACCAGGAGCACATACCGGAAATAAATTTAACCAAAACTGGACCAGAACCAGTGTTGACAAAGTTAAACAATCTATTCCTGTTAACGTTATTACACTTTTCTAGACCACATTACGGTGAAAAAATATTTATACTCATTTATGTAAAAATTTTGTTGTTGTTATACAAAAAAACGAAGCTTTTCTTGTTTTTTGCCATTCATTACTACAGTAACTTGAGCGCTTTATGGCAACTCGCGCAGACATCGCTTTGTCGCGCATGCGCAGTAAGATACAGTGCAAAGGGTCTATCATAACGAGTAACAAGGTTTAGAATTTTTTTGTGAAAGATGTTTTTTCGAATGAACGCCATGAAAACAATGGAAAAAGCCAGTGTTAAATATTGCGCACCTTTTTGTTATCATGTTTTAGAATGAATTAGAGTCACGTATGTTTGCACTGTTACCGTTGTTACGGCGTTTATGTGATTAACTAGTTATCTGATGTAAGCTACGCTGGGAGTCGAACTTGCTTGTTGAAATTCATGAATTCGCTACTGTGTTGATAGATGTAAGTCACCTTGTTCTCGGCACATCACACGTACTGCTGCTTTCGTCTTTAATTGGTCACGTGTTGTAAAAAGCAGTGTATAGTCAACGCACCGCCCATTGTACTGTTCAAACGCAAATGTACAGTAAATGCAATGTTGGAGATTTTGCCGTTCCTAGTGTACAAATACTATTGCTAGTTAAGTTGTAAGTTAAGAGTGAGTTTTTACATGATGAATCATACAGTAAAATGTTATTTATAGCAGACGTTGAATGAAAGCGGCGATATTAGTTACGTGCAAAATACTTTAAATGACTTAAATGTATATGAATTGCAGATTTGAGATTTTAACGGCTCTTAAGGATTTTATGTTTAAAAATGAGTGTGCTCCTCGTCAATTTATGGTAACGCATCCGACCGTGGCTTTTATATCAAGGTATGTACCGAAGAGCTTATTTTGTGAACATATATTGCATAAGTGAAGTCCTAATTGTCGTTATTAATCTTACTGTGTTTTGTTTAGACGTTTTGCCAACTTTAGACCTCGTTCGTGTGTTGTTGCAGTTCGGGCTTGAAACAGTTAGGTAAGGATGCTTTACTTTTATCCGTGTTATGTGCGCCAGCTCAGCTGATTGTTAACTTGCGTATTTTGTTTAATAGAAACCGTTTGACGTTTCATGATTGACGCTTGATGCTTGATGTTTGGTGCCTTGCGTCGCTGAAACTGTGCCACGAATCTCGCCTGAATTAGAGAAGTGACAGGAGACGAGCGGGAGAGCTAGCTAACGCGTTGCTGACTAATCCCTGTTGACGTAGAAGATTTTCCCGAACAATCTTGTTACTACACAACAGAAAATTTCTAACTGCTCAACCCGTGTCTTGTTGGCACTTGATTTGGAGGTCGTTGTACGATTGACAAGGTATTGGATTCATTTGTTGAACATTTGTTAAAAGCCGGTTGTTCGCGGTTTGTAAAGCTGCTGTCGTTGTTGTTTTCTTATTTTTTGAATGCTTGCTATGATGGCTAGCAATAATTTGTGTGAACCTTTAGAAGCTTTAGAGACCAAGTATCTGATCGCAGATGGTCTAATGTAAAATATCGAAAATGAACTTATCCTAAGGAATCTGGTCCTGGTGTCGGAGATTAATGCGGGTTTTGATGCATTAATGATTGAGTGTATTATTTTATGTGATGATGACCTTTTACCTGGCACACAGACTAAAAAGGCTAATGTTATGACTGCTAAAATAGAGTTTGATGCTAGAGTTAAGGACTGGCTGGGAAGAATTGAACTGGATGGGACCGCTAGCGCTTGTTTTGACGCCCCTGACCCACTTCCTATGTCGTCTCATGGTTTAGGGGATGTGCAGTTCAGATGCTCGAGACGCAGTCGTCACTCTACTAGCTCTAGTGTGAGTTATAAACGCAAAGAAGGTCTGGTCAAGGTTAAACTGGCTATGTTTGCTAAGAAAAGAGAGCTAGAAAGGTCACGCATGGCAGTAAAGGCCGAGGAAATGTTAGAAGAAGCGGCGAAGAATCTTGAGCTGGCAGTAAGAGAGGCTAAGAAGGTACAAGAGTCCCTTAAGCGAACCACACTGCAGCAGGAAAAGGCCTGGGATGCGGAGATGGCGGTACTTGAAGCCGAAGCATGGGCTGAGGTTGCTTCGCAAAGTGGTATGGATATAGTTCCCTCTAACTCGCAAGACCAATGGAAGTCGGTGAATGTCCCGGTAACCAGATCGGATCAGTCTTGCTGGTGGTCGTGGCAGAGGTCCGCAGGGAATCCACTTGCAGCTAGAGTACTGACGTCAATGCCATATCCAGCATCTAATACCAATAAATTGAGGGGAAAGTCTGAAGAATTCGTCCCTCCAGTCCGTCAGGTGAATTTTGCGCACGATGTGCGAGTGCATTCCTATCTTAATACGGCTGGCTGTCAAATGAGTTCGAGTAATGGTCACAATCACACCGTGCTTTCACAGAGGTATACCCCACCTAATGATGCTAACCTAACCTTTCGAGATGGACAAGCAGCACCGTTGATAATGATGACATCTCAAGACTATCCGCCCCCTCGACCCGTTATCCCAACGTTCGATGGAGACCCTGTGAACTACTGGCCTTTTATATGCAGTTTTGAGACCCACATTGCGCAAAAAATGACATCCGACTCTGCTAAGCTCTCTCTCCAAAATTAAGACAAAACCTGGAGCATTTTGCTCGTGATGCGGGCTCCGGTTATGGAAAAACTAGGGAAAGTCTCTACAACGATTTTGGTCAGCCGCACATCATTGCCAACTGCTGCGAGCAGAAACTCTTGAACACTTCAAGGTTAAAGACCAAGGAACCTCAAGGGCTGAAAACGTTGGCGGTCTCTATGGAAAAGTGTCTGGCTATGTTGGTAGACATTCAGGATTTCGCAACGTTGAATTCACTGGGTACCATTCGCAGGCTAATCGATAAACTTCCCGATCAGATGCAAGTAGACTGGGCCAAGTGGTCTTATCGCGTGTTCAAAGAAACTGGACAGCAAGCCAAGTTCTCCTAATTGGTTCAGTTCGTGAGGAACGAGTCTGATGAAGCAAACTACTTGTATGGGAAGTTAGTGTATGGATCCAGAAAATACCCGAAGGAAGCAGCTGTGTTTAGTACCGCTTCCGTGTCAAAATCACTTCTTCTTGAAGAAGACTCCGTTTGTCCGTATTGCAAAGGCTGTCATAAGCTGTTTCTGTGCAAGAAGTTTGGACAGCTAGGAAGGTACAGGCGTATGTCATTTGTAGCAAAAGGTCGACGCTGCTTCAAATGGTTAGAAGTTGGTCACATGATGCAGGACTGTGAGTCTACTCAGAGCTGTGAGGTTGAGGGCTGTACGGAAGGACACCATACACTGTTGCATAAGTTCGTAGACTCCAATGAAAAGGATAATGAGAACGTGATGTGTGGAGCGACAGGAGAGGCTGCCCCTATGAGTCCAAGGAAGGGACCGTTTTTCATGACTGTGCCGGTGAAAGTACGGTACGGAGAGAACGAAGTATTGTCATACGCTTTGCTGGACAGCTGCTCACAGCGCACGTTCTGTTCCAAGAAATTGGCAAAGGAGTTGAAAACTGAGGGCCCACGAGAAATGATTACTCTTAATACTCTTTTATCAGGTTCTAGACCAAAATCGCTAGAGAGCAAAAACATATTTGTATCGGTGAAAGCACTGAATGAGGACTGCAGCACAGAACTAAGTAATGTTCTAGTGGTGGATGAAATACCCCTCAAGACGTCCTCTATGCCTACGAAAGATCAACTTGAAAAGTTTGACCACCTGCGAGGGTTAGACTTCAAAGAGCTATCAGATAAAACCGTAGGGATACTCATTGGCCTGAATGCGCCTTTAGTGTTTCGTTCCATGGACAGCAGGTTTGGACCGGAAGGAACCCCGGATGCTATCAAAACTGTGCTCGGGTGGGTGCTATTTGGCCCCGCTCTCACACCAACTAATCACTGTGAGAACCGTTGCAGAACATGCATGAACGTTTCTCTCCCGGTAGATCCTGTTTTTGATCTAGACGCTCCCCCACATGACCATGTAATATCTTGTGGGCTGGAAAATGACAACTCTCGTGAAGATCGATTAGCGCATCAAGTTATGAAAGACTCGGTGCGTGTCGTTGATGGACACTTTCAGCTACCGTTGTTATGGAGAAGGAAGGATGTACGACTTCCTAATAATCGATCAATGGTTGAAAGGAGACTGAAGTCTTTAAAGAACCGGTTGTCTAAAAACGAAGAGTTACGCTCCAGATATGCGGAGGTCATGCAAAGTTACCTTGAGCGGGGTTATGCGGAAGAAGTAGGAATTGAAGCTCGCGACGAAGAACACGCCTGGTTTTTGCCCCATCATCCGGTGGTCAACCCTCGAAAGCCGGAGAAGACGCGAATCGTCTTTGACTGCGCTGCGAAGTTTATGGGAGCATCCCTCAACGATATGCTAATGCAAGGCCCCGACTTGATGTGTCGTTTGACGGGAGTGTTGACGCGTTTCCGTCTGAATCGTGTTGCTCTAGTCGCCGATATCGAAGCGATGTTCCACCAGGTCAAGGTGAACCCAGAAGACAAGTGCGTTGCAGTTTCTGTGGTGGCCTGGTGGAGATTTATCCAAGACGGCAAAGGTCTATAGGATGTCCGTGCATCTTTTCGGCGCGACATCGTCTCCGAGCTGTGCATCCTTTTGCTTGAGGCAAACGACTGTCCTATCCTCAGGGGAATGCTCTGCTACAGCTCAAGAATGCATTAATCGCGGGTTTTATGTTGATGATTGTTTGGTATCGACTGGGTCGGTGGAAGAGGCTAAGCGCCTGACCAAAGAATTGCGCACCATATTGTCAAAATTTGGATTTAAGTTGACGAAGTGGAATTCTAACAGCGAGGATGCTCTATGCTGTGTACCAGAAGACGAACGTTGCAAGAGTAAGGCGTTGCCCTCTGCCAGTGCAGTTGACCAAAGAGTATTGGGAGTGCATTGGGATGTTCAGGCAGATGAGTTTGGAATCAGGATAGATATTCCCAATAAGCCTGTTACGCGCAGAGGGATTCTGTCTATGAGTCATTCCTTGTTCGACCCGTTGGGTTTCGTGGTTCCCGTCGTTTTGGAAGTTAAATTGCTGTTGCGTGAGCTGAACAGCCTAGACTGGGACGAAGAGCTTCCCAATGCTGCGGTGGAGCGATGGAACTCTTGGATGTCGTCACTACACCATCTGGAAAAGGTAAAAGTGAAGCGTTGTTTCAAACCGCCGGATCTGGAAGGAGAGGTGACGTATGAGCTGCACCATTTTGCGGACGCATCCAGTGAGGCCTACGGAGCTGTATCATATCTTCGTGTGCTTGGGGAACACTCAGACAGACAGACAGTTTGTTTTATTTTCCGTTGACAAAAGCACACGACTAACTGAAAAAATGAAGTTCACACAAAAAACAATAACGGAGAGGAGATCGCGAAGTGACGCAAAGTCTTCAAGTCGAGCGACCACCTCAACGCAACTGAGCAGTGTTTAGCTCTCATATGAGTAGGCAGAAAAATCTGCTACACAATTTGTTAAAGTCAACAGAAAGCGGATTAACTATTAGATAAATCCATTGCTCATTTCGTTTGCATTGCTCATAAATCCATTGCTCACTCGGAGATCCATTGCTCATTTCGTTTGGGCAAATCACATCTCGCTCCTAAACTAGCGACTACCATCCCTCGTTTGGAATTGTTGGCCGCTTGGTTGCTTTGCGCTTGGACCAGACGTTAAGAGAGGAGCTGCCGCTCAACATAGCGCAGTCATACTTTTGGTCGGATTCCTCTGCAGTGCTCTATAGCATTTATAATGGTCGCAAGCGATTTCCGGTCTTTGTTGCGAATCGTTTGGCTGAGATAGAAAGAAACAGTGAGCCGAGCAGCTGGAGGTATGTTCCGGGAGCTGAACCCTGCTGATGAGGCAACTCGGAGCATGTCCGCAAAGCTCTTTGTAGATTCATCCAAATGGCTGTCCGGTCCGGATGGATTTCTTATGCAGAGATAGTCAGATGTGGCCAGAGCAATTGACAAAGTTGCACCAGCTACCCTATAACTTCCCTATGTTCGACAGAAGGATTGAGCCCGTTCAAACACTGTTTGTCCGCCAGCCGTCGGACATGTTGCCGTTAGATCGTTTCATCGCACAGTTTTCATCGTTGTACCGGTTAAAAAGAGCGACGGTTTGGCTTCTACGCTATTTTTCTTATCTGAAGAAGAAGACTGAAGGATCTCTTAGTAAGGAAGCAGGTAAGTCTCTGTGTGCTGAGATTAGCGTTCAGGAACTGAAAATAACTGAAGAATTGTTAGTCCGTTATGAGCAAGGTCGAAGTTTTTCTGCATTAAGGCAATGTTTGGCCGAAGGTAAGAAGCTGACCTTTCGAGTTTGTGATTGGTCTATCCGTAAGTTGACTCCTTTCATTTCTGATGGTCTCCTTCGAGTAGGAGGTCGTCTCTCTAAAGCTCCTATAAGTCATGACGCTAAACACCCAATCATTTTGCCGAATGAGTCGCACATTACCCAGCTAATAGTGCGGTGGTACCATGAATCGGTTGGTCACGCTGGTATTGGGCACTCGTTCACCGCCATCAGAGAGCGCTACTGGATTCTTAGAGGTAGTTCTGCTATTCGAAAGGTGCTTAACGACTGCATGACTTGCCGTCGTCGAAGTGCTCCGTTCTGTGAACAGCTTATGGCGGATCTGCCGAAGTGTCGCTTGCAAATGAATCAGGCGCCATTTTTCCATACGGGTGTGGATTGTTTTGGCGTATTCCTTGTGAAGCAAGGTAGAAGCCTGGTGAAGCGATACGGTTGCATATTTACGTGCATGACTGTGCGCGCTGTGCACTTGGAAGTCGTGCACTCCTTTTTCACGAACTCCTTTATTTCCGCCCTTCGTCGCTTTATCGGAAGAAGAGGAAATGTTGGCCATATGTATTCCGATAATGGCACCAACTTCGTTGGGTCAGAAAGAAGTTTGAGGACAAGCATCCAAAACTAGAATCAACATCAGATAGGTGACTTCCTGAAACAAAAGGAGATTGATTGGCACTTCAACACTCCTACAGCCAGTAATTTTGGTGATTCCTGGGAGCGACTGATTCGTTCGGTCCGCAGAGTGTTGACTTCTTTGACTTCTGAAACTAAATTTTCTGAGGAGGGCTTGGTCACTTTATTGGTTGAGGTAGAAAGCATTTTGAATGGTAGACCATTGACTCCTGTGTCATTTGTCGAGGATCTGCAGCGCCCGTTAACTCCCAAGGACCTGCTGTTGCTGTGTCCGGGAACTGGACTGCCTCCCACTAGCACTGATAATGCTGATGCCATGTATGCCAATGGGTGGCGTCAAGCTCAACTTTTTGCTGATAGGTTTTGGCACAGGTGGGCTAAGGAATATTTGCCAACCGTGGCTTGCAGGTCTAAGTGGCTTAGCCCCAAGCGTAATGTGTGCGTAAACGATATCGTCATTGTGTTGGACGAAAACACGCCTAGGTCCTCTTGGCCGTTGGGTCGCGTTACAAAAACGTTTTCTGGTATTAAAGGGTTTGTTCGATCTGCCACTGTGAAAATTCAGGATAATGAATCTAAACGTCCTGTGTCTAAAATGTGTGTGGTGGTTCCTGTCGATGGAAAAGAAAATGTCCCTTCATGGCTGTCTTCCTTATGAATTTGTCATTGTGCACGTAGGGATTGCTATGGCCTCGCTTGCATTATTGCGTTGTTGAAATGAACTTATTATGAATATGTGGTCTACTGAAGCTTGCGATCACTTGTATGCTGTAGGATTATTGGATTAATGCACTATCAGTGTTTCACTTCTGTTTACCTCACATGTTTCAATATTTCGATGTGAATATGCCCCTCTCGGTAGCACATTGGGGGGAGTGTTAAATATTGCGCACCTTTTTGTTATCATGTTTTAGAATGAATTAGAGTCACGTATGTTTGCACTGTTACCGTTGTTACGGCGTTTATGTGATTAACTAGTTATCTGATGTAAGCTACGCTGGGAGTCGAACTTGCTTGTTGAAATTCATGAATTCGCTACTGTGTTGATAGATGTAAGTCACCTTGTTCTCGGCACATCACACGTAACTGCTGCTTTCGTCTTTAATTGGTCACGTGTTGTAAAAAGCAGTGTATAGTCAACGCACTGCCCATTGTACTGTTCAAACGCAAATGTACAGTAAATGCAATGTTGGAGATTTTGCCGTTCCTAGTGTACAAATACTATTGCTAGTTAAGTTGTAAGTTAAGAGTGAGTTTTTACGTGATGAATCATACAGTAAAATGTTATTTATAGCAGACGTTGAATGAAAGCGGCGATATTAGTTACGTGCAAAATACTTAAAATGACTTAAATGTATATGAATTGCAGATTTGAGATTTTAACGGCTCTTAAGGATTTTATGTTTAAAAATGAGTGTGCTCCTCGTCAATTTATGGTAACGCATCCGACCGTGGCTTTTATATCAAGGTATGTACCGAAGAGCTTATTTTGTGAACATATTGCATAAGTGAAGTCCTAATTGTCGTTATTAATCTTACTGTGTTTTGTTTAGACGTTTTGCCAACTTTAGACCTCGTTCGTGTGTTGTTGCAGTTCGGGCTTGAAACAGTTAGGTAAGGATGCTTTACTTTTATCCGTGTTATGTGCGCCAGCTCAGCTGATTGTTAACTTGCGTATTTTGTTTAATAGAAACCGTTTGACGTTTCATGATTGACGCTTGATGCTTGATGTTTGGTGCCTTGCGTCGCTGAAACTGTGCCACGAATCTCGCCTGAATTAGAGAAGTGACAGGAGACGAGCGGGAGAGCAAGCTAACGCGTTGCTGACTAATCCCTGTTGACGTAGAAGATTTTCCCGAACAATCTTGTTACTACGCAACAGCCAGAATGCCGCAACGAAAGTTAATCTACAGCAGTGGCGGTGCCAAAGGGGTAATGGGAGGGGTTCTGCCTGGGCCCATTTTTGTAAATTGTGCAAATCAATTAATTTTTTTTCTGGGGTTGGGAAGGGGGCAGACGTGGACCCCCTCCTGGCCTCTTTCTTTTCCTGTCTTTAAAACACGACAAAAATTTTGAGAAGTCCCTAGATAAAATGTCTGGTAACCCAAAAGTATGTAATTTGACCGCAAGATACTGCCTTCTGACGATTATCAATCAATTTATTTATTTTTTCGTGTAAACAATAAATACGTCGTGCAGTTAAAAAAAAAATTACCCGTACGCGTTTCATATTCTGCCAGTGCCATTGTTTTTTTGACATTTTTTTACGATTTTTAAATTTTCGTTTTTATTCTTTACCGTAATACTGTAATAATGTACACCAAAAAACAATTGAAGTGTTATTATTTTGATATTGCTTTCGAAGGTATTAATGACATATCATAATGTCCTACAGTGTTTTAAATAGTCATTTCATATTTACTGCTGTTGTTTGATTTACAACTTTGTTTAAACCTGCCACCCCTTGGTCAGATATGCTGACAATTTCAGTCGACAATTCTAAGGGGGTATATAAATAACTCATTATTATTATATGATATGTTTCACTAAATTTGGTCTATTTGCTGGGTAGACTGTTTTTATTTTGAATCCTACTTAGAAGTAGCCTACAGTACGGTAGACTAGTGCCGGTACACTGTGCAGCTGTACCAGTACTACGGTAGTACCTGTGCTATAGAACCAGGCTAGTCTATACTAGGCATGGCACGATAATCACAGGCAAAGGCTACCGGTACAGTCTGGTTTACTTGCCGTATAAGCAGTGCACTCCATATACGGCTAGTCTCTCCGTATACGGCAAGATTGAACGCCGTATACGGAGAGGCCACTCCGTATACGGCGATTGAGGGGCTTTTACGCTCTTGTGCACAAAGGCCTTTGGCTGTACACAAAGGCCCAATACATCACACTGTTGCCAGATCATCTAAGAAACTTTTGTAGTTCCACAAATCACAATTTTAGTACCAGAAAATACTAAAAAACGTAATGGAATCGGAGCATATGCTAAAATTTGCATGTTTTCTTTATTCACTGCTACAAATTAATGACGACTCAAACTCCTAGTGGCCAGAGGATGGCTCTGTATGAATTATGAAATCACGAAGCCTGGATAAGCTATGCGCACGATTCTGTGGTCCATTCGTAGTTTGTCCGCTGGGCTGCGTGAATATTCCTTGTAAATAGATCGCATGGAAGCGAGTTGGTGGAGTGGTTCGTGTACTGGTTTTCAGAGCTGTGTTATGCTGCTATGCTATGTCTAAGACGTCATAATCTGCTTGAATTAATGTATTTCATGAGCTGGTAAAAAATACAGCTAGTATGAAAAAGAGTAGGCTATTTCAACAGACACATCACGAGGTGAGGAAAGACAAGTAAGCCAATTTCAAGAGCGGGTTTGATTATGCGGGTTACACGCTCGGTTCAGTTTAGGGAGATTTTTTTTGCCTAACCCGCTAGTGTGTGGCAGCGTGGTTGAGCGGCAGCGTGTTTGAGATTCAATTTTACGACAGCCATAATCGCAAGGTTTACGGTTCAACTCCCACCGAAGCGTCGTTGTTGCGTCATGGGATGAAATGCTTCTTGACAATCATCTCTGTTTGGTGGAATGTTAACAAGCAGCAAATTAAAGAAGTCAGAAGCAAAATTCAAGCGGAAAACTTGGAAACAAGGCAACTCTGAGCGAGGCTGGATTCGTTCTATGCATAGCGCCTTTGTCGCTTTCTCATGACAGGAGGATATAAACAGAGAAATCATCAAAAAAATCATCATCATCTTTCATTGCGCTTTTTTGTGGGTTGAACCTACTGTAGCTTACCAGTTACAAGCGAGTAATTTTCAACTCTCAATGCTTACGCAAGCAGAATGACGTAAGTTTTCATCTGCCGTAAGCCGGTTGGATTTACCGAGTTAACCCCCTTAAATTGTCATTGTGCATGTAAATTGGCTTAACTGTCCTCGGTATCCCATACTAACGGGGTGACTTGATCTACTGTAGGCCTACCGCAAACTAGGTTTAGCGCGGTTTCTTCAGCTAGGCCTACATCCCTAAGTTTTTGTTTGTTTTTTTCACCACTCAGAGACGTAAGAGCCAAAGAGAGGTGTATTTTTAGCTAGCACACGAACTTAAATGAATGTGAGAAAAAGCAAAACACTAGCATGTCCCCGCTAGATTGCTGGAAATCCCACCTTCTAGGCCTACTTTGGAAAAAACTGCCTGTGCCAGAACGGAGGAAGAGATAATGAGAAAACAAACGACGAAATATGAGCGAAAGCGACAAGGCGTTATGGAAAAAAGACAAAAAATCACACTATCAATAAAAAGGTTGAGAAGCAGTCACATATCGTCTAGGAAATCGATTGCACAACATCCAGCAACGACCAACGTGCACATAATTCCCACAGGATCAACTACTGGTTCAACACGAGCATATAACCTGCTCAAGGATCATGTAGGGACACAGAGTGAAGAGATAGGAGGGTAGCTCCTCTATTTTCCTTGATAAATTTCTTCTGCAAGAAGTTTGCGACTACCAGCGCTTTTCTACTGATTTCTTTGAAGCAAGCTCGTTATTGCGCCTCCGTCGCTTTCTTGTAGTAGGGGATAAAAGTGCAAGAAATCGAAGAAATAAAAAAAGAAATTTCGAAGGGCAAAGAATGTTCATCTAAATTCCGTGAAAAAATTGAAGAACCAGTACTAACGAATGTGACGATAGGCCATGCTCGTATGTCAATTGTCGAATTATATTTTTATTGATGAAGCACTTAATTTAAATGTTGCTCTTTGGTCGTGTTGTAATTTTAATTTCAACAATCAGATGGCTGAGGCTATGGGGCGCCGTGTGTAAAGCTACGCAATATAAAATTTTGCATCATTTTTTTTATTAAATTACATGCAATATCATATATTGTTGCAATTTATCTATATTGCTGCAATATGTGTTAAATTGTTGCAATTTATCTATATTGCAAAAAAAACACTTAAATCGCCTTTTGATTGCCATGGTGATATGCTAACTAAAACAGTCAGTGTTGCCCTTTCCCTTTTTCCATGAACTCATGTAGTGTACTGGCCTGAGGCGCTGTTGTACTGACTGTGCAGTGTGCGCTTATTGGTTTGCCTGAAACATTTTGAAATAAAGTGGCTTGGAGTTTGATTGATAAAATACTGTTATGATCGGTAGATACAATTGCGGACACATGCAAAAATATAGACGTATAGATATGGTATCCTTTGGAATACCAGCAGCTAGACTAGACTACCGCTAAGGGAGTAATAACTAGTATCAGCTCCCAGGTCCACTTGGGTTAGGTTAGGATTAGGTTCAGTTAGGGTTAAATTTAGTTAGGGTTCGTTCAGTTACAAAATATCGGTATCTGAAAAATCTTGTTTTAAAGTACAGTACCAGTAACCCGACATTAGGCCTAGTCTAGCTACCTCAACCTATGTTTTTGTGACGTACTACTATCTCGTTGCTAATGCAGAATGGCTTATGCTGTATGGCTGAAACATGTCTGATTACAGTAACTTCTGTGATCTGTCCACAGAAAGCAGGTAAGCTACATCCTGACATCAGCAGATCAGCATACCGACACACCAGTAGCCACTGACATACGGTAAACTGTAAAATTAAAAATGTCAAACTAGTCTACCGATATTTTGTAACTGAACGAACCCTAACTAAATTTAACCCCAACTGAACCTAATCCTAACCTAACCCAAGTGGACCTGGGAGCTGATACTAGTTGTTACCCCCATACCGGTAGTCTAGTCTAGTCTAGTCTAGCTGCTGGTATTCCAAAGGATACCATATCTATACGTCTATATTTTTGCATGTGTCCGCAATTGTATCTACCGATCATAACAGTATTTTATCAATCAAACTCCAAGCCACTTTATTTCAAAATGTTTCAGGCAAACCAATAAGCGCACACTGCACAGTCAGTACAACAGCGCCTCAGGCCAGTACACTACATGAGTTCATGGAAAAAGGGAAAGGGCAACACTGACTGTTTTAGTTAGCATATCACCATGGCAATTAAAAGGCGATTTAAGTGTTTTTTTTGCAATGTAGATAAATTGCAACAATTTAACACAAAATCGCAGCAATATAGATAAATTGCAACAATTTAACACATATTGCAGCAATATAGATAAATTGCAACAATATATGATATTGCATGTAATTTAAAAAAATGATGCAAAATTTTATATTGCGTAGCTTTACACACGGCGCCCCATATGAGGCGCTGGTTCTGGATTAGTAAACACTGGTTTGATTCTGAGTTTGGTCAAACCAACGACTTAAAAGTTGCTATTTACAGCTTTGCTGCTTGATGTTCTGGGTAAAATAGGCAATGACATGCTCAACAATTTCGGTAGGCCAGGAAGGACTTTGCTTTACAGCTAGTGTTGGAGCAAGCCGACCAGTTCGTTTGTTGTGCTGTTGGCAAGGATGCTTCACGAGATTCCTCCATGGTCCATCTGTAATGTGGCAGACAGATGGCAATCCTTACCGAGCTCGTTATAGCATTTTCGTCGGTTTCCTCGTGTTGAAAGTATAAAACGTAAGAAAAGTACAATAAACAAAATAAATGCTGAAGGTAAAGGATCTCCATCTTGCATTCCATGAAGATAGCAAAGGCCAAAGGAGGACCAACAAATGTGGTGATACAACATCAGAATTTTTATTTCCGTGAATGAAATACTGAGCTTTGCAAGTTAAGCTTAATAGAGCCAAGCGGCAAGACATATAAAAGAACAACTCTCCGCTTCTCTATGTGTTTTGTGTGAACCCAGCTCTATAGCCAGTGCAAATTTTCAATGGAACACCTTAACAACAGCACTTAGGAATGGAAGTAAGCCTACTGACAGCCTTCTATTCCAGGAATGCGGGGTTTAATAATTTATACATAGATTCTCCAGGAATTTAAAGTGTAGAATCTATGGTTATAGGCTGGCTAGTTGACGTGTTTCGGCTTTCAACAATTTCTTATTTCGTAAAAAATTTGTGTAGGCCTTATGGTTATTTTCCGGTGAAATAGCCAGTAAGGTTCACGCACAATTGCGCGCAAGCCTAACATTTTAAGTTTCTCAACCTAGAATGCTCTGGTGACGCATAATAAATAAAAGCACAACATAAAGTACTAAATAGCAATTATATTTCATACAAAATAATTACTTTAGTGATATAGCCGTATACTGCGTTCTACCTGAACAGCTCAGATGGCCGAGTGGTAGCCTATAGAGCCTAAACAGCTCAGATGACCGAGTGGTATAGAGCGTCTGTCTTTAAAAATTTTAAAAATTGGTATTCACAGCTTCCCTGCTTGACGCTCAGCATTAAAGGGACAGTGTGGAGAACAAGCCGGCAAGATTACTTGTTGTGCCGTTGGGAAAGGCACTTAGCGGGATTCCCCCATCTTGGTGTGGTAGGCAGATGGCTGGCAACTCCTAAGCGAGCTCGTATAGCGCATTGATCACTTTCTCGTGATAGGAGGATAAATATGCAACTAACTAACTAACTAACCTTATGCGTATACGGCGTGGTCTCTCCATATATGGAGATCTCCGTATGCGGCAAGTAAACCAGACTGGGTATGTCAATTTCTGGACACTATTTACTAGGCATACTAGCATATACAGTACCCTACCAGTATCCTATTTTTACTTCATAATAAGTCCCCATTTCGACGAAAAATTCTCCTGGATATAGGCTAGGCCTATGCCGGAATGCACTAAATTAATTCTAAAATTTTGAAGTTTTCTGGGGGAGGCTCACCAGACCTTCTTGAAAGAGTCCCAATTTTTACAAATTTTTCTGATTAAGTTTGTCTCCCGATCTCATCTAGAGTAAGCCGTCTGCGTCTTTCATTGCCATACGCAGACGGGTTATTCTAAACACGGACGGCTTAGGTTGCACCAGATGAGACCCTTTGTCTCCCCCCCACTCTGCGCTTATTCAGTATTTTAGGCTGGCACCGCCCCTGATCTAAAGTATGCAAACTAGTATTTGTGTTTCATTATACATTCGCAAAAAATATAGAGCATTGCTTTAATAAGTTGATAGTCTACTTGATATGATAGGCTATACCAGTAGTGTGGACCTACACTATATTTTTTGTGATAAATCTTGGTAGTGTGTACTGGTATTTTGCCATTATTATTTTGCCAGGAGGAGCCTAGATCCTGATTGGCTAATTTGCTTAATCAAAATCACTCTACATATAGACACAAGTCACTCAGGATTCAGGCGTTAATAGCAAAATAGACACTGCCTATATCTTTTGTTTTTTTAGTTTTAGATACTGATACTAGAGTATCTAAATGATGCACTCTCAGCTCTGGTATCTTCTTTGACTGTTTAATGTTCATGCAACGAGATATTTTCATTTGGCATTATCGTTAGATATATGTTTTAATATCCTCCAACAATGTTATAGTCCAGCTAAGATGGCATTTCATAGAGAAATTATAAAGATAACTGGTGGACGACCTTGGGGGTTTTCAGTTAAAGGCGGCCAGGAGAGTAATAAACCCATTGTAATTTCAAAGGTAGGCAATATCAATAATTTATTTGTATATACTGTATGTGGTTTGTACATAGTACCAGTACGGTACGTATTAGCATTACTCTGTGACTAGTGAATTAAACTGCATACAGCTCTGAGCTAGTCTATGGTAGTGCTTTTTAATGCTTAACTTTCAAATGTGTATTGGTATCAGCATGTTTTTGTATGTAGTATGACCAGATAAAAAGACAGTTATTAGCATTCCAAGATTGCTGGTATTTCTTGATAAATTTTCTTGATGTTAATTCAAGGTTAAAGTGTTGAATTTCTGAAGTAATCATTTGCCATCTACTCTGGCGCATTAACTTTGAAGTTATTGTTCCACTGTTTTGGTAAAACAAACAAATTTGTGATTAATTCGGCGTAGGTAAATTGTTTCTTGTTTTTAGCACTTTCCTAAGAAGTTTAATTTGGCTGAGCAGTTTATCAATTCTTTTTTACCACTTTTGATTGTACTGTAAAGCGAGACAGCGCTGTTTCTGGCTATTAGCCTTCATTAGCCACCCTCAGGTAAGAAACATTCATCTTCCAGGATGAATGATCTTGCCAGGATCACTCATCCCTTCGGATAAATATTTCTTAAAGAATTTAATCTTTGTGGTATCATATCCACTCATGTGGCTACGTCACCATTCCAGTCAAACACGAATGGATATGCGTACTACAAAAGTTAAATTCTTTTAGAAATATTTATTCGAAGGGATGAGTGATCCTGGCAAGATTGTTTGTCCTGGAAGATGAATGTTTCTTACCTGAAGGCGGCTGATGAAGGCTAATGGCCAGAAACAGCGCTGTCTCGCTCTACGGGGACGATTTACTGCAGTGCTTTGCACTGTTGGTGATGGAATGCTGTTATAGCCTCTGACCCAGCAAGAGGAAGTCGTCATGACTTCCCGTCCGGTAGACCAGGAAGGACATTGCTTTTTACTTTTGATTGTGTTATATATTTGCATTCATATCACGAGAAAGCAAGTTGACCAATACTTTTCACTGAATATATCTGTGATTGTTATCAGTGTATTGTGTATATTATCCAAATGCATGACTTAGTAAGTGTCAACATGTAAAAGTTACAGGAAATATTCCGTTGCTGGGGTTGTAGTTTATCAGCCAGAGAAGAACTTGCAGTTGTGACATGGGCAGCAAATTTGTGTTGACGCAAGTTTAAACATCTGTTGGCAGAGAGCATAATAAAGATTATCAACAGTGGGAAGTTGTTTGGGTGTATGCAACTTCGGGTTAAAATGCCACAATTTTTGCCAGAAGATAACCTGACCCAAACAAAGGTTATTTTAATAATGTGCCTCTAGTGGTACTTATATGTTTTTTACCTATTGGTCTTGACCAGTGATGGAGTCAAGTACGAGTACTGCAAAAAAATTCGAGTACAAGTACTGATATTGAAAAATGTACTCGAGTACGAGTACCGTAAAAAAGTTTGAGTACGAGTACTTTTACAAATTTAGCAAATGAACAATATTTAGTTGTATGTAACAACTCAAAGTTTGTCGCAAAAACTTAAACGATTACGTTTTTTCAGTGTTTGGGATGTAGAGAAGGCGCATCAATTTATTTATGGGTTTTATTGGCTGTAGTTTGCTACCGGTATTGAAAGTTCATCTTGTTTGTTAGTTTGTTACTTCTAACGAAAGCCAAATGTACTCGTGTACTCGGTGCTTTTTTTGATCGAGTACCGAGTACATGGACCTTCGAGTACGAGTACTAACCGAGTACCAGGGGTTGCAAGTACGAGTACCCCAAAAGTGGTACTCAAGTACGAGCACAGTACTCGAGTCCTCCATCACTGGTCTTGACTCAGAATAACAGTAGGGGAACCCATTTTCACTGTAAAAAATGATAGCTTAAGTTAATAATGAACTATTATGTTTTGTGTTACAGCTTGAGAAAAATGGGAAAGGAGAACTGGGAGGTCTGCTGATAGGAGATATTTTGTTATCTGTCAATGATATTTTTCTTAGTGGATATCGGGATGAAGCAGTTCATTTAATTCATGCTTCTGGACACACGCTGACGTTACAAGTTCAAAGGTGCGCTAATTTTTGATTTAGTGATAAGCTTGGTGGTTGTTAGCTGTGCTGATTGTTAGTTGGCGTCATTTTCTTGTTGTTAGATGAGAATCAGCTTCTTGTAGAATCTTTTTATTCTAGTTTTTAATGTGATTGTTCATTGCTGGTGATTGAATAAAACCTTTTATGTATCTGTAGACAAAAGTACTTATTTTTGCAGAGAATTTTTTATGAGGATGTTTTTGATCAGCATTCTGTATGTAGTTTAAGTAAGAAAAGTTCAAGCATTAAATTTGACTGAGTTTTCTGAATGCATTTTACTTTTTTTAGCTGTGATATAAGGCCTTTTAAGCTGTCACATAAATGATGTTACGTAGCCTATATTTGAAACTGTTTGGCAAAATTGCTTTAGCATAATATATGTTATGTGCAAATTTTTCGTCTGTGGAACTGAATTGTAATGTTGAGAATTGCATGTGCAGTAATATATGTATTTCAGTAAGTATTGTTTGACACTTTTCATGCCTTGGTGTTTGCTGCGACACAAAAGCGCTGTATATACTTTTACTTTTAAGTCCACTATTCATTATCATGAGCATATATTTAACACATTCCTTAAGTTTTAACTATGTTGGTGTACTGTGCTGTACAGTTTTTTAACATGTTATTTGATTTGCTAATGCTGATGGTCGCTTCATTCTTTTCGAGAATATGTTACGATTTGATGCAAATTGAAAAATGAGCTGGGTTTACTGTATGTACATTTCTGTGGACATGTTTAAAAATGTTTCATATCCAGCTAGTTTTAGTATTTTGTGGAAAACTTCGGTGTTTATTTTAAATTCACCTTTAAGCCATTTTGGTTTTGTTTATGACGTCACGTCAATGACGTAGAAATAGTTTTTTAAGCTTATCCAATTATCCTCGCTTACCTGCTCTTTGAACGTCCCATACCGGATACTTCGTGTCATTGTTGTTTTGCGATTCACAAAATTGCAACATAATTACGCAAAGTATGCGCTTATGCCCTTGAGCATTCTTTAACTGGACTTACTAAAAATACACGAGTATTGTGAGTAGAACATTTGCATTATGTGCAGAAACACCTTGGTGTTGATGGTGTAAATCTAATTGTTGTTGACGTAATTCTTCACATTATTTGTTGAAAATCGAAAATAATGTTGCGCTTCAGCTGATATAGACGTGGAAAGTGATCATGGTTACAGAAGCCCAGAGTTTCTATGAGGCAATTACATCATTTTTGTCTTTTCAAGTACTTTAATGAGGTGTAAGAGCTCTTCACCAAGTTGTATTAGAGCCATCTTCTCACTTTGATAAGCCTGTTCGATCAATAGGCCAGCTTGCGTTAATACCTTTTTAGTAACGAAGTCTCACACATTGCGAGGCCAAAGTACGTCATAAATTTTCTTTTTAAGGCAGACGTATGTTTTAGCACGGTACTTATGATTGTCATGTATATACCAATGTTTCCATTACGGAAAATAACAAAGTTCTCCGTATACCGCTGCTGTTTACAATCGTAACACAAGGTTTCCTTTCTGTATTGTTGCCAATAGTATTAATCGTGATTTATCTTTTCATAGTCATTTTTTGGTCATTTTGGATGGTTATATATAGTTTTGCCCAATTGCCTGGTAACATTATTCTTGAATTGGTGTATGGTCGTTATGTGTTGGAATAGTTGAAGGCTGACGTAAGCCTTGTTAATTTTTAAAATTGCTTGTTTTTATTATCCAAGCGGAAACAATTTGAAGCTATTAATTATTTAAAGGCTTTTTGCGCACGTGTGAAAATCAGTGAGGTTATCTCGCATTACACTGTACTGTAAAGTCTATTTCGCTGGACAATATTTAGTTGACGTTTTCGTTTTTCTTTTGGGGGTAAAGGTGCTGTACGTCAGGTACAACCTAGCCACTGGTCACGTGCAGTGATGGAGCGTCACGATAGAATATTGTTATTGGTCTACATAGTTTATCAAGGTCAAATTGCAGTAATTTCGAGTGACTACAAGCCCAGCTCCAATGACACTTATGCTTGCCTCATTCGAGTGTTATGATGGCAGTTATGAAAGCCTTTAAGGCGTTGTTATGTTTTGTGTGCATTCTAGCTCGTTCAGGTAGTCATTTGGCGGTGACTTATGGTCGAAGCACTTCGTTTTAATGCAGTGAAAAAAGCTTACTATTTTAGCATGAACTTCAAGGTTATTGCTGAAGCTTAGTAATATTGAAATTGCAATCTTTGAAGAGTAAATGCTTCTAGTGGTTCTGTGAATATTTGTGCATAATTGTAAAGAAGCGAAGGCTTGATTTTTAATTTACTGCTGACATTATTTGGAGATATATTTGTCACGGGAAAACTCTGCAATGCAAGATCGGAAACATAGCAAACGTTTAGCTTCCGTTGAGGGCTCAGCTAATGTCTGTAATGCCATATTTAAACTGAAACGTAAGTCAAGTTTGAGGCCGAATTTAAGTTTTCGGCGTTCAAAAAATTCCAGTTTGGCTGGGACTCGTCGGCTAAGCAAGTCGTTATTAGCTTGCAATTTACCTTTTACTACAGACAATAATACAGATAGCGGCAAACAATTATTCCAGAGTCAAAGCCGAGTTGAAACCCTATGTCATTTGTTTGAAGATAATTTTTCTGAAAAAGACCTAAAACAGGACGAAACTCGTCAGCAAAATGAAGCGGAACATTTAATAGACAAGTCCGTCGGTGATAGATTTCAAAAAATGAAGGAACCAACTACAAAGCAAGGTCCAGGAAATAACGTTGAAAAGTTGAGACGTAGAGGATCATTCCATGTTCTTTGGAAGAAAAAGCCGACTTTACTGGAGAAAAACCCTTTACACAAGTCACTTACTGATTTATGCAATTTAGAAGCTGTCAAAACTTCTCCTTTCAAAGCAAATATCAAAAATTTTCAACCACACAGGTGCGATATTCATGTTCAAGTGATAATTGTCTCAACAGAAGGTCTCGTTGCTCGAAATCAATATGTTAGCCAAAATATTTTGAAATAGGATTTACGAAATCAAAAAATCACTTTTTGCATAAAAAGAGTTAAAGTCTTTCAGCAGTTGCTTCATCGCACAGGTTTTCAAGAAAAAAAAAAGAATTATTGTTAAAATCGTAGCAATACAGAGGTAGGCCTATATATACCTCTATGAATTTTTTGCAGTGTTAATCGGAATTGTTGATTCAGTTCCTTGGGGTTTTGGTGTTTCTGCTGATAGCAGAATGAGAATTTAGAGTAACAAATTAAGACAGCGGTGTATACGAAATACGTTTTAGCTAACGCGCAAACGCGAACGTAAAATCAAAGTAAAATATCTCCTATTTAATAAAATGCATTTCAATTGCAATGCATTGCTTCTCCATCTAACTTGGACTGTAAATGGAATTTTTAGAAATAGATTTACTACAAGTCTTTGGCTGTGTTTGGCGAAGTCTGTTTTAAGGTATGACGTAGATTTTATATTAGGTCAGATGTTGACATAAGCTTTAGCCAGCGGCTTTCTATGGAGCGCTAATGGCTTTGATGATGGATGTCTATTGTGTGGCTTCTAGACTTCAGTATTTTGTATTCTTTATCATTGGTCTCGACCTTGTTCGAGTTTTTATCAGCTAATGATTATGGCGATAGTTACCATTTTGAAATGTACTAAGCGCTTGTAATGTGAAGATTGCTGTCCTATTTTCTAGGTTCGATGCCCCGGTTATGGATTCGTTTCTTAGAGAAACAAGCCTTTTCTTTCGGTAGCCAAATGGTAAACTGATTGGTCCGGGTTTTTCGTAAAGATCTATGTCATTTTTTTGCTTCACACAAACTGCAATTGAAGAGATGAAATTATAAATGGGTTAGAATGATGCAAAATTTGTATTGCAGTCTAAACCACGCTGATAGTAGCTTAACGTGGTTTATTTTAATGTTTTGCGTTTTTTACCCTTATGTAAATATTTGTGGCTGAAATTGTATGGACCAATACATTTTGTGATTTGACAGCAAACGCTTGGAATTGAAGCTGTTGTAAATGAAATGTTAAGGTGGTTAACGGAGCTTTCAACTGCTTTCTTCTAACTGCGCAGAGACCGTTGTATTTCCTTTCAACTTCTTTTATTCTGCTGCTGCGCTAAAGATGGATTAATTTTTGAAATGTTAAGCATAACTTATACCTAGCATTGAACTCAGTTTTTCAGCTTTAAAATGGACTATTTGTTTAAGTCGTTCCGAAGGTGTTTTTCCTTCATCTGTGCTTGTTTAACTTGTAATATGTTTTTTCGAAGATATGTTTACCATACTACGTTTTGATGATGTCATTTCATACCTGAGAAGTACAAAATCGAGCCATGGAGATCTAGTTACGTTGATAGAACAGAAATTTCGAAGAACTCTCTTATTAATCGTTTTATCTCTGTTCAATGTTGACTGCATTACTAAAGTCAATTCAATTTAAGTCTGTTGCTTCTTAGTTTCATAAAAATATGTGGCTTTTACTTATAGGTTGAATTCTAAGTTACGTTAATGAAGTCTGTGGCAATTTTAATGATATTTATGGCAATCTCTTGATCAGAATGATCAAACTTTTATCCGCAGTATAACGTTGCATACCTTAAGTTGACTTAATTTTTTTTTAATCTTTTGAAATTTACAATAGCATTTTTTTCGTGAACTTCTAGAAAGCAACTTTTTTGGCCTCTTAGGTGGATCATTATTTTCTGCTTAGGGTCACTCATTCTAAGGTTAAATGTACTTTTTCCTGAGTGCGGCTGATAATGGCAAATAGGCCGAAACCCGCTCTTTTTTCGCGGGTGCTTTCGCCAAATTTAAGATAAGATTCCGTATTAAATCGTCTTTCCGAGATTTCAAAGTAATTTGAAATTATATACAGATGACTAAAATATGAATATGGGTAGATTTTAAGGCATTGACGTATAAACAAAAACATTAACTTCAGATTGATTACACGAAAAAGCATTGCTAAATATTAAAATTGTCCAGTTAATAGTCATTTGTTATTGTGTGGTCGTATGTTAGTATTCAGTCATATTTTTTGTGATCAATTTCATGCCTGTCATTGTTTTATTTTAAAATCTGGGATGGATTCTACTAGGAGTGGGTGGATTACTTAGTTGCAAAGTTACAAGTACTTGTAATTTCGCTCAATCCCACAAATTTCGTAATGATATCGTCCACCAAATTAATTTTCTGTTCAATGACTGAAGAATAACATCAGTTAATTATAATACTGCAATAATATTGTAATGATGAAAAGATTGTAACAGTGCTAGCAAAAAAGTATTGGCGCGGTTGGTGAAAGAATGATATATAATTTTATCATTATGGACATCTGTTTCTTGTGTTACGAGTGCTGATTGGGTGTTGATTTGCTTTGCTAGAGCTGATTGGTCGATTTCTGTTTACTACTACCTACGAACTTGCACGTCATCTTAGAATTTAATCCAAAGAGCATACCGTTTTCACTCGAAACTTTTTTATCTTTTGTAAACAAGTGAAGAAAGAATAGCCATGAAATTTTGTTTTTGTTTTCAGTGTTTACATGTACGTAATATACACAAAATTGTATTAACAAAGCATTTTCTAGTCTGGTTCGCGATAAACTTCGTTGCTGTTGATCATAAATGAAAGCTAATTTTTAGTCGACTGTTTTTCGTCGTCAAAATCGCTAGTTTTTTTTTGATGTTTTACGCCATTTTTTAGATTGGGAGATTAAGTGATAATGTCGGTTGTGTGGTAGATCATAGTCACTTCTTTAGTTTTTTTTGTCTTGAAAATGTACTTTCGGAGAGTCGGGGGCGTTAATCAAAAATCATGGGTAGTTTATTTATTATTACGTCGCCAACAAATGCTGGGCGTTGGTTGAGCGTGAGAAAGTGTCGAGTTATCTTGTTAGCCTGCTTGACAATGCTTTGGTTTCGCTAATCGGAACAATAGCAATAATAGAGTTTTTGTTTATTCTATTAACTACAATGGATATTTAAACTGATCAATAATAGGTTAATTGTTTAGTTGGTCAGACTAAGCCGAAATGGTCACGTCATTTAACATATATTATAGTTGAGCCGTTGTAAAAGTATCTTTAATTTCATCAAAAGACATTTTTTCCTGAGTCAGTCAAATTACTGCCAATGCTGATGCAGTTTGTAATGTTGGTGGTTTTCATTAAAGTTCAAGTTTTGGAGATGGGCACCGGACAGGAGAAAAAGTGTTAGGTTGATGTTGATACCTCGTGGTAACAGTTGCCAAAACCTTTTTAGACTTGTTTTAGAACCAGCTGGTTGGATAGTGGTTACAGACATCGCTAACTATGCGGGATGTAGTTCGATTCCCGGCTCGGTCAAATCGGACCCAGTGTCGCCAACTGTTCGCCACCGATGCGATGTTTCTTCGGAGCTGTGTTGCCAAGGCCCTAAGCTGTGGAGATGGGCTCCGCCAGATATGATTGTGTTTTTTTTGTACTTGTTTTAAAGAAAAAAAATATCCGGTGTAGTGTTAAGCATACGTGCGTTTTTTTGAAATTTTTGAACAGTTCAAAGTAGATTATCATTATTGGAACTTGACCGAAACCAAAATAGTACATTTTCAAAGACAAGTCTTACTCTATATAGTAAAGTTTTTGATGATTAATTTTGAAGTTTAAGCTGCAATTTCCACGCTTGTCATCTGACCTGCAGTATTTTGGTATAAAATGATACAGTTTTTTCCCAATTTGTTGGTAAATGCCAGCTGAATGCTAATCTATCGGTAATTCTTTTTACCCTATAACACGAATTTTTTTTAAAGAGACTAAGATTGTTGCTTTGTAGGCAGTAATGTACTTGATATTTTAATATAATATATATATATATTTTTTAATATAATATAAATTTGTTCGTGCGTATTACAATGATAGCTGGCGTGAGAGTGCACGGCTCTGCGAACTGGTAAGTTAAAACGTTTTCAACTAGAATGAGTTTTGGAACCGATGAGTGAGGACAGGTAGTTTTGCGCAAAAAAGTGAACTCAGTGCAGTATTTCCAACTTGAAACTATTCAGTTGTATAGCTACATTTTGATTGGTGCCAAATTTCTGTAGAGACTACGAACTCATACCTAAGTGGTAGTTTTGAGTTGGCTATGTTGTTGCGTGTTTTTAAGCGTGCAATGTAGCCAAGTCTTTTTCAATCGATAGCAGATTGGTGGTGGTGTAATCAGATTTCGTGTTTTCTTTGGATTATACACATGTGTTGCGCGACGTCCAAGTTGGTTTATTTGGTATGAACGATATGCCTCGCTCACATAATTTGAAAACATATATGCAGATAATAAACAGCAAGTTATATTACCAACAAAGTGTTTACTAGTAATTAGTGCTACATCAACCGGTTGCCGTAGTGGTAAAAGACATCTCTATCAGTGCGGGAGGTCCGGGTTCGATTCCCGGACCGGTAAATCGGACACAGTGTCGCCAAAGGCTCGCCACCGCTTTCTTCAGAGCTAGCTTGCCCCGGCGCTGAGCCGCAGACATGGGCCCCACCCCTCGTTGAAAGCTTCGACGTTATACCACGAGCATAATGAAGATTTGATTTTTAGATTTTGATAGTGTTATAGCGGAGGTGCTTTTTACGTTTTTTTTTGCGACATTCGATCGTAAAAATTGTCTACCTGATCGCATTATGTTGTTTGAATTCGTTGCATTTGCAGCATGTTCTTGTTTCATATTCAATCGGTTTTCAATCTGATACTAACACGAGGTTGAATTCTCTGATCGTGCTGATTGTAGTCGATTATGTGAAACGTTTAAGGTCAATAATTCAAGTGGGATTAACCAGGATTAACTGGCGTCCATTCGCTTATTTAGTAAATGCTTCGTATAATCTCGGTCTATTTGTAAATTGGAATTGGTTCAATTTGAAGTGACTACTGAGCATTGTGTGTCTCGTTTCTCCGGATCAAAAGTTCAGAGTTAAATAAACACCTTTGGTTTGATGGCGCTTGATGAATTTAGGTTCATGTTTAATTGTTTTCTCAAATATTATAAGTCCGTTTTCGGTTTTCGATGAATTTTGTTATTGTAGCAATGTGGCTTGAGAAGTTTTCATTTTGGTGAAGTATTATAGAGCTGTGCTGGTTCATATTTGAAGTAAATCGGCTGCCCCTAAAACAAATCTCAAACTTTTGTTGATGTGTCGTTGTAAATTTGGTCGTAATATTGTGCAGAACGAAACTGTGAAAACGCTTTACAGGATGCGTGTCGCAGTGCTCTTTATTTCCATCTTCTGCTTATTAGATTTTTTGCTTTCGCTTGCTCAGTTTGGGACATTTGTTCGATATATGTGCCAGCGAATAAAACATATCTGCGCATTGGCATCATCTACTAACAGTTACAAAAAAGTAGTAAGTGATTTCAAATTCAATCGCACAACGAGTTTTACCCAATGTCAATGAGTGTTATCTATTTAGTTGCCATGCGACTGGGTTTATGTGCTTACTTTTGCTTCTGCGATGGCGTCTACAGTTTATACTTTTAGTTTAAGCTTCAATTTTTGAACTGCTTTAGCTAGTATTGTCTTTCCATATTCATTTATTGGTCTTCGGAGCTTAGAAACTTTCCGTTTGCAGCGTATGCCATATAGGCTGTGTGTTGTCCTAAGTCACGAGATTTGTTACGGTTAATAAGTGCAATTTTTGCAAGATAGCAATGATTAAGACAGCTGTTTGGTGTAAAGAAGTTGCAGACAGCCAAGAAAGGCTAAATTAATATTCCCCTAGCGTTTCGTCTGATTTGTAAAATTTTAAGTCTTATTTTTTTGACCGACAGCAGTCATTCCTTATTATCCCTGATGCTCTGTGTGCAAGGGAAGATAGCTGCATAATGTTTTTTATGTCTTAAGTATAATTTATTCGATAATTGCATTCAAGTTTTGCAGTTACGAAAGCGGACGCTCTTATACGACTAAAACAAGTTACGTGCATTGTGCTTAGCCGTGAGAAGCTCAAAACATTTTATTTTTACTTTATATTTTAAAGAGAATCACTATTTGTCTCATACTTCGCAGGAATACGATCTATCAACACACCGAAGTGCCTGGACCTTTACCGAGCCAAGATAATCGTCATTTGAACGAAGATTACTACGGCTCATCTATGTCAGAACAAGGGCAAAGTTATGATTATTATATGCAAAACAGTAATATGCAAAGTTATCAGCAAAAGCAATATTATGAAAGCGTCTTCCTAGCAAACGAATACAATGCGAGTCGAGCCGCTCCGCAAGATGAAAATTTCCCACCGCGAGATGTCGCGCCATATACAGGTAATTTGAAAAAGCGTCGGGTCAATCGCGTTATTTCAGATCAAAGGTGGTGGGTTTGACTCTTTACAAGGTTCTATTTCATGGTGCAAAAACTTTTCAAATATTAAATCTAGCTGTGCATGAAGAAATAGCGTCAAAATTTAAATTGTTTTGTTATTTTTCATGGCGGTTACTATCGATGAAAAAGACAACGCTAAAGCTGTCTATTTTTTGCAGAAGAACGGGATTTGCATTATCCTGTTTACAACAATGCTGAATGTGGTGATGCATGGAGGGGCAGAAGTCCGGATCCAAGTGTAGAGAAAATCAGCAAAAGCGAATATCCGTCTCAGCCTATCGTGAAATTAAGAACGAGAAAGTATGCGTAATAGCTGGGATTGCTTTGTTAAATCGCCTATACCAGCCCGTTGACGGAGTGGTTAAAGGCTCCGCTAGCGGTGCAGAAGGTCTGGGGTTCGCTTCCCGGACAAATAGGACGCAATGTCGCTGGTAGCTCGCCACCGCTGCGACGTTTCTTCGTAGCTGTGTTGCTCAGGCACCACGCCGCGGAGATGGGTTTCGTCACTCGTTACACGCTTCAGCGTAATACCGCGAGTGTACTGAAGATGAAGTTGAAAAATAAAAACCTGCTGTAGTGTTACCTTAGACTTACTAAGCTTCATAGGTTAGTTGCGTTGCATGGTAAGCTAATGAGTAATCAAAAGCTACTTAAAACTGAGTGGTTCATCATTGCTTTGTAGATTAACTTCATCTCTTGACGAGTGAAATTGCATGCTAACACTTTTACCTCCTTCTTGCCAAGGGCTTTCACTTCGTTCCGTCTACAATTAATGTTCGGACAAATTTTAAGACTGTGCTGTGTGTGTCCGTGATCTGTGGCATGTTTAATTTTTATGATAAATACATGCGTGGTGAAAAAAGTTCGATGGTGTGAAAACAGTTGTGTGGTGTCTAGGTGGTGAGCGTGAGTTAATCTGTGGTATGTTTAATGGTTATGATAAATACATGCGTGGTGAAAAAAGTTTTATGGTGTGAGAACAGTTGTGTGGTGTCTAGGTGGTGAGCGTGAGTTACTGATACAGCGACATGAGTTCAATTCTGGGCGGAAGCTCAAGAATGTGTCTCCTGCACTAGTTTGCAACTTATTTTTCCTCATTTTCGTTGGTGTTTTTTTTTCTGTTCTCCACTATAGCGCTTAATATGTAGCTTGTAGGGTAATCAAGTACAGTTTGTGATCTGCACCTTTGCAATTGTTATGAATATTTTACGTTGAAGTTTGGAATTTGGAAAGTTTAACGTTATTTTTTGTATTGTTTTAAGTGAAAACGATTTGTTGTTTGCGTAGTCATTAACAATTTTCTCATTTTTGATTGGTCACTTGGCTTGAATGCAGTGACCTGGAACGATGAGTTGTGTAGCAGGAAAAATGAGCAAGCTTTGATCAGTTTTAGAAGTCCTCAATTTGAAACTGCGACGAGAGAGCTTTGCTAATTGAGTCTGCTTGTTATGGTTAAAGTATTTAGCAAGCAAATGAAAGCGTGTCGGCTGAATCAAAAACTTTCGGATTATGTCATAAATGCATCATCGGGTAGATTGTAATAGTTTCGATGTTGAAAATTTGAATCAGCGATGGAAAAGCGTTTAAAAACGGCACGTGCACCTCGTAGGCCTACGAAAACGACAAATTGTTAAATTTGAGACGAGATTGGTTTCCTTCTAATATGATTACTACTTATTGTGACTCTACCTGCAGATGCATTTAGTTTCAGATATAATCCGAATGTGTTAAGATTAAAGCGATTATATGTGTCGCCGTTGTAGCTAGACTTGTGTGTTTGTTTTATAATAAAATATACAATAGCATTGCGTCTCTTCAAACAGTGGTATGTCAAGGGTCCTTGTAAAGCGCAGAGTCCGTTTCAAAATGTAACAGCTCCATCAAAATTCCTGTTTCCTTTTCAATATCTTCCCACGCGTTAAACTTAACAAAATCAGAAAAAATTGAACTCTCTACTTTTTCGACCTAAAAATTTTGACAATATGTTTAAACATAAGGTCTGAGTCAAATAAGCGATGAGTTTTTGCTGCTTGTTGACATTTTTATCGGTAATTTTTCTTTGTTACGTGTAATAGCGCATGGCGTTGTCGAATTTATTCTCAATTATGCCTGTACTCAAGTAGGCTTATTTTGATATCTCTGTGATTCGGGTAATTACTGTTTACTCAAAGCCTATTCATGTGCGACAAGGCTCTCAGGTATCGGGTAACTAATCACAATTACGATGCAATTGAGAACATGTTTTGAATAATACCGGCACTTTTCCAAATTTGTTGACGGTGATTTCGAGGCCGACCGTAAGCATAACAACTGAACACGGACTGTTGTAAAAGAGCCAAATACAATGAAGTTGCAAGTTTGTCGTTGCAGGTAGGAGATTCTTCGACCATCTTGAAAAATTAAAAAGTTGAACTAACTTACCAGTTTAGTGCGTAGAATTTATTAGAAGTTTGGAGAATCAAGTTGAAATTGAAAAAGAATATCAGACCCTCTATCTTAACAACTTTTCGTCTTTGTTCCCTCCTAGTCTAAAACAATAACTAGGCTATATTGTTTCCGATTAAGATTTTAAATCTGATATTTGTTTATGAGAAATACATGGCAATAATTGCTTGAATTAAATGCTACTTTAAAAACGAACTTACAATAATTTTTTTGTGCAATGCCATTATGTTTCACGTTTGCAATATTTTTCCATGGGGAAGTGGTTTTAGGTACGTGGATTCTTAAATTGTGTGTGACAATGTTGAACTGCGTATAAGTTCGTTTCGTTAAAACCAAGAAAGGTATCAGCTGAACAAATCTATTCCAAAGGTTTGCCAAGTAAATTGCTTTAGCGGTTTGTAATTACAAGCCTTGATTTTGTGGATTTTTTTGCATTTTTCCATTTTGCAGCATTTGTGTTTTTTGCCAAAGATGTAATTAATTTTTGCTTCTCCAGTTTACTTCGTAATTTGATATTTGAAAAGTATGAGTCGTTTTTCGGGCCCAGTGCCTATACACTTTCCTAACTTTTGTCGGGGCTTGTACATTGGTTGTTGAAGATATGAGTGAACCGTTATTTCTTTTGCTACTTGTTCAACCACTCTATTGCCTTATGTACTTGAAGGCACTTACGCAAATTTAACAACAGTTGTTTCCCCAACACGCCCTAGGTTACTCATCTAAACCATGCGTCAACAGTAGCACTATTTGAGTTGAGGATGGAAGTCGTTTCTACGATACTTCGTACTAGCAGCAGATTTTGGTACAGAGTAGGTAATATTCAGAAGCTGTTGAAAATAGTTGAATATGAACAGAAGTTTGTTTGTAAAATGTGTTTAAAAGAATTACCGAATTTTAATTGGCACGGTAATTTATTTAGTTTTTACGCCGATTTTAATTAACAGTGATTGTGTACAAAGTAATTGATATTTTGGAAATAGTTTAGACAGGTTTGCACAGCTGAGCTTTTGCTATTCTTAAACAGTGGTATTACAGACAGTTGTACATTAATTTATACTGAAACTTTAACTTGTGATTTTTGCTTGCTGACTTTTTGGTGGCTTTGCTCTCACCAATTTTTTGCCATTGAATTTGGTAATAAGGAATAAATAACGTTAATTAGAATAGATCATTACACTCGAGCTCCTGGCTCATGTACCACAGATCTTGAAAGATTCGCAGATGTTATTCCAGATGTTTGGGTCATAGTTATCTGATAGAAATTGTGATTGCAACATTGGTAGTTGTAAAACTTTATTGCTATTAGCTAAAAACAATTTTACTTACAAAATGTTTATTGTAAGTCAAAAATCGTATCCAGAGCCGTGTGTACGAAGAGCAAAAGCTACGTTATGCCATCATTTGTCTATTGCAAGGTAGGTGCAATATCGTAACTATTTTACGGCAATAAGGTTTATAAAGTCGTAGTGCAATGTTAATGATTATGTCATTTATGCCAAAGGTTTGTTGTAGCGGAATAAAATTACTTTGCTTGGTTATTGGCGTGTCATAAAATAATATGACCACAGTCACATGTGTTTTATATAGAGACTGCATTGCGTCATGCTATTTTAGGTACACCGCTTTCCTTGTGCTACTCGGTAAGGTAAAATGCTATGTTGGTTAATAGAAGTTTGCGTGTGAAAATGTTGAGTTTTGCTTATGAATGATATTTTAAAATTCTTATTTGTTTTTTCTGGAATAAGCGTGTATTTTATAAATAGTTTTTGTGGAGTTACTGTGAATTTATATACATCAAAACTCGTGAAATAAAAAGAGCATACGGCGTGGGCAACTCGCCCAAACCGGACCCTCATTCAAATATCAACCTCTAGCTCTATAAATCCGATCCCTAAAACCGATTTGGAACGCCGAGTGCGTCAGGCCTAGTTGTCCTGCGGCGAAAAGTCCTTGCCCAAAATAAATGCGTCGAAATGCGGTATGCCAGAGTTTGAAAATGCTTCGCTTGGACTTTTTACGATAATTTTTATACATTAATTGAGAAGGCCGGGTCAAATTAGATTTCAAATCCTTTACATAACTTTTTTCTCTCATTTTGAGTATGCACATGCATTTCGTACAAAGTAGGGTTAAATTGACTAGACTAATACTAAATAGGTAGGATATATCTATTAGTTTTAGAAGACTTTACACAACGGTTTAAATGCCAATAAGGTCATTCTCTAATTGGTTGTTTTTTCTGCTAATTACTGTGCGCATCTTCTCCACACCCATTTCCGGTTGTAAACTACTTAACTGCTCCCGATCCATTACTTGTTTTTAATAAGTCCTGTCTATTAGTATTAATTCTTAGAAGTCCTATGTTAAATCAACAATCAGTTTGCGTCGTAAATAGATTTTACTGTTATCATTTCTTCACTTGGAAGGTGTAAGAAACAGAACAGAGTTACAACTTCTTTAGTTGTTGATCAAAGCCATGCATATTTTGCTCTAAAAATTGTCTACTGAGATTAACTAAATACATAGATATTGCTTTTCGAGAAGAAAAATTTTGATTTAGTTGGAATTTTCGTGAAGTTAGGCTTTTTTAATCCACGTAACTTCAGTGTGGAATGTGGTGCTTATGATTTGCTTTTAGTTTCCCATTGCTTTGCTATGTGGGAAACAATTCGATGTTTTATTGACGTCATCAAGAATTTGAGATAATTACCGTATATACCCGTGTATAAGGCGACCCCGTGTATAAGTCGATACGCATTTTAAGACAAGAAATTGCATCATTAAAGGTATTACCCGTGTATAAGTCGACTCCGCAATTTGCGAATATTTTGGAATAATTACTAGTAACTTGAAGCACAAATCGGGTACCTGATTGAACAATTTAACACGTGCATTAAGCAATCACGTGTTTGCTACCGTATACTGTGTACTTTAACATATTTGTATATTGCATGTATGCCAGTATTAATGATGTATGGTAATAAAGTACCGCTGATAATGGAGTTTTCTTTTCATACCACGTACAACTCGACTCAGCAGCAACATGTCCAAAACATTACCCGTGTATAAGTCGAACCCTGAAATTTTACCTTAAAATCGGGTCCCAGAAACTCGACTTATACACGGGTATATACGGTATTGGGTTCTCTCAAATGATGTCCATAAATGACAAATGTATTTGATCAGTGAAACTAAGCTAGTTGATAGTGACGTACCGATACCAAAATTTTGCCCGGTTCCGATACTGAGACCGATACCGAAAAAAATAACCGATACGGAACCGATTCCCGATTCCTATCTAATGTAATACCGGTACTTAACGTAACACTGAATTTATAAAAACTGCCACGCAATGTTGCTGCTTGTTAAAATTCACCATGCAAAGATAGTGATCATAAAAATATTTAGCTGAGGGTGGACTATTGCAACAAGGGTGTGACATGGATCAAAGATTTTATATTATATAGAAATAATATCCATAATTCCTTGGCCATACTGCTTACAAGTATGTTTATAACTTCAGCCTACCATACACAAAATCGCATAGTCAATAAAATACAATTTTTAAAATCAAACCCTTTCTACTCGCTTTATTGATTTTTTGAATGAGCACAAAATATACCAATATTATTGCAAATCCCATAATTTTGAATTTCAGGTTGGTGATATGCCAAAGTAACCGATCTGAAAAAGTTAGCCTAAACACCACATGCTATTTGGGCTCACTTCTTCAAAATGTTTTTTTGCATAGCAGATAATCTTACTACATTGCTGACGCAAAAGCAACTTCAAGTTTTGTAATCCCAGTAGGCAAATATTGTTAATTTTAACCACCAAACTTCAACTCATAAATTTTGCAGATAGTCTTGCGTTACTAATTTTTTAAATTATTTTTGAATGTTTGTTGCTGGTTACTACCATTTTCATTGTCAAATCGGTTTTAAAAGAATCGGTATCGGATCGGTAATTATAGGCATTTTTGACCGATCCGATACCGATGCCGATACTCCCCAAAACAGCAATTCCTGATACCGATTCCGATTAATCGGTACATCACTACTAGTTGAGAATATTGTGCTTAGACAATAATAAAAATGATAATTAAACAGGTTCTAGTAGAATATGTACTTCATTTTTGCGTCTGTAATGGGAGAATTTGTCATTGAATTGTTTTTTACACAATCATTTCTGTACCACTTTTACAGAATAAGATTGGAAGCATGTACCTTTATTTTGCGAAATTATTTTTAAAACCCTACGAACTTCTTTCAACTTTTGTATTCTTGAATTGCACCGAGCGTCGATTCTTGTTGGAAAAATTTTGTTTTGCGACTCTCGATAAATGTTTCTTGTACAGCATTGACAGTGAAATCAAATACTTTTCAATGTTGACCAGTGAAATTAGCAATGAAAGGCTTCCAAACAGGTGCTTTGTTCCATTTTGTTGACATTATTGACGACTGTGAAAGTAAACTTGGTCAAGAGGCAAGCTATTCAATCACTTGTCCCAATGAAGATGAATAAAAAAAGCTCATATTGCTTCTCAGATTTCTCGCTAGTATTTACGCTACAGCTCAAATTAAGCAGAAAGAATTAAGGCGGCGTTTCACACTGCTCTATATTGAAGTTGAGTTGAAAGCGAAAGAAGAAAGGTCAAGATTGAAAAGCACTTTCATATTTTTTTTCATTTAGGTGATTTCGTGTTCACAGTATGTCAGTTTTGTGAGCTTTTTGCGAGCATTGAAAAAACTAGTTGAGCTTTTATATATGATCTCTCTAAAAAAGCTTTTAAAATTTTAGAGATTTTTGCATCTGTAATGACATCGGTAATAATTTTTATTCTAGTTTAAACTGGTTAAATCCGGTTCGTATTGTCAACGTTTCATTGTTGAAGTTGTAGTTTAGCATGTCATACAGTTTATGGATAATCATAGTTTGTTGTACGTAATAGCTTGCATTGCGTTAGAATGTAGCTATTAAAAGAGTCATAGCTTTGTACGTGTTTTCATTTGCCATATGCCATTGTACCATAAGGTTTTCAATGTTTACCAAACACTTACGATAGCAATGGAATGTTCAGGCAAATCGATAAAGTCCGCTGATGTCTGGTGCGGATTTTAAAATGTTTTTATTGCTTATTTCCATGGGTTGTAAAATACCTTGCTGCTATTTTTATAGATGACATACGTATTTTAGATCAAGAGAATTGAGCTCTGTCTGTTCAAATCAGTTTTGAATAGGCCTAAGGTTTGCAGACGATGCATCGAGTGATGCCAAAGCTGTAACTTTTTAGAGGAGAGTTTATGCTGGCACCAACTGCACAATACCAGGGTTTTTGTAAACAAAGATGTTGGGAGCCTATCTAGACTTGATTTTTCATTATAGAGACCTGATCTTCTATCAAGGAGCGTGTGATTTTCATTTTATTGGGGTATTTTTCATCATGGCAACCCTTGTTGAGACCCTGAACACCTTGAAAAAGCTAATGGGATCCAAGTTGCTCAGCCTTTACTTGAACATAAATTACTCAGACTTGTAAAATCAGCAAGTTTAAAATTAGAATGTGAAAATGCTTTTTTACCGAGTTACATTTAGGACGATTATGTTCGAAATTCGAAATGCTGTAGTATTTAGTGTTTTACTTTGGGATCGTCAATTCTGGCATTGAATATGTGATAATTGCAGGGTGGAATTATAAGTGGCTGATATAGTTTTGGTTTCCATTTTTGCTTTGAATTTGTTTGATGCGTTAAAATTGCTACTAACCAATTTGCTATTTAGCCAAATTTGACTTCAAATTACTTGCCAATTGACCTAATTAATCTTATCAATTTACTTAATGCCCAAACCGAGATGGTACAGAGCAGATTTTAATTAGCAATATTATGTAGGTTGAGCATGACAGATGACTATCAACAGTATGAAAACTTCACCAGTTGAGAGTTTTTGGATGCAGAGACGGTAGAAATTTAGCATGTTCTGAAATTCTGAGCATGCAGAGTCAAGTTGTCGCACAAAAGTTGTCGGCCTTTTAACCTCGCTAGAAATGCCAAAGATAAAATGTGAAAAATTGCAAAAGACAACATGATGGTTCGACTATTGAGAAAAGCCTCGTCAGCCTTGCTATGCACAACCAATTCACGTTAGACTCATTCTAGACTGCTTAGCGATGTGATAAGGAGTTCCTACGGTTTGGAATGAGTCTAGCCTAAATTGGCTGTGCATGGCAAGGCTGACCAGGCTTTTCTTATAGTCGAATTGTTAGGAGTTACCCGTTTAAAGCACCTCTGAGAGGATTTAAGTCGTAAAATAGGAGGTAAGCTGGCGAGAAGTAACGCGGAAAGTGCTGAAGTTCGCGAGACTGTTGGAGACTGCTAGTAAATGCAGATTTCAAATGTGTATTTTACTCAAATTTTATGTTGCGGTAATGTAAGCTGTTTTTGTTTGGTCTCGCAGTGGTGGGTTATGAAAGACGAAACAGTCGGAACGATAAGGTTTTGTTTGCAATGTTAGTTGCAGTGCTTTGCGGTGTAGTAAAAATAGTGAAAGTTGATTCAACGCAGTGAGAAAATATCAGCCGTTGACATCTGCAAGTGAGGTTATTTATTACTCGCTCTAGTGCCTTGTTCCATTAAAATTGGTGGTACGTTTTTCTATTTTCAGCTAAGTCTTAAAGTGCGATTAATACAGAAGTCTTGCCCCTTCAATTTAAAGCGATTTGGCCTCTATTGTGTCATATTCATTCGCAGCTTCGTATTTTCTGTTCTCTTTTTTGTTTTTCATTTCACAGCCAAATACACTGATACAGTTTTTCGTGGCTTGCTAAGCTACTCTGCTAAGCAGGTTACCTTATATGGTCACGAGATTCATGACTACGTTGATGTGCGGTTCATAATATGTTTATATAAACATAATGAACTTCGTTTGTAAGCTGCATATTTGTTATAGCTAGACTGAGTTAAAGCTTTAACAATTACACTTTTGGTTATTAGTAAAAAGCTATCACAACTCTGCAGCAGTTGAAAAAAGCGTGTTTTTTTTGCATTAGTCTTGCCTGAAGGAGGATTGCAAGAATTTAATCTGTGTAAGCTTTATGGTATGTCGAACAATTGCAAGCATTACAGATTTAGTAGCGCTGTGCTTGAAAGTAAGAAGTGTATAGGCTTCTCAACTAAGGCTGGCAAAAAGTTTCACTGCAAGTGAGACAAGGATCGAAAATGAGTGTGACTCCGTTACACAAATAGTTATTGAGGTGTAAAAAGCTCAAGTTGTAAACCTAGCCCAATTTGATTACCGTCTCTGACCAATTATTTTTCGTTGTTTGAGCGGATTAGATTTGTTAGTTTTTCTTTCCATCTCTGCTGTCTTTTGCTAAGCTCACTTTAATTTATGGCCCTTAGACTTGCTTTATTGCGACATTAGGTAAGTTGCAACAGTGACAGAGATCCTGAGGAGGTTATCGTTAATAATAATGTGTATTTAGCTATTTGTAGTCAGGTCAACTTTATGTACTTCTTTATTGTTAACCAATGTTCATGCTTTCGGTTTGTTATGTTATGGGCAATTGATTTTAATGTTGAGATTTGCTTTGAATGGAAACTGGTAGGGTGAGCTGTATTAGTATATTTCATTTGATGAAACCTAATTATACTTAGCCCTAAAATGTCGTCTTGGGTGTTCCCATTTTTTGTATTGAAGTCCAAATACCATAACCAGACATCGCCAAAAATATTTGATATCAATCAGTTTGATATTGACTAAATATTCTACCCATATATTGTTTGCTTTTTGTAAAACTCAATGCTATTTGGGCACACGCGTTTGGTTTAAACTAAAGTTTTGTATAATGCATGTACCGGTACGCTCACTGTGTCTGTTGAACCTGTTAGGTCAAGATGCTGTGCTATTGTATACTTCATAGAGATTGCATATCTTGAAGAAATTTGAATAAGTACAAGCTTGTTTAGAAACATTTTAAAAATGAGCTCCAGAAACTTGAGAAAACGTTTGCGATGTTCATGAATTATTATCGCAGACAACGTCATTGTGGAATTTTTATTCATTATTGTCGTAGACAGTGGCGAACGCACGGAGTCCCTATGGTGTGCCCCACTCAGCCCCTTACAAGCACGTAAAAATCCGTTATCGCTCAAATTCTTTAAAAAAATTGTGCCTTAATGCAAAAAAGCTCCTTGAGGACCCCTCCCTTTCCGAAAATTTTCTGCGTCCGTCCCTGATCATTAGAGTAGAGTAGCTTTGTTTTTGAAATGCGAAAACGGTAGTTGTTGCTGTTGTAAGCTGCAATAATATGTCATTAATGGTTATTACGTAGATGAAGTAGCTTTTCATGTTGCTCGCTCTGCAAATCAGCTTTAGAATGACGTCAAACTCGTCAAATGTATGCAACTCAACAGAAGGATCTTTTCAATTGGGAAATTCGTTCTGTTTTCAAAATGTAACTATGCGAATGTCAGTGCTTGACGCTCTGGCTTATTTAAGCAAGTCGATACAATCAAGCTATGTTGTTCTCGGTAAATTTTGAGCCCAGCAGTTTCAGTATGTGAGTTTTATTACTCTGTTTTGAGATCAGGTACTACGACATAGGTATTTATTGCTTTCATTTTGGATCAGTTCGTCTTTTGAGTTGTTCCGAGTATTTCGAGCTGATATATACGTAACTTAAAATTGTTTGAGATTAATGTTTAACAGTTCGATCAAAAACGGAATGCGGCTGGTTCAGTGCTCAAGTTTTCATTTAGATTTAGACGTCAAAGTTAGCATTAGACTCTGCAGATGAGCAATGCAGCAGGCAAGTTCAGCTATCACTGGACAGAACTATAAACAGGTTTATACACTAGTCCAAATAGCATATTTTCGCTGTCCATAGTTGATTTCGATCAAAATTAGTGAATCTTTGTTTACATGTTTCATGTAGGTCACGTATGTTTTGTCCACATTAAGTAAAATACCCCTCAATAGTCGAGGGTGTAAAGTAATTTCGAGGCAATCCAGCCAGCGAATCTACTTTTTTGAGGTCTTTATTATTTCCAGCTGCACTTTGATAGCAGATTGTTATTTTGTAGACTGAAAATTGGTTTTAGTTATCGGTGGGTGGTATCTAAAGCTTGCTGCAAATTTTTAGTATCAACGGTTGGGCAACGTGAGCAACGCATTAAGACTTCAGGGAATCCCGGCCCCCGGGGGTGAATTTTCGGTGGGGGCATGCTCTTTTGTATATCTGGTTCCAGCGTAGGCTGCAGTTCTTTTATTAGAGGACTCGATTTAACTATTGTTAAGTGTGACAGTGTGGCGCTTCGCTGACCTGGGGGGCCATAGGCTGTAGCCTCCCATAATCCGGCCTTTGCAACGCATATCCCCTAATTCTGACCCAGATGATGTGGCTGAATAGAGATTTTTGTTGTTGGCTGTACAAAACTTGTAACGTTGTAACCCGATTGTCTCAGTCCTTCAGCACTTTTTTATCGTCAGCTTTAAGTAGGCTGCACTGTTGTGTATTCTGTAGCTTTATTTTCATTTAATAGTTCGTGAAGGCGACTATTGTGGAAGTTGTGTCTGTTGAGTAATATTTGGCTATGCCTAGGACAATTACTTTGCATAGTTTAGTGCTATCTCACGTTGTTTGCTGGCTGATTTAGCTCAGTACTGCTGAAAGATTTATTTTCCTTGACCGTTAAGATCGTCTTTCTTAGCGCTAAATTCTTTGTTTATTATTATCAAAGTTTTAAGCTGATTTTTTAAACGAAGTTTTGTAAGTTTTAGTCAGAAAGCAGCGTTTAAAAGTCCTGAAAGTCCATTTGCTAGATTGGAAATCAAGTTATTTAATTGCGTTTGACCGTAAATGAAGTGAAACGACACGTTTTATGCCTCAGACAACCCTTTTGTAATTGAAACTTTCAAGTTTGCTTAAGAAAGTTGAAAGTGAAACACGGTTGATTTTGCATAGATTGTGTGTATTTCACCGGCAGTCGCCTGGTCCCAGGCAGATTTTTTGTTGTTTTACCTTATTCCTAGATTGCAAGGGTCACTCAGGTTTCTTCAACTACCAAAAATCTCTTATTTTCGTGTAGTAATATCTTATTGTATTATGACTAACTCATGGGTCGACTTTAAGCTTATTAAATGGGAATTAAGCAGCCAGTGTACTAGGTGACTTAAAAAATGTTGAATAAACACAGTGGAAAAAAATTTTTGCTTTATGTGTCAAAATTATAATAGGGATTGGGCTGGATTCTATCTCATCAAATGGCTGAGTGTTGGTCCATCAAATGACTGGCAAAACATGCACTGTAAAACAACTAAATTCATGTCTTAGCTGTGAAGCGTTTCTTCCAACAAATTAAGTTTTAAGTGTGGTTGAAAGATTGTCATTTTTGCTGCTGTGCCGTATGGTTTATCTATGATCAACAAATAGTCGCCGGTCTTTAAAAAAAACAAAACAATGTAATCTTCATTATATTCGCGGTATTACGCCGAAGCGTGTAACGAGTGGCGGGGCTCATCTCCGCGGCTTAGCGAGTGGGCAACACAGCTCCGAAGAAATACCGCAGCTGTGGTGAGCCGTTAGCAACACAATGTCCGATTTAAACGGCACAGCAATCGAACCCATGACCTGCCTTTAATCTGGTTTGCAGGTTATGCAATGTAGCTCTGTAGCCAATGAATAATTGTTTGTATAGTAGGGCTTACTCATAGAATATACACCCCATATGGTTGATTCTGTATTTTTTAACCAAAAGCAACTATCTGATTTATCTTTTTCTTTTATTTTCAGAGCTCGTGATAAAGGCATAACGCGTGAACGACCGCGTTCATGGCATGTGTCTAAATCTCTTGATATTGAACCAAGTTATTCACGAGCAGAGATCATGAGATCACCTGAGAGTGGTTATGCAGGAAATTACGCCTCTCGCTCCCACCACGAAGCTATGCAACCATCCGTGCGTCGTTCCAGAGGTTGGCATGAATCCGGTGATTTGAAATCCGTCTACAAACCTGAAGTTACTGAACCAAAAGAAAGTATTTATTCTGGAAGCTCGCAGCGTTCTCACAGAGACGCTAGATTAAGCGTGTCAAGTTCTAAAAGTTCTGGTACAATGTCAAGTTCAAGGGGAAGTATGGAAAATTTGGTCGAAGGGGGCTGTCCGCAAAAAAATGACGTGCAAAGTTACCCCCAAATCATCCTGAGTAGTTCTACTAAATACAAACAAAATTCTCCTTCGCAGCCTCATGCAGGAATCGTCAGCCAGCAGCGCAATATGTTTGAACGTTTGTGTCAAGATTCAGCTTCTGGTAATGTTTCGAAAAGTGACGAAGTGGCCCGCTTCGGAAAAACTCGCAGAATTTCGTCCGATAGCAGCGACAAAAAAGACTACCCGAACCATCCGAGAGAAAAGAGCTGGAGTCCGATGCAGAGCGACAACCACTCTTCTGTTTCTCCTTCGTCGTTGAAAAAAGAAAATATCTTCCGGAAGCGCTCTTACGATAAGACAGGAGAAGAAAACGGAGCAAAAACGCAAAGCAGTCATAAAAACTCTTCCAGCTTCACAAAAGACACTACTTGTGCAACTAGTGATGTATTAAAGCATGTAAATGCAAAGCCTTTCAAACAAGAACAATCTTCTTATTCTTTTGTTCCACCTCCACCCACAAGAGATGAATCAAGTGCAAAGGCAGTGAAAAACCACCACCGCCACTCCCAGTCTTACTCAGCACTTTCATCAGCGCCTATCCAGGTATGTTTAAAACATGATGTGATTGTTCTTTAGCAAGTAGAACCGCTACGGTTGACTACAATGAAAGTTATAAGAATCAACAACGAAGCGAATAGCTGTGCAGCAAGAAATTGTACGCCAATCTAAGCTTTTGCTTGGCTGACATAACTGTTTCGCGTCATATGTTGGTCCAACGATTGTTATCATTACTGGTTTGCATTGATTGCAACTAATATATTTTAAAAAATATTTACGCTGGAATCGAAAACGCGTGCCTAGTGCAATGTCTCATCTTATGCTTAAAGCGTTGAGGTTTCGCTGCCGTATTTCCTGCTCTTTTTTTTGAGACTGTTTTTCTGTGGCTTGATTGATCGTAAAGTCGTTTTGATGGATTACGTAGGTTTTGCTTGAAATGAGAGGTTATATATTGCTATTGTTTTTTAGAATGCCAGTCCTGCTGCATATTCAGCTATGCCCTACTCTAAAGAGACCACTGCTTCAACTAAATCACCAGAAAGGACCACTTTTGTCAACAATTTGGTTCATTCAAAAAATATCCAAGAAACTCAGTCTTTAAACCGGCGCGAGCGCTGTTTTGGCGTTGTGGCAACTGGTAAAAACGGCAATGTGGTGGCCGCTAGCATGGCAGTAACTTCAAATCCAAAAGAGTTTGACACTCAATCACTCAGGTCAGAAAAATATGCTTCGAGACTTGAAAAAAATGAAAAATCTCCGAAAAGTTCCGAAATTGTTAATACAACATCGTATGCTCCAGTTGATGTCCAGCGGTTGCAAACTGATCCGGATTATTCAAAAATTGGATCTGCGGATCCAAAAACGAAAGGAAAATATGGATCGGTGTGGAAAACTCCGCAAGATCATCGTCAGGCTCGGTCTACGGATTTCACGAACTCTCACTGGAATGAACGGATTATAAGCCCAGAACAATCAAAACTATCGGTATTCCGTTCCAACACTCCGCCAAAATCCGAAAATCCGCATTTCAAAAGCACTTCACCAAAAATCGAAAGTCCGAACGAATCAAATCAATTTCCGCCCACGGATTTACCATCCATATTACGATCCCTGCAAAACACTCAACAAGGCGATCGACTGTATAAAAATTTCGAGTCGAAATCTTCGCCTGACGATTACGACAAAGTCTGGTTTTCAGAGGCGACTAAAAGGTCAAAGGGAGGCGACGAGCAAGCACAGAGTGATGAAGTGTGCGCAGATAACAACAAATCCAACAGCGCTTACAAGTAAATTAAACATCAAAGCAACTTTTTAATGTTGTAAATCATTAGCGTAAAAACTAATTAATCTCAATAAATGTTACTAGCGAACACGAAAAGGCTTGTGGGAATTGTTTTTAAACGTCTAATTTCAGCTGTTTGGTTATACCGCAATCTCGTATGTTGAGTCGAAAATTTGAGGCTTGATTTCTTGGTCCGATTATTTTGGCCACTGGAGCTGACGAAGGGGTTAAAAATATCATTATTGGCGCGGAAAGTAATGAGTTCGATTTCCGGGCTGGTTAAATCGGACACGCTGCCGTCGACGGTCCGCAATCGCTGCGACGTTTCTTTGGAGCTGTGTTACGCAGGCGCTAAGTCGCGGAGATGGGCCGGAACTCGTTACACGCTTCGGCGTAATACCGCGAGTATGATGAAGATGTGATTTTGGTTTTTAATGGTTACTGTTGTGATGGTTATTGTCGTATAGCGCAGCAGTAGGTGCGCTTTTGAAATTGCGACATGCTGCATCGGGTTACATTTGTGTTAGACATTTTGTCACCAAACATTCTCTGTCATCATCAGTTTACTTGCTAGACAACTTTTTCATGTAAACAGTTTTACAGGCACGTCGTATGAACTTTGCGCTGTGGACGTTATAGAAACAATTTAAACGATTAAAGCAAAACGGTTGAAAGGTCTAAGGTCCATTTATCCATAGATTGCAATTGGTCTCAAATTCGCTGATCTAAGCTCAATTTCACGCTTTCTGACAATGCTGAGCGTCAAGCAGAGAAGCTTGGTTGCAATTTTGAGCCTTAGACTTGAATCTAACCATTTTTCTCCCAACAAATCTTTGCTTTTTTGGTTACTCTGGTGGTTGCTGATGACGATAATAATATTGTAGAATTCTTGATGAAATGTGTAAATTTTTAACATTTGCATCCCCCAATCTTTAATGAAAAGAAATTTAAAACGAGAAACTAAAATTACTTATCACCGCAGAAGCAAGTAAAAGTGCTTACAAATTGCTATCACTCGAACAAGGGATCGAACCACTGTAACTTTGACCATTTTTACTGTAAGTGTTTTTACTTGACTGCCTATGACCTACAATTTTGTTTTTAGGAACTGGAAAAATCAGTTTAAAGAAGTGGATTTAGACGAAGTTGTTGACGACACATGTAGCCCTCAAGATCGTTACGTCTATGATATAAAGGATATGTCTAGCAAGGTACTACAATTATCGTCCTTGTGGTTATTGTACGTAGTTGGTATGCGACAAATTGTCTTAATTTCTGTTTCCTTTTATCCAATCAAGTCTAGAAATTAATTTTGAGTATTATTTCATCATTATGTCATTGTAACCGAGTAATATTACCTTGATAACGCGTGATTTTTAATAACTTGTTAAGTTTATTAATTATTTCTTTATCTTGCTCCATTTTTTTGAATATATGAAATGGTTAACTTTTAGTAAAATGTTACCTAGCACTTTTTGATAGGCCTGTACCTACAGTATGTGTTAGTCAATGGTACTGGTACGAGTTTGCTGAAGTGAATGCAGTTAAATGCCTTAATGATAACAATCAAGCAAAAAAGAGAAGAAAATGTAATTTTTTGTGTGAACCATCTTTCCTGGTAAGCTGTTTCGCTCCAAGGCCTCTTCAGGGAGTCATTTTTAAAACAGTAAAGATATTGCGATTACAATAATTACAGGAAAAACTTATTTTAAAAGGAAAGATAAAGCCGCAGTAATTCTTATAACTAAACGTTTCAACATGCTGTAGATTCGTGTGTCATCATCAGGTTTTGCTTACACTGCTGAGGATGACAGCTGGATTTATGTTGTCGAAACGTCCAGTTTTAAAAAATTTTGTGACTTTGTTCTCCCTTGTTAATATTGCAAATGCTGATGTATGTTGCTGGTGCATTTCGAATTTTGAGGCAAATTTTTATCTGAACTACGTTATAGTAAATTGACCAATTTCGGTTTACTCATGTTCATAATTTATTATGACTCTGTCACCCGGAGAAAAATTACCTGAATGCTCTGATTTGACCTCTTTGGACCTGTTCAGCAGTTTGTTGTTGCTATGATATCAATCCATTTTGTATTGGATTTGCATCATGTATTGTGCAATGTGCATTATTATACGTTTTGAAATGTAAGGTTAATTTGCTAAGTGCTGATGAAGTTTTCAATCATGCCAATGAAATTTTGTGGTAAATATTTTTTCAGCATGCTGTAGATTTTGTAGTTTAATTTTTCCCAAGAATCTGGTTTAGCGTTTCAATTTGTTAACGCAAATTAATTTTTATCTATACGTTGACTGTGAATTGTTTTGAAAAGCTTGCAAGTTAATAACTCTATTACGTTAAATAGGAAATCATTACCAATAAAATGTTTTCATTTTCACAAAATTTGCACTGTTTTCGTTTTTACCAGAAACAAATGAAGTAAACTGGCTGGTTGGAGGCGCAATGCAAAACCTGTGGCACCTTTGTTTCAATTTCACTGCGGTTGTATTCAGCGGATTGCTTAATGATTGAGCATTTACACAGCTGGTTAAGCTAAAAAAACGTTTAAGCCCCAAACAGAATTTAATCCAAATTTGTTGTCTAAACTATCTAAATGTTTAGGTTTTGCGTGTTACGTCATTCACGAGGAAGGACCTCGGAGTGTCTCCGTCTTTGCAATCCGTCAGCGAAAAACGGAGACGATTTGCGTATTCTTCAGACAGTCTGCCTGCCGATCAGCCCCCGAAGATATCGCATAGTCGGTGAGTTTTGTTTCGCGTGTTTAGGTAGCAATTAAGCCAGCTGGGCCTTCAAGTTTTCGGAAAAAAATCAAAACATCTTTATACTCGCGGTAGTACGCCAAAGTGTGTGACGAATGACGGAGCCCATCTCTGCGGCGTAGCGCCCGGGCAGCACAGCTCCGAAGAAACGTCGCAGCAGCGCTTGCATTTTGGAGCACAAACTGCTGTTATCATACTACAAAAGATGAAAGTGAAATGGTCTTTTTTACAGCTGGTAAACTATGGTTAGATTCAGCAGATAATTAACGGCAGTACATTCTCCGCTAGTAGAGCAATACGGAGGATCCAGGTGCTATTGAAGCTTGCCATTAGCATCTCGACATCACGTAGTCAATGTGTTTGCATTAAGATGGTTTTAAGTGAAACTTGGCCTATTTGGTCATTGGTTTTCTGAGTGTTAGTTTATGTTAGAGCCTGTCTTAGCGTTCATATTCGTGAATCTTTTCTCTTTCGAATATAATTTAATATCATTCCATTATTGCAAAGTGTAAAGAGTCCCTTCAAAGACTTTACGTATCGTAGATTTGTTAAACTACAGAATTCATCGTTCAATCTGCACGTTCTTCAAATAATGAAGCTTCGATGACGATATGAAATACTGGAGGTTTTATGTTACCACGACGTTATAATCAGTTGCGCAATGAACACAATAATGTAGCTCTGTGGGTTGGAGCGTATTAATTACAACCAGGGCTTCGAACTCGCAAAATTCGGTGTTTTTTGCCGAACTCGAACTTAATGTCGAAAAACAAAAGTTCCTGAATTCGAACTTGGACTCGATGTCGAGAAAAGTCAATTAGTTTTGAACGTATTCTAAACTTGACAAAAAGTGCTTAAACTGAGCCTAAACCCAATAAAAACTGCTTGGACTAAGCATAAACTGTCAAAATTACTGAATACGAACTTGAACTTGTAAAATTTAAAATGAAAAACTCGAGCTCAGCGTGCAACTGCGTAGTAAACTCGATCTCGTATAAAAATGTTTGCTAGTTTGCAGCTTTAAATTCAACCAATTTAGATTGTTCGATTTTGGTTCCATTATTTTTCAAGCTTGTTGTCGCGTCCTTGGGTAAGATGCTGTATAATGTTTTTCTGTCTGGCAGGTTCTTTACTAATAAGTTGCACAAAGTACACGTTAACTCAAAAACTCGCATGCAGCAACTCTCTGCGAGTGTTAATCCATAGTCCATTGCGCTCGTGTTGTGTTTTTGTCGCAGAAAATAGAAACTGAAATTTATCATTTCAAACTTAAACTAGCCGTTTCGACAACATAAAATCAGCTGTCATCATCAGCAGTGTTTACGACGCAATATACTGTTGATGATGAAATACAAATTTCGATAAACATTTGTGGTGTAAAAGCGGACTAGCCATTTCTACATGCAGAGACAAAGCTTTGTAAAAAATCGCTAGATTTATTTGCGCGTAGTCTCAATGCCATGTACTTCTTGCGCTACTTGTCTTACAATATTTCAAGACTGTTTACACTTGCACTGATGTGGTCCACAGCAAAACTTGCCGGTCTGAATGCATTTAGTGAGTTGCCAAAACAGGTTCAGGGCAGTTTGTTATGTAAACTCATTCAAGATTGTTTTCGCATGGTTAACTTGGTCAGGAACCGGTTGCAACCGGTTGACAAAACATTGCCATCAGCGCGGGAAGTCTGAAGTTCGATTACTGGGCCGGTCAAATCGGACAGCGTCGCCAACTGCTCGCCACCGCTGCGATATTTCTTGGGAAGCTTTGTTGCCAAGCGCTACGCAGATGAGATAAGCCCCGCCACTCGTTACATGCTTCGGCGTAATACTGCGAGTATAATGAGATTATGATTTTTTTGATGCCATCTTGTGTCATGAGTTTCAAATGCTAGCAGTCCAGCCTTGCAGGCAAAGTTTCTATAATTGCGAGCTTTTTGTGGTTATCGTGAGTGACTAGTAGCTCTTTCCAACACTTGTCAGCCCTCACTGAGAATCGACTTCAGAGCTTTTGCTTATGAACCTAGAAGATGCTGTTTAGCCAGTGTCAGTGTAATTTCGCCAACCACAGAATGTAATTAACTTTTTCTACTTAGGTCTCGTTCTCACGGTAGCGAGATCGATGACGAAAGCGAGACAACTCTCTCAAATCGTTCAACCGCAAACAACAACTCCCAATCCGTCAAACCTCGACCGAAATCAGCCGGTGTCATTCGCACTGCTAACAGGTAATAAACTGTGATTTTGAACGCTTTGCATTGTTTTGTATCAAGAGCATGTCTTATAATTGTTTCTATGTGTTGTGAAGCTTGTTCAAAGTTGATATTTGATGTTTTTATAACTTCTCAAAACGCTCTTGACATTCTTAACAAATGCCAAAAACAACTTTCATCTCACGATGCTTTGTACCTAGAACTTTTATAGATGCTTCAAAATCATATTTTTGTCAAACTTTTCCTGAATGAACTTGATAACGTCATATTGTTGTGATTTTAGTTGCTTTCTTAAACCAGTGTGAAAAAAATCTTTCTTGGAATGTTTAAGAATGAAATAGCTTTACTCATGTTCATTGCTCTTCATTTTTTCAAGAATCAAAATCAAATCTTCGTTATACTTGCGGTATTACACCGAGCGTGCAAGGAGTGGCTAGGTCCATCTCCGTGGCTTAGAGCCGGGGCAACTCAGCTCCAAAGAAACATCGCAGCGGTGGCGAGCCGTTGGCGACACTGTGTCCGATTTGACCGACTCGAGAATCGAACCCCGGACCTACCGCATCGTTAGCGGTGTTTTTAACCACTGCGCCACCCAGCGGTTTCAAAAAATTGAAATTGTAAGATTTTACCGGCCTTACGCTTCGTAAATTTTTTTGTTTCCGTGATTTGGTTAAACTAGAAATCTAATCCGGGTATCCTTTTTTGAAATGCGATTGTATTAATTTTCCAATTCGTGTGATTTAATTTTTCGCTTTCTCATGATTGGATTTTCTTGCATGTACTACTCTATGTTCAGGCATGCTCCCGTAATGCGGGCCACTGTTGTGCCTTCTAGTGGCAGGCCTACTTCATATTATTCTAGGAAATCGGAATCTCTTCCACGAAACTCTCTGCCGAGGTAGGAAGATAATTGAAGAGCAGATATTTTATACTTAACTCATAAAGTAATTTTCTCATGTTTTTGAACAGTTTTGTGTTTTTACGCATATGGAGTTGTGTGAGTTTGGTCAAGTTGACTCATGTCATTATTGGATTTGAATATTAAATTTAAACTAGAGCAGTTTTGCTTTTTAGTTGAATGTATGCGCCCATGTATTGTGCTTGGTTGTGCAGGCATAAGCACTTTATCTGTGGCCCCCTGTCCTTGCATTGCACACAGCTCATTCTGCAATTTGAGCACTTGGGCAGGGGTGAAGATTTTTGTTTGTTAGTACCACAAACGAAATATTTTTGAAAGTTTTTAAATTGATTTTGAGGATCTTCAAGGGTGAAATCCTCTGATGAGACCTGTCAAGGTCAAAACAGCGGTTGTCTGGACATTGTGTCATACAATTTCTTTCGTGTGACTGAAAGTTTTCCATTTTTGCATAGTTTTGGCTGGGATAATCTCTCTTCTCCCACGCTCAGCGTGAAGTCTCCTTCACCCACCAGTCGATATCCTGCTCCTGACCCAATCGATCCTCCTCATGGAAACCACGCGGAGAAAATGAATAAGAAGGAAACTAGGGACGCAGTGATTGATTTCGTTTCCAGAAAAACTGGAAAAAGTTTTGAAAAGTAATAAAAGAGTTTCTGAGCTTTATTTATTGTATTAATATTGAAAATTACAAGAAGTATTGCAAACCAAAAAATCTTCGCTATACTCGCGGTATTACGCCGAAGCGTGTAATGAATGGCTGGACTATTCGCGGCTTAGTGCCTGGGCAAGATAGCTTCGAAGAAACGTCACAGCCGTGGCGAGCCGTTGGCGACACTGTGTTCGATTAAACCGGCCCAGGATCAATTCCCAAACTTCCGCACCAATGGCGATATCTTTAACCACTACTTTATCCGTCTGGTTATGTTGCAACCCAATTTACTTCCCATTTTTAATGCGAGCCACGCTGCCACAGTGCTTGTTTAACTCCGGTTAGAATAAATTTGCCTAAAGCATTGCGTAACTCCGGTACGGCTAGTAGCTACTCAATCGCTTTGACTGACTTAAAATTCGATTCAAGATTTCTTAGTCCAAATATGCTAATCTTCACTTAGTTTTCCTTACACGGAATCGCCAAGTTTTGACTAAATCCACTTTTTCAGTGATCATCCACCTCGCCATCCTCTTCCCAGGAATCTCCACTCTTCCAAAAGCGAAGGAAATTTTATGCAAAGATCAGTGAGAAACGAAGAAAATAACAAACTAAAGTTAGTCGATAAAAATGCGATTTTTGTTCAATTACGAGAACTTTGATGCATTTGTTTTGAAGTTAAACACATCTGTAGTTTTTTTTTACTGTTTTAAAAGCAAAAACGAATTGACACGAAAAGGTGTTTATTGTAAGCGGCAAGTTGGCGCAGTGGATATCGCTATCGACGCGGGAGGTTTGGGGTTCAATTACTGGGCCAGTCAAATCCTCATACAATATCGGCGACGGCTCGCTCGCCACCGCTGCTCTGTTTATTCGGAACTATGTAGCCCAGGCGCTAAGCCGCGGAGATGGGCCCCGCCTCTCGTTACACGCTTGGGGGTAATTTCACGAGTATGATGAAGATTTGATTTGCTTTATTGTATGCAATCCTGCTGACACGAGTTACTTCGGTTACATTTGTGAGTTCATTATTCTTTATTCTTTGTAGATCTTCTAGCGATATTCGCTTGTCATCCATTGAAAATGAAAACAAAAAGAACGAAATTATATCAAACGAAATAAATCAACGATCAAGTCCAGAAAAATCATTGGCTAAAATCGAAGAAATGGGAAAACGATTAACGTAAGTCAATGAATAGACTAAAACAAAATTAATAACTGAGTTAGTTGAAATTATTAAGATCGAAATTCAGCACTTGAGGGAGACTGCGAAGTGAGCTCGCGCTTTTCGAGTCAGCAGCGGCCCGGTATATATGTCATTTGTCGAGCACAATCGTCTGCGGTCATGAATCGTGCCCGTCACGTAGGATCGTGCACCTGCACGCGGTGCCGCTAGGCCATGCCGCTTACACCGAAAAAGGCGCTGATATATGTAAGAATATTGGCTTTGTTACGAAACAACGACTGCGCAGTAAGCTTGCTGGCTGACAAAATGGCCTGTGTAATTATGGTTGACCCATACCGAAATTCTTTGTTTTCGTGCGGTACCATGATGCAAAGGTAATGCCAAAAAATTTATTTTAAGGTTAATTAAGAGTCTTGAAGCCTTGGTTAATTTGATTTTCGAGTTTGGTGGAAATTACTTATCCCATAATTTCATAATATAAAAAAATAATGCACTGTGCATCAAATATAAAACGACGCACAATGCCAACTTTCTTCATTAAATTCTCGTAATATACGAAGTTCTCCGGTAGTATGGGCAATTTAGAACTTTTTCGGGTAATTTACTATCACTATGTCAAGTGGGGTATTCTGATAACACACATTGGAAAGCTGGTTTCTGTGTCAGAAGGGGTTGCTCTTGTAGCTAACTGTAAAAGAGTTTAATTCCCTTGAAACGATTTTGGCAGTTGTGTAAGAATTTGTAATTTTTTAGATCTCATGAGCAATCTTCATCTTCCATCTTAGACGAAGAAGAGCATTTTCACCTTAGAACAAGCACGGAGCAAGCTTTGTCCATAACTTCAGGAGAAAGATCGGCTTCGTGTGACAACCTGACTGATTCAGGATTAGGTAAGTGTAGAGAACTAACTCCCGGTTGACTTCGTGGTTAGAGGCTCCGCTGACGGTTGGGAAGCCTGAGTTCGAATCCTAGGTCGGTCTAATCGCAGTGTCGCCAACGGCTCGCCACCGCTGCGGCGTTTTTTCGGAGCTTCGTTGCCCAGGCGCTAAGTCGTGGAGATATGCCTCGCCACGCGTTATACGCTTCGGTGTAATGCGGTGAGTATAATGAAAGATATTTTAACGTGAAAATAACTACGCAGCAAAATTTTTATGATTTGTATTTTGGTGTTGCTGTAAAGTTTGGTGCTGCGCATAGTGATAGAACATTCTATTTAAGTTTTGTTGTGCAGTGCATAATGCGAATGCTACTAAACTTACCTAGTACTCGTTTATCCCGAGGCTCTTTAAGCCGGAAAAATATTTTTCTGTTAAATGGCGCTGTGGTCTGTATAATGACACTTGTTAATCTAAAATTTTAAGCCGCATAACCACATGATAAGCCACATAATTAGAGCTTAGTTTTTACTGGTGCGCAGGTAAGAGCTTAGTTTTTGTATAAGAGAATTACATGTGGCGTAAGAAATGTCCTAGCTAAACATTGAACCCCTGAAACTACTCTGAAGCGCAGAGCGCCACGCTCGGCTATTGCATGTATTCTTGTGATTTTTTAACAATTTATTTTTTAGATCTGTCAAGAGCGTCACCTAGCGAACTTTGTGATGCTGATCATCCACCGCTAGCAGGCGTCGATCAGTCCAAATCGCCGTTGTTAATCGACTCTATTACAGGGAAGCATGAGCTAATGAAACCACCGCCAAGACGTCATCCTAAACAACACAGACAAAGACATTCCAACAGGTATGACAGCACCTTGCTCCAATCAGAATATCCTAAATTAAACAGCTAATCTGTGCGTATGTGGTATTTATTAGACTGTGTATTAATTATGAGCCTTGTTAACGCCAGTTGGTACTTTCGCGAGAATTTAATTTTGTGTTAATTTAATTTCATTTTGCAGATGTTGTAATTTTTATGTTTTCGATGTCTAAAAATTATCTACGAAGCGAGCTCCACAAACAACGAAGTGATAATTTTTCGTTTTTTTTTTTTTTTTCTTAATTCGCTATCTTGTACAAGTTTCACTTAAGCGCCGAACCTTTATCGTGTATTTTATGTACGTATTTTTTTCATGAAGTGAGTCGCACAGACTTACCGTTGAACTAAATCAAAACAAATCAAATCTTTATGCTTGTGGTGTTACGCTGATGCGTGTAACGACTAACAAGTGGCGACGCCCATCTCCGCGGCTAGCGCTTGCTTGGGGAACACAACTCCGAAGAAACGTCGCGGCGGTGATTAGGGGGATCAAACCCCTGATCTCCAGCATCGATAGCAATGGCATTTGAACTATAATTCTTGCGAAACATAACACCTGGCGCTTATTCTTTTTTGCAGTAGTAGCGCCTCATCTGCTACAACCATCAGTACTCTATCTTCATTTTCATCTTCATCTTCCACATCAGTGGGAAAGTTTCCTACTCTTGGTGAGGAGACGGAACAAGGAGCAGTAAAAGATTTCAATCGCCGTCAATTTCCTCATAAGTAAGATTTTATGCGTGTTTTGACTGAACTAAGTTGCTGCAACTAAGCAATGTGTTTTTTTAAGATTCAGAGGCCTCTTTCATATTATGTTAAAAATCATGAAGTTGTGTTGATGATTTAGGAAGAAAGTAAAGCCTCAGTATTTCTTAAAACTGGACGTTTTGGCAACGTAGATTCAGCCAGTGGCGTTGGAAGTACTTTTAAGTAGAGGGGGCTGAAATTTGTGTTACCGTACCAACGTCTGGGGGGCTTCGCCTTACGCCTTAAACACGCATAATGGAAAATGTGCGAACAAAATGCGTCATATTTTTGTGTATTCAGTTGCATATTTATCCTCCTATCTCGAGAAAGCGATGATTGCGCTGCATGAGCTCGCTTAAAAAAGTACGAGCTCGCTTAGGATAATAATTTTGCGAAGCACCCAGAATTGAGTCAAAAATTTAAACAAAATTTGCCTGAAAGATATTCAAAAAGCACTAAAATAGCCATTCGCAGCATGTAAATTTTCAATATTTTTCTGAGGAAGCATGCCCCCGGACCTCCTAGAGCTTTTCGTGTTTCTCAATCAGCTTCAAATTTGTTCTGCCGAAAAAAATGCACTTGAAAAAAATGTATAAATTATGCTCTCCCGCCTCTTCTTTTAAAATATTTCGCTGCGCCACTCTCCTAGAATAAGCTAGCTAGGCCTACCGCAATTCTAATTTGATATTTTGTTGTTTCACTGTCATTTGCCCATAGTTTCTATTAAAATTGGAGAAAAATTAACTGTCACATCATAATAAAGCTCTAAGAGCTTGGTACACGAAGTTACCAGAAAATCCAACAGTTTTTGCGATTTTGTTCACTTTTGTCGCGAAGTTGCAAAAGTTAGTACGTTGGTTTGATGGTATCAATGAAGAAAAAAAAACAAATAACAAGTGACGCCATAAGCCGTCGTTGAAGTGCAATAATGTCTACTGTAGTTATAAATTTTTGAAAGGGGGTCCTCAGCCCCTACCTTCCAACGCCCTTGGATTCAGCTGTCATCTTCAGGAGTGAAGGCAAGGCAGTACGAAAGTTTAGTACTGCATTGCTTACTTTGTTAAGCTATTATTAATTAAGCTGATTTCGTCCCATATTGATTGTATTCTTATGTTAATGATTTGTTGTTTCTAGTTTCGATTGCAGTATCAACGTTCTAACTAGTGAATTTTACTATGCTGAAAAACTAGAACTGTTTGCTAAGCGTTTCACGCTAAAGAGGCCTAATTAATAACTACAAGCAATAACTCACATAAAACGCATTATTTCGTGTTTTTTTAAGCGATTTTATGTGATTTTTATTGTTTTCAGGCCCTCACCGTTATCGGAACCCCATTCTAAACCACCCGTTGGCACCCTATCTTCTGGCTCCTTATCCCCTGCTCGAGCTCCAATTGATTCCGGCACCTACAGAGTGGCTAAGCGGAACAAACTTCCGGCCAGCAGATCCAAACCTACTGAAATCCACTGTTCTACAAAAACGATAATTATGACTTCACAAACAACTCAGGAAGACGAAATTTTGAATCAAGAAGATAAAGAAAACAAAGATTTTTCGAAAGATGAGGAAAGTTTTAAACCTAAGGATCCTATGGTGGAAGTTGAGGAGAACGTTTATAAAATCCTTGAAAAAGTCAAAAGGTCAGCATCAGTTCGCAATCCTAATTTTACAAAACCGTCGCAACTTCCTTTACCTCCACCCCCACCCCCCACATCATGTCCGCTAGATGACGCCACTGAGAAGCTGCTAAATGCGTTAGCGCGGCAAAGAACGCCCGTTAGTGTAGCTTCTATTTTAAACGACAGGTTAGTGAAACGTGTTATGAGTGTTCCATACGTAGACTTATAATCATGCAGTTTTTTCTAGTTATTGTGAGAGCAATCGTGTCTTTATGCATATGTTTTTTGCAGTTTTGATGTTGTTTTTCTGGAAGTAAAGCTCAGCAAAATTGTCTTGTTGAATTTGCGAAAATGCTTCCAGTTAAAGTTATCAGATTGCCGTGATATATTGAATTTATGTCTGTCATAACATCACTCTGCAAAATATTATATATTGCAACAACTTACAAGAGGATAATGCAAAACTGTGTTTTCTTGAAATTATCACATTATTCTGAGTAATTTTGACATTATTTCTAGTTAATTCAATAAATAATATGGTAATTAGCTGTTAAAATTTGGGAATTTTTTCTATCAAGCTATTTAGATCGCTGCATCTCAGTAATGTCTGATTTCGCAAAAATCAGTTTTACGAAGTCATTATTTGAAAAATTAGTACTTATTAAAGAAGCTAAGCGTGAATTTATTTATGGATAATTACCATCTTCGCTTTCGTGTGATATTACGATTTCGTAACGCCTCAAAATCAGGAACAATATTTCTTGTTTTTTTATTTTTATATGATTATGGGTTTTCGTTGATTGCAATTATTACGTTAACTTGACTCAACTGACGCAGCGCAGTGAAAGTTTTAGGTTTAAAAATACTCGAAATTCTGCCAGAAACGGAAATTAGAATTTCAACAAAAAAATTTCAGCTGAAACTACTGTATTTTCGCTTTTTTTCGTTTGGTTTTGTGTAGTGTTTGATCAGCGGGTCTATTTTGAGTGTGTGAAATAACATTGGTGATTTCTCATTGAATGTGTTTTGTTTTTACAGTCAAGAGGCTTTGTCGGCAAAGGAAAGACCCCAATATCAAAACAGTAGTCCCACTCAAGCACCTTCAAGTAATCTTAACGGCGACAGTAGCCCACACATTACCAAACAATCAAGTACGACACCTTCCTTTGACTCACAAAAGAACGTTATAAATACCGATATCCACCCGACTAGTTCCGAAAATCAACGAAACAGTACGAAATCAAACGAAGAAATTCTATCAAAAGATTACTTCAAGCCAATCCGGTTGTCACCCAGCAGTAATCCAAGTGATGCTAATGATGAAATGGATGAAAACGTAGACGAAGAACAACATAAAGAGGTAGGTAGATCAGTTAATACGCCAATACTTTGTGCTGATATACTTTGCGACGGTTTAGACGGCATACCTGCGCAGAGTCAGGAGATGATCTTTATTTAAGCATCAATTTTGGAAATGAACTCAAAAATTGTTTTCTTATAGGTAAAGGATAAAATCATTTTGGCGAACTTTGATCGTATTTTGAAAAAGTGTTAAAAGTATCACGAGCTAATCGTGCTACCAAGCGCTGTAATACTTGGGTGAAAAAAATGGAATCTTCGTTATGTTCGCGGTGTTACGCAGAGGCATGTACCGAACGGCGAGCCACATTTCTGCGGCTTAGTGCCTGAGCAACACGGCTTCGAAAAAACGTCGCAACAGTGGCAAGCCGTTGGCGACACTGTGTCCGATTCGACTGTACCGGGAATCGAACCCCAGACCTCTCGCGCCCTTGGCTGTGTCTTTAACCACTGCCCAGTTCGTTTGAACATCGCGTAGTTTTTTACTTGTTGAACAAATGCACCATGTTTTCTAGTTTTCGATTTTAATACGGTTGAACTTTTTAGTCGCTTGGGCGTTTCGCTAACCGATTAAAGGGAATGTTGGAATCTAAATTTATTTGCAATAGCCAAATGTTACTTTAAATTTCATAAAGTGATTACTGGGAAACCTATTGTTCAATATAAGTATAGATATTCTATATATTTTATATGATACATATTTTTCGTAATAGGCACTTAGTTGATCATTTCCGCTCTGCTGCCAATATGCGCTCTATATCCCTATTAGGAATGTAATAAATGTGCTGCGTACAATTTGTGTGTAGTCATATTGCAATTAATAATGCGATTGATTACTGCAAAATTTTGAAATGAGAAGCGTGGTTCATTATATGCAACTGCGCAGCGTAAATGTCTGGCATATACGTTAGGCTCTCGAGTACAACACATGCAAAAAAGTCGAAATTTGTCTGAGTTTAGCAAATCCGAAAAGCGCTTTCAAGTGAATTTTGGCAGAGAAGATCTAGTCTATTAGCAATATCACGCTGAGTTTTTAGCAGTTCAAAGAAAAAAGTAGCCTACTAAATGATTTTTAAAAAGACAGTTTTTCGAATTAAGTATAGTGCTATAGAGCAGTCTCGGTAAAAAGTTTTTAAACTTGTGTGTTTGAAGCCACTAGTTTGCTGAAGTCAAATAATTGTGTTTTTATCATTAGAATTTGTTCTACCTTAGATAAATTTTGAAAATTACAAAGTATCTATTTAACTCCCACAGCTGCCTCTAATTTCTCCTCTTCCACTGCTGCCAGACGTGTCTCTTCTTCCTTACACCACCACATCCATCCAGGAACAACATCTAGACCTTACTCGAGAAGTTATTGAAGGAGATAAAGCTTTAGCACAGGTAATTTCGTCATATTTTGCGTTTTGAGTAAACAGCAATGCGTAAGTTTTGAGAAAATTTTTGAAGGTCATTCCACTTTCTTAACCTGCCAAATTAATGAAAATGAATGTGTTTTTACACTACCATGCTGTTAGTTATCTCGAAATTAATCCGATTAAAGTTTGTTGTTTTATATTTTGTGTTAAAAGTGTGTAAAAACAATAGACTCCGATCAAAGCTGTTGATGTGTTTGAAAAACTACTTACATGGTCACTAACTTACTTTTTATAAAGAATTTCAATTAATAAATTGAACGTGAGTGTTGACCCACTAAGATTTTAACCTACAGTGAATCAGAGACTCAAACCCACGGACCATTGACGTGTTACGAGCCCAATGGTTGCGGCAGACACGGCCTTAACCACTCGGCCATTGTAATGCGATGTCGGAGGAGTCGAATTTCTCGTATATACGATAATTTCCTTTATTTGTAGGTTTTTACGACAACTAACAAAAAAACATCGGACTACATGGAAGGAATATTGTCTCAACCATCTCATGACATTATAGCAGAAGGCATAAGGTATAGAAGAAGGAAACCATTGGCCATGAACTTCGAAAAACCAGAAAACAACAACAATATTTTATTGTAAGTGCAAGCCTTACTACGAATTCTTGAATTGTTTTAGTGGAAAATATTAAAATTGTCCTGTTTTTTCTCAGATTGTCACGAATCTTTTGTTTTTACGTTAAATATTGCTTTTACTAGATGCAAAACAAAACGTTTTGCAAAATTACTTGGGCAGAATATTCAGAATTAATTCCCCGATAAACTTTTACTATCCTTATCTTCTTCAATTACGAGTAATCGTATCCTTTTCTCACTCATTTCATAATCTGTCGCGAGTTGGCAGTGCCCATCTCTGTAACGTAGCATCAAAACGGCACAGTTATCTTCATAGTCACAGCGGCAGTCCGAAGTCACTGGCAGGTTTGCCTTGACTTATTTAAGAATCAAACCCAAGTTTTACGATTCAGATGCTCAAACAATATATTCGCTATATTACGCCGAAACGTGCAGCGAGTGGCAGAGCCGATGTGAGCGGCTTAGCGCCTGGCAACAGTGTGTCCGATTTGACCAGCCCGGGAATGGCCTACACGATGTGTGCTTAACACCCGCTGTCCCGTACCTTCGCTTTTTTAATACCCAGTTGTGAGAACATGGGTTAAACAGTTAATTTTAGGTTAGGTGGCTTTATTTCGCATTGTAATACCACGTTTGATTTATATGCCTACATAATTGAAAAGGACTGAAAATTTTCTTTTAATTACCATTTAACTTGACAATATTCATCATATAGCGTCGTACTTACAGCATGAGCGATTGCTATTGATTGATTTTGTATAGATGGTATTAATTATTTATTGGTTTCATAAAATGAAATCATTTCACAATTTAGAATTAATAGCTTGTTAGTTAGTAGGGTTTAATATTAGTGAAAGTTTTGATCAACTGTTGCATTGACGTCGGGGAATTTTTGAATAAATGAACACGATGTAGTTTTTACGATAGAACGTTAATGACGTCAAAAATCACAGTACTATCATTTGCGTATGTAAACAAAAAGATTTACAAAGATGAATAATTGCGGAAATATGTTATTTTTTATTGACCTGCCCATAGCCACCCAGCTCTTTATTTTGCATGCGCTTTATGTATCTTTTCTCTTTCGTAGTAGTGACATAGATTTAGTAGCATTTATTAAAATGCTTTTACGAGTACCTGTATTTGTGTATGTACGGCTAGAAGAGGGTATACTGTGCGTCACTACGAAAATTTGTTTTTCTGAGAGCTGCTCAAGTCAATGTGTACTGTTTACTGGAGTTTGAAATTTTAAGCATATTTTTGCTATTCATTTATTCTCAAACATTCTTAAGTTCTTATTTCGTTTATGGCTGCGACAGGTGCTTCTTTTTCAAATAAAAACCCCGAATTCTTAAAACGTTTTTCACACAAAGAGAAAAATTGATAAACAGCCTTTAAAAATATCTCGAAAAATGTATTTCTTATAGTTCACAATATCGGTTTGAATTTTTAAGCTTAGTAGAGATGAAAAACGGCATCTTAATTATATTTTTGGCGTCAATTATTTTATTTTCGCAGAAACTAATTGTTTTTATGTCTTTGAGTGAAGTTATCTTCCATATGCGGGCTTTTCTATTGCGATGTTGATTTTGACTGTCAAACTCACGTGCGGTTAGTCATGACTCCACGCAGCTAAACGGCGATAATAGATTTTTAGTATAGTTACAAAATAACAGTTTCCATAACATTAACTTGCCATAGCCGATCTGTTTACCAGTTATAAATTATTTAAACCTATCAATCCGTGTTTCTCTGTACACAGATTTCTGTATACAGCAATCGAAAATAATTTTTTTACTTCGAAACTTGGCTTATTTGACTAGTAGGAAATGGTGTTGTTATCCTAATCCGATTAACTTTGAAAAACCATAGTCCATGGCAAAATTGCACTAAAGAGGCCTTAAAAGGACGGAATAGACACTACATGGAAAGGTTTTCCGAGTTTCCTAAAACGCGAGTATTACCGCCTCGAATTTTTGAATGAATGTGCTAAAAAATCAAGAAAAAATCAAATCTTCATTACACTCGCGTTATTACGCCGAAGCATGCTGCGAGTGGCGGGCTCATCTTCATGGCTTAGCGCCTGGGCAGCACAGCTCCGAAGAAACATCACAGCGGTGGTGAACTGTTGGCGACTCTGTGTGCGATTTGATCAGCCGGGAAATCGAACCTTGTATATCCAACGCCGATAGCGATAAGCACTGTGCCAATAGGCTACAGTTGTGATAGTGCTTTATCTAGAGCCAGGTTGCACAATGCACAAGTTCATTGTAAAATTGCATGAAACTGCATTAGATTAATGAGTATTTGCATTTTACTTGGTTATTCCTAATGTGTTTGTTTCGAGAAGCTAGGTCTTGAAGTTTGACGTTTTCCATTAGAGACTTACAAGTAAATGTGCTTGCCTGGCTACTAACTTCGTTTTTGATAATGCGCTGTTAGTACCTTATTTGCACTTGAATCATGAAGCTCTTTGAAAAATGTAACATTTTCTTCCGGCAGTTCGTGATAGTTCCAATGTTAAGCGATTAGCTTAAATTTTACAAATTTTTGAATATTTATTGCTTTTTGAATGAAGTAGGTGATAATATATCCCAAAATTATGCCAATTATTTCCGATTTGGCATATTCTGCATGAGCCTTGTGGAATATAATGTCAATTGCTCAAAGATTGAAATTATTCATTTTTTAATCAAGGCTTAAATGTCGGCAGTTTAGTTTCAAGTGCTTACTAAATTTATAAATCTTCTTAATGTCAATTATTGTAAGCAAATTTAAACTTTAAAATCTTGAAAAAATCTAATGCCGGGCGCAAACACTAGACGCTTGCTCACACTTTCCGAGTACGTTTTACGGCCTTACCCCGGTTAACCACAGTGATTTTCGGGTACTGTTTCATTTCGACCGTCCACCTTGGCTGGCGGCTTATCGTATGCAGTACCCAAATTTTTCACTTTCGTATCGACACACATTCTAAAACGCTTATCACCGATTCGTAACACAAATTTCACAATTTACGCACCATTATATTGCTATCGACGCGGGAAGTCTTGGATTCGATTCCCGCGCGGAGATGGGCCTCGTCACTCGTTACACCAGTGGTTCTCAAACTTTTTTAAAATAATCGACTTCGCGGTCCTTAAAGACTTTTTTTTAATCACTCACGGCTCTTTATTTCCACGCAAAATCAAGTGAAGAGCAAAGAAAAAAGGTCATTACGTCCCCAGATGTCCAATCAAGCACAATTCAGTGGGATGATTTTGTCAGAAATCCGTGGTCTCTTTGCGGTCCCCCTGAAACTGCTTCGCGGACCCCAAGGGGACCACGGTCCCCAGTTTAAGAACCACTACGTTACACGGTTCGGCCACTACGTTACACTACTGCGAGTATAATAAAGATTTGTTTAGCATCTTAAACCTATCATACTTGCAAGTGTAGGACTGGCAGTTTAGAAAGTGCAGATTTTCAGTTTTAATAATTTGAAATCGTTTTGTTGCAAAGTTTCTTCGTACGAAGCTTAACATTTTAACGATTTCAGTAAATAGTTTTTCGATTCGTGATACTTCTTGTCCTATTTCGTGATTTCAATTGCTGAAATTGAGGTCGATTAGCGTGAAATATTTAAGAGTAAAGCTCTCGACAAGGTTTTTATTAGAAAAAAATCATTAGTGGAGCTTTATACTATGCATGCAGTTAACGCCTAGCTTGGTGACCTTTTTACCTTCAAATTCTTTTTTCTGCTACTATTTAGTCCCTTCTCCTAAAATCGATTGTTAAACGTGATTTTGCATTGACCTATGTTACACAGTTCAGTGGCTGTATCGTGCTAAAGTATGAAGCCGGGTTTTCGTCAAGTGATTTTTGGAGGGTTTTGTTGTTTAATTTTCATAATTCCAGTAATTTTGGCTTACTTCCAGATGTTTGACGTCATCAAAAATTGGGTGGTGCTATGTCCTGTCGACGCAGGGTAGCGTGAATTTTAGGCGATTGTTGAAATTGTTTTTGAGATAATTGGACCAGTTTCGTTTTAGCTCGTTATTGCGTGCCGAAAAAACTTTGCTCGGCGATGATTCATATTTATTTCCGCGTTCTTAATCTTTAAAAACCATTTTTAATCTTCAAAAATGTTGCCTAAACAACACTTTTTGTCAAATGTTTGATTTGCCAGTCGCCAATGTCGCTTGTGATGGCTTTCGAAACTTCTAGTCTAAAATCAAAATCTTAATCATGGTATCACGCCGTAGCGTGTAACGAGTAGCAGGGCCCATCTCAGCTGCTTAGTGCCTGAGCAGCACAGCTTCGAAGCAAGGGTGGAAACCGAAACCTGATAACCCGGTTTTAGAGAAAATTTTTGAAACCCAAACTAAAACTGAAACCTGTTAAGCCAAGTGCTTAAAAACCTAAATTTGAAGCAAAACCGTCTTTTTTTTGAAACGTCAAAACTGAAACATATTCAAAATTTTTTAAGGTTTTAGGTTTTTAAAATTTTTATCGCTATGATTAACTGCAACGTTCTTGTAATGCCAAGCGTCAAATATAGAAGCTGTGAAAACTAATTTTTGAGTCTTTGGTTTCACCGGACCGGAATTAAACTCAAGCCTGCAATTGCTCTGCTTCTGAGGCAATTGCTTTGCTCGATTGGTCATATGAGCTGCTACTTGTTATTGTAATAAAGCAAAAGCTCCAAGAAGTAGAGCACTTAAATCATCTATGTTCAAAGCAAAATAGCTTTCTTCGATCAAACTTAAACGAAAACTGAAACCCAGAAACCGAATCCGTGCGTCGGCAAAATTGAAACCGAAACTGGAACCCATTTCTCAACAGCCGTGAAACCAAACCAAAACTGAAACCTGGCATCTGCTTTTCACCACAGCGATGCTGACACTGACATCCCGACGCCAAATAGCCAGGTTTCCACCTTTGCTCAGAGGAAACATCGCAGCGGTGGCGAGCCGTTCGCGTCACTGTGTCCGATTTGTCCGGCCCGGGGAACGAACCAGAACCTCTGGCACAGAAAGCGATATCTTAAATCACTGTGCTTATCAACGACATTCAACATCAAATTTTGTATGGAAATAAAGTTTTATCGAAGAACAAATTCTATTGACTGGCTAAGGGGCTTGGGCCCTCCCTCAATTTTTGGTTACATTAATGCATAGCTTCGATACTCCTAGATGTCCCAAACTGCAAATGGCCTTTTTTTATCTCCGAAAAAACTTCAAGATTCGCCCCGTTATTCAACATTTTGGCACAGTTAAAATGTTTTTTTGTTGTCGGGTCGTGAACTATAGTAACCTTATGAACTAGGTGTAAATGCGTACGATGCATTTTATCACAATAACCCAAAACAGCGAACACCTGTTGTAAAGTTTTAAAAAAAAGAAATGATGTTGCAATTTTTCGCAGTTGTTATGCTGGCAATAGGCATTGCCTGAGTCAAAACGTTCCGAAAAGCATAATATTTTCTCCAAACGCAAAACTATTTTTTGTTTTAATTCTGGTAAATGACCCTTAGTTAACCATGACTGATGAGTCAATGATAAAAGCGCTTATATTCCAATCAGTTTCACTACAGTAATAATAATTCAAGAGTAGGCGGACCTAAGCGCTGTGTTAATGGTGCTAATCTTTGTCTTTTAACTGCGGATTTTCGAGCCGGATTTAGTAGCAGTTTTTGTAATGAGAAAGCACCTAAGGTCTCAATCCACCGTGCGAACCTTTCATTACAGGTTAATTATTCTTGTTCACAAGCAGTTAATTTGTTTGCTAACGACGAAAACTTGTTGTAAGAAGGATTTGGGAATAGGAAATGTTTGTTTGCTTTAGTTAGGATCAATTGATGTTTTAAGTATAGTTTTCTCCGGATTCTTATTCCAATGGCGTATAAATCTTGAGATATATGAGTGCAAAAAAGCTATACATCAAAAACTAATCAAATTCTGACAATTTTGTTGAAATATGGTAGTTCTCTTAATGGCCTTGGTCTTACTCTATTTTCTTTTTTTGTCAGTGTTTTGCCATCTTGTTTGGCTAATTACTGCACATTTTAAGGTATCTGCATCGTTTATTGTGTCTATTTTTTAAGTCATTTGGTTTCGATCATGTCGTCTCTCCTAAGCGTACAGTTGTGCGGAAAATTTTGATAATTCATTTTCACTGCGTAAAAAATCGCCATTGCGGAAAGCTTAAAAATGTTGATAATTTTGTTTCTCTCGCAAAAACTTCAAAACTTGTCGGTAAGTTCAAAAGAAATGAAATAGTTGATTTAATATGTTGAACATGAATTGAAAATTAGATATGAACAAAAGATCAATGCGTCAGTTGAATTAGAACGATTATTGGCAATGCGTCATGTTTCCTAATGGGCTCACTGTAAATTCTTGTTTGTGGATGTCACGTTTACCTCTATCGAAATATATTGCGTGGCAAGACCTAATTGCTTTTTCATATCTTGACTCACTCTTGTACACAAGACCCAGCTGCTCTTATCGTAAACAAAATCCTTACCAACTACCTCATGTCGTTTAGGTAAACATTTCATCTGATAACTTTCATTGTCGGCCTTCTTCATCTTCTAGGAGGGCTCCCCATTTTCTCATCCAGTTTTCTTCGTTTTTTATTATCAAATGCTTTGCTGGTGTGTGTAAATTAGACTGTCAAGACTCCAGATGGCTGGCCAGCTTGATGTTTTTGTCAGCTGACCACTTATCTGACAATGCTCCCATTTAATACGTTGAGCGCAGGAACATAGTTCGAGGGGAGAGGCCCGACCCCCAAACATCTTTATAATGTCGCTATCCTTCCCTCCGATTTTCTGTGGCCTGTCGCCTGCTTGCATATTATTGCTAATGGTGTGTTCTGGTGGCAGCTAGACATTAGCCGTAGTACACTTGGTGCTGAGATTTTGCATTGCAAATTCCATCGGCATAAAGACTAGCGTGGATAAAAATTGAAACGCTTGTTGCTCTTGCAAAAATTGGATGCGAACAGCCACAGGTCGGTTGAGATTACGCAAGTTCAGTTATTGCATACTGCTAAGATTGGTTGAATATAACAGTCTGATGCATCGCATAAGCATTCGCGCGGGTATTCTCACCGAAACTTGTATCATGCACAAGAATTCAGTCGTATTTTCAACTAAATTACCTTTGAACTTCCGAAACTGTGCATTATTTGGTGAAGCACTTTCTGGTTGGGTAGAAAGCAAAGCTCATCGACTTAGCTCGGCTTATGGCTGCTTAGTGTCTGTTGGTGGAGGCGTGGTACGCGTCATAAATATTCAGATTGAGTGGACATGCCATGTGATACTTAGTTGAATGATATGTTATGTGTACATGTTTTTTGTACACGGCACTCGCTTGAAGCTATATTACAAAAACCTTCAAGTATTTTGCACTCGTTCGACTAGCGACCATCCACGAGCATTAACTTTGTTGCTACTTGGCTGTTGCCTAAATAAATCCAAACCATTGTTGTTCAGAAACAGGTAGAGTGAAATATGTTGGAGAAATGTCAATTTCCACTTTTTTTTATTCACTTTTCTACATTCAATTTTTTTAGAAATAATTAAAAGTCGTATGGCTCGTATGAAGCTATTTGGTCTGTAATTCAAGGATTTTTTGTGAATTAACATTCAGTTGAATTGGGTTAAAAATAGCAAAATTACCAATTGGCTTAGCTGCGCAAGAGCAAGTCTGGCTTTGCCAAATTGCTAATTTTCATACAAACAAAAAAAGTTGATAAATTTAAGATTGAATTCCAAAACATCACAAGACAAATACCAAAGTTTGAAGACAAATAATACAGAAAAAATAGGAGATTTTTTTTACCCCGCAACAACAAGATTAACTGTTTGTTATTGTTGCTCCTACTCCAGCTAGGGCAGGCAGTTATTTCCCACAATGCCCTTCTTTTTGAATGTGCTTCTCGAGACAGTACTTTATACTCAAATTTAACTTCTTAATCCATCTGCTACCCTGTCATCTTCTATTGTAATAAACATATTTTTACTAATCTTTTTATAATTTGTCAGTCCAAAAATAGATAGTTGTTGATTAGAAATTTTTCCAGATGAAAACGACTTCAGTCGTAATTGATCTTAGGTACATCATTACACTCAATCGGAAAGTTATGTGCAAAAATATTTTGATTCTTGTTAGTCGTCCTTAGGCTACGATGTGATATTTAACTAGTTTAACATTTCGTAATCAGTAGTTATTTTATAGACGCAATTATGTATCTCATTGTCTTCAAGAAATTTTCTGAAACCTGTAATTTTAAGTGCTATAACAGATGATTTGAAATACCCCTGCTAAATTACTGCACTTATTAATGTTTTTAGTGTATTAAATGACTGCCATTATCATTCGCTAAGGGTGACTAAGCATAAACTTTGCCCGATTTGTAAGTGCTTTTTGATATGTTGCGGCGCTAAAGTTGCAATGCCCTTGTAAAACTTGAGTTTCGTCGAATTTCAGCCCATACAGTCCCCTATCTCTTTTCTGTCTGCTTAACTGTTAAGTACATCGCTGGCGGTGTGGAAGATGTGGGTTCGATTCCCGGGCCAGTCAAATCAGTCACAGTGTCGCCAACGGCTCGCCACCGCTGCCACGTTTCTTCGGAGCTGTGTTGCCCAGGCTCGAAGTCACGGAGATGTGCCCCGCCACTCGTTACACGCTTTGGCGGAATAACGCGAGTATAATGAACATTTGATTTGAAAAAGGCTTCCGTTGTAAGATTGTGGTGCGGTTAGGCTTATCGCTGTTCTCAAATAATTTATTTTGCATTGCAAAGATGCGGGATAGAAAGGTTAATTTGTACCGTGTGTTTTAACGAAAACATCGCGCAATTAAAACCATTGTTATTCTTTTAACAACGGCTCATCACCATAACATGCTTTTAAGAAATAGAATTTTGTGCTGACAAACAGTTTTGTCTTCTTCATGTGGTGCCATGCAGTACTGCAATGCTATGCAATTTAGCCGATTCAGCTATCTCTAAAATAACTCCATAATTATCTTCTTGCAGCAATTATCTAAATTTCGCGCTGTCTAGCTTTGGCATTGTGTAACATCTTATCACTTAAATGATATAATCAGTCTATACAGCTGCGCAATACTTAATTAGGCTTTTACCAACTTGAATTATATGCTAGTTTCTAGAATTCAAGTAATACTGATGAATTCTAGTTCTAACTAGTAGTTTTTCCCGAAATGATCAAGGGAGTGATTTTTAAAGTTTTAAAACTTTTGAGTAAAATTTTGTATTATGAATGAAGTTTTTGTTACAAAATTTTTTGGAGTAAGTTTTGTATACTTCTAGTCCCAGGTGTGATTTAGAATAATATAGTCCTTAGTATATTTTGTTTTTATTCTCAGTTAGCTGCATAAAAGAATCTGCCTTATTTTTGTGGAACTCGTGCTAACGGCGCTTTGTCTTTTTCGGTGAAAAAATTTGGCAACATTTCGACGTGCCAAGATTTCATCTTTACTGATTGAGTATATACGGCGGTTATTTTATGTGATAACATTGTTTGATATCACTTTTTACCATGTTTGGTCTTTTCTAACTTTGTTTCACCTTAATGTCTAACAACATGCATGCTGTTGGTGTTATGTGCTCTTCTTCTTAGTTCCAAGTCTCGGAAATATAATGAATGAAAGGTTTATTTGCTGGAAATGATAAATTTAGGTGAAAATCTGTAAAATGTCAAAGATCAAAAGTGGGTTTGAATCTGTAGCTTAATGGGCTTTGAAAAGTTCAGAAATAGTTGAAACTTTAAGCAGTGGACTTGGTCATACTTGATTTATTATTTTGAATATTGTCTTACTCCGTACGCGAATTATATTGGATTAGAAAGAATTGCACGTAAACAGATTTAGCATCGGCAATTTTATTGTATGAATTTTTTGTCCTTCTGCCATCGACAGCGCTGAGAAATATTGATGGCTGATCTTTTTTTTTTTTTTTTGGTGGTCTTGTACACCAGGCAGGTGTCTCGTGTTTGCAGTTTATTTTTTGAGTAAAAATTGATGTAAAATTTACCCATAACATGTTAGTTGTCTTGTTTTTGGATTTGCGTAATGAATATCACCTGTTTTAGGTTGAAAAATCATGTCAATAACAGCTACTGTTTAGTGACATTAGTCACAATAAAATACCAGAAGTAATTCCTTGTTTCTATGTCATTAGTGCTTAAGTTTTTGCAAACTCACTTGTTTTCGAGTTTTGTTGTGAAGTTTTTACAAGAGTTACTGTTTCATGTGGCAAAATATTATGAAATACTTCATAAAATTAATTTATTTTTGCGTTAATCTTATTGAACCATTTACTAGACCTGCGTTAAGTTACCGAAATATCTTTTAAAAATTTCCGAAATCCCTCAAACTTCATCAATATTATTTTTATATAAGCAGATGGGGATAAATATCATAAGCATAAAATTGATCATTCTTTTAACAAATACAAGACATTTGCGTCAAAAACAAGCTGATTGTACTTTTACGTGTGCGTAAAACCTATTTGCGTAAAACAGTCTACTTATATGACATCATGCTTAAGTAGCACTGAAGCAAAGCGAAATGTGTCTGTTTGGTTTTATTTCATCTAAAAACTAGCTTGATTTTTCTCTATTTAAGGGTTTATTTAACTTCATTCAGTTTTATTTGCTATTGCTGCTTTCGCAGTGTCAGTTTTGGAAAAAAACTTGGTATAAATTTTTTTTGTCTGGTTATCACGCATGGGATACTTTTGCGTCAGACGTAATGACATAATCGCTACTGTTATTACGTGTAGTGAATTTACGTATGACGTAAGCGTTGCTGAGTGTCTTTTGGGTGATGATGAATCTGCATTCTGGTATCAAAGTCCAATGATTACCCCTGTTTTAAAGTTTTTTAGGGTGACGTTTCTGTGTTGCCCAGTAATGACAAATTTGTATTACAAATGCGTTTGTCACAAATATTTGTGACAACGTATTTTTTGTCAAAAACAACAAAACAAGAAAATTTAATTTGTTTTTTAGACGTTTAACGGTCGTCTGTTTCCGATTCATCTGCAGTTACTTAAATTCCTGTTTTTTTTGTTTTTTTCATTTTATTCGATTGTGGAGTTGTTATGCTGCAGAAATAGTGAAAATTAAAAAGCTGCTCGATTATTTAATTTTTTTGCGGTGTGATTTATGGTTTTGTAAAACAGCCTTTAGATTAACGATACCTTGTATAACGTGCAGCAACAGCGTTATCCTATTAACTGTGTTTTCCGATGCGAGTTAACTAGGTACCTTTGCAATAAAGTAAACAAGGTTTTTTAGTTGCTGTGTCTCGGAAGCAACAATGTCATTTACCAACCTTAGTTGCGCCATTGTGGCTTTATAATCTGCAGACGAGTTGATGCAAATCCTGCTGCATTTCCAATTCTGGCAGTTTTGCTGGATTTAAATAAGTTTAATTATTCGTTATTTATCAGCATTGTGCGCTAAAAAAATCAAAATAGCACCGTCACTGTCCACAAAAATGCCAAAACAGATCTTTCAGCTCAATGCGTGTGTAGCCTAACCTTGCTCTCAAAATCAAGTGATTGATTTTTGTTAACTATTTCAGTAATTTTATTTGTCGAGCAGTCGCCACTGTTAAAACTGATCGTATCTTTTGTGTTCGGCTATATGCTGTCATACCAGCTTAGATATCATGGACCGTTCCATTCAAGCCCTATCCCTACAGCTGCATTTGTGCTAGCTGTTTTTCCAAAGCCAATTTTCTTGGCTGCAAACAAATGCTTCAACGCTAAAATATCAAAATGTGATAAAGTCACGTTTTAAAAACAGGTGTTTTGTAGTTGATAGGCCTATACGAAAGGAACAATGTCACAAAAGGCGAAACGCACCTCTTTTGCGATGGGATCGTAGTAAACATCTCAGTTTTCCCGCGGTCCCATTTTCTTTATATAAATCATTATTAGCGTTTGCGGAAATGTCATTTCTCGCATGCTGAGGTGCTTCAATTATAAGTCATTCAATAAAAATGATATTTAAGCTTGTTACGCAACCAATTTTTGTGTTATTTCTTTGTCAAAACGTCGAGTTACTTGTGATTTTAATTGATCTTTAGACTCTGAATTATGCATTTCATCTATATCAATATTGGTACGCTTTTGAAGCAGTTGTACATCAATATTGACTAACTCTATCCAATCGGAACTAACTCATATTCTCGGTTAAGTTCAATAGCAGTTTCATCAGTCTATGAACTCGCTTCCATTCTTAAGTTTTGAGAAACGATTAATTTCTTCAACTTTGTTTGTTGTGCCCTGTAGGTTTGGCGTGCGGACGTGAATATCAAAAATTTCGACTGAAGTTTTTGTGCCATAGGCTAAGTGTAAACGCTTGCTCAACCGTTGACGCTCAGGTTTTTTACCGTATTTTGTTGGTAACTAAAATGAAGCCGTCAAAATAACCATACCGTTTGGGTCATTGTTGATTTTTTATCTTATTCTGTGAAAAAAGAATTTTGAAGTTGCATTTGAAATCAAGAAAAAATTGCCGCTTAAAATTCCAGAGTTATCAGCACTGCTACTATTAATCTAACTAAGAGACAAATATAGCTTACTCACACCCTACAGTAAAATCTAGCGTAATGAAATAAAAATACAGTTACAAAAGAGTTTCAACTGTTTGATAATCAGTTTGGTATGTTTATCAAATTCCAAAATATTGTCTCATACGTAGCGCCAGTACTCCATATTATTTGGTCAGCATGATTTCGGTAAATTACGCTTCTTGATTGTAAATATGGGAATGGCTACTGGCTAGGTCATTGTGTTTTCAAACATGGAAGTTTTGTTGCTACGGATTTGCTAGGCCGAGCGCTTTTTTCTCAAATATGCGCATGTTGAGCTGGATAGATAAAGACTGCTGCGCGCGAAATATTCGTCAGTTCTGCATTTGAACTTCGATTAGTAGGTAGTCCGCAGTTGAAGAAGTTTAATAGCTGGTTGCAAAATTATTGCATCGAGTTTGAAATATCAGTTTCATCAAGTTGTAGTTCAGTAAATAAATTAATAGTATTGTGTTGAGTGGCAAATTTTAATATTTTTTTCATTTTTGCAGCGATATTTAGACAGTAAGTAAATACATTGAATTTAAAAGTATTAAACTGGAATTCTTAACGTCAAAAAATCTTTATCATATTAAATCAACTACTATTATGGCCCCACGAACAGCACCCCGTGTTGTATACATTTGCTACCCTGCGGCCCCTGCATCACCTTCAACCTGGCAAAGCAAAACTACAATTGATTGTAATAACAATGAAACTGATACAGTTACTGTTGTACGGAGATTAAGACGGAGAAGGTAAATTTACCGAGAAATTTTGTTCAAATTCAACGTAGAAAGACATTAAATGAGCTTTTTTGCTAGCTTTTACCTCATAATTTTGATGTCTATTGCTCTTTATTAATATATTTTTATGTTTATTGCTCTTTATTAATAAATACTTTGTTTGCAGAAATGACACTCATCGAGAAAGCCTCCCTGCCTCCTCTACATACTACAAAACATCTGCGTCAAAAGGAAAGATTCTCAATTTAATGAAAGAAAAATTAGCAGATGGAGAATCCCAGTTTGAAGAACAAGAAACTTATGATGAAATCAACAGAAAAAAAGTAAGTTGTCAAAACAGCATCCTGAAATAGTTTAATGAAATACAATTGGGATGTTTTCATCTATTTTTATGGTTTTAGACTTAATTATAGCTAAATTTTTCTTGATCTTTGCAGCTTGAATTGGTGCTAAGTATCAAGAACAAACTAGATGATCTTGAGAACATGAAAGGTCTTCTGGATGTTGAAATGAGAGAAAACGAATCCCTGGGAAAGCAAGTGTGCAACCTCACCAAAAGCGTCTGCTCACAACGGGAGCAGGAAAAATTCAACATCTTCGTTCAAGATGTGGATAAAATCATTAACCTCCTCCTGTCCTTGTCTGGAAGACTTGCTCGAGTGGAAAATGCTATTCAAATGCTTCCTGTTGACGCTGAAAAACAAGAAAAGGTAATTTGATGCTTAGACATACGATTGTAGCATTGATTACTAAACTTAATGTTGTACAAGATTGACTACTTCCAAAACTAAGTCCTGATAACCATATTACGTTTTAGTTGATACACTACATTGTGGCAATAATAAATCGTTAAGAAAGTTTTATGATGCGTTTTTTTGAAGTTGGTGTCTAAATTTCTTTTTTTTTTTTTTAAGGATCTTCTTTGCGAAAAACGAAGGAAATTATCCGAACAACACAAAGAAGCAAAGCAATTGAAAGAAAACATCGACCGTCGTCAGAAGAACGTGTCCGAAATCCTAGCTCGGCATTTTGACCGAGAACAATTTGCTGATTACGAGCATTACATCAAGATGAAGTCGGCGCTGATTATGGAACAGCGAGAGCTCGACGACAAAACCAAGCTTGGCCGAGAACAAATGCAATGTCTCCGGGATAGTCTTCCCGATGAATGGCAAACGAACTTGGACAAGTTAATTGGTGAATGAGTCATTGTGGATTGGAGCACCCTATCCGTAAACGGATTATCGATTCATGAATGTCCTCGAGGAAGTGGAAAGAGTGAAGAGGAGTTGCAGCCATCCCACCGCTATATTCACAAACAACTGTGATATTTAAGTATTTATCGCTATGTGCAACAAAAACCAAGTTCATTTATCATGTCGGATATCAGACAAGTCTTCCATGACTGACTGTTACTACGAGTCCTATACCACGATTTTGGGCATGGTTGTATTTAGCCGTTGCCGAGCTCAAATTTCTTGTACCAAAAGTCAAATCGAACTGCGATTTTGAATTGGTTTTCTCAGAATTAGACCAGAAAGTCGAAATTTTTAGTCCAAAACTTAGCTTCAACTTTACTCGGCAACGGCTACGAAGCTACTGCTTTTTTAGTATTTTTTTCTTACTGTGACAATCGTACTGTTGTGACGTATTATTGCTCTTAGCACGTGACCGACGAAAGATATTTTTCTTATTTGTTTTTATCATTTAGCGTTGTTGTTTCATCAGTTTTTCTCGTAAGCCTTTTTTGTTTACAATCGAATTCTCTCGTTTCGTAATTGGAACTTTTTCTTGCTAATTTAATCTCTTATTATTAAATTATCCTGACAAAATCGTCCAAGGCTTTTGTAATGAAGCTTTGTATTAGATACGACAAGTTTCATATTCAAAACATTTGTGTTTGAACTATGACTATTTGTTAATTTTAACTGCCCATAAGCTTATTTTTTACACAATTTTCGTACGTTTTTTGTGGAATTTTTATACGCCAAACAAATATAAAATGAAAAATTTATGAAATTTGTCATGATTTTTTCCGTCGCTGGTGATTAGTACGTTTAGGGTAAATTGGTATCATCCAGGCAATCAAAATAATTGTTTCGTGAAAATTATTAGGCCTAAACGGAAAAATGTGTTTGGAAATTTTCAGTTTTTTTTATGACGTCGTACGACGTCATTTTAGAAATTAGGCATCAGAAATACGGTGAAATGGTTACCATCAATTTTTCCCAATCAATCATTTTATAGCTATTAAATATTTGGTCGTAAAACAGCTCAAATGTAACCTATTTGCAAGATAATGTTACTCTGTTACAGCTTCAACAAAAAGCTGTATCAATATTTATCTAAGGCAAGTAGGCAAGTACATCGTCGTATATTAGACAGATTACGCCTATTAGGTGGCAGTAACGCAAACTGTTTTAATTGCTTTTGTACACAGAAATATGGGTTGGTGATAGGTGTTTCTGGTTGTGTGCGGGTAGATTTTTAAGTGGGCGCACCGTCTATCCCTTAGCGTAAACACAAAAATGCTGTCTAAGACGAATAGTGATCTTTTCGTGCGACAATGTTCTAGTATCAGTGTCTTACAATGGAAAATGTTGGATATTTTGGGATTTAGACAAATGAATGTTTATCCCTAAATTACAGCCTTCTTTATGCTTTCGCTTTAACTTAACACGCAACTACTTTGTAATATAGCAAAACGTAGCACATTTTTTTGCATCAAAATAACTTTGAAAATTATTTCACACGCACATTTCTTGTCATCTTTTAGTTTGTATTGAAAAATCCTAATGGTGCCATAATACCATGCTAGGCTAAGTTGCTGAAATTGATTGTGACCCTATAGCTGTCCGATGCATATCGGTTGTCCAGTCATATAATTGGTAAATAATATTTTTAAAATGTCAACAAAGAAGCTGTTTCTTGCGTTTGTAATCCAATCAAAAAAATCAAATCTTCATCATACTCTAGGTATTACGCCGAAATGTGTGACGAGTGATAGAACCCATCTCCGCGGCTTAGCGTCTAGACAACACAGCAGCTCCGAAAAAACGTGGCAGCGTTGGCGTCGCTGTGTCCGATTTGACCGGCCCGGGAATTGAACCCCAGACCTCCCGCACCGATAGCAATACCTTAAACAACTGACTTAGCCGGCCGCTTTTTTTTTATTTGTGTACAGAAGTTAGTTGGAAAGCATTCTTTTGCTTGGAGTTTGTTTGAGCTACTGTAAATTGTAGACTAAAGGATCATTAGCAGACATTGCAATGAATATTTTGCCCAATAATGAGAGTTATGTACCCCATCTGGACCGCCTCCAAAGCTGGAGTAATTAGGTATTAACCAGTTCAAATCGGTGCAGAACTGGCGTTGCCAAGAGAATCGCGCGATGAAAAGCGTCACTTCACACAGAGGGCAGTGCTGCAAGTAGTTACTAGTTACCCGCCTGCTGTCTGGTGTGAGTCGTTTTTTTTCAAGATTTCGTTGCTTTCTAAGGCAATAAGACAGGGATGAACTTGAATTGCGAATGCTTTTATAAAATGGTTGCATTTACTTTTTTATTCAATTATTTTTTGCTGACGAATACCAAGATAATAAAGCAGTGCTACCCAGGCTAAACTCGGCTGGTAATGTTTTTGTGCTTATTCCGTCAATTAAGGCGAACATGGGTTATTTGCGACACAAAATTTCCAGACAGGTACTGGAAAGCTTGAAAAACCAGTCCAAAACAGTAGTTTGTTGACAAAAGTTGGTCAGCACAAACTTTCCACCTGCAAGTTTTAACACGAAAACAATCACAGTAATTGTAGGTTTGCAATCTATGACGCTATTAAAATGCGAGGTAAATTTGACAGGTACTTCAAAAATCATGGTCTGGTACAACCGCCCAAAATCAAAATCTGGGCCACGTGCAAAAAATTTGTTGGGAAATTTTTGCAATTAAGTACCGGTATGAGCTACAGCAGCTGTTTTCTTAATTCTATTTCTATCGCGTAATGTTATTAAAAATATACTGTATGTTAAAATTTCCACCATGGCACAATCAGATAATATGCTCGAGCAAATTTGGGTAAGCACCCGCTGCAATTGCTAATAAAATAAGTTAAAGTGTGAAGTGACCCCGATTGTCTAAACTACTGCAGTTGCTCTCTTTTATCTGTTTCTCAGTACCTTTCGATTCATTAGTGCAGATTGCGCATTGTGCTGTAGTTTTACTAGTTTTTGGCTAAAACAAAATTACCCGACGAAATGAGTTCCGTCGCCCAAGACGCAAGAATTAAAGAAAGGGGTAGGAAAAGCTGCTAGTGTTACTTGTAAAGCCTTCAGTAGGGCCTACGATGTAGCTCTATTGGACCGGCCTTTAGCTTAGTTTTTAAGTGTACACGCTATCGGTGCGGTAGGTCTGGGGTTCGATTCCTAGGTCGGTCAAATTGGCACAGTGTCGTCAACGGTTCGTTATACACGCTTCGGCAACCGGCGTAATACCACGAGTGTAATGAAGATTTGATTTTTCATTTTTTGATGACTCTATTGGGAATCAAACCGTGGATTCACGGCTACAAAGCGGATGCTTAATCAGGACGCTTATTCAAACTGTTGCAGTTCAAAAAGCAAAACTTCATTGGCGTAACTGTTGACCGGTAATTTTTTATGATGTACCGTAGATTTCTAGATAGACAGCTATTTTTAGCTTGCTATTGCTAATTACCGGTGATTTTGTGCAGGGCGGTACCTTTTCTCTTTGTGCAAATTCCGGGCACGCCTCCAATCTGAAAGATAATTTTTCACAGATAATGAAAATCGCGACCATAAGTAAATAAAAAATGGCCAACTCCCTACATGGGAAATCTCGTTTGTCCTCAATTAAACTCTGATTGGGATCCAACTCAGCATAAGTTCACACACCTACACGTAGAAGACAATAAGGAAACAATAGACTGTGTTGCATAGCCATCCAACGTTTCCATCAACGTATATTGCGGTAATATTTCTAAAAAAACAACCTACGCCGAAGCGTGTAACGAGCGGTGGGGCCCATCTCCGCCGCTTAGCGCCTGGGCAATACGTCTTCGAACTCCGAAAAAAACGTCATAGCGGTGGCGAGAAGTTGTCACAATGTAGCGATTTGACTGGCCCGAGAATCAAACCACAGACCTCCGTCACCAACATCAATGCTGTTTCCACTACGCTAGTAACCGGCCGATAATTTACAAGCCATGCCTTCAATGATAAGTTACTTTTCTTGTCCAACCAATCATTCGCTGCATGTGGAAATAATACTGCTTGTTAGCCAGCAATTTAGCGGAAATAGGTCTCGTCTTTTTCGAGATATTTGAGAGTTTTTTGTCACAAAAACGTGTTTTGAATTCCAGTTTTGTCAATTTTTGTTTTGAGTGTCAAATCAGTTCGAATGCTTGCAATAATTACTCTCACCAAATAAGGAAAATAGTATTTATCTAAGGTGACAAGAAAAAAACGTTATTTCCGAAAAATAGAAATACTGTGCATAACAGCCCATCTTTGTGTGCGTCATCATTCTGCTACTAGTCAAGCCCCCAAGATTTTAAGCTTATTTGGAAGTCACGCATCGCTGACCGCAATAGAAATTTGCGGTTTTCAGCGAAAAAGAATTTTCTCAAATCTTGTTTGCGACGATCCGTACAGTTGAGTTTTTGTAACAAAAAATGAACAAAAATTCTTTTCAAATTAGGGAGTATTTTTTCCAAACTTTGAAGATTAACCAAGTTTGGCAATGCATATTGCATTCGCTAGTAGCTACTACTGTGCATTCACATTTTTTATAAGCGCTTGCATATTCCTCCTTTTTCGTTTATTTACGTTCTTAGATCTAGAAAACTTTGCCGAGAAAGTATCAACAGCAAGTGGTCTACCTCTAATCAGCGCATTATGTCATAGGCTAATTTTTTTTCTAAAATTGCGGTGACAGTTAAGATTGCTTTCAGGTTAAAGTTAATATAACTTAGACCTCAAGAATGCTTTTTGGTAATACCATGATTTTTTTGTACTATTTAGCAAGTTTGTGTCGTATGAGCTCACGCAACTTTCCGAAGACCCCCCCTTTTGAGAGTTTGCTGTAAAAAATGTAGATAAAATTATGTACGCCAAAATCAAAAATTCTTGACTGCTGCAAAATGGTCTAATGGTGCTGCGCAAAAGTGGCAGGCAGATAGCGGCAGATTTATCGTTACGAATCCCATTCCTGAAAATTGGGCCGCAAATAATGCATTCCTACCGAGAGGCTGCTGATTTGAAGAACGTTAGCTCACTTCGCATTCTTCCTCAAAGTGGCCTGCTTAAAGTTTTTAGTTCAATTTATCGATTCTTTTCAAAAAATTGTGTCTTCGAGAGACAAGGCATTTCATTTTTAATGGAAGTTACACTTTTTTTTTTTTTTTTTGACAAATCATTGTCATTTTGAAAAGCTATGACGTAGTTACGCTATTGATGAAATCGATGTAGCCATAATGCTTGTCTGCTTGAAAGAAGTTGTAAGCCAGAGTTTAACCAAGCTTTTGCTAGTCCCTCGCAAATATTTTGAAAAATGACAGCTGCTGCACGTACAACCTTTGAATGAACCGTAACATTCGACAGATAAGAAAAGTCGCTAATGCAATATTTTTACTTTGTATAGCTGAGTAGTTTTTCATCCGGCCTAATTTAAAGAACAGCCACAAAACATTTTGCAAAATTGATTATCTGGCAGTGTTGCAATTGAAGCCTCTGCAGTTTGAGTGATTTCAGTCCATGCGTGCCAACTAGGCCGTAATTGAAACCTTGACATATATATTTGACCTATGTGTACCCTCTCTGTAGCAGTCTTCGTTTTGTAAGTTGTGATGTTCTGCCGAAGCAACCTGTAATAAAGCGATAATTGTAGACAAACACGCTAACCACAGTTTATTTTGATATTTCTGCAACTATTTTCGACTGCTGGTTAGCTATGCGGGAAAATCTTTGCACGAAACGGGTAAAGCCGATGAGTCAGCTGGTATTAGAAAATCGTTAATTTATAAACGAGATTATGGGCTAGGGTGTATTTACGGATAAATATTTTGCAAGGTGAAATAACATAAATGCTTGCAGTGTTGATAATTTTCTATGCTATTTAAGATTTTTAACTGGTTCTTCAAAAGATTATTGGCAGCGTGGCGTGGTGGTTCGGAGCGTCGTTTTTACGACGACCATATCGCGAGGTTGATGGTTCAGCTCCCACCCAAGTCTCGTTGCTGCGTCCTTGGATAAGATGCTTCACGATAATTATCTCTGCGTGGAGAATTCTATCAAGCAGCAGATTAAAGAAGTCCGAAGCAAAATTCAAGCGGAAAACTGGGTAAGGCAACTCCAAAGCGAGTTTGTATCGGTCTTACGCAGGGCTGGGTGAACTATGGCCCGCGAGACCATTTTATGTGGCCCGCGGGCTCTTACAGAAATATAAACTCCTACCGTGAATCAAGACTTTTTTTTGCTCTTCACTGATTTTCAGTAGAAAACAGGACATCTGAGGACGTGTGTACTTTTTTTGCTCTTCCAATCAGAGCGGCACTCGACTTCAAAATTTTTTCAAATGCGGCCCTTCGTGTGAAGAGTTTGCGAAGAAATCAATTAAACGTTGTGTTTCCGAATATAATTGTTATTTTACCTAGTGAAATGCTTTGGATCCACCCGATTGTAGATGTACTGGTTCAAGACATGTCTTTGCTATCGGCGCGGGAGGGCTTGGGTTCGAATTCCGACCCGTCAAATCAGACACATTCGCCAACGACTCGTCGCCGATACGACGTATCTGTGCTGCCCAGGCGCTATGCCGAGGAGATGGGCTCCGCCACTCGTTACACGCTTTGGCGTAATACCGCGACTATAATGAAGATTTGATTTTGATGCTTTGACTCCGTTACAGTTCGCAGTTAACTCAATGTCGATAAGCTTCAATATGTGATAAAATAAATATTCAAGAAAAATATTTTTTGAAATTGATTTGTTGGCTGGATAATGAATTCCCTACCTATTCTTTATCCGTATCTATTCTATTTTATTGTAAATTCTACAAACACAATTATACAACATTCAGTTGCTGTAGATACGCCAAAATAAGCCAAAACAAAAATGATACCATAGGGTTTAGAATACGATTATAGTTCCAAACTTACACTTTTTTCTTCTTTTGTTATGTTAGCGCGGTTATAAGGCTTCTATGCTTCAAGGAATTGAGCGGTAGCACTGATTTTGAACCGAATATGACGTCTATGGTTGTTTGCATTGGCAAACCTCAATAGGTTAGGGCTATATTTGTCTGCAGCCGAAAAAAAGAAGTTTCTTCTTACTTCATTCTTTCAATATAGTAGTTGACAGGGACTTGTCATTATAGCTAAATCATCAATGCTATTTCGGGTCTTTATCTGTGTTAGGATAATGACAAACCACGTTTAATCCTCTTTTAAGCAAACAGTATATCATCTCTGCGACTTTTTTAGCACTAACGCTAACACCAGAACTACGTTTTTGATTACTTTTTAAAAAATTTTTGACATTTATGCACACAAACCGTTAATGAAATTACAATAACCATATTTACAGAAAAACTATGAGGAAGTTGGATTGTTATTTAATGAAATTATTTGCATTTGCAAGCGATAATAAAAAGATGGCAGTCATTAACTTTCTAATTTCCGATATTTTGCTTTTCAGAAATTTTCAGTTTTCTGTCATCAATTACAGTTAAAAAAAATTGAAATATCCATTTTCAATTATTTTCAAATAGAATCTATATTTTCAAATAGAATCTATTTGAAAAGTGTATATTTCTCATTGAAGGAAACGTCTCATTTGGAGATGTTTTTATTTACTGTGGGTTCGTTATTTTCAATTAAGCTGTCAAAACTTTACATCAACCATGCTCTCAAGATATGTTCGATTTTAGCATGCAATATTTGTTACATTTTTCTTGTCTCATTACCTAGAGGACTTGTGCCATACAATACTAGTTTTACAGCATAAATTGGATTAGTCCACTCCCAAATTCTCGGCAGGTTTACAAGTAGGTTACCAATTCATATGTCCAGTTTAAATGGTTTCAAAAGCCAGCGGGCTTTGTACTTCACAGATACATTTTAGATGTCATAATCACTTTTTTCATTACATCTAAAATATGATTATGACGCAGCAAGTTCGTGGGCTTTTAAAACCACTCGAACTGGCCACAGGAACAGCAGAAATGTCTACGGATTTGGATTAGAATGAAATTGGACCAAATTTTGGTGACTTTTCCAGATTCAGAGCGGATTAAGATTATAACTTTGTGCCGATTTGGTTTGGACCGGATGCGGATTTTGGATTCATCCCAACCGTCCGATTTTTGAAGGATAACGGTGATCACACCGTATTAGTTAGGATTTGAATTTGATACTGATAAAACTTCGGATTTTGACTTGAATTTGAATTTATGATCTCGGATTAGGATATTGAAATATCAAATTCGAACTTTTCTGGTGAACAAGGTAAAGATGAACCCTTTTCGGTTGCCCCCTGTGCCAATTTGATTGTTAGAGGCAACGTGATGAAATCATGTAACGCTAAATGCTTATGCAACCAACCCACTAATAAACTTATTTGAAGGAAAATGGATAGCCTCGACGTAAAATCCGTTTATTTCTCGACGTCGATTTTCATTACGTCATCAAACCACGTCCGCACTCCGCAACGCTCACTGTAGTGTTGATGACTTAATACACTTTTCAAGTGGGAATCGAAACGAGAGCCTATTATTACTGTATTATTTATAACGCAAATTGAAACGTAATATAAACCAATCTAGAAAATTAGAAGTTACAAATTTGTGATACTTGCAAACTGGAAATAGCATAGATGTGTTACTTAAATTCTCTTGTTTTTTGATAAACTGCAACAGATAAGCAAATAGATCGACTTTTTGCCTTTGGAACGCTTTTTAACGGTAAAGGTTTCACATTCTTGTCAGTGGCGTAACTAGGGTACCCTGCGCCCGGGGGCAAAAGGAATTCTGCGTCCCTGCTTTCACTCCGAATTTTGCACAAATTATAAAAATAACAGTGAAATTTGGTGTTTCATTCGAGTTGCTAATGAATCGCGGTTTGGAAAAGAACAACGAAGGAGAAAGATTAACAAAGCAAGAAACAAAGAAGAGTAGAGAGATCAGTGACGCATTCAGGATTTGGAAAAGGGAGGCCACAAGCGAGGGTTTGGGGGCAAAGCCCCCAACCGCCGTAAACTAAGGGGGTCTGGGGGCAAAGCCCCCAGCCTCCAACGGATTTTTAGGGTTTTTACACGAAAAACACTCATTTTAGCGAAGTTTTTTTGTCGAAAAAGGACACACCGGTGTCTAAAATTTTAACAACACGTATCGGTATCCACAACGCCAGGGCCAAAGATGGGGCCATGGCACCGTGGCCCCCCCTGCGTGCGCCTATATGGTCTACCCATTTTTTTTAATAAAAAAAAAAAAAAAAATAGCCATGGGCGCCCCCCGGGCCTGCGCCCGAAAGCGGTTGCCCTCCTCCTCCTCCCCCCCTGTTACGCCACTGTTCTTGTTACGCCACTGTTCTTGTACGCCGCGCCCCTCCTGTTACGCCACTGTTCTTGCCATCTAATTAGGAGTAAGTTGGGGCTGTTTTAATTTCTGGGCAAGTTTTATAGTTTGTATTTTCTTCTTATTTTTTGCTTACGCTGAAAGCATTGCTGCACGAATAGTTAAAGAAGTTACTTGCAAAGTTTTTGTTTTGACTTGACCAAGCCTTTAAACAAGTCTTGAAACACAGCCGAAAAAACAGCCCAATAAATAGACTTAAAAGAATTTGATACATGTCACATAACTTAGTGTGTGAATTGTGAAAAACATGGGATACTGCAAAATGGAGATACTTAAGCCTAAGTGAATGTTTGGTAAAATTTTCTAGAGCTTGGATTTTCAGTTCAAATGCTACGAGTTCAAATTTTTTGTGAGGTTTTTATAACCTAGCTGTTGGATCGTTGAAGCATGAACGGTTTTTACAGTTAAGCACAAAAACATAGTGAAAACAGATTTGAAAATCTGAAATAACCAGAACGTTCTAAAATTTCTGCCAACAAAGCGGCAATTTTAATGATATAGCGCCACTTGACGGATTAAACGAAACACGGTAATATTCTTCCGTATAAAACTCTGTTGATATTCGTTGTTATAAGGCTCTCATCATTCAATTGAGCCAAAATACTTTAAACGTTTGTTTCTTGAAATTCGAAAGATGCAGGCTTAGTGGAACAATTGTAACATTTATGGACCTTTTCCAAGTATCTGAATCTAAGCATCGTTAAAATACGTCAAAACTATGGTCTGTGGCAGCAAGTTGACGCTAAAGTTGCAACAAGCAGAAGATGTTTTGAGGCCCAACAAGCTATAAATTAGGGTTACCACATTTTCACTGCACAAAAGGAAGACAGGTTTCTTTGAAGGTCAACACGTCTGCGGATGTCCAATTTTTCACCCAAAATTAAGTGGAGAGCCAACAAAAAACAGAAAAAAAAGGTCATCACGCCCGCAGGCCGTTGTTTGAAATGTATATTCCCAAAATTTTTGTGTTAGTATGATTTCATGTGTTTTCACTGTTCAAAATGCCAAATGGGAGGACGTTTGGGCATTTTTTAACGTCCTCGCGGGACAAATTATTAGGTAAGCCTACTAGAAATATGTCAGAGTGCTTATTCGAAAGTACCGAAACATACAAGCGAGCGGCTTTTACTGCCACTTTAGAACTGGCTTTTCAATTTGCGTTTCTTTGCCATCTAATTACCTATGGCCATATTCTGTAAAACAATTCTAATTACAAAATTAATGAAGTCTTGCGAAAGTGAAAAACTTTATTCTAGACGAAATGCGAGTGCAAACAGGTGATTGGAGATGCCATTTGAGAGGTCATCGATAAGCTATAAAGATTTTTGTATTTAGTTGCATAGAATTTATCCTCCTATAGCTGTCATGAGAAAGCGATCAAAGCGCTAGAACGAGCTTGCCAAGGAGTTGCCGACCATTGTTACCACTCTAAGATGTGGTAGTACCGCAAGGTGCCTTTTTCAACAGCTCAACTACTAAACTTGCCGGCTTGTTCTCCACACTGTCCCCTTTAATGCAGAGCGTCAAGCAGCGAAACTGTGAACACCAATTTTTAAAGTCATTGGTTTCACCCACTTGGAATCAAACCCCCGAGTCCACATCTGCAGAGTCGGAGGCGAACGCTCTTATTCGCTCTTACCGCTCGGCCATCTGAACTGTTAAGAAGAGCGATAAAATTTTTGTAAAAAACGAATGTCGCTACGCTAGCTTGGAGACATCATGAGCAGCTCAGCTGGACTACTGGCAGGGTTGCCTTGGTGGGGGGGAGCCCGGGGGGGCTTGATCCCCTTATTTCTAAAAAACTTGTTTGTAAGGGGGGCCCAGGGAGGGGGCTCTTAAAATCGGCCAAGTCCTTAATTGTAAATGTTTAGACTTTCGAGCAGAGATTCTTAAACTAGAAGGAGTAAAAGGTTTGAAAGGGAGGCGTGAGCATAGCAGTGACTTAATGATTGAACGTATAGGCCTGTACTGTATTTTCAAATCTTTTTTTCGTCAAACACCAAATAAACTTGTTTCCCCAAAACAGCTGCATCCTTCTCATTAAGTCGATTGAGACATTGCAAATATATTGTCATATTTTCTGCATGTTTTTTGTAGCACGGTGGGCAATGGCGTGCCGAGGCATCTCCGAAGTTCGGTTCCCCATGTCGGGGGGGGGGGGGAGGGGGCATTTGTAAAAGCCCCTCAATATTGTGGTATTAGACTCAGAATTAGAGGTAATAAATTTTAAAGAAAATTTTGTCAAAAAGTTGTTGAAAAAGCACTATAATAACAAATACATGCCGTAAATTGCAATTAAATTTTCAAAAAATTTCCGGGGGAGCATGCTCCCGGGCCCCCCTAGAGTCATCATTGATTTTTATTTTGCTTTAAATTTGCCCTGATTTTGCCACTCACTGAAAGAAACTGCTCGTACGAAAGTTAGGGGTGCCCATCCTAAGGAAATTTCTGGATACGTCCCTTGAAATAATGCTGCTAATGAGGAAAGTTGGTAACCGAGTCAAAAAAGCGGGAAACTGCCCTAATGCTTATAGATATCAAAGAGCCCCCATCTAGAGCTTTTTTTGGGGGGGGGGGCAACAGTGTTCACACGGCACTGGTGATGGAGCGTGGGCAAAACAACTAACTAACACCAAAGGGGCGTAACTGAAAGAGTTTAAGAACATTTGGTATGAAATAATAGATTTTTTTTGCATTATAGAGCGCCACCCTAGTTCGAATTTTACCAAGGCACCCCAGACTACTGGTAAGAGCGTAGGCTATTTGATTTCGAGGCGGGTGAAAGCAATCACTTCAAAATTGGTATTAACAGGTTTCTTTGTTGATGCGCAGCATTAAAAGGGACAGTGTGAAAAACAAGCCGGCAAAGTTTACGAGAATTGTTGTGCCTTTGGAAAAGGCACTTAGCGGCAGTGTGCGAAGCAGAAAATTTTTTTCTGGGGGGTATGTTTTTGTCTACAATTTTGCCTGAATTCTGAACCCAAATAACAAGACAATATTGCAAAAATGGTATTTATTGTTCATGGGGCGTCTTCGTTGGTTAATGACCAAATTAAATTAAGTTAGTGGCGGAGGGCGTAGGCCTACTGAGTGTTTGCATACCACCAGCATGATGGACAAAAATTATCAACGGGAGATTTTCGAAAACTGCATTAGCTTTGTTTTAGGCAGGTTTTTGTTCCATAAATGAAGCAAGGGGTTAAGGGGGAGAGCAGTAAGCTACTCCAGCGGAGTCCGGGGCGGAGCTCCGGAAGCTATAGCATTTTCTTTATTCATACTCTCAGTCTCACATTTGATATAAAAAAGTTTTGGAACCGCTGCTTTGACATATTCTTAATGCTTTCACCATGCTTTTACTAACGCTTATAAAAAACTGCTGACGTGTTTTTTTGTGTTGATGAAAAATAAACTGTTCTGAATCTGGGCAGTGTAATAGGTGCATTGCAAAAGATTGTTCTTGTTTGGTTTGTGAAGAAAGTCACAGTGGCTACAAGATATGCTGGAAAGTATCGCCGCAGTCCTTACCCACAGGCAACACGTATAGCCTACCGGTAAAAAACATTTGACTTTTTGCGATACTTATCACTGGGGGGGGGACGTTTTGGCATCCCCCCAAGACAAAATTTTTTTCTTTGCTGGGGGGGACGTCAATTTTTACTAGGGGGCAGGGTTGGAAACCGATAATGAAAAAGTAGAGAATAATTCGATATTCGATACCTCAAAAAAAAGTAGCGAATTTCTACATTCGATAACAAAAATAAAAAGTAGAGAATATCGATCGATCGATAACGTCAAATCGATACTTTTCTCGGACTAAGTTGACAGCGACAGTCTCAAGATATTTTGATGCTAATGGGAGGGGGTGGGGGGGGGGCTTCAGGTTACGCAAAGTGGAGAATGTCGGTATCGAAGGCATAGCGTATTATGATGGGCAGTTTAAAACAGGAATACCAGAAGGCTTACTCACTTTTCCCTTTTCACTATAAAAAAGATCAAATATCACTTTTTCTCTTAAATACTTTCTACCTTTGATCTTGGCCTTCTTCAGATGCTGATGACTATAACACCTTTTCTACGATGTTCGAAACACAAAAGTATTCCTACCATCAGATGTAATCTTTCAAATCAAAAAAGCTGGTGAACAAATAGTCAAAAACCACTTTATTAGCCTCAAAACTACATTGGACTACCTGGCTCTGGCCTGCGATACCAAGGGACCAAACGTTAAGCAAACGTTTTCTCGTTATATATTTCGGAATGAAATAAAAAATGACAGTGCATACGGAATTTTCCCCACGCTAACTGTTCTTATGAGGATGTAAAGTAAAATATTTATCAGCAAACACCACAAAAAACAGATAAGGTACTAAAAACAACAAAAAATAAAAACTTTTGGCAGAACTTATTTAGAAAAAAGTATCGATTAATTAATATCGATTTACCACGCGAAAAAGTGGGGAAAAGCCCCAATTGATAACGAAAAAAAAAAAGTAGAGAATTTTCGCATTCGATGACGAAAAAGTAGAGAATATCGATATCGATTATCGATTTCTAATCGATATTTCCAACCCTGCTAGGGGGTACATATCCCCCCATCCCCACCCCCTACTTCGCACACTGCTTAGCGGGATTCCCCCATCTTGGAATGGCAGACCGATAGAAAAATGGCCGGCAACTGCAAACGAATGCTTTCCATAGCGCTTTCATTGTTTTCTTGTGATTAGAGATGACACGGGCTGACTTTTTGCAACCCGGACCGCACATGGCCTGGAACTTCTTGCCCAGTAGCGATAATCGATTCCAACTCATCCCTAAAATCAAGCCCAGCCCGCTAGAGATGGCATGGGCCGCTAACGAGCCGTTAACCGGTCTCTTTATTGGTCCGTTGACAGTTCGGTTCTCTTTTTTGCTTCTAACTGGGCCGCTAACCAACCGCTACCAATTTTTGAAAATTCTTTTAATTTTCATTTTCCCTGTAAAGTGATCTAATAAGGTTCATGAAAGAGTGAGCTTTGGGCGGGCCGGGCCTTATTTTTGGGATGAGTTGCCGGGTCGGTTACCGCTACTGGGCAAGAGATTCCGAGCCATGGGCGGTCCGGGTTGCAAAAAAGTCAGCCCGTGGCGTGCCATCTCTACAGCCCGCCTAAAAAAGCCCATTCTTTTATGAACCTTCCACCACATTTTAAAGAAAAATGAAAGCAGAAACCTGAAAGGGATTTCAAAAAATTGGTAGCGGCTTGTTAGCGGCCCAATTAGAAACAAAAGATAGGATAGGGCTGTTAGCGGATCACTAAAAAGACCGGTTAACGGCTCGCAAGAGGGGATCTTAGCGGCTCAGAGTCATGACATCTTTACTTGTGATGCAGTAAGTTGGCAGCGTGGCGCAGTGGTTCGGAGTGTCGTTATTACGACGACCATGATCGCAAGGTTAATAGTTCAACTCCCAACCTAGTCTTGTTGTTGCGTCCTTGGATAAGATATGCTTCACGATGATTGTCTCTGCTTGGTGGAATCTGGCAAGCAGCAAATTAAAGAAGTCAGAAGAAAATTTAACCGGAAAACTTGGAAACAAAGGCAACTCCTGAGCGAGTCTGGATTCGTCCTACGCATAGTACCTCCGCCGCTTTCTCGTGATAGGAGGATAAAGATGAAGAAATCAATCAATCAAATCAAAAAATTAATCCGGTTAGAAATGCTTCACCATAGTGGTTTTACGATCCGATAAACCGGTACCGGTACGGTCGAAGCTCGGTAGGCACTAGAATAGACGAAGTTTTCTTTTCTGTAGGATAAGATTTGTCGCGTGACTAGCCAATTTTTTTTTCGGAAATTCAATCAACATGGGTGCAAATCGAGGGAAAATGGGGGGAATGTATCCCCCCAATAATCTGGCAGCATCCCCCCAATAGCCTATATTTCATGGAAGTGGAAAATTCTCAATACAAGCCAATTTCATTCCTCCAATATCGAAAAATGATCAGTTTTGCTAAATCATCCTCCCCAATATTCAAAAATGGTGAATTTTGCGAAATCATCTCCCCAATGCTCAACATAGATTTGCACCTTTGTCAATCAAGCGTGATTTTGGTTACGTTTTTTGAAATCTATTCTACAGACCGGAAAACTTCGTCTATTCTAGTGCCTGCCGTCGAGCTCAGCTGCTCAAGAAGTTGAAAGTGCGTGTGGAGCTCCAGCCCTTAGCGGTGTGGTGCGATGGTGAAAAGTACACTTATTTACAAGTTTGTAATTTGTATTAAGGTAATGTTCAGTCTTACGGATATCTCGTACTGTAGATGTAAGTCTTTGAGAGAACAGTAAGGCAACAAATTTTGTGTCAATGAACCGGGCGTTAGCTCAGTTGCAAAGCGCACGCTTTTGGTGCGGGAGGTCTTGGGTTCGATTCCCGGGCCGGTCAAATCGGCACAGTGTCGCCAACGACTCGCCACTGTTGCGGCGTTTCTTCGGAGCTGTGTAGCCCAGGCGCTAAGCCGCAGAGATGGGCCCCGCAACTCGTTACACGCTTCGGCGTAATACGGCGAGTATAATGAAGATTTGATTTGATTTTGAAGAACGGAGAATGAGGCCCTGGTCTAGTCTAGTTGACTTCACAGAATCACGGTGAAATCAATAATCTAAACTAGTTTACATTTTGTCGAGAGTTTCAGCTTTTCAATAATTTGTTTTCAATTGTTGGAACATCAGAATGGCTTCGGTTGGATGTTTCCAGGAAAAATTGAAGTATACCGGTACCAGTAGTCTCTGGGTCTCGTCTTGAGAGAGCCATCCATGTCTAGAATAACTCATCCGAGTAAGGCGACAAAAGACGTGGTCAACTTACTCTAGATGAGACTCGTAGTCTCCATAACACTGATAACTTCAAGTTGTGGGCTACACGGTACCGGTAGCTTGCATTTAGCAGTTTGGAGGTTATGCAGTTATGTGTAGGATCTGCTTCAGTAAGCAGGTAAGGTCTGTGGATAGCTGCAATTGTGATTTCTTAAGAATATTGGTACCTATAGTGAACATTTTTTATTGTTGGAAATGTAATACCGGTATTAAGAAGCTTGTACTAGACTAGCCTATAGGCCTAAGAGTGGTTTATTGACTGCAATGGCAAGGAAAGAATACACCAATAGATCTAGATGGAACTGTACAGTAACTAGGCTATAGACTATGGGTGCGTATATTGTATATTGCAGTCTGCTGTCTGTGTCGCAGGTCATTTCTCATTTGTCAGTACTCTTCTGTGTGGACAGTTGCACTCGGCAAGTTGCTATTGTACAGCGTACAATAATCTGTATTGCATGTCAATGGCTGATACGCAACGTGGGTCATATTTTGTATCAGCAGTTTACATTGTTGTATAGCCTAATGGTCCCACATTGTTCCTGCATATGCTGATGGCAGATCAGACACATTACTCTAGTTGAACAAGAGGTACCGGTACCACAGTTTATCTATGATTATTAACAGTGAAACCACTCTGTGTTCAGTGTCTGGAATGAAAATCTCAGCTTAGGTGTAATGTTGTCGTTTTTATCTTTATTTTAAAGCTGTTTTTTTTATAATCTACATGGAGTGTCTAGTCTAGTTTATTTGATTACTAAAATAATAGCAAGCAACGTCATTTTTATCTGTTAGACTATGAACGCAACTTGGTAGAGCTTATCCATACTTTTCTTTCCTGCATGTAGTTCAACTGGTTTAAAAACATAAAAATTAAAAATGGCAACATAATATCTGATGGTTTTTCGAAAAGCAAATAGCATTTTTGTGGACATACGTAACAATGTTTTTTTGTTGAGTGGGTCCACTGTAAGAATTATATATGTACACTGTGCCTGTACTGATATCAGCATTGTGGATGACCAACCAAGAGAGTTACCGGTACCAGTACTCAATTTGCAAATGGGCATGTCAGTGCAGTCTATCAAACTTTAAAAAGTTTGCGATGCTTTGATGTTTTTGCTGGATGCTGGTCTACAGGCTTTTAGTTGCTTGTATGAATGAAGCCGCTTCATATTACAATGGATGGTTTACTTTGAAGCCTGTGGGAATTTCCCAAAACGTCATGCTCAATGCAGACATGCGCTTACCCTGTATCCTAACCCAATGCGTGTCTAGGTTACACAATGATATATTGGGGAATTCCCACCCACTACTTTAAAGTGAACCAGCTATTATAATATAAGGTGACTTAAAAACGATTAGCGCTGGCTTTTTACTCACAATTGGTATTAATTTCAGTTGTTTTCTAACTTTGTATTGTTGCTGAGTATGTGATTGTGTGTAAGATGTAGCCATGTCTGGAAAAATCAAGAAACAAAGCGATTTTCGACAATCAGGGTTTTTGAAACCAACTGTTGCCTCACAAGGTCGTTGTATCAAACACTCAAGTCGTAGTCTTCCGGTTCCAAGTCACAAAGTAAAGAAAAAGCCTCTGAAAAAGAAACTTAAACATAATGAAGATAAGAGTATTTCGAAGTCCATCAGTCCATCTGGTCATCATGGTAGAATGGCCATAGCATCGGCTGTTGAGCTGTATGGTAATGCTTCCAAATCTGCTTCAAAGGAAGCTGTTCCTGTTTTATCAAGTGATCATCCTGGCCTAAATGATGCTAAGAAAATGTGTGAAGAATTAAAAGAGCAAATTAATGATTTGAAGTTGCACCAAGAAGTTTATGAAGAACGTTTAAAACAATCTCATTCTATAAGAAGCAGAAATTCTTGTCAAAAGTTAAGCAAAAATGCTTCAACCAGCGAAAATTTGCAAGTAAAACATTTGCACAAGTCATCAAACGTGGGTGAGCACAGCAACCATGTAATTCGTGTCAACGTCAACAGAAAAGATAAACCATTCCAAGATACCAGCAATTTACCAGAGCAACTTTCGTACAATAGTCTCTTTTACAAACCCGATGCATCTGAATCAATTATCAAAAAGTTGAACTCCGAAAGAGACAGGTACAAACGAAAAGTGATGAAACTTCAGCATGAGTTAAAAGAAATGAAAAAACAGAAAGGAGCATTGTTAAAGTCTCCTGAAATACCGCTTCATGAGCTCAGCTTCTACAATGCTGACATGGTTGGTGAAGGCCGTCTGGCCATTGTTTATGAAGGAACTTTATGCGGTAAACCAGTTGCAGTCAAAAAACTAATTAGATCTGGAGTAATGACTTCGTCTGATCGTAGCTATCTAGCAGCTGAAGCTGGATTGTTGGTTCCTTTAGAGCACAAAAATATTATCAAAGTAATGGGAGTATGTTCCGCTCCAATGGAACCCCTGATTGTGACTGAGTTTGTCAATGGAAAAACTTTATGCAATATGCTGAAAAAGTCAGGTATTGTAACTTTATGCAATAAGATATTACGCCATATTACTCTACTCTTTCAGAAAAAGCGAGTAGCTTAGTAGCATGCATTCTTGACTCTCCGAGTAGTGAATTAAAGTATCATTTTACTATGTTAATTCTTGCTGCATTTTCAGATCAAATGCTTAACAATGATCTGCTTGTGAAATTTTGCTTTTTCATGCATAATTCGTATATTACATACTTTTCATACAATGAATAGAGTGCAGCTATGGACGACAGTTTCAGAAGATTTGTATGCAGCATATAAAACTCCCTAAAAGTGTGTCATGTTTTTTTTTTATCTCTTCTGAACGGAACTTGCATTAAAATGAAGATATCATCATTCAGGCTGTCCACTCTCATTTTTTTTCATTTTCTCTATTTTTTCATGCCTCTTCATTTTTTTAATCATTTTTCATTTTTTTGCTCTTCACTTGCTTTTGCGTGGAAAAATGATCTTTTTTGCTCATTTGACGTGATTTTGCGTAGAAAATTGGACTTCTGCGGACATAATGACTTTTTTTTGCTCTTCACTTGATTTTGAGTGGAAAATTGGACATCTGCGGACGTGATAACCCTTTTTTTTGCTCTTCACTTGATTTTGCGTGGAAAATCGGACAAATATCATTTTTTTCAGCAAATTGCCATAATTGTTTTTTCATTTTTTTGTGGATAGCTGGCTGGAGAGCATGTTTCATTTAATGATGGACGTTTATTGTGCACAATTCGCATACTGCATTTTGTGTAGAAAAGTTGTTTTTTTGAATAACTTTTCCATACAACGAAGTAATTTTGAATTTTAGGAGGGAAGTTGGATCCTGCAATATTTTTTTCAATTTCCCGTGATGCAGCTGTTGGTTTAGCATATTTGCACAGTCAGAAACCGCCTGTTTTGCATTTAAACCTCAGACCTTCCAACGTTATGATTGACTCATTTTTAAGAGCAAAAGTAGCCGATTTTGGATTTTCCAAAATAAGGTAAATCAATTTGCTTGAACTTAAGGTGCTGTTTTCCTTGTTTAAACATGGCGAAATTGTGAAACATTTTTTCTTGTTCAAGACGCGATTTATCATTTTTTGATAAAACTTATGCAGTATGTTATATATTAGTGCTAGAACTTTTATGAACTTGCTTTACTTAATCTGCAGTCTCATCGAACTATTTGATGTATCCCCATTGTGGGGACAGAATTTTTATGTTTCATATCTATTTAATTTAATCTTGACCTGTGTTCTGGGGGTTTATTTAAGTTACATTATTTTGCTTGTATTAGTACTATATTTCATTGAAAAGTTAATGCTGTTGTATTTTTTTGTAGAATAGATGCTGGCGTATCAAATTGCAGTAACTTGGCTTACCTTGCTCCTGAGTTATTGAAATTTCCTGCACAAATCACCATTAAAACCGATGTTTATGCTTTTGCGATACTGATGTGGCATATGACTACAGGAAAAGATCCCATGGCGAAACGCACTGCGTCGGAGGTGATTATTGTGGTGAAGCTGTGCTTTTGAGAGGCAAGAGATTTGTAACATTTCATCACATCTTCATTACACTGAAGCGACAGCGTGTAACGAGTGGTGGGGCCCATTTCCGCGGCTTAGCGCTTGGGAAATGCAGATCCCAAGAAACGTTAGTTAGTTAGTGTTTTTTATTTCCGTACCGTCAACACAAGAATAATATACAAAAATAATATACAGTATAATTGAACAGCACGAGAAAAGGGAAGAAGCAACAAAACGATAAACGTTGTGACATGCAAGGGGAGAATAGAAGATCAAGAAAAGTAACATGAGAAGCATGGTTGCAGCACCCGAAATTGTTCATTGCAGCGGTGGCGAGCCGTTAACGACACTGTTCGATTTGTCCGGTCCGGGTATTGAACCCGGACCTCTCGCACCGATAGCGATGTCTTTAACAACTGCGACCGGTTCAATTTTTTGAACGCTATTCTATCGCAATACTCATAACAATATTAACTAGGAGTTTTGCAGCAGCCAGTTATACTACCTCAGCAGTGGGCACTTGGCAATCGGGCAGCTCAGCTATGATGCGAAACGGGAACGTTGGTGCGATTACTTGCTTTTTTGTGATTTCTTTGTGTAGTTGACCTTTTTTGATTAGATTCTAGAAATGTTGGAGCATAATCAACGCTTGCGTGTTCCTGTGAACTTGCCAAGGTGTATTCAGCAGTTAATTACATCTTGTTGGGATCCATCCCCTGTGCAAAGACCCACCTTTAAGGTAGCTATCTGCTTGTTCTGCGAGATGAAATGATGCTGTTTGGCCTGTATTTTTTTTAGTTTTTCGATCATGTATTATATATTGCCGCCAATTCTCAGCTGAGTGGCGGTTATAGCGATGATTTTTCCCATGAAGTGCTTCGCCTAGATGTAATTTGGTGGCATTGCTCTATCTGTCAAGTAACTTTATTCGTAGACAATATCTGAATCAGCGCTTAAAGAAATTTTTCTTTGCGGTGCCAATTTTGTTATGTTATACTGCAATTCTGCACATATATTGTTGATTTAAAATTTCAGATTTTCTTAGTTACTTATTTGAATTTACACGTGTAGGAAGTTATTGTGGATCTTGAGACCATGGCTTTGCCGAATGAATGGCTTACAAAGCTGAAAGAAATCGGCATTGCACGAACTGACACTTCGGACATGTGCTCAAACGCACGTGACACTTCTTCTCTTGCATCATCAATGGCGTGTGAGTTTTGAAACGTTGATTAGGAAACCACCAGCATGCATGGTTGCAATGGCGGCAATCACTGAATTCATAACTATTTCTCTGCATCTGTGATTAACTTGACTTTGTCTTATTATGAAAGGGTGTAGAAGTAAAGCTAGCACGTCATATTTGTGACGCAGTGGTTTATTTTAACTAGCATCAAAGTATCTATGGTACCTTAATTTTTTTAGCGCCATCTTATTAACCATTATTAGACCATAATTAGAAATGACTTGTTTGTTATATCTTTTTTTACTTGAGAAGTTTTAAATTTATGAAAAGCTTTGATGTCGAGTCATCAAAAAATTTGAAGAGCTGGTTAGTAGGTATGCTACATTTTGCTTTAGTATTTTCTTTAATAGACTTTGCTTTAAGATATTTACCGTTTATACTGATAACTTAGATACAATTACAGAAGTTAAATGATGTAAAAAATAATGTTGCAGCTTCAAATCCCGAAGCGGAATCGCGAGAACGTCAGGAATTTCTTGGAGAAAAATATCTGAACAGCACCAAAAAAAGTCCGGATATTAGCAGGTCAAAACGCATCTACACTTCACCTGCGTCGCCTTCGTTGCGCAGAACTGAGGTTGAAACCGACCAATTGGCGTCGCGATCACGAAATCTTGACGGAGACGTCCCGGTTTCTCACTTAAGACATAATCGTGAGAGCCCTGTCCCTGTAGATGACGTTTATTACGTCTACCATGATTTACAAAATCATATAAACACTCCAGAAATCGTACCACAAACCTCAAACTTACTTCGGGAAGACCAACAAAGCAAGCTGCCAATGTCATCCGCTGTTGAAAATCGAGAACCAAAGTCGGAAAAGCCAGTTACTTCTGAATTTGCGTGTTCTGGTGAGCCGTACTTTGGAGAAAACCGGTCGAAAAATCCGTCAAAGTTTGACAGCAAATTTCGTGATTATGTCAGTGATGCTTGTCAGGCTGAATCTGCCCACCGTGCTTATACGACTGGTTCCTATAGAGGCTGGCCTAACTTGTCAAGCTCTACCTATGCTCAAAAGAGCAAGTCTTTACAGTCATCCGAAAATATTCAAGTACGTAGTGCGGGTACACCTTTTTCTTCAACGGCAGCTTCAAGCAAAACCAGCAGTTTGGATACCGCTGTATATATTTCAAAACATTACCGACATCCTGCTGAGCCCAACCATGCAAATTCTGTGGCAGACGGGCCTGCTAGAGTATCATCTGTTCCCTTGCGTAGTCGAAGTCTTTCTTCTAAACTTGAAGCTGATTTACATAAAGGAACTTCTATTCTGAATAATGCAAAACGTCTGCTTTCGACCAGTCCTTTGCACAACGTGACCAAACCTATTTTGACCGGTGCTTACCGGCACCAACATTCAGACATCAAAGCTCTTCCTGAATATAAGCCTAGATATTTTGAGCACAAGAGTTACCCTCGTGCTTCGGGGTATGTGCACTCGGAGAGTTCCAAATCGGATATGAGCGTCGAGAGCTTTTTGCCTCTACCTCTCAAGTTACAAAATCATCAATGTCTTCTTTCAAACGAAAGTCCGAGAGCAGCTACTAAAACCAACAATGAACTTGTCTCCGGAAGAACGTCAGAACAACGTCATCATCACCATAGCAGCGGGACGAGTGAGGTAAGTCAGTGTTAACGTTTGTGAGCAGTTGTAAGTATCAGTAGTTATGCAGTTTAGTATGACGTAGTTTTCGTTTGAAATATTAACTGTGGGTTGGCGTTATGGCAATCTGACATTAGACATGGTGGGTTTACATAGCAGCGTTTAAACTATTTTGGGATTCAAAAAACTTGTTCTCGTCACGTAGCTACGTTTTAGTCGTCTTTCTAAATAGTTTTCTAAGACAGCAAGCTTATTTGTTGCACAGCACCTCCATCTATCGTGGAGCTGAAACTAATCTTGAGAATGCGATTTATAATTACACATTTTGGTTGATCAGCATCAAATGACTAGTGTTTTACAAATTGATTTTTTACAGAATATGTCGGTCGAAGCAAACTCCCATGATCACGAAGACACCGGTAAGTTGAAAGTTTGGTTTTTCATCTTGATTCGGGTTCATTTTTTCAGAGTATCGGTACATTTGTAGGGACGCCGAGGTTCAATTCTAAGTTGAGTTCAAAAGATTTTGAAATAGTATTTGTATCAGAGTAGCATAAATAAAATTTTTAAATTAGTCGTTTTTGTCTCTAAATGTAGTGAATCTCACAACTAGTCAAGAATGAGCACATTGGGAATAATGGACGTTTTGTAAGCACCACTGTATGCAAAATTACTATTGTAGCTAAAATTTTCTATATTTTTAATGCTATAACTATAAGCATGTAATTTTTGTGTGTATTTTTTATCAAAACTTACCGGTATTAGGTTAAGTTTTTATTGAAATTGATACAAATAACTTAACAATTCTGAAGTCCATATTATTTCTTTTATTATTCTTTGCAATTGTTTCGAATTCGATTTTACCGCCGCAGTGTCAGCTGTTAGATCGCCTTTGTTACAGCATAATACCAAAGCTGCGCATTGAATGAGGCCATTGTTTCGTCAACGGCTGATTTTTCAAATCATAATATTACTACAGCCGTTGATGACGTCACGTCTCTGTTTACTTTGTTGTATATCGTCGGTCTACCATCGTTTCAAATCTAAAAACAATATTTACGCAACGCTAAGCGTATTACTAGAGTATTTTAAAGCGTAAAAGTTTAGGAAATTTGCGTTAACTCATTTGTCATTACTTATTCTGTAAACATTCGTCGAAATCCTCGGTTTGCTTATCGAGTCCGCACGTAGTTTTGCGTTTTTTCAACCTTTTTTGTCGTGATTTCAAAGTAAAACAGGGTATATATCACATGCCAATGTAAACGGTTCCAAAAAGCTTGTGCGTGATTACGATGACAAAAACAGCTTCGCTAAAACGTTTGTGCAAATGCAAGAATTTGATTCAGCGGTAGGATAGATGGAAAACTTACAATCGCCCTGCCCAAACGTGCTATTTTTGTGAGCTTTAATTCCGCGCTTCTTGATTGTGGTTCCAGCATTAGATGTCATAATTAAAGTTAAAACTATGACATCGAAAAATTAATTGTGATGCAGAACCTTAACCAAGGACTGCGGGCCTACTGCCCACAAAATTTGACATGTGGGGTAATTGTTCTCTGCATGACTAATATCACTTTTTGCTTTTTTGCTGAAAAGCTGTTATATCGATTACGAGATTGTTAGAATCTAAAGTAATCGCTTTGTTGCGCAGTCCGAATCTGTGTCACAACACTTTTATAGGCAAGGAACTAACTTTTCCACCAGTTCATCGTGCTGCGTCTCTTCGCAATTTAAATAATATTGTCGACTTATTCTCGCCTTTTTGATGTTGGTGGGAATCGAACCCTTGCTTACTGCTTTCGAGACTTGGCTATTCAGGGTTTCTTACTGATAATTGTTTTTTGTTTTAGGAGTTGCGGATGATAAGTCGGATAAAGTTTCCCGGATTTTGAACAGAACTGCGGAGGAACTGCACAATGCTTCTTCCATGTTATACACTGCGTCAGAAGAATTACGAAAGCATAAACTGAGTGGGTCTACGTAGATGCCCTCAACCAAGTTCAACGTAATTTTTGTTTTTTGCTTTTGCTTTAGGCAAATTAGGAACTCCATTAACACTGTGATTTTTTTTAATATCGTTCCTTAATGTTTTTTTATATTTTCTCAAGACCTGAGAAATTTGATGTCTTATTGCAATTCGTCGTGATAAACACTCGCTAGGCGATGATGCTTGATTACCAATGCAAGGGAAGGGTTTGTTTTACCGATAATGTGCTTATTGTAGTCTCTCCTGGTTTTATCCCCTTGGCTTTTAACGAGAATTTCGTAGTTTTTCTACTTTGTAGCCTAGGTGTTTTTTACGTCGCAGATATTCTAACTTGTAAGAAATATAACAAAATAAGTAATAAAAACAGCGATTGGCATTAGTGTAAATTCAGACGAAAGATTGACAAAGCAACGGATAAACATAAAAGACAAAAGTTAGTGTTGGAAATTGCGACCGCACTCGTTGTTGATTCGGTAGCCATAGTTGTAGTAGTCTAAAAATACAACTAGTTTCGAGCTTTTTTCCTGTTACACAACAAAAGGTTCTCAGATACAACCAATGTGCTTGGTTAGGGCGCACGCATAGGAGATTGGGACACGATCACCCCCTGCCACGTCTTTTGCATTAGTATTTTTTTGCATATATATCCTACTATCACTTGAAAGCGATCAATGCAGCAGCTCGTTTAGGAGTCGCCAGCCGTCTGTCTACCTTAGTTTTTGCGGTCATTTGTCGGTCATGACAGCAATTTTTTTGAATTATTGAAAAAATGTTGCAGACGAAGGCTGCATAGTTACCGTCATATGCAAGGTGGAGACCTTTGATCACTACATGAGGCCTAGAAACTTGACCGAAATATTATGGAGTTGACCGAGAAAAATCAGGCCAATTCAGCTAAAATCGTTCAAATATCCGAGACGAAAGATGTGGAAATCCTGCAAAGTGTCTTCCCAGCCGCACAAGTAAACTTGTTGGCTTGTTCTTCACACTGTCCCTTAAATGCTGAGCGTCAAGCAGGGAAGCTGTGAATTTTTGAAATCATTGGTTTGACCATACTCGGAATCAAACCCAAGTCTACAGCTCCCGAGGCGGTCGCTCTTACCACTCCGCCATCTGAGCTGTGAAACAGCTCTAAGTGATGTTTGCGTTGCGTGATGGAAGTGTTTGAAAGTCATTGATTAAAGGCATCGCTATCGGCCCGAGAGGTCATGGGTTCGATCCTCCAACCAGTCGAATCAGACACTGCGTCGCCAACAGCTTGCCATCGTTGCGACGTTTCTTCGGAGCTGTATTGCCCAGGCGCTAAGCCGCGGAGATGGGCCCCGCCATTTGTTACTCGCACGCTTTGGCGTAATACCGCGAATATAATGAAGAGATATGTTTCAAGTCTAAAAAAAACACTCATTACCCAAAAATTTTAAATTTAATCCTGGTTGTTTCTGTGTTTGTTTACTTGTTCTGAAGGCTCAGCGGACATTTTTGCCGCTACCAAACAGACGTTACTCTAAACCGTTACTCACCGTTTTGGTAGTGGTTTAAGTTTTCAAAAACAAGAGTTGTGAATTTATGGTTATGTTTTGTGACCAAGACTCAAACATTTAAATTAAAAAACAACTAGCTTACATCACATGAGGATATATATTCTGGTCCCTCCCACACCGCCTCGCTGGAACACTTTCTGCTTCCAAAAGGAATTCCACCTGTAATGTAATATATTTCTAATTGGTTGCTATTCCGCTAATGGTGTGGAAGGTCTAGGATTCGATTTTCGGGCTGGTCGAATCGGAAATAGTGTCGCAAACGGCTTGCCACTACTTGGACGTTGCTTCTGAGTTGAGTTGCCTAGGCGTTAAGTCGCGGAGATGGGCCCATTTCGCACTTCGCGTAGTAATGTAAAATCAAAGAAGATTTGATTTGATTAATTTAAAGCACATGTACGAAGCCCCATTTCACCTTTTCCAAGTGTTTGTTCTCTTTCCTTTTGGATTTACAAGAACAGTACTGTACCGTCGATTGTTATGGGACATGACGACTACGATCGTAATCTTTAAAAGTTTTTAATGCTACGAGACGAGCTCAGAAAGATTAGTTTGTTAAACTTACTATTGGTGGTGTTGAGGGCGCAATGTTGGACCGTGTAGGCTGTTGAATCGTGGAAAGTTTCGGGAAATATCATGCTCCCAATTCCTTGTGGATGTTGTAAGGTCTCCTCTCTGCAATCTAAAATCATTTTTCGTCATCAGATAGCTGCAGCAGAGCAGCGTGGAGGTTCAGGGTTGAAGTTTTGAGCGGATATTGTGATGTGTCTTGGTAAAGACACTTCACAACTATTTTCTCACAAGGAGTTGATTGTGATATTTACATGTCACTATCACTTAAAATTGTAAATGCAACCCGAGCACTGCGCAAGAATGTGTTTCGGTATTTTGTGATAGTTAGCATATGTTCTTGTGACAGGTTCACGTAAATAATTGCTACATTTTAAAGGTTTTGTTGACTGGGTAAAAGTTTTGATTTCAGGCCTAAGACAACCGCAATTCCATTCAAAGGTTCCTAAATTTTCCTCGCTTCCTGTCAATAATTTTACCGATAAGCGTAAAAATACAGTAGTCTACATAATATGAGATGAACATAGCTTAAGGAAGAAAAGAAAAGCGATAGTAATTCTTAAAACTGGACGTTTCGTCGGCATAGATTTAGCCGTCATCAATAGCAGTGTGAGCTAGGCAGCAGTACAAAACCAAAGTCCAGTTTTCTACAACAGCCTTGCTTACACTGCTGATGATGACAGCTAAATCTATGTTGTCGAAACGTCGGGTTTTATTTTTTCTCCTGAACATAAAAAGTTTTCCACTTACATGCAAATTCGTTCTTGTCCGGAATACCTGTTGAAGTAAAACACTGGTTCACGAAAATTTATTTTTACTTACGGAAACTGCTGCTGGAACCTAGGTTTCGGTAATTTTATTGGAGAGCAAAGCCGGCGGATGAAAAGTGGATAAAATTTACTTTTTAATGCAAAGGTTGTGTGCTACATATGCCCGAAGACTACATCTTTGATCTTTTAGACCTGGGGTGGGCAAACTTTGCACGAAGGGCCGCACTGCTTTTAAGTAAAAAAGGTCATCAGCACGACCGCAAATGTTCTATTTTCTTCCCGAAATCTAGTGAAGAGCAAAAAAAAAAGACCGCAGATGTCCTATTTTCCCCCGAATTGAAGTGAAGAGAAAAAAAGGTAATCACTTCTGCTATAGTCCTGTAAGTTATTCCTCGCAATATTAGTAGGGTACAAGGTTCATATTTCTGTAAGTGGCCGCGGGCGGCATGAAATGATCTCGCGGGCCGTAGTTTGCCCAGTGCCTACCTCTGTTTCAGATATTAGGTAGTTTTAATCGGCTTAATTAGTTATAATTGCTTTAAGCTTGACAGATCCAAAATAAAGCAACTAAACTGAATATAGGTTTAATTTGAAGCAGATCATCGAGCGCGCCCACCTGACCGTAAGCTAATGAAATTAAATCTTCAAGAAGTTCATATTAGGCTATTTTGCAGAAGATTGTCAACTTGCTAACCGCACTGAGAGATAACCAGGGTTGGAAATATCGACTAGAAATCGATATTCTCTTTTTTGTCATCGTATGCAAAAATTCTTTACTCTTTTTTTCATTATCGATTGGGGCTTTTCCCTACTTTTTTGCGTGGTAAATCGATATTAATTAATCGATACTTTTTTTCTGAAAAAATTCTTTCAAAAGTTTTAATTTAATTGTTAATTTTAGTATCTATCTGGTTTTTGTGGTGTTTGCAGGTAAATATTTTACTTATGCATAAGAATAGTTAGCGTGCGGAAAATTTCATGTGCACTGTTATTTTTGATACCATTCCAAAATATAACACGAAAAAACGTTTGCTTAACGTTTGGTCACTTGGTATCGCTTTGTGGAAGGCAGGCCAGGGCCAGGCAGTCCAATGCAGTTGTGACTTATGAGGCTAATAAAAATGACAGCAGGCTTTCTGTAAACTGCGTTGGTCTATGAATAACACTTGTGACAAGATGTGTACATGGATAGGATACCAAATTCAGATATTGCCTGTACAATGTGCATGTTCGTTCCGAATATGGTCTGCTTTCACTGTGTTTTTCGAATTTTCGTTCACCAGCTTTTTTCATTCTACAGTGTTTCTTCTTCATTTCAACCACCAAATATTTTGCGAACAACGCCATATTTTCTGAATTATAAGTGTGTTTTTTTCATTATTTTGTTACCGGTACGCTAAGAGTTTTTTTTCTTTCTTTTTTTATTAGCTTGTTGCTTGAACCAAATTCAAATACCGGTATTGACATTCAGTGTTTTTGAATCTTTGTTCACCAGCTTTTTTTCATAAAAGATTACATCTATAATACTAGTAGGAATACTTCTATGTTTCGAACATTGTAGAAAAAGGTTTATAGTCCACAGCATCTGAAGTAGGCCAAGATCAAAGGTAAAAAATATTTAAGAGAAAAAGTGATCTTTGATCGTTTTTATAATGAAAAGGGAAAAGTGCATAGATGGGCAAGTTAATGCAAAGCGTTAGCTTCGTTAACCACTACTTCGTTAACACAGTTATGTACTGTACCTCCGTTAACGTTAATTCGTTTAATTCAGCTCCAATTAACGGAAGTTAATTAAATTTGTTAAATCGTTAATTTTAACTTGAAACGGCATTTCTTTTTTAAAAAAAGCTTAAATTTTTTAATATCAATGTTTGCGTAAACATTTAAGCAAGTTTTTTGCTCACAAGCCATACGTTTTGTTGTTTTTATCTCGCTTTTTAACCTCATTGGTCGTATTTTGCTAGTTTATCGATGTCAAACTCAACCAACAATAAGAGAAATTAGCGTTTACAAAAATTTAACGGACGTTTTCAAGCTGTAACGGAAGTTAATTCAGTCCGTTAATTTCAAAAAGAAATTTAACGAATTAACTAGTTAATGAAAGTTAGCTTCGTTATAAACGAATTAACGATTAACGAAATTGTGCCTACCTCTGGAAAAGTGAGTAGGACTCCAGGTATTCCTGTTTTAAACTGCCCATCTTAATATGCTATGCCTTCCATACCGACATTTTCCACTTCGCCTAACCTGAAGCCCCCCCCCCCCCCATTAGCATCAAAATATGTTGACGCTATTGCTGTTAACAGAGTCAGAGAAAAGTATCGATCTGACGTTATCGATTGATCGATATTCTCCACTTTTTATTTTTGTTACCGAATGTGTAAGTTTTCAATACTTTTTTTTGAGGTATCGAATGTCGAATTATTCTTTACTTTTTCATTATCGATTTTCAACCCTAGACATAACGTACTTGTGGTAATAGCTTGAGCCATTAAAGTTAAGACATTTCTGATTTCGTCTTCGCTAATTGATTCGTTGCCAGGATACCTGCAGCAGAAACATCATTCAGAACTCAAATCAACGACTGATAGCCTACCCAATGTTCATCCTATCTTGGAATAAGCATAAACCTTTTGAAAATTGCGAGCTGCTAACAGAGAAATACCTCTTAACTGAGCCAAATGTGGCATTTTAAGAATTATCATCAATTTTGAGTTTTCACAAATTTGAGTAAAGTCATAAAATTAAGTTTTTATCATGTGGAGGCTATGGGGTTGCAAAATTTTTAGAACTTATCAATTTTGAGTTTAGACAAGTTTTAGCATAATGCCATTTTACACACTTTGACAGCAAGGTATATCCCATGAACACCCTTCTGACGTAGCCGAGAAGATAAATGTAGTTGTCTTGAATATTGTCCTCCTCAAAGTGGTTCCCGATGTAAGCGTCCACAGCGATGGAAGACCAATTCTGAAATTAATAAAAGTTAATTCACCTGTAGTAACCTTAAGATTTACTCCTACATTAGTAACATGTAGGCCTAATGTCATTGCAGTACATCAACACGAACACTTGTTTTTCGCCTACAAGCGTTTTTTGCCTCCAGTTGGAGAGTTTTTACTTTTTGAGTTCCATTTAGGAAAAAAGATCGAGTTAGTCGAGTTCGAGTGTGCAGTAAGATCTCCAATTTTCTGTTGGCCATCCCGTGAGACGTTAATAGATCGATGTTGCGGAAGCTTATGCTGAAACTTTAACCGGATTCTCAGAAGCATGGCCGACAGAACTTTTAAGGTACACTCTCTAAAAAGAGAGGTATTTATGGGATCTGCTCTAAAAACAACACCGTCGACGCCTTCAGCGCAATTTCTCAGAAGTTCCGTACCATCGTCGACCAGTCAGGTAGTGGTGGATAGGGTGGAGTGAAAAAAACTTTTGTGCAATTTCAAAAACATACCCCTCTTACAACCTGACAATTGACTAAAAACATCAAAAAAATTAAAATTGGGGAGTTGCCCTTTTATTTGGCCTGGCAACCCGCCACCAAGTGGTGGGCGATGTCAAAATTTCTTAAAATAGCGATAACTCCTAAACCAGTTATTTCTGAAGCTTCATTTTAAGCTTAAAAGATACGGAGTAGACATGTTTATCTTTGTTCTAAGAGAACATTTTACGGTAAAAACACAAATAAAAAAGTTATACCTAGAAAAATAATTTTTTGTTGTTTTCAGTTTTGCAATACATTGAATAGCTATTCTTACAATATTTTTCAGATTTCTCTTTCTAAACTAGGGTTGGGCAGGGGAAAAGATCTTTTAAAAATGTCATTTAGCCCAGTGGTTCATAACAGGGGTCTACAGCCCCTTGGGGTCCGTGAAATGGTTGAAGCGGGTCCACAGAAGGTTGTTTAATGTAAGCATAATTTGCCAGAACATTGATCAGAGTCAGTTAGGGTCCGTGGTTAAAACTAGTACCATCTGATTCTTGAATGTAGCCCAAGTTTGTAACAGGGCTTTGGAAAAGGCACAAATTGGCAACTGCTACGGACCTTAACTGACTCTCATCAATGTTTTGGCAAATTATGCTTACATCTAAAAACCTGTCTGTGGACCCGCTGCAACCATTTCATGGACCCCTGTTATGAACCACTGTGGTAAAGTGACATTTTTAAAAGATCTTTTCCCTAGCACAACCCTAGTTTAGAAAGAGAAATCTGAAGCTACACAGTGTATTGCAAAACAACAAAAAAATAGTTTCTTTAGCAATAACTTTTTTATTTGTGTCTTTATCGTAAAATGTTCTCTTAAAACAGATATAAGCATGTCTACTCCGAGTCTTTTAGACCCAAAATGAAGCTTGTGCGATGATTGCTTCAGAACTTATCGCTATTTTAAGAAATTTTGACATCGGCCACCACTTGGTGGCGGGTTGCCAGGCCAAACAAAAGGGCAACTCCCCAATTTTAATTTTTCGGTGTTTTTGACCAATTTGTCAGGTTTAAGAGGGGTATGCTTTTGAAATTGGACAAAAAGTTTTTTTCACTCCACCCTAGTGGTGAACTCCCGTTAGTACAGAGCTGTCAGTAGCTTCCAACTTCGGGGACGAAAGTGATCCAGCCCAGTACACGGATCTGTACTGGACTACCGGTTATTCTGGGAGTGTCCAGTCATTCCTGGACGATTGGCAGCCCTGTTTTAACCATGATACTCTAACCAACAGATTTTGCGCAAGGGTCTATTGCAAAACAGCACGAAGTGAAACTAGGAAATAAACCGCGCGGATCTATCGCAAAACAATACCGTTGGATTGGTCAAAGTGAAATAAACTTCGCATATGCTGGGTTTCGTTCGTCCATAAAGTTGAAACACAAAGTATTCGACACGAGTTCCCATCACAGACAAGGATCCATTATAATTAGAATACAACGGATCTTCAGATACATCGGCATGGCTATGTATCTAAAACGTAGCTCACAATATTGTTTTTTAGCACTTAGCCTATAAGCCTTGTCCTATTCTATTCTTCTTTTTTTTTGAAAAGTTATGGCACTTCCTTTTTTGCGAAGTCTTTTCTTTAGGCTACCAGCAGCGACATTAAAAGTAAATTTGAAGCAACGATGAATACGACGCTTAAAGAAAAATTTAAAGATTTACCCTAAAATTTCTTAACTCATTATGCAAATTTTAGGGGAAATACCATCCTTGAAACAGCCCCGGATTAATCTACAACCGTATTCACAGCTCGCACTCCGCTTAGGCTTAATTTCAAACGTTTTTTGCAATCTGAAAAGATGCTGCACTCCCTCTGACAAAATTATATAATTTTACGTGAATAATTTACACGATAAAAAACTTACTTTAAATGAGTAATAGTCGAATTTATATCCATCAATCAACATCAGCGCGACGAATGGGTGATTCATTTTGCATTTCACTGCCGATTTTTTATATCTAAAATAAATAAATGTTAACTCTCGTGAATTGAAAATAGTGATTGATTTTATAAACCTAACTTTATGTATATTAAAATCAAAACCAAATGAAATCTTCATTATACTCGCAGTATTACGCCGAAGCGTGTAACGAGTGGCGGGGCCCATCTCCGCGGCCTAGCGCTTGGACAACGCAGCTCCGAAGAAACGTCGCAGCGGTGACGAACCGTTGGCGACACTGTGTCCAATTTGACCGACCCAGGAATCGAACCCCAGACCTCCCGCACTCATAGCAATCTTTTTTGTCAAAAGTTGCCAACGCTTAGCAGAAGCAGTCAACGCTTTCTCGATTTAAAACTTAATACAACGATGCAGAATTAAGTGTTGAACCTATCAACGTTGCACCCAAATACACAAAATTGTACGAAGATGATTCTCTCGATTCCTTTTTCGATAATAAAAAATTTGTTTCTTTTACCGGCCGTTAGCTCAGTTGCGTAGCGCACACGCAATTGGTGCGGGAGGTCAGAGGTTCAAATCCCGGGTCGGTCAAATCGGCACAGTGTCACCGCTGCGACGTTCTTTCGGAGCTGTGTAGCCCAGGCGCTAAGCCGTGGAGATGGGCCCCACCACTCGTTACTCGCTTCGGCGTAATGCCGCGAGTATAATGAAGGTTTAATTTTGATTTTTGTGCATTTTCAAACCACAACCGTGTTGCAGAAATATTTAGAATACATGACGAAGTATAGAATACTTGGCAAAGGCGGCAGCGTGTCCGAGTGGTTGGGAGCGTCGTTTTTACGACGGCTATGATCGCAAGGTTGATAGTTCAACTCCCACCCATATGCCTCGTTGCTGCGTCCTTGAATAAGATGCTTCACGACAATTATCTCTGCTGGGTGGTATCTGACAAGCAGCAAATTAAGGAAGCCAGTAGCAAAATTTAAGCGGAAAACTCTTAAACTAAGTGCAAATCCTAAGCGAGCCTGGATTCGTCCTACGCATAGCGCCTTCTTCGCTTTCTTGTGACGGGAGGATAAAAATGAAGACATCATCATCATTTGCTGTTTGATAAAATTAGTTTAGTGGGATCTATCGCTGCCAATCGTTTATAAACATGCTTTTACACGCAGACGACTTGATTGGTTGACCAAAAGCTTTACATGCATACGTAAAGCAAGTTCTCTAAATTGGCGTTGAGAGACAAGCTAGGACCACGGTAGTGAATTAATAATGACTTTACTTAAAAGATTGTTAGACAAAAAAGCTCCAAATGAATGGACGCCAGATATATAGGCACCGAACAAATGAGCACGTGGACAAGCGTCACTGCTACACCACCGAAGCAAGCGAGGATTAAAGCACTAACCTGTAGTAAAGGTCGTAGGATGATCTATTGTAAGTGCCATGGTCAAGGTCTTCAGCGAGAACCATCTAAAAAACAATAAAGTTTAAAAAAAAATTTTTTGGATTCTTATCGGTTTGTTTTTTATGTTTTCCACGTCAAACCTCCTAAGGTCATTTTGCGACTAAGCGGAAGAAAATGCAGACATCGCCATTGGTGCGGAAGGTGTGGACTTTGATTCCCGGGTTGGCCTAATTCGACACAGCGACGCCAATGACCCGTCATCCCCCCGAAACGTTTTTTCGGAGCTGTGTTGCCCAGGCGCTAAGTCGTGGATATGACCCCGCCACTCGTTACACGCTTCGGGGTGACTAGAGAGCAGAGTGAAGATTTGACTTTATTTTTGATGGCAGCTTTCACTGGAATTTATTTTTTTGAACCCACAACAGAACCAAAATTAACTCGTCCTCTTCGCAAAAGAAAACATAAACGAACAGGACACACTTATGTTATTGTTTCAAAAGGGACAAAAACCTAAAAGCAATTAATTCCTGCTTTAACTCAGTCGCACCATGTTTCCCCAAGGTAGATACATCTTTCGTTTTTCGTAAGAAGTTTTGTAAAATTGTTCATCATAGAGATAGTTATGCCAGTTGCTAAGAGCACCTCCGGTAATATCACTTGACACTCTTTCTATTGCTTGAAGAACTTCATTGATATGATTTTCGGACACCTTTGTAACTGAATCAAAAAAATCAATTCTTTATTATACTCACTGAATTACACCAAAGCGCGTAAAGAATGGCGGGAGTCCATCTCCGCGGCTCATCGCCAGGGCAGCACAGCTACGAAAAAACGTCGTAGCCGGGGCAAGCCGTAAGCGACACTGTGTTTGATGTGACCGGCAGGGAATCGAACCCTGAACCTACCGCGACGAGAGCAATGTCTTTGACCACTACCCCACCTGGCCGGTTATTTTTCAAACAGAGAAAAATTGTAGCACAAATTTAAAGCATTCAAATGGATGTCAGAAAACGGAATAGCCTTCAGAACGGCAAAGGGGATGTGTGTCACTTGGGTTGCTCAAAAAGACATGGCCGAGCTTCCATTTTTTGGTTATGCTATGTTGAATCAGTTGTTTAAGTAAATCAGCTTGTTAGAAAAAATCTAATTATTTTCTCGCTACCTCTATTAGCAAATAGCCTACATATAGGGCAGCGCAAAAAAAACGATCACACTTTTTATTTTTTGAAAAACTATAAAAGCAATCATTCCAAAATTTAGTATGCAACATGACACAGAAATTTTACACTTTTTCTGAAAATATTAGCTTATTAGGTGGAAAGATAAAGGAATGCCATCGCTTTTGAAATTTTCTTTAAAATTAAAATGCCGAAAATATGACAATGCCATGTACATAGGGAGACTTATTGAACAAGTAATTGACGTGCCCTCCGTCGAAAACTGTGCAGAACCGTTTTTTTCCAAGACAAAATAGTCTTTCAAACTTCATATTTAGAAATTTCACTCCATTTCTGTATGATTGTGTCCTTTAGTTCTTCCTTAAAAACGGTCTTCCACGGTAAACTTTTTCAGAAAGTGACGCCAATGAATTGTAGTCCATGGGAATTGCAATTCGAAAATTGCGATGACCACTTATCTTTTTTTTAATAAAACTTAAGTACTGCCTTCCAGATAGCTCCAAGTAACACGGCTGGCAGACTAGATATGGTTTCATCTTGCAGAACAACGTAATTTTCCTTTGGTTACATTCTAGAACAATTTGGTAGAAGTCCATCATCCAGTAATTTCGTGTTGTAGCGACCACTACAAAGCAAGTCAGGAGAGCAGCTTAACAACAATGTAACACTCAGAGTCATGAAGATGTCAGTTTTGCCATTTCAGCTGACACAGAAACCATAGCTGTGATAGTTTTTGAAAAAAAAAAAATGACAAGTGTTATCGCGTATTCTGCGCCACCCGATACAACATTAAACTGCAATAGGCTGCACGACATTTACTCACTTGATTTCAGTTCCCCTGCTACGATCGTAAGGGAGTCTCTCACCTCTTTGACGCTCACACGAGCTGCATTTTTTCTGGAAAACAAATACACAAATTAGCCAGGGGGCGTGGACAGTAAAAAATTGAGAGGGGGGCCAAAACCGGGTTTAAACAACAAGAGGCCCAGTTTTTATTCTCTCTTAGCGAAAGATCTCTACAAAAAGATGTTTATACGTCAAAGAGAGAGAGAGAGAACAGTGCCTCCACCTCTGACTACACCGCTGAAGTTGTCCTCGAAGATTTTGCTGCTAAAAATTTTTCAATCACAGCTTCTAGGAATATCCTACTTGAAGCAGCATTTTTCAACTACAAAACAAACTTCGTCCTTCCTGGCCTGCTGAATGGGAAGTCGTCATGACAATTCCCATTCAGCAGGCCAGAAAGGACGACGTTCGTTTTATTGTTGTACCTTGGCCATGAGGGGAATTCGACTCGAGTGATATTGGCTTGTTACGTACCACAAAAGCTAAATTTTTGTTGGGATATATAACTCTGGAGAAATGTGTGGCTGGTGACTGTCGAGCATCCTAAAGAATAAGTGTGTTATTCACCTGAGTGAGGCTGATGAAGGCTATCAGCCCTTAACTACGCTGTCTCGCTGCATTTTTTTCAACTCTTATGTAAAACCGAAGATGTAGGCCTATTGCACTGGCGGCCCAGTGCCAAGTTATTCATTTCCCACCAAATCAGTCAGCCACCTTGGGCGCAAGTGCTCAACAGTGGCTGATGATTTCGAAAACTTATCAAAAAATTTTCACTTACTTTGAAAGAAGAAAATAACCCAGCATTACATGGTGGGGAGTACCGCTGACAGAAACAGTGTTCTCTAAATTTTCAGTATCATTTCCAAACTGGGCTGTGAATTTGTGGTCGATGCTGGAATCCCACATCTAAAGATATGGCAAAATTTTACTTGTCACTGAAAGAACAGAATCACTGGTATGATTAATATTAATTACGCAAAAAATATCTGGGGCGTATCTAGGGGAGAGGGGGCGTTGGGGCCGCCCCTCCGCAGACAAATGCACAGAGTAAAGGTGATATTTTTTTGAAGGATAATCTGAGGGTGTGTTGATCTTTTTTTCTTTGCTCTTCACTTGGCTTTGGGCGAAAAAGTGGACATCTGCGGGCGCGATAACCTTTTTTTGCTCTCCACACTATCCGGCCCTGCTGGCTTGGCTTTAAATTGCGCCCCCCCCCTTTCAAATTTTTGGGCACGCCCCTAAATATAGATTATAAATAAATTCTAATAAATAAGATTGATGATTCCTTCGTTGGAAATCGCCAACCTTATTCAAATAGAATCAAAAAATCAATGAGATCAAGCAATGAACGCTCTACCGAAGTCTATCCAGTCTGACTATATGGCTATTAGAGTGATTCAAGCTTATGAATCAATATAAATAATTTCAATTAATGAGTTGAACGAGAATCTAACCCGCCAAGATCTTAGGCTAAATAAAATACAATTAGAAAAATGTGATTACGAGTGGTGCTCGAACCCACGCCCGCATCAAGTGACGTGTCACCAGCCCAATGGTTGCCATGAGTCTTTACCGGAGACACGGCCTTAACCACTTGGCCATCGTAATGTAATGCCAGGGGAGACGTAGTTAAGAAGAATCAAATAAGAGTCTACTTGAATCAGACTGATGACGCATAACTTTAAGTGAAATTAGCCTCCGCTTAATTTCTGTCATTTTTACATCAAAAAAAAATGTCATTTTCAAACAGGTCAACAAAAGCAGGGAATGTTGTTATGACAAAGTAGAAATTGGACAGACTGCTGCTGCACAAACCAATACAGTACGTTGCAAGACTAATACAAAAATTCTTAATAACAAAACATGAACCTCATCATTCAGTCTTACTTTTGACTCGACCGTGAAATATACTTCACATATGCTTGGGTGGTCTCGGATGTTGCTCAATGAAAAAACGTTGTATCTAATTTGAATGTTCTCCACTTGCATATCGCCTTCGTAACTTGTGATTAAACCAATGCGGTTTCTTCCAGCAAAAGCAGTAACCTGAATGAAAACAACAGGATTATTATTATTAAACTTCATAAAAGAAAATCAAATTTTCATTATATTCGCGTTATTACGCCGAAGCGTGTACAAGTGGCGAGACCATATTATTATCCTGGGCTCAGCGCCAGCGCAACACAGCTACACGAAGAAACGTCGCAGCGGTGCCGAGCCGTTTGCGACGCTGTGTTCGAATTGACCGGACTGATAATCGAACCCCAGACCTCCGCACCGATAAGCTATGAGCTTAATAACTGGGCTGACCGGCCCGTATTATTAAACTTAAACTGCTAAATTTTTTTAGATGAAAAATTTGCAAGGGACAAATTAATGTTTTGACTATTACAAAAGTCTCGTCAGCCTTGCTACGCACAGTCAATCCAGGCTAGACTCATTCCAGACTGCAAAGACTCTTTTTTTTTCTTTTCGCATTGCTCATCATAAACATCTAGACTTCATTTCTACTCCAGGTTGTTCCCTTATTTTAGCAAGCGACTGGCCACACACAACGATGCTTAGTGAAAAAGCCTTTATCTTCTAACCCACAGTTAAGTTAGCGGTAGTCGAACTATAGCCCACATCAGTACAAGCCCACATGGAGACTTTTGTCATAGTCGAAACACTAATTTTTTCTAATGTCAATAGGATAGTCGTGCAATCCCCCGAACCACTGAGCTTGTGCGCTGTCAGCAGGCCTTAATCGCAAAACAAGTTGTTTAAAATATGTTCAATGTGTTTTAAAACCTTTAGAATTAAGTTCGGTATATACCAGTGATTAAGTTACTCCATTCAAACACAATCATTCAAATACTGGTTAAACCATACTTAATCTACTTTACAATAGCTGTTTGCAGCTTAACAAAAAGAGCCTCACTGCATTGCTTAGGATGAAAATATTAAGCCGAGTTGATCTGATAATAAACGTATAGGTTCGGTGTAACGTAAGTGTTTACTTCACAGTTAACGACTTCTACTGACACCCGACAGGCGGTAGCGCGAAACACATCATATTTTTCGCGCTATGCACGTTTAGCAGCTCAGATCGCCAAGTGGTGGGAGTGTTTGCGAAAACTCAGTCTGCGTTTGAGATCAGTGACGCCCCATGTTTGACGCAGGAGCTGTAGACTCTGGATTGATTCGGCGTCGGGACAAGCCAAAGACTTTAAATGGGTATTTGCAGTTTTCCTGCTTGACGTTCAGCAATAAAGGGCAGTGTGGAGAACAAGCCGGCAAGTTTACCTGTTGCATGGTCGGGAAAGGCACTTATAGCGGGATTACCCCATCTTGGTGTTATAGACAGATGGCCGGCCACTCTTTTAAGTGAGCTCGTTATAGCGCTTTGATCGCTTTCTCGTGGTAAGAAAATAAATATGCAACAAATACCATGCATAGCTTATTACTGAAAGCGCGAAACCCTAGTCTAGATGCTATTTACAATACGACTTAACAAATTAGCTTATTGGTTAATTAGCTCTGGACCTATAAATAGGGTGACCAGACGTCCCGTTTTGAACGGAACAGTATTGTATTCTCACCTGATTTTGAGCGTTCCGATTTTTTCTCAGATGTCCCGTTTTTTATTATTTTCGCACTAGGCGTGATAACTTATGTGAGAATTAAAGAAAAGAATACTTTTGTTAAAGGGACAATAAACCCTAGCTCTTCACTTTGGGTTAAAAAATAGCAAAAAAATTATGCTTTCTGGTGGCGTTGGATTTAAATCCTAAAACGCCTTCGTTCAAAAATTATTGCAGCTTATAACACTATAGAATGGAGGTGCACATTGTCGGGTTTTTGTTGGCAGCCCTTTTTACGGATTCGCTTTGTCAGTGTCTTGAAAAATGAGATTTTGCTGCGAAAGATCGCTTCATCGAAAAATATGTTGACGGAATTGATAAGCAGTGGAAACTTTTAACATGAAACACTTTTGGGTTATTGAAAATATGAAGCAAAATTGGTAAGGTCCCTCCTCGTTGCTGTAACGTTGTTGATATGTCGCACTTTGCAGCTGAAAATTGTATTTACACAGAAGTGCTATGATTTTTTTGATTAACTTATATAACGATTAACCAATTATAAGAGTTAACACTGCAATCATAGGCGCTAACGCTTAGGGGGCACGGTGCCATACCCTCCCCATTGGCCCAGGCGTTGTTGTAGATTATACAGTATTGCAGAACACACAGACCGTTATCAAAACAATTGTACAAACGATTAGAACACCTATCTTTCAGTCTACAATATAACTAAAAATGGTAGCAGCCTTCTTTCACTTTCTTAGCCAAGCTTACAGTATTCTTTTAGACGTACGGTAGGCTACTAAAACATTTTTGCGTTGTTAATAGTTGTACTACTGCAGATACCGGTGTGTCCTTTTCCGACAAAAAAAACTATGCTAAAATAAGTGTTTTTCTTGTAAAAAACTTAAAAAGTCGTTAGTGGCTGGGGACTCTGTCTACAGTCCCCAGACCTGCATATCCCCGGTTGCGGCTCCTCTTGGTCGAATCCTGGGTGCGCCACTGGCTGCAATACAAGCTTTTTTCATATTTCAGACCAATTTTTTAATTTCTTCCACTTTTAGTCGATAGCATTGTTTAGCGATGGGCCGGGACGATGTCCCGTTTTCGTCATAGTTTAATCTGGTCAGCCTACCTATAAAGTACATTGAGCACTTTTTTTATTATGTTAACAACCCTTTTCCCGTTTCTGTACGATACGACTTAGAAATTTTAAATCATAACCGCGTGTCGCCTGTCACTGAAGCAACTTTATTGTTTTCGTGTCGAAGGCCTCAAGGATAACCTACCTTCCAGTGGAAAGTATGAAATTCTTGACTTGGGTTTGTGATCCACATCAATCCTACGAATGGGTGGATTGGACGCGAAATTACTTGATAATTAGGTCCGCTGCAAACAAATTTGTTGTACATTGATTTAATTTCCCGATTAATAGCGAACAAAGGTATAGCTATAAGAGCATAGCCTGCTTACTTCGAAGTGGGTACATGTGGAGTCAATTTAAACTAAAAATACGGTGATATTTTACAAGCTTAATGGCCATAAATCTTGTAGGCCTCAAGACCAAGCTAGCACCTTCTTTACCTGTATGATAAATCGTAGTATAATTGAATAGGATTATCCGAATCTTGAGAAAAAAGAATCTGAAAAACAGATAGTCTAAGTTTTTCTTTACCTTGCGCATTTTTTAGATGTAAGTGGAACAAAAGAAATACATAAACGTGCAAAATACTACGAGAAACACTAAATTAAAGTAAAGCAAAGTAACGCAAACGAGTTGTTTTTAAATGATGTTGAACTGAGAATTTGAGTAATTGAGAGACTGCGAAGTGAATCTGCGCTCTTTGAGTCAGCAACCACCCGGTGCATACGCCAAATGCGACCGGCTCTAGCCGTGAATCGAACCCGTCATTTGTACGCTGCGCGAGGTATCGCTAAAACCATGTGGCTGACAGTTTAGAAAGTATAATATTGCCTAAATTTATTGATGCAACTTACCCTATTTCCTTTTCTCCCAAACATATCTTCACCGCCATTGGCTATCTCCTGCATGCTGTACGAGTAGTTATACCAATTTGAGACAGACGCTCTTATAGCTGGAGCTTGTGCTTCAACGGCCAGCAACGCAGATTCGGTGAAATTGCGCAAGTTGCTGTCAACTGTAAAAATGAAATGAAAAGTTTATGAATATCGATGCATTACGCTCCCTTGCCTTGTGCTTCATCGAGCATTCTCACCTGAAACCCTCAATCTTGCTTTTCGCGAAGCTTCTCGCTCTACGATTTAAGCGCTTTAGCAGGGGTAATATTTTTTTAATACGTGGTAGGCACCACAAGCAAAAAATCTTAGGTTTTTAAATTTCACTTTTTTCCTCTTACAGTTCATAGTGGACAGTTTGCCAAATGACAATGCAACACTAACAACTAAATCTCCGAAGAAACGTCGCAGTGAAAGCTGGTCGTTAACGTCTGACCGGGAAGTCGATCCCTCGTCTTCGGCACATATTAGAGATGTTGTTGCTATTTCGCCAATTGGTCAGGACTAAACTATTGTTTGTAATAATTAGCTAATAGAGATAACTCACTATGCAACATCGAGTTGGCGGTAATTTTCAGCGCATCTTCCATTTCTTTTGGTGGGATTGGGCCTCCTTCCGAGCTGTAAAAAACATCAAAGCATAGCACAGTTCTTCTTAAACGGTCCAACTTTGAAATTGCTTAAAAACGCCTGCTTCTGGTGCGCGAGCGAGTCGGGTTCGATTCTAAGCTGGATCAAATCAAAACTTCAAAAACAATGTTCATAGCTTGACGTTCATTATTTAAGGGACAGTGTGGAGAACAAGCTGACAGTTAATACTTGCCGTTGGCAAAGCACTAAATTGAAGCATAACATTATCTTTGGCAAAACTTACTTTGAAAGCAGCATATAGCCCAAAATAACGTTTTGAGGTCGACCAGAAATGTAAACGGCGTTTTGTAAATAATTTGCGGTTCTGCTGAAAGTCATAACAGAAAACTCCCTCGGTCTGTGACTGTTCCACTGTGAAAGAAAGATCTAAGCGTGAATTCGCTAACATTAGCTTATCGCATGTCTAATATTCATTAAAAATAGCTTAACTCGAGCAAAAAATAAGTAAATTTCATTATTTGCGATACTATGCCCGCGTCTCTGTGGTTTAGCGCCCGGGCAACAACGCTGAGGAGATACGTCGCAGTAGTGGCGAGCTGTTGGGTCTGATTTGGCTCGACCTGGAATCGATGCCCACCTCTCGCACCAATAGAGATGTCCAAAGCAGGCGGCAGAGCAGTCGACTCAGGAGGACCAAGCGTTTATCAAGGGGGGCCAAAATTGGAAATTAAGCACAAAAATCGCTGTCTTCAAAAGAATAAGCTTGTTGATTGGGGGTGGGGGGCGAGCATGTCAATTGAGGGGACCAGGCCCCCCTGGCCTCCTTGGCGCCGGCCCTGGAGATGTCTTTAATCGCTGCGCTGACCGGTAAACCCAAGCTGCAAGAATGAAGGTGCGATCACACTGAGACGTTGAGACCTTTGAGACATTGTGCAGGTTTATCTTATTATGACATCACATCCGATAATAAGATAAACCTGCTCACAATATCTCAAAGGTCTCAGCGTCTCGTTTAGTGTGATCGCACCTTAATATTCAAGAAAGCGGAGCTTCATTTGAGGAAAAAGTTTGATGCCTGAATATATTTGTCAGGACCGCAACTGAAGCAAGATGCCATTTTCCTCTCAAAGTTTTTTATTTTGGAAAACATGGAATTGGAACGCCTTAAAAAACCCTTCAGAAGTACGACATTGTCAAAAAAGGCAAAAATTGAAACCTTTCAAATTTAACGACGCATTTTATTAAAAAATCTTACCAATGTGTTTTCTAGAACGAAGTACAGTTCACATATGGAAGGAAGCCCATAGCTGTAAACTTGATAAGCTTTATATTGCAGTTTAGCGCCCTCTAGCGTTACTTCTCCTTCTGATGAATTGACTCCTCTTGACGCTCCATAACCAGGATAGCCCTCAATCTATAAAAAAACAAAAATTTAATCTCAAATTAAACGAGTCAATGCAGAAAACTTTTTGAACCATAGGATGTCCGACACAGAATTTACCAAAAAAGCATATTATGCTAAATTTCAAAATACTGACACTTCGATTTAGATACCCCCAAGCGAAGAAAAAACATGAGCAATCTTCAATTTAGGCCTACTCACGGCATTACTCCGAAGCGTGTAACGAGCAGCGGGGTCCGACTCCGCGGCTTAACGCATGGGCAACACAGCTCCGAAGAGACGGAGCAACAGCGGTGAGACACTGCACCAGATTTGACCGGCTCGGGCATCAAACCCCAGACCTCCCGGACGACTAGCAATGCCTTTAACCTCTAAGCTAAAAGGCCAGTTTTTGCCACAAAAGTCAGATATCAAAGTTTGATGGTAAAACTTTAAAATGTCGACAATGACGTGGTAGAACTTCTCAAGTTTTGTGTTCATTTATCATTTGTGTTTCATTCTTGACATTCACCCCTTATTAAGATACTTCTTGTTTACTATTTCAGGTATGTAGTTTGTAAGGAGTAAGAAAGTAAACACGCTCAAAAGCTCTTGTAAAAATATCCAAGCTTCGTTCAAGCAGTTTCTCCGCAAATCTTGCCTAAGTTGCTCTACATTTAAAAAGTAAAAACAGTTAATTTTACGAATTTTTCATATTAAGGTATTTACCTGAATTCTATAGGTGTGAAATTCTTTATTGTTATTTTTGATCCACATCAGTCCAAAAAGCGGATGCTCACTTCTGACTCCGTACAAGTAATTCTTATAGCTACACAAAGCAGAAATGAATTTGCATAGTTTTAAAGTACCTTCAGGTTGACGTAGTTGAAACCACATCTTGAGTTCGATTCTCGTGCTTGTCAAATCGGACAGAACGTCGTCCGCAGCTCGCCACTGCTGCGATCTTTCTTCAAGTTCGAAGCTTTGTTGCCCTGGCACTAAAGCCGCGGAGATGAGCTCCGCCACTGGTCACCAGGCTCGGCGTCATACCGCGAGCATCAGTAATATGCTTTATACGTAAAAATATTGCTTTTGGCTTTTAAAATAGTAACAGACAACAGAACCGGCCGTTAGCTAAGTTGCTTAGCGCACGCGCCATCAGTGCTGGTCTGCGGGAGGTGTGGGGTTCAATACCCGGAACGGTCAAATCGGCACAGTGTCGCCAACAGCTCGCCACCGTTGCGACATTCCTTCGGAGCTGTATTGTCCAGACGCTAAGCCGCGGAGATGGGCCCCGCTGCACGTTACGTGCTTCGGCGTAATACCGCGAGTATAATGGGGATTTGATTTGATTTTGAACAGACAACAGCATAGGTATGTAAAATAATCTACCGATCACAGCGAAAATAAAAAATAATTAAAAGCAAGGCTTTGTGCATGAAAACAAGATAAGACAGGCAATCTTATCATGCCTTTGCAATAAAAACAGTCTTTATATTGAAAAAGCCAGTCAATTAACAAGTTACCAGATAGTTGAAATCAAAATGCGACAAACCGATTAGAACAGCAGCAGCCTAACATTTTACAGGGTTTTTGACAAGAGTTATTTTATTATTTACCCAATGTTGTAGTCATACAAAACGTCGGTAACTTCTTCATTGGAATGGTACACCTACAAAATATTCAAAAGTTGATGGTTTTTATAAAATTACAATTAAGCATACCGCCCGGTTAGCGTATTCTTAAAAACATCGCCATCAGAGCGGAAGATCATGAGTTCGATTACTGGCTCTGTCAAATCGAGCACAGCATCGCCAACGGCTTTCTATCACTGCGACTAACGTTATCACTGTGCCTGATGTTTTTCGGAGCTGTGTTGTCCGGGCGGAGTGCGCTAGGCCACGGAAATGAGGCCCGCCACTCGTTACACGCTTCGGTGTAATACTGCGAGTACAACGGAGACTTTCTTGTGCATTCAAACACTCCATAAATTTTTTTCTGGTCCAGGCTCAATTATCCTTTAACTTTTTAACGAACAAATTAGGGAGAGCCCAGCAGCTTCCCAAGTTTGGAAGGCTTTTAGTCATGGTGCGCCCAGGTTCTCAAACCTGGTTGCTCCCAAATATGTACTTTTTGGGTAACCGAGTTTAGCCTACCAAAGTGGTCATTGGGCAGTTCACACTCTTATATTTAAATTTTTAGTTACACTTGTAAATATTAGCAATGTTTGATTTTCAGTCTCCCCATAGCTGACTTTTGGATCCGCTCTTGAACGATCAGTTTGCTTACCTTATTACCTATTGAATCATACATTCCGTGTCCGCCGTCGTGAATATCATATGGATGTCCATCATATTCATAAAAATGGAAAGATGAAATCGAATCCGTAATGTTCTTTTCAATGGATGCGATGCCATTCAAAGCTTTCTCCAGGATGTCCATTCGAGGCCCGCTTGAATCTAAAACATTGGAACACCGTTAAACCAGGTCCACCACTAAGATGACCAAGTGGTAAGATCGTCCGTCTCTGGAGCAGCTGCAGACTTCCATTTGATTCCGAGTCTTGTCAAACCAATGATTTAAAAGATTGGTTTACAAGATTGGTTTCCTGCTCGATGGTCAGCATTAAAAGGACAGTGTGAAGGACAAGCTGGCAAGTTTACTTGTTGTGCTGCTGAGAAAAATACTTAGCGGGGTTCCACCATCTTGGAGAGAAGGAAGAGAGATGGTCAGCAACTCCTAAGTGAGCTCGTTGTAGCGTTTAATTGTGATGGGAAGATAAATGTGCGACTAAATACAAAATATGCCCCGCAAACATCTTAAGGCCTATAAGAAGCTTTTTTTCTTTGTTATTTGTGGCTGTAAGTGAGCAAGCCAGTTGCTCCAACAAAGAAAGCTAGCGGCGGAAAATCTTAGCTTACAAGCTTTAGCACTTCAAATAAGCAAAGTGCAGACCACGTACTAATAAATTCCAACTTGGCAGGTTCAATATTTGAAGCTTAACCTGTCCCACACTCAAAAATGAAGCCCCAAAGCATATCCGCTATCTAATGTTAAGTTCCATAAGCGAATTTATTGCAAACTTAAGTCCTCATAGCTGCTGAACTTACAGTCGTCCGGAAAGTCCAAAAAATCAAATCCCAAACTAAAACTTTTCCAAGTGATTTTTCGGACTCTCCGGACAAAACTTGATACTGGTAACTTTTACATATTGGGGGAAATTTTAACGGATTAACATTATCCAAATTACATCTGATTTGCTTATCATTTGTTTTATCTACTCTCACGAAAAATCGACAGAGAAATGTACCTGGGCTACTAAATCCTGGCAATACAACACTTTCAGCAGTAAAAACATTTTCAAGTATACTTACCTATTACAGATGCAGCTAATACTGATAGCGTTGAAAAGACCAGAGCTTTTAAAATCGACATAATGAGAATATACTGTACTTGATCCACTGAATACTATCTATGATTTTAAAACAATAGCGTAATCCCAAATCTAATTCCATTTTACCTAATTTTGGAAATTAGATTTTGGTCGAATATTCCTATTTCTACATTTTTCGACAACGTGGCTTCGCCGTGTACGCTGATATAGGCAAAATAACTATTTTATTTTGATTAATTTTTCGTGCTCGATTTCTGTCTTTAAAAGCAAGTACGTAACTAACAGGCCTAATGTTTAAGAACATCTACAGGCTTTAAGACTGCAACTTCCACTTAATTTTAATTTCTAAACTGAGTTTTGAACGAGCTATAAAGTTGGAATTTTAAAGGAATATGAGCTTTTGCACTCCAATGATACCATGTGTTGGTTGAAGTGATAACTTTAACACGTTGGCTGATATTGGTCCTCAAATGAATGTGGCTCAAGGGTCCACACACACACACAAAAAAGAGTCCTTAAGCCACTACACTTGCTCCCATAAACCACAATAAAGGTGAAGCATAAAACGTCGTTTACTCGCTGTTTGCACGAATTTAGTCAAAAATAAAAATACATTAGCGATTCTGTACGATCAACGTTGGACTCAAAAAAAAAAATCAAAAAATATCCAGCTTAGTCTATTAGTGATGAACATTAGCCAAAAGGTAGACAAAAGTGATAAACCTATTTAACTGCAAAAAAATGATGACTGGTGTCACACGATTCACTCAACTTGTTGTAGGCCTAGGTGTAACAGGTGCTGAGGACGTAGACGCAAAATATCTTAATGTTTATCTTGCAAGGCCTATGAACCACGGCTCAAAGGTCGACACTTTTGGTGGCTTATGGCTTCACACTGCAACCTGTCTGTATAAAATTTCATTCTGTTCAATATGGTTACAGAAAAACCTGAACTCAGTGCTTAGATATATACCCTAATATGACTCATTACTACTGCTAAATGCACAAGAATTTATCTATGTCACTTTATGCTCAAAGATCGACAAATTTATACCTCTAAGAGTTACTTTTTTGTGGCAATAACGAACCAACCAACGCAATTCCTCCAAACGTGCTTACTTCTAGCTGAACATTTCTGATCATGCGTAATCAACGTAGTGTTGCCAAAAAAGTTGATAAAAAATCTAAAATACTTTTCTTCGGAAAGTTGGAGGGGGTGAGTCATGGGACCAACATGATCATGGGTCCGCACTTTTCCCCTGTTTTAGTTCAAATTCCAAGACGTTATATAAAAGTTGAATTAGTTACTACCGCGCAGTATCAATCTTTCAGAGCAGTATTGTGTCTTATGTAACTGTTTAGCTACTCATTAACAATTAGGCAAACACTCCTGCATGCTTTACGTTCAGCAAGTATCGTTTTTAATAACCGTTATATACAGAATTCAAGATCAGGAGGTTGTTTACTCATGTTAACAAACAAAATGCCCCATCAAAAAATTGCTGTGTCAATGTCACTTGTTTTTTTTTACTGATTTACATTTTACTCTATTCGCATCTTCAGTTCAAGTGAATCAAAACCTCTCGGGCTTTTTACATCACAATTAAATTTTTGATGCCCTAGTCACTTTTTTATTATGACGTCAAAAATTTGATTATGATGCAGAAAGCTCGAGGGATTCGGGCCACTTAAACTGAACATGTGGACAGGATAATTATCTCCCCTACCCCTGATTGTTCTCAGCTAAAATTACGCAATCAGAGCGCTTGAACAAAACCTCCGGAATGGGGTGAACTCTTATCATTTCCACCGCAATTAAATACATAACCGTCCTAAAACTGGCCATTGCTTTTGGCCAAACCCTCTATTGACATTAGAGCATTGCTGGTTAAATATGTTTTAACGCAACAACGTAACCAGGGGGCTGCCCGGTCTGCCTTCCTTTTTTGGCGTATGAAGACTTTTTGAGATCAATCAGTGGGGCGAATAAAAAGTGGGCCTTGTTATCATTGTCTGAACCCGGCCTTGCTCCCCCTCTAAAATTTTTGCTGGCTAGATCTCTGGTTCAGTATTGCTGTACTTTCTCCACACCAATACTTGAGTTGAGGGGGAATGCGGGGGATGTCATCCAGCGATGGCGGAAGCATTTCTAAAGTGGGGGGGGGGGGCCCAAAAGCAATGACCAGATTTTCTTCACCTACAACCCATATTTAGCCTGTCTACATGTGACATGTCCAATTTATGTGGGCTTTAGAACCACGGTTTTTACTTCTAAAGGGTATAGTTTCTGCATAACAATTATATTTTTGATGTCATAATCATTTTGAAATTTGATTGTGATGCAGAACCGTGGATCTAAAGCCCACATAAATTGGACATGTGAACAGGGTAATTGTATAGCTAAAGTTTATTGTTTTAGCAACCCCAACAGCAAGTGTAAATACCATAACCGTTCGTAAAACTTTCATTGGAGCGCAACTGTAGGGGAAGGATTGAAAAACAGCGCGCTATTCTCTAATTGATCACCACCTGTAATGCCACTCCAGAGGAAGATGTTAAAAATGGCGAGGACGGCTACACAGAGACGTGTCACCTGATTTTCCGCTTTGAATTTTTGATTACTTTTCAGTAATTGTGTTACGGTAGATGCTTTTTTATTTCTTTAAAGGTTTAAATGTTAACTCTGTTATAAGTTTTTTTCATTTCATTAATTAAAATTTGTCTTCTCAAAATTCTGACCAGCTAGTCAAAAAATATAGCACCATCCTCTAACTCGATGGTTCATAACCTGGGAGCGGTTAACTTTTAGAGGGGCGGATATACTCAGGGGGCGCTATGAGGGGGTGTTACATTCAGAATGTGTAAAGATATTTTGTGTCATGGTCAATATATACACGAGCTCAGTACATCTGTAAAAGTAGGGACTTCTGCGGACGTGATGAACTCTTTTTTTTGCTCTACACTGATTTTTAGTGAAAAATAGGACATCTACGGACGTGATAAGAATGACCTTTCTTTACATTTTTTTTGCTCTTCACTGATTTTTAGTGGAAAACAGGACATCTGGGCGGCAGACTAAGGAAACCTCTGAAAAGGGGCGCTGGGGAAAAAGGTTAAGAACCATTGCTCTAACCGAACACCACCTCTAATAGAACGCCACAGTAGAAGAGAAGGGTTGAAATATAGAGCGCGGTGGACGTGTGGCGCTCAAATAGAGGTTCACAGTGTGTCATGTATAAATACGGTCACGGAAATAACAAGAGCAGTAAGCTTTTTTGGAGCATACAAAAAAATAAAGTTGGGATGAATAATAACTCAATTCCAATTAACGTTATTTCCTACAACGATAAGGTGATGCGTAGAGAAATAGTAGAACTTCACAAATAGCATCGCCACACGTAAAACTAGAACCGAAACGTTTTAATTGCTTTCTCTGACTACAAAAATCAATTTTGTTGGCAAGGGAATTGCTTGGATTAGCACTGCACAGCAAAACAAAGTGAATTAAAAAATTTAAATACATTCGAAAAAATTTAAAAACTAAGCTATAGATATTTTGCACAGTCTGCCGGTTTTATTTTATGACAGCTGCTTATTTTATCGATTTTGAAGGTTAGTTGTTAACGTCAAAATTAAGTCTGAAAAAAGCAAAGCTCCCACCTCCCCGAGAATTAGCCCTGCCCCTCGCATTATGAAAGATTACACTGCAAATATAGTAGGCTACATCTCTTCTTAGTGACTGTCGACTAAGTCAGTGCAGATAGTAAGGTATACAATACTGGTACGTAAGTGGAGGGGCCTAGTTTTGAATTTAGTTGCTGTTGTTTACTATAAACGACACTTACGACAGCCACTGTACATCGCCTCGTCTCAAAACGCACAGTGAAATGTTTTTCCATACTCGAAGCTTAGATCAGTGATTTTCGATCATTTCTGAGCCGTAGCCCCTTGACTGTACCTTTAAAAGACCGTGGCCCCTATAGTACGTAAGTTTAAAAGTCTCGGTCTGTTATGATTCCTACCATCGTGGCTCCCAAGAGAACCCCTGACTCAGATGCTACCAATCGCTGGTTTGCCTTTTATATGTTAAGATGCTCCATTTGACGTTTGCAAGCCGCAAGTTATGTTTTTTTGCAAAAACAATATTACACTTTTTCTATTCCCCCAAACAAACAAACAAAATTTTAAAGAAAACACCTCTGGATTTAAGCTTTTTCTTGGGTTTCAATTTCGATGGTAGGCCTGTTAAGTTCCCAATACATTCATGCGGAGGTATTTTTGCAGAATAAACGCGTAAATTAAGGCCCCCCAGGGCCCTCCTTGAAAAAAAGTGGGGAGGCCAGGGCCCAACATTTTGCGCCTGGAATGTTTAAAACTGTATACAAAACCCCAGCTTATGCGTACATGCTTTATGCTGCCTTATGTATACTGCTGATACTGACAGCTGAATCCAAGTCCAGTCCTGTTTCAAGAGTTGCAGAGTCTTTTTCGTCCAAAATAAACTGTACTTCAACAAGCTACCAATTTCGCTTCCTGGAGAATCGAACTCTGCTGTTACTGGCTGTTGTAGAAAAAATTAGAAAGCTAGATTTAAACTCACCTTTGCTTTCTCACAACGCTTGATGCAATACTTTTTTAATGAGTAATGACTATGACCATGGGCTGTAGAATAACCAATACCTATTCTATTCGTCCACTTACTGCTGCCTCAAACCATGCACTTTCTGTTACTCACAAAACGAAGCTGCTCGTTTCTAGCTTGGTGGTTTTTGACAAAACCTTCGCGCTTTCGCGAAATTTTGAAGGTTGTTTACGGAATTTTATCAGAAGTTGCCCAGCAATGCACTGTAGCATGCGTAGTTTAAAGTTCGTTTACACTTACTGCAGTCTGTTTTCGCGTTCTCACTGTCATATACAGTAAATTCGTAAAACAGCAGCTGAACTTGCAGTGGACCAGCGCTTGGTGTATCGGTTAAGAGCGTTTCCTTGGTAAACGGGAAACTTGGGTTTTATGCTCGCTCGCGTCGCTCTAAAAGCTTTGACAGTATTCGCCGCATCCTCGTCAGGTGCTTTGCACGATTCTAGGACAAATAGGTCCCGGACAAATGGGCACCAGGACATTTAGGTCCCAGACGAATGGGTTCCGGACTCCCGGACAAATGGGCACCAGGACAATTGGGTCCCGGACAAATGGCAAATCGGTACCAAGCACATGCCGCACTGTATGAAAACGTGCATCTCTATCAGGTGTTTTGAAAGTACAATACGCGACCCAGGCACGCATCAACTATCTCAAGCAGCGATGATTTCTCTAATAAGCAAGGTACGCGGAAAAATTTATATTATAATCCTTAAGCAACCTCAGCACTCAAGACGCAATACTCAAGCTTTATTTATTTGTTGCTGCTATTGCGATTAGAAAACAACAACAGGGTGACTACGAAGGGACCGTGTGGTCATCGAGTCGAGTAGCCGCGCTGTTTTACAGTAATTGAATTTTTAAAATCAAATTTCAACCAAGTTTTACGGTTTTACGACTGTAACAGTAACTTTTTGTTAGCGCAATATTTAAATAATAAACCTTGGTTTAATAATATTGTGCTGCTTTCTCTGCAGGTGAAGTTAACTACATCGAACACTCGTTATATGTCGAAAATAAGAACAAGCTAAGATTCAAAAAAAAGCTACAAACGAAAGTGGTTGAAAAGACTGATTAGAAATGTCACAACTAACAAAGAGAAAACGAATATTTTAAGGCTATATCCAGTCGTACCAATCAGCTTAATAGGCCTGCTGCATTAAATAATGAGGCGTTATGGTAAGAGATAATGTCAAGCAGCGTTTTCTTTGCGGCTCGGACGATGAAGTTTGGGCTCCACCTAATCAAAATTTCTAGCTTCGCCACTGTTTGCTCCCATATAAATATTGAACATAAAATAAATTTAAAAGCACCAGGCGACAACTAAGCAGCAAAAATTAACCGAAATTCAGTCGAGTAACTTAATGCACAGTCCACCTATCACTGATCAAAACGCAAAAAAATAGTGTTTGATAAATCACGCGAGCGACGCTGCCAAAGGCAGGAACGCAGTTGCTTTTAAAAAACAGCGATAGGCAACTGCTTGGTATAGCGAAGAGAGACGCAAAATGTCAATGAAAAAGAGAAAATAACACAAGTGTTCGATTCCCGGGACCTTCTTCATCTTTTAAACAGAATATCGCAGTGAATTAAAATGAGTGCTGAAACACAAGGTTTTGTATAAAAGTATGCTCAAGAGCATATAGAGGCATCAAGCTTAGCGTTTACCTTAATTAAGCAATAGGCCTGACATCAACGTTCCAAAATGGGTACCGAGCGGTAATAGCGTCACAGTAGCGGTGATGACGTCACTTTAAATGCAATATTAGCATAGTTTTGTCCAGCTACTGTATTTGTGCGTTAGTTCTTTATTTTTAGATGCACCCTGACAGCTCAAGATTTTGTCAATAGCTGGTTCTTTTGCTTTAGAAAATCCTTTAAATAACAGACCAGTGGAAAGCATAAAAATTTCGTGCTAATATCTGCTCCCCCTGGTATTTGGATAATAGAAGGCTGTTGTTCAAATTTGTGCCCACTTGTTGATTTGCAATTCATGTGAAAAGCTTTATTGGTGGTACAGAATTTCAAATCTGTTTTGAAACTTATATGAAATTAATACTTTATTTTTAAGCCATCTTAACAGTATTTTAATTGGGGGGGGGGAGGGTCGATTCGACTCAGGGTGTTTTCAAAGTTGGACACCAAGAAAACGGTTGACTGTAGAACAGTGAAGTTTCTTGACTTTTCCTAAAATTTATTTTTGTGAATACGAGTCTTGGAAGTAATCCTCTACCTCTTTTGGTTTAGCCACAAAAAAGCATTTTTGACAGCTACCTCAATTTTTTGCGGCATTTCAAACATTTTCCGATTTCACGGCCTGGGGGATTCAAGCTGAGTTGTTAATGAAAAAATCATTGCGTCTCGTACGCGCTAGTTCCTCGTCATCCGTCGCGTCAAGGAAATATGTCTAGCGTACAAACGTATCTAATTGTATCAATGATTTGCCTAAGGCGATAACTGACCTATTTAGCGCGTTTCTTTTCACGAAATTATCAAAATAACACTAAGCTGCTATTCAACGCCACCTGCGCAAAATAAATTCGAAATGTTACTTCGCATTATCGGCAGCGTGGCTGAGTGGTTCGGAGCGTCGTTTTTACAACGACCATGATCGCAAGGTTAATTGCTCAACTCCCACCCAAGCCTCGTTGTTGCGTCTTTGGATAAGATGCTTCACGATAATTATCTCTGCTTGGTGGAATCTAACAAGCAGCAACTTGAAAAAGTCAGAAGCAAAATTCAAGCGGGAAACTCGGAAACAAGGGCAACTCCTAAGCGAGTCTGGATTTTTCCTATGCATAGCACCTCCGTCTCTTTCTCGTGAAAGGAGGATAAACGTAAAGAAATCAAATCATGCAAAACAATGTTACTGCTTTTGCTACAAAATAATCGAGAGATTGCAATATTATTATGCCTTCATTTTGGCAATGTGAGATTGAAATAATGGTCCGTTCTCAAACAAAACAAGGCAATGCTGTACTTATGCCAATAATTCTTACTTTTTGCTCTGTTCTGTTTATTGATGCTTTTTTCATCCAGTTCCATCGTGGCAAACATTTTTGCAATCCAGTGGAAAAAAACTTTTGTAGAAAAGTCATTTAGTAATACGGAACAAAGGAGGCTACTGCAAGTTGTGCAAGCGTTTCGTTGACCTCGTGTCGTGCACTGTCTTGATGTCTCGCCTTGCTGATTACTTTAAGCACATGCTTCAAATACCGGTCTCTTTTCGCTTCAAAATGCTTCAATTTTTAAATGAAATTGTTCTTGTGCCCCCATCAAACTCAACCTACAGTAGAGGCTGCGTGAGCCACAACATCTACTCGATTGTTTAAAAATTTTCTAACGTTGCATTCATAAAACCTAAATATTCCACTGATCTCTACAGCTTCAAGCTACAATTGGAATGCTATAACTGGTCGCAATCGCATACTCAGAGTTGCGCAGCCACAAATCTCAGATAAACACGCTTCTGATTCAATATTTGTCTTTAACCAAGACGAAGCCGAATGAAATGCAGATGAAGGAAAGTTTTCCCTGGTTGCCCATTTGTCCGCGACCCATTTGTCCGGGGCCCATTTGTCCGGGACCTAATTGTTCGGAACCCAATTATACGGGACCCATTTGTCCGAAACACGTTTGTCCGGGATCCATTTGTTCGGAACCCATTTGTCCGGGACCCAATTATCCGGGACCCATTTGTACGGGATCCGATTGTCCGGGACCCATTTGTCCGGGACCCATTTGTCCGGAACCCATTTGTCCGGGACCCATTTGTCCGGGACCCATTTGTCCGGGGCCCATTTATTCGGGATCCAATTGTACGGGACCCATTTGTCCTGGTGCCCATTTGCCCGCGACCCATTTGTCCGGGACCCATTTGTCCTGGTGCCCATTTGTCCGGGACCCATTTGTCCGGGATCCAATTGTCCGGGACCCATTTGTCCTGGTGCTCATTTGTCCGGGACCCATTTGTCCGGGACCCAAATGTCCGAAAACCGCTTTGCACAAGCATAAAGTGCGAAGGGCTAACTGAATGTGGGTTGTTTGTTTTGCATGTCTACTGAGAGCGTTTGTTCATTATGATTGAAGACGAAAGTTTCACATACTCACTTTTCATAAGTACTCTATGTATATGAATAAGAAACAGAATAGGTAAAAACGAGCTGCCTTGCCGTAGTCTCACACCTACTTTGAAAGGCTCCGTCGCTTTGCTGTTACACGGTCCCACAGACCTCGGAATGCATGTGCAGCGGCTTAGCAGTAGTGAGGAGCTAGCAATTTATACCATAATGTAACAACACCGTCCAAAGTTAGAAATTTTAAAATGTATTAAAAATTTGCAAATTCGAAATAAATACGTAAATTACAAATTTCAACCTATTTTGACAAATTTGCTCTATCAATTACCACACGATGACACTGAAAAATATTAGCAAGATAAAACAAACAGAAACAACGAAAAAACAAACATCATTTGCCAAAAGAATTTAGATATTTATCAGCTTTGGAACAAACTTGCTCTAGCTAGTTTCAGCCACAGAACAACAATTTGATCCTCTGTACAATAAAGGTCTTTGAAAAAATATATTGGCACGAATGAAATCGGTTTAACGAGCTCGTATGAAACGGTCGGCTGCATACCCACCAATCTGCAGTTTACTGAGCTTGTAGACTATTATGAGCAGCATTTTGAAAAACGATCAAACATCGAAGCAATTATAGTAATTTCAAATATCTTCAGCTCAATAAAAAACTTTACAGTAATGTGGTAATCGTCTTTCGAAAAGTTCATAGTCGATATGGAATACTGACTTAGTTTTTTCACAGATTCAAATTTCACAGACTCGATCTCCGTCTAAAAAGTTGCAAACTTTTGGTATAACAATTTATATTGCGCAGACTTCAAAACTTTAATGTCATGGTGAATTGACCAACCTGAACTACGCTTCATAGCCCGGTTGGGGTCGGCTAAGTGGCTAAAGACAACTATCGGCGCGGGAGGTCTTGGGTTCGATTCTTCAGCCGGTCCAATCGGACTCAATGCCGCCAACGGCTTGCCACCGCTTCTATGTGTTTCTTCGGAGTTGTGTCGTCCAGGCGCTAAGCCGCGGAAATGGGCCCCGCCACTCTTTCCACGCGAGCATCATGAATATTTCATTTGAGAACTATACTTACTGTAGAGCTGCAACGACAGCTGGTCGTCTGAATTTAAATTGAAATGATCTAGATCGTAGATTTCTCAACAAATCACCATAAAGATCAGTCGGAGAACTTTCTCTCGGTCCACTTTGGCTTTCATGTCTGTGAAAAAAAGCTTCAAATCGTCAAAATCTTGGTAGGCTAAAACTTGCACAAGAACGCTTAAACCTTTTCTTAGGTGAATACAGTATTTTGGGAGAAAAAGCGACAGAGACACTATACAGAGAACGTTTAGAAGTCGCCAGCTACCTGTCTACCGTTGAAGAAAGAGACGCTCGTTGAGTGCCTCACCCAAAGGCACAAAAAGCAATTTTGCCGACTGTTTCTCCACATTGAAAGTCAAGCTGGAAAGCTGGGAATACCAATTTAAAGCCCTATGTTTGACCAGACTAATCAGTAACCATTGGGACAATCTCGAAAAACGCGTGATCGGAACGGAACCGGCAAACATACCGTGCCGTGTAAGGAACCGGAGTTACACCTCTTCGTCGTAGATAATCTTCAAAGTGTTCTTCAAAAGCTGGATTGTTGTAATCCATGGATTGTTCCGACAAACGTTCAGCGACTGTCGTTAGAACTCCAGGTCTTCGCTGGGAGCTGTAACAAAAAGAAGAGTTTCAAATACTATTTCAAATTTTCAAATTACGTGAAATTGAAAATTCAACAGTAATTGAGGGAGACTGTGAAATGAGCTCACGCTCTTCGAATCAGTAGTCACCCGGTATAAATGTCAAACGCGATCGGCTCCAGCCGAGAGTCGAACCCGTCACGTAGGATCTGTCACCTCATTTGAACCCGTCACGTAGGATCTTTTGAATAAAATAATTGAAAAAAAATTGATGCCTAACTCATTTTCATCCCAAGTTTATTTTTCCTCGCAGGTTTTTCATTTCCCAAACTGACGACTTTTACAAAAGTTTTTATCGTTTTGGTGAACACCCACAACAAAGAGAAATTACGCATATACGTTGAGGTAGTGACTTTTGGAGGAAAAAAATCACTGTACACTGTAAATCTTAAAACTGGACTTTTCGACAACATAGATTCAGCTGTTATCATCAGCAGTGTAAGCAAGGCAGTGCAAGCGGTGCAAGCCTGAAAGTTTTGTTTTTTTGAAAAAACAAACTTGCGGTTTTGTAGTGACATGGTTTTTTTTACATGGGTCTTAACTAGACATGGCGCTCAACTATACAATTGCTAAGTCACTTATTCATACGCCATATCACAGAAAATTTGATGAAAATCTCGGTCGATGTGCTTGCAGCTAAACCATTTTTAAATTTGTCGGTAAAATTACTCCAGGGCATTTTTACAATTCTGTTTGACGAAAAAAAAGGTGTTGTACTCACGATCTTGGTGTAGCGAACACTGACGAAACTTGGCGATCTCGTGGCTGCTGAGAGGAAAACTGGCGACTGCGAGATCTTTTGTGAGACAAAAAGATGGTAGTTAAGTTATTATATAGGCTAATTAGCAACGTTTGCATTTACCTTTCAATTTTTGAACTTTCTATGGAAACACTGCTCTTACTGCTCAGCACTTGTTGACGAACAACATATAAAATCAATAGAAATAATCCTGAAAACAAAGGCAATGTTTCAACTGGTGTCGTAGCGAGAAATTTTAAAAGAGTGGGCGTCAACTGAAAAACCATAAACCATCAAAAGAGTCTGATATATTTCAACCACTTGACAACTTTTATCTTTTTTTATTAAAAGGCAATGTCAAAAGGGGAGAGGGGGCGTGTCAAAATGCTCCCCTGTAAGTGCGCTTCTGGGTTTAACACAGACAAAAAGCATACTCTGCAAGATGCATAAAGTCGAAAAGAAAAAAAATGCAGTACCATATAGCATACACCACTAACCTTGCAAAGAATTAAAAACAGCAAAACAATAAGCAAATGGTTCCGCAGTTTTGCTGATGTCCCATCCGTACTCATTGCTTATCCAAGGAAGAAGAAATCCAAACACCCAAGTACCGACAACTGAGACGTAAACGAAAAAGGAAAACAAAACATTTGTTCGAGTAAATGCTTTGCGGCGTCGCTACAAAAAAATAAAAATAAAAAATCAAACCTTCAGTATACACACGGTATTACACTGAAGAGTGTAACGTTTGAGTGGTGGGGCCCATTTCCGCAGCATAGCGATTAGGCAATATCACTGCGCTGACAAGCCATTGGCGGCAGTGTACCATTTGACTGGCCCGGGAATTGAACCTAAGACCTCGTGCACCGACAGCAATGTCTCGCACCACTACTCCAACCGGTCGGTCAAAAATGATATCGTGATTGGGGCAAGACAAGAAACAGTTTACTTTTGGAAAGCTTAATAAATTGCAGCAACATGGCCCATTGATACTGCTCGTCTGTGACAGATCCTACGTGACAGGTTCGATTCACAGTTGGAGCCAATCTCGTTTAACACGCACACTGAGTGGCTGCTGACTTGAAGGCTGCGGCTTACTTTGTAGTCTCTTTCAATTTCTGTTAAATTTTGAGTTCACTGATTTGAAATAGTACAAACGACGCTGCGAATTACAACCCTGTATTGCCGATATTAAAAATAAAATTAAGCCTAGGCTTAGACTAATTTAGCTGTGTAAATGACAAATTTCAAGCACTTCAACTAAATCACAACATGGTTGACACTTCTTAGGAACATTAACCCACCATTTCAGGGGAGAGTCCACCACATATCATCACTATCCATGTGAGAGAATAAACAATGAAACAAAACCCAAGCAACACTCCTGCTGGAATCACGTTTAAGTACAACTCATAAACAGAATAAATCTTGCATCTGAAAAAAGACGTTATTTAAGCCAAGAGGCATTGCCTGATACGTTTACACCACACAAGTGGCAAATTTTAGGAGCTCATCTTTTCTACGAAGCGTGTTTTGAAAAGCCTCCCAACTCAACCGTATGTTTGGCTTGGTGGAAGACATTGCTGTTGAAGCAGAAGGTTTAAGGTACGATTTCTGGCCCGGTCAAACCGGACACAATATCACCAACGGCTCGCCACCTTTGCGATGTTTCTTCAGAGCTGCGTTGCCCAGGCGTTAAGTCACGGAGATGGGCTTCGCCTCTCGTTACACGCTTCTTCATAAAGGACGGCGAGTATAAAGAAAATTTGATTTCTAAGTACGAGTATTGCAATGTCTTTACCTCAATTTAAACACCAAGTTTAACCGTACCGCACACTCCGAGGCTGAACTACAATTAACAATCTTTTTACATTTATTTCATGAGACAAAGGTTCCTTTCCATAATCACAAGACCCTACATCCAGAATCAGTACACAAAAGTTAATCAGCAATGATGCAAATATTTTGAGCACCAGTGTCAATGTAGAGATTTACTTCTATCCTAAGTTCTTAACCAAAGCAGGATCAGCAGGATGCAGTTTATTGCCACCGAGGACCTTTTTTCAGATATCGACTATTGAAGATCTTTCTTTCGATTGGGCTACGCCACTGAACTTACCCAATGTTTTCTGGAATGAGATCGGTCAGCCATGCAATGAGAGCAACCAGCGCTGGTATCAACCATCCAAAACCAAACGCAATGGTGAAAACGGTTCCATTTGTTATATCAGATCTTTGGTAATGCATCTAAGATGGATAGATATACATGAGAGTTTGCATTAGTTTGGTTTACACAAATTTTATTTTCATACTTTTTTCTTTTGCTTTAAAACCAAGAAAATCAAATAGACACTGCACACTGTCACATGACCTTATAAGCTTTTCTATCGCAAATGTAAAATGTAGCGAATGAATGTCCAATCTCTGATTTTACGATGTCTTTCGATCAATTTTCAAATCCAAATTCGATTTAAAATTACGATCTTCATTCGCAACAACAGTGCCAATGATTTCAATGTTGGACCATTACTTACATGGACAACAGCTAAATACGTATTGACTGCTTCTATGGCTGTCCACACCATTATGCTGAGCTCAGCAAAATGAACCAGCATTGAAACAATGAAACAACCAAATTCGGAATCTTGTACAAATTCTTGAAGTTCAAAGATCAGCGGAACATTGAGGAACAACAAGGATAATGCGAGATTGAGCAAAAGGAATGCAGAGCGAAAATTTGTTCCTTTTCTCGAAGATCTATAAATTAAGGTAGGATGTAAAAAAATCAAATCAAATTTTTATGACGCCGAAGCGTGCAACGAATGGTGGGGTCCATTTCTGCAGCTAAGCGTCCGGGCAACACAGCTAAGTAAAAACATCGCTGCCGTTGGCGACACTGTGTCCGATTTGACCTCCACGAAAATCAAACCCATGCAGGAGCGTACCAAGGGGGGGTTGGGGGTGCGGAGCAAAGTAAAGGTGATATTCGTATAAAGGACAATCTGCGGGCGTGATGACCTTTCTTTTTTGTTCATCACTATATCCGACTCTCCTGGCTTGGCTTTAAAATGCGCCCTCCCTTTTCAAATTTCTGAGCGCGCCCCTGCCATGACCTCTCGCACCGACAGAGATGTTTTTAACCACTACGTCAGCATTGTTTGTTTAAACCTGCGTCATGGGTTCGATTCACATCTACAGCGGATTGCATCTACGGAGTAGTGGAAAAACGCAAGTTTTTTTGCCATTGTTTGCAGTGAAAAACCTACATAAAAACATACACAGAACTCACCTGTCACATAGAAACACTAAGAAAACGACCAACATAAAAAGTGTAGAGACGGACGACCCAACAAGCGTAATTATATCAAGTACAAATGGAACAACAGCAAAATTACCCTGAAAAATAAATAAATACTTCCACAATTGTGTGTCTACCATGTAAAATTAACAGTGTTACGTAAAAAGTACATCAAAATCTTGGCGCGACCTGCATTAATTTTATGCTTTTTTAAAGTCTTTCAAATCGGAAACAAACCAACTAAAAGCTTACTGCTTCGCAGCAGAAATGCTTTCCTGATGTACTGGCAGTTCCATTACGTGTTTGTTATTTCTGTTCATTATTATTATTATTGTTAATCATAGGACGTGGAGGAGATGGAAGCGAGGACGGCCAAAAATGACAAGGAGGAGGCAGGTGAAAGAGAGTGTGAAGAAAGTCAGGTTGAAGATTGAGGAAGCTGAAGATCGAACAATATGGAGGGAAGGTGTGAGAACGATCGCGGAGGGGATGAGGTGTAACCGACCACCTTCGGTGACGAAAAAAAACGGATTGAAACTGGATGATGATGATGAATCACAGATAATGATCTTATAATGATCTTATACCATTCAATTATAAATATTATAACCAAAATCTAGCTACCACACTTGGTTGAAATCACTACTCACTAACTTCTGGTGCCATTTTCAATGCTACAAACCTATGATGAGCTGTGTCTCATGTTCACATTAACAGTATGAATTCAACTACCATATAACACCAATACATATGTACTTTTTGTTGTAAAAAATTTTCATTATGCTGGCGGTATTAAGCCGAAGCGTGTAATGAGTGGCTGGACTCATCTCCCCTGCCGCATATTTCGGAATGGTTCTACAGAAAATTTTTTGTTTGTTCTATTGCCACCACTTTACCATGTCCCGAAATAAACATTAAGAAAGTGCATAAAATCAAATCCTAGAGCAGCATCGAACCGCGACTCCACGCGTCGCAGTCCGGCATACTGACCGACACACCACGCCGCTGTTGCAGAAATCAGTGCAATTTTTCTATTCGTACTCATTTCGATCGAGCCCTATTTTTTTCTGTAAAACCATTCCGAAATATGCTCCCCGGTCGCGAGGGCAACCAGCTCCGAAAACACGTCGCAGCGGTGGCGAGCTGTTGGCGGCACCGCGTCCGATATGACTGACTCGGAAACCAAACCCTAGCCATCCCGCAGGTACGAAGATGCCATTAACCACAGCGTTAATCCGCTAGATTTTGTTCATAATGCCTTTAACATGTTATATAATACTGTACTTACAAAAGCGGTGGCAAAATTGGTTAAATGATTGAATGAGCAGGTGTAGTTAGTTTTTGATACTTCTGCCGTATTTCCACCATCGGTAGACCATAGATTACGGGTTTCATCCCAGTATACACATTTTGTGGAGAATACATCAGATGGTGACATGATGTCCTAAAAAAGACGCAAGTTCAAAAAATGATGAATTATAAACACGCTAAAACAAAATTGACACCAGTCTACAACGGCCTTAAAATCAACAATAGTCTACCACAGCGCAACTTCAGCTTTTAAGCAACTTCGTTCGCTCTATACGCGATTCTGCATGCGTTGGGTAGCACTTAAAAACACCAATGAATCAATCAAAACAAACAAAAATGAAAAATCATGTCTTTGTCATACTCGCGGTGTTGCGCCAAGGCGTGTAAAGAGTGGCGGGGCTCATCTCCGCGCACCTGGACAACACAGATCCGAAGAAACTATGCAGCGGCAGCGAGCCAGCATGGGCAACACGGTGACTGATTTAGCCGGGTAGGAAGCAAACCTCCAGATCTATACCGCGCCGATCGTCTTTAAGCATTACGCCACCAGGCTGGTAACGCTAATGCCAAATCACAGCAAGCAGTTTAGATGACATAAAGTGCGTTTACCAACGAGCGATACACGACAGGCGACAAGCGACATGCGAGAGCGCAAGAAAAAATATAATGTGAGTGAATGTAGCAGGTTTTCGCGTGTTCGCTGAAGAGTAAAATAAAACATGCAAGGTGCAATATCTCTCGTCGCATGTCGCATTGTCACCCCTCGTGTATCGAAAAACGCATCTTTATTTGATCCCGACGACTGTTTCACGCCAATGCCATTGTCAGAAATAGATTCTATCTGAATAAGTCATCTTGAGGATTACATTGGCGTGAAACCGTCAGTTGGGGTCAAATAAATTAAACAAACTGGTTGTTACAAACATTGAAACTCTGATCAGATCTTGATCAGAACGATCAGTCTTGTGGAACCTTTGAGTTTTTTGTTCGGTTATGCAAGGTAGCAGAACCGGATAAAAAGAGGCTGTAGTCTCGGGCCCCCCTGTGATAGAGGGCAACCCGGTTAGGGGCGTTCTGCAGTTACAAAAGGTTGTTAGATCGGCTAAAAAAAGATGTGCTGGTAACGCCAAAATAATGCCTGCAAAAACATGGAAGTCCCCAAAACTAACCTCTTGGGTCATCCAAAAACTTGATAAGATCCTTAAAACTTTGATATCAATCATCAAACATTGAAATTTTAAACCGGCTTTAGGCGCAGCTTACCGGCCGTTAGCTCAGTTGTTTAGCGCACACTCTATCAGTGCGGAAGGTCTGGGGTTTAAACCCCGAATCGGTCAAATCCGCACAGTGTCGCCAACGGTTCGCCACCGCTGCGACGTGTTGCTGAGGCTGTGTTGCTCTTAGAGCTGTGTTGTGTTGCTCAGGCGCTAAGCCGTGGAGATGGACCCGCCACTCGTTGCACGCTTTGGTGTAATGGTACGAGTATAATGAAGATTTAGGCACAGCTTCGCCAGGCAAAAACTGATCTCCAACTTTTTCGAAAATATATAACATTTACACAACAACTTTCGCAAACCAACCTCATCTTCAGTGGTAAGCATCATAGTCACGAAATTACGATTGGCTGAAACAACAGGTTGATCTACAACACTAGCGCTGAAAACCACCTCCGAAGTGACGACTGGAGCAGCAAGTTGATCGGAAGATATAAAAATATTGTCATCCGAGAAGGCTTGGAAGGAAATTCGACTACCTAAGGTACGGTAAAGAAAGTAAAAATAAAAGGAAGACATGAGAATTGTTATTGTTGAACCCGTACAGGTGCCAGAATAGACTCGATATAATTAACGCGTTAGAAAAAGCATAATTTGCTGTCCAGAACAAAACGTGGACATCAAGTGCCACGGCTGTTCGAAATATGGTCCTCTTGGTAGGTCAAAAATCAAATCTTCTTTATATTTGTGATGTTACGACGAAGCGCGTAAGAAGTGGCGGGACCAATCAACGCGGCTTAACGCCTGGATAACACAGCTCCGAAAAACACTGCAGCGGGCGCAACTGCCACAACAGTGGAGCGGGCGCAACTGCCACACCAACCGCCCGTACTATATGGCAGATCTATATTTGTATAAGTGTTAAAAATTTTCAATGCTTCAAAGTAATTTGGCACGTTCTGTTCACTACGGCTATGAACAGAAGGTTATTGGCTCAATTCTAGCTTAAGTTTTGCTGTTAAGTCCTTAGATAAGATGGTTTTATCGATTACTACCTCTGCTTCGCAGATATTTCAGCGAGTGGCAAGTTACAAAAGCAAAAACCAAGACTGATACGCAAACTTGGAAGTCTTGTAAGCATCTCAGCATCTCTTGAGTGAGTGTGTATCTGTCATGTGCATGGACCCTTCGTCGCTTTTGTGAAGAGAGAATGGCAATGAAAATTTAGCCAAGAAAGAAAATTATTAATGGGTCACCCCCCAGAAGCAGATGCAATGAAGTTCGAGGACTTGACCCGTAGAAAACAAAACTGCGACATTTGGCTGGCACTCCCATCTTCTAGTATAAAATTTCGCAATAAAATCATATTATTGTTTTAAACCTTGCACCCGTACAATAAGAAACACTTCTTACTTGCTTGGTTATCCAGAACACCAGGCAAAGATAGTTTGATATAAGATGAAGATGAACTGAGGTCGGGATTATTACCTTCGAAGACACTCAACTGGTCCGATCGGAAACCCATTTCGGATGGAATCGGTAAAGCTTTGTGTGAGTATCCAATGCTTCCTACCCTCATTACGTCTGAACATCAAAAAATCAAATCTCCATTATATTCGCAATGTTACGCCGAAGAATGTTATGAGAGGCAGGGGCCAATCTGTGGCCTAGCGCCAGGGCAACACATTTCAGAAGAAACGTCGCAGCGGTAGCGAGCCGTTGGCGACACTGTGTCAATGTGACCAACCCGGGATTTGAACCCCAAACCTCCCGCACCGATAGCAATGTCTTGATGATCCAGTGACCAGCCGGTACAGCCTATTTTAGTTTTTTGAAATGTGAGGTAATCAACCGAATTTTTAGTTGATAAAACTTGCTGTAGGTTACATTAGGTAGGCCTTTAACAAAAATTTCAGCAAACCCAAAGAGCTTTCAAACTCACCGACAGGTTCTACAACCGCAATAGCTAGTGCGCTCGACACATGGGCATATTCTTGGTAATTCCCAGCGTCAGTCAGTTGCACGGTTTTGGCCAAGTTTTCTAGCGTTTCAAATATTCTGTAAAGTGTGTGAAAAATTCAACACATCTCTAACATCATAAACATTATGGCAAATAAAAACTGTTGACATACAATAAATAGTTACAATCCACAGCATATAACTAGTTGCAACTGCTGAAAAGTAGTAAAATTTTTTCAAGTAATAGCATAACAACAAACGCTTTTTAAAAAAATAAGAAAGCTGCTACTTCACCGAAAACTTCCGGTTACCGAACTCTGAAAATCGAGGTTGCGTAACCGTAAACTTACCCTGCGGTTCTCCCACTGTGAAAACGATTACGCAACCACGATTTTCAAAGTTCGGTAAGAGGAAATTTCCGGTAAAATTGGCACTTCCAAAAAGAAGTGAAGCGATCAACAATTTAAAATAATAATTTTTAGAAAGAAAGGGACATGCTCTAAATTATCCATTCTGTATTTCATTATTCGGATTTTGCAGCAAAAGCAAAAAAGGAATGCAAACCTTAAAAAAAACGTGCACAGAAAAAGTTCTTACTGCTGCGTTTGATCACTCTGAGCCAATTCGTCTTTTGGAGCCAAAAGAAGGTTCGCAACGCTCTCTACCACTGAATCTGCTGTCTAAAATAAATAAATGGTAGCCTAGTGTTCATTTTGCCGTTATTATTTCACCGGCAGAAGATCCTGATTGGATAATTTACTCAAAACCAGTCATGCGTATAGACGCAAGCCAATTAGGATGTAGCCGTTAACGGCAAAATAGACACTACCTAAATAAATTTTTTAAGAATAGAGAAGCATACGCGCAGCTGGCGAAAAGTGTACGAGAAGGGCGGTAGATACAGGACCGGATTTGGACTATGAGAGGACCTGTTTTCATTCACTCTGAGTAACTGATCTTCAAAAAATGTTTTCCTACGCCAAAAAAAAAGGGAGCAATGCCACCGCGCCTTCCCCCCTAGCACACAAGAAAAAGACTGCTAGCTTTAACTAGCAAGTAGAGTGCTTTAAATGTTGCGAAAATCAGAGCAGAACTCTACAAGTCAATCGGCTATTACTATTGTAGCCTATAGTACAATGTTGTTCTGTTGTTCATTTCTTTAGGTCACACTTATTTAATAAATAGGTTGACAAGAGGTAAAAACCTAAAATCAATTTATCTGTTTCATTTAGTTTAATAAGGTTTAATATTGAATCTATTTCTTTACTTCTTTCAAAACTTCACCAAAAGCAGGATTCAGTGCAAAACTCAGAGCATCCAGGGCATTAGTAATGTCGTCTGCAGTTAAATCTTCTGGGTTTGATGTAAGTATTTCCACATCTTGAGCTACCTGCGCGGGGTCTTCAGATGAGTTGGTGGCCAAGTCCTAAAAATTGTTTACAATATTATACGTTCATAACGGTTTTTCAAATCGATTTTAGACACAGTTGATTATTTTGATCGATCAAAATATGGTCTCGTGAAGGGAACGATCGAGATTAGATCTGGATTAAATCAATGACTCTAGGATTGGTGTTTACTGAAAAGGAACAACGTGAAAGAGCGAAGAGGCCGGCAAGTTTCCTTTCTGCAGCCTATATTTGGAGAAACAACTTAAGGAAATTTCCTCATCTTAAAATCTTAGACAGGCGGCCACCATCTCCTACGCGAGCTCGTTACAGCGCCCTCGCCGCTTTCTGGTAATGGAAAGAATAATACAGTAAATCTTAAGGTGATTTTAAAGTAGGCCAACAAATAAAACTGCAATACTTACGCCGCAACCAAAGAATTTTATTTATACATGACTACTATTAAAGTCACATACTTCCAGGGTTGTACCGCATGACCCTATCCATTCTGGATCAAGCCAATCTCCAGTCAGATTGCAAAATCTGGTACCATAAGGTGTTCCTGCAAAACGTGAGTTTGGTTTTAGCTGCATTATCTATCGAGTAAACTCTGTAGCAAATATAGACTATAAAAAAGTGTTTTGCACAAGACCAGTTCAAGAGGACAAGGAGCTCTGCCTGAAATTCTACAGTTTGACACAAAAGGCGGCCGCTTTCAAAATGGCAAGCAGTCGAAAAAATTCAGTTTTTTCAATTCCACCTAATATAAATGCTTTTGCTAAAAAGATTATAGCTGACAATAAAAAACTGTTTTCTCATCAAAGTACTGTAATTGCCTGCTGAATTTTCGCATAGAGTATCAGAACTGGTTGAAAAGCCAGCTTCAGTGTCAGGGAAAAAGACGTCAGTGCCGTCGGGATGAGTTGCTTCTTCAGCTTTGCAACCTGAAAAATAAATTTTTCGAAATTACTCTGCAGTTGTATCAGATGTGAGTATAAGGGATTGGGTTGTGCTACTCAAACTTTAGTCAAAAAATCAACGTGTTTTAAGAAAGACCGCGCTCTTTGATTTAGTACTATAGGCAGTCATCCGAAATATCTTTTGTGCTCATTTGTGTTTAGTTGCACATTTATCCTTCTATCACGAGAAAGCGATCAAACCGCTATAACGAGCTCGCTTAGGAGTTGACGGCCAATAGGGGTGTTAAAAAAAGACCGACTTCCGAAATTTTAACCTGATCACAGCTCAACCCGCTCATTTGACCTAAACAATGGCATAGAAAAAAAATTTTTGAAATCGGACCAAGTTTACCACTTGCGCATCAAACTTGAAGATAACTAGGGTAAATGCATGGAACTTGAGGATTCCCCAAATGTGAAACTTAGTTTTTTGGCGTTTTCTAGCTATTGTGGTGTCGTGAGTTCTAAATTTTTTGCTTATGTGTATTGCCCTACATGACCGTCACAGTTTGTGATGTCATGTGGCATGACGTCATAAATGATGATAAAATATTTCATTACGCAAATGAATGCTTTTAAATGCTAAATGTTTATTCTGCGGTGCTACACCAAAGTTTTTCATGGTTGTCCATTCTGTTCTGATCTGATCATTCTATTCTGATCACAATAACGATTTTATCGTTGACGTAATTGGAAGGTATGAAGATTGTTGATGTTGTTCAACAACTTGCTGTAAACTCTCGCGTTGTTGGCCATTGTCTATTAGTATATCAGCGTAATCGCTGTGCAGCTTTACATCTCTCTCTGCTGCGTTATTTACCACTTTAACAGAGCAAAGAAAGTCTTAGGCAATTCTGTAAGATTCAAAATTATGCCACGTGAGGGAAGAACTGCCGAGCCAACTACAGTTTACATTTAACAGTTGGAACAACAGCCATGACTCCGGTCGAATTATATCATGAAACTCAGTTCCATGATCAATCGTAATTGCCCTTGCATCAGGTATGCCTTGGCTAAATTCATCTGAGCGAAGGGCGAGATGTTTCTTGTATATTTTTTCCATGAAAATTACTTTTTTGTTTGTCAACTCAGAATAATCGCTGAACAAAGCAAAAACCACAGCTTCTTCGCTCAATTTCTTCACTTCACTCAAGCTCTTTGAATCACTCAAGCTCTTTGAATGCTCTTTCAGCAATTGTTAGAGCAAAGAGTTTGTATGTGATCATGTCCTGTAAGAATGTTAAATCTTCAAATGCAGCGTTTGTTCCGATGCTGGATTTCAGCCAAGCTGGAACTACAGAGAAGACGTAGTGGAAAAACTGAGATAAAATAATGAATTTTTGACCCAATTTTATGTTCCAGCTTGGCTGAAATCCAGCGTCGGAGCAGATGCTGCATTTGAAGATTTAACGTTTGATTTAACGTTCTTACAGTACAGGATCACATACAAACTCTTTGCTCTAACTATTGCTGAAAGAGCATTCAAAGAGCTTGCGAAACTCGAATGTTTCTTGAGTGAAGAAGCTGTGGTTTTTGCCTCGTTTGACGATTATTCTGAGTTGACAAACAAAAAAGTAATTTTCATGGAAAAAATATACAAGAAACATCTCGCCCCTCGCTCAGATGAATTTAGCCAAGGCATACCTGATGCAAGGGCAATTACGATTGATCATGGAACTGAGTTTCATGATATAATTCGACCGGAGTCATGGCTGTTGTTCCAACTGTTAAATGTAAACTGTAGTTGGCTCGGCAGTTCTTCCCTCACGTGGCATAATTTTGAATCTCACAGAACTGCCTAAGACTTTCTTTGCTCTGTTAAAGTGGTAAATAACGCAGCAGAGAGAGATGTAAAGCTGCACAGCGATTACGCTGATATACTAATAGACAATGGCCAACAACGCGAGAGTTTACAGCAAGTTGTTGAACAACATCAACAATCTTCATACCTTCCAATTACGTCAACGATAAAATCGTTATTGTGATCAGAATAGAATGATCAGATCAGAACAGAATGGACAACCATGAAAAACTTTGGTGTAGCACCGCAGAATAAACATTTAGCATTTAAAAGCATTCATTTGCGTAATGAAATATTTTATCATCATTTATGACGTCATGCCACATGACATCACAAACTGTGACGGTCATGTAGGGCAATACACATAAGCAAAAAATTTAGAACTCACGACACCACAATAGCTAGAAAACGCCAAAAAACTAAGTTTCACATTTGGGGAATCCCCAAGTTCTATGCATTTACCCTAGTTATCTTCAAAACTTGGTCCGATTTCAAAAATTTTTTTTCTATGCCATTGTTTAGGTCAAATGAACGGGTTGAGCTGTGATCAGGTTAAAATTTCGGAAGTCGGTCTTTTTTTAACACCCCTAGCGGCCACCTATCTACCTCACTAATATGGGGTAAATCCCGCGAAATGCTTTTCCCAACGGTGCAACTAGTAAACTTGCCGATTGTTCTTAACACCGTTCCTTTGATGCTGAGCGTCAAGCTATGAAACTGTGAATCCCAATTTTAAAGTCATTGGTTTGACCAGACTGGGAATCAAACCCGAGTCTTCAGCTCCAGAGGCGGACGCTCTTACCAATCGGCCACATGAACTGTTACGTTCGGGGCATCGAACCGCTTGAAATATCGCTCCGGTTTAGGTTCAGGCAGTGGCGATTCTAAGGGGGGCCAGAAGGGGCCATGCCCCCCCAGATATTTGCCTGGCCCCCAGGTTGGCCCCCCCAGTTTTAGCAAGCTTATGCAGTTATGTAGCCTATATGACGGAGTATGAAAATATACTAATCGATTGCCCAACCTCAGAGTTGGATAATCGTTGTCTTTGCCTCTTAGTTTACTAGTTTATGTGAAACTCGCATAGTTTGCTTCGGTCTTAGTCTTCGCTTTTCAATGAACTAGTGCTTTTATTGCATCACACAGTTCCGTCTGAATCGTAAAATCGCTATCACTAGCGGTTAAGTCATAAAGCAGCCAGTGCTGATCGAAGAAGCTGTTAGTAATGGGTGAAGAGGAATAAAAAGCTAAATAAATCAAAATCTTACGTATCGTGTCTTTGGTAGTGGCTAATGGAAATAAAAGTTACATTTCGAATTTTTTGTACCCTAGTTAGTCATGTAGGCTACCGATATTTTTTAATACAGGAATCAAAAAGAGGGACGACAAATTAAAACTGTCTACTTAATTCCACAAACTAAGCTATGTTAGCAAGGCAACATTGAAGGCATGAAGTGATTTACATCACCACACAAGATGACATCATAGTCACAATAAGATATCTTGAATCTCTGAGAACCATAGAAACAACTTATTGTGGCTTATATTGAAGATATATGGTCATAAAATTCAAAATTTCGGAATGGTCATGAATAAATTTCAAAATTTCGATCTGATGGCCAATGGTCAAACTTAGAAAATAAAATTATTGCGCAGTAAAACAGCAACTTCGCGCCATGAAAACCCTTTAATTGTTTATATTTTTTTGTTGAGGCAGTGCCTATTTTGCTGTTAACGGCATAATAGCTTTTAGGTTTATTTGGCCGCGGCTACACAACCCAATGTAACACGAATATTATATCTTATTTTATTCTGCTGTTTTCGCGAAACCGATTGTTAACCCCAGGTCACACGAATCCGAATCGAACCGAAGCGATCCGAAAACGAAGCCACCGAAGCGAAACGAACCCGCGACGAGAATCGAACCCACAACTAGAGTCCAGCGCTTCTCATTACACGCTGCGTTCTATCCACTAAGCTATCGAGAAGTCGTGACAATTTGGCACAAAATGGCGCTTAAAAACCCACGACGTCATTTACGACAAAATAAACCTAAATAGCTTTTGCCGTAAACGGCAAAATAGACACTATTTTTCGTTGAAGCCTAATCGGCAAGCACTAAAAAGGAAAGACAGCAATGTGCATTGTGGCAGCATTGACAGGCGTAATAGTGGTACGGTATTAGTAGCAGCAACAACAGCCAGTGCTTGGTAAACTTGGCTTTAATGCGTCATTCGTTGATGGGTGTGGAGTTTGGAGGTGGAGACCTTCGTTGAGTGTGAACTGGTTCTATAGGCAACACAGTGCTGCCTTTTTTATTATCGCTTTTGAAATTACAAACCGGTAATCATTAAGTTATTAAGTAGGCGACCTTCCCTGCCTAACTATTATTCAGCCTGCAAACGTTAGGTGACTGAAATAAATAGCGAAAATTGCAATATGTTTATCATGAAGCCTGATGGCCGAATGGGCTAAGACGCTACTGAAATCTTAAGCAGTGCCAATGCTAGCCCATCGTAGCTCCTCACCTCCCCTCCTGGAACTCAGCGCGAGGTCCCACAGGCAAAAGTTTTTGTCTCAAATAGAATACTTAATTTCATCTCCGCGCGCAGAATTGAAGACCGAAAAAAAAAAAAAAAGGCTTCAGGTAACAAAAATAAGCCCCCAAGCACCGGAGTGGGACCCCAGAAATGCCAGCCCCCCCCCTGATCGGAGGGAACGGCTGCGCCGGACCTGGTCTGAAAACTCCCACCAGCAGAGTGGGGTTCAAGCTTTTTACGGAGAACATATTTTCACTGACTATTCCACAAACGTCAAAGTCGAACGTATAGCAGGAAAACTGAATACTAATTTTTAGGCCAGGCAATCAGTTTGATTCGTCTCGAAGTCATTCATACCTTGAGCCTGCCGCTCCAGAAACAGACGCTTTGACCATTTTGCCATCTTATGTTGTAGTGAATGTCAATATCAACTATATAGTGCTGAGTGTGTCATATTGCAATATGCTTACTTTTTAAGTTTGGTTGCAAGTCTCTTTGAACTTACTCTTTTTCTCTCAAACACAGTTTTCAGAGACCCCACCTCAATCTATCTTGGCCCCAAAGTGGCCCCTCCACTTTTTGGGTGCTAGAATCGCCACTGGGTTCAGGTTCCGCAAAATTTATTTTTAGCGGTTTACCTCCGATTCAGGTTTTTCGTCGTTTTATTTTGCGGGTTTAGTTCCGGTTAAAATTGAAAATACTTTGAATTATCGGGTTCAGGTTCGGTTAAGGTTCGCAGAAGCAAAAGCTTAAAGGTTCAAATTCGGTTTTGGTTTAAGAATTTGAAACGGTCAATTCGACTGATGTTCTGGTACACAGCTACAGGCCGATTCTTTTCAAAAATACTTCTTGTTTTCAAGCTGATTGTACTTTTTAAAATGCTGCTGTAGCTCATAAAGGATGTCCTCAGCGGCAGAAATATCGTCAAATCAACGTCAGATTTCCTTAACCGCTGTCATATCCGCCACAACAATCATTCTTAGAAAAAATCTTTGCAAGAACACACACGAATTAACGTAACGAATGCTTATTTAGTCCAAACTAGAGTAACACAACAAAACTTCCACTGACGTTAGGTTAGACAAGGTTCAGCTTAGACAAAAAGTATTTTAACGGATCAAATTCGGTTAAGGTTCAAGAATTTTGATGACCTTGGGTTCAGGTTCGGTTTACGTCTATTAAATTATAAAGGTTACGATTCGGTTTGGGTTCAATGAAAGGAAGCGATTAATACCAGTTTTCGGTTTATGTTTCGGTTCGGTTCGATGCCCTGGTTACGAGCAACCGCGATCGGTTTCAACCGAGAATTGAATCCGACGTGATCAGGCTTAATTGTTATTAACATAACTCAGGTTGAACCCTGAGTTATGGCCGTAAACATCTATAAAACCGTAAACATCTATAAAACCAGCACCATTTAACCTTTTTCTGCACATTAAAGGCACAGAAATTCAGGGAGGGCAAAGTACAAAAGGGCAAAGTACAAATTACGATATTTTAAACACACTACAGATCATACTTCATCAAAAAAGGGCAGCCCCCACCCCATCAACTGGCTACGCTGTTGCTATAGTTGGTGATATTTTAAATACCATATTTAATTTACAATACCTGGAGCAATTGTTGTTTGTGTGATAACTTGCGCTGTGCTTCCTGAAAACAAATCAAATTAAGTCCACATCCTCGCGGTGTTACACCGAAGCGTAGCACCTGGTGAACTGGGCCCATCTCCGTGGCATAGCACCTGGTCAACACAGAGCTGGCTGGCTGGGCCCATCTCCACGGCATAGCAACTGGTCAACACAGCTCCGACGAAACGTCGCAGCGGTGGCAAGCCTTTGGCGACACTGCGTACGGTATGACCAGCCCGGTAATTAAACCCCAGATCTCCATGCCGATAGCGATGTCTACAACAACTACACGAAACCGGCCGTCTTCTTAACAACAGCACGTAAACTTCGAAAAAAAAATGTTGCAACACGAAAACATAAAATGCGCACTGCTGCATGCCAAGGGTGCGTGCTTTACAGAATGTTAATGCGCATTGTAAGTACACTATAGACTATAGTGTACTTACAATGCGCATTAACAGGGGTTCTTAACCGGGGGTAAATTTATCCCCTGGGGGTAAATTTTGTTTACCGAGGGGGTAATTTTTCTGAAGTGTAAACTAAAACAAACTTCAATTTTCAGTATTAAAAAGGCGAAAGTGTTGCACTGGGGGTAAATTATACTTTTTTCAAACGGTAAGGGGTAAATAATACAAAAAAGGTTAAGAACCCCTGCTATAGTCCTATTTGGAGAGGAGGCAAGGATAGCAAAACCAGCTTTCCAAACAACTGGCCTACTTCACCAACTGTCGTAGCGGTCGGTTGACGGGTTTTGTTGCTCACTTGATCACTGCATTAAATTCTAAAACTTTTAAGAACAAAGTAGGCCTAAATATTTTACAATTTCTGCCCGCAACAGCTTGCCATTAAACATTTTTGAAAGAACAGTCCTCATACTATATTCAAGTCAATATTGCGCATTAAAACAACATATTGCTCACCTGCTGTGGCCCCTGTCGACGTTTGCAAAGATGAACTTGTTGTTGTTGAAGTCGGTGAAGAAGTCGTTTCGGGAAGTGACGTAGAAGTCGTTTCGGAAGTAAGCGACGAAGTGGCTTCGGAAGTAGTTGGTGTTGATGCAGCTGAAGTTGTTGCACTACTAACTACTGTTGTTTCAGAAGTATTGGTTATAGCTGTTGTCTCTGTACAAATATAATAAAATTGATTAAAACTCTGTACAAATCTAACCACAAAAACAACTTTTCCAAAAATAAAGTTGACTTATTGAAAATAGGTTTTCTGAGTAATAATACAGACAACTGCAGCCTCTGCAATTGCGAAGACTACAACTGTTTCGAAAAATCTTATCAGTGCAGCATGACAGGAATCAAGAAGAGGGACGACCGATTAAAACTGTCTACTTATAGGTTTTTACGGAACGTGCAATTGGATCAAGACAAAATTTCTACCGGTACGCAAGAAGGAATTAAAACGAAAAAAGTGCTTTAGCTTCCAAGGCCTGTCCCAAAAGCACCTAACTAAACTGCACTAAGCCTGTCCGTGAAAAATGGATTAAACTACGTTAAACCGACTTCAAAAAAGGCATTTCGAAACACCTACTAAAAGTCCCTAAATTTCAATGTAATGCTTTCAAGTGGTCTATGATCACAATAATAATGATGCACTACGCAAGACTAGAGATGGCATGGACCACTAAGAAACCCGCTAACGAGCCGTTAACCTCTCTTTTCTCTGGTCCGCTGTCGGCCCAGTTCTATCGTTTGTTTCTTCTTGGGCCGCTGATGATTTTTGAGTCTTGAAGTAGAAATATTTTTTAACTTAAGCTAAATTTGATTAAAGGTTCATAAAAAGAATAGGCTTGGATGGGGCCGGGCTTTAATTTTAGGAAGAATTACCGGGTTGATTACGGTTACTGGGCTAGCGGCTCCGGGCCATGGGCGGTCCAGGTTGCAAAACGTAAACTCGTGCCATTTTTATGCACGACCAAAAAAGGTTTTCCTATAAGCCCAACAGCATTTTACCTTGCAAAATCAACATTGCAATCTACGCGAATTTTTTTTCCGAAGCATCACATCAAAACAGTAACATGTTGTTTTTGTGCCTTCTAATGGGTACTATTTCAAGTTTACTACAGAAACCTCCAAAGGAACTTAATGATATGATTAACTGATTATGACATTGCATCTGCAGCAAGCAGTATTATAATCACGTTACGAGGAAAATTACCTGGGGTGGTTTTATCGAAGAACGTTGTTTCATCAAAAGCAGTCGTTTCATCTAACGATTAAACAATATCGTTCAATACAATTCAACATAAAAATATCAAAAATCAAATCATCATTACGCCTCGCGCTATTACGCTGAACCTTGTAACGAGTGGCGGGGCCCATCTCCGCGGCTTTGCGCCTGTGCAACACAGCTCCGAAGGAACGTCGCAACGCTCCGTTGGTGACACTGTGCCGACTGGACCGGACGGGATTACAACCCCAGACCTCTTGCGCCGCACTACGCTACAACTCGGCCGATTTCATTCAGCACAATTCGACAAAAAATATCAGAAAACACAAACTACCTGGAGTTGTTGTATCATCAGCGAATGTTGTTGTAGCAAGGGTTGTTGATGGACCTAATTTAAAACACAAATTGAAATCTACGAAACAACCCAGGAGATTTCACGGCAACTAACAGTGGCGTAGCGAGAAATTTTAAAAGGGGGCAGGGGGGGGGGACAATTTTTACACTTTTTTCAAGCGTGTATTTTTTGGCAGAACTAATTTGAAGCTGAATGAGAAACAAAAAAGGCTCAAGGGGATTCGGGGGTTTTAGTATAATTTAGTGCTTTTAGTATAAATTTAGTGCTTTTAGTATAATTTTCACGCACATTTTGGTTGTATTTTTGGATCCAAATTTTAAGTGCTTCGCCAAATATGATGCATGTTGTTCGCACATTTTCGATTATGCGTGCTTAAGGCGTAAGGCTTATCGCTATCGAAGAGGTTTAAAATTATGGAAAAATTGTACACATCAAAAACATTTTTTTAAATGGCTTGTGGAAGGATGCATACCTTCATTCTACCCCCCTGGATCCGCCCCTGGTCATAAGCTACAGAAACCATCCAAAGAGTCTGACATACTTCAGTCACTTGGCACCATTAATTTTTTTCTTATTTACTGAAAGGCAGAGTCAAAAAAAAAGGGGGGGGGGCATGGCACAATACCTCCCTAAATACGCTCCTGACAACTAACCTGTAGTTGCGCCGAAAAAAGTTGTTTCGTCAACTGCAGTTGTTTCAGCTGAAAGAAATAATCGTTTTTACGCAGCAAATCAATACGATATACATACCGTTCATTGTACATCAAAAAACGTAGAACGTATAAGGTGTATTTGCCCAGGATAGGATGCGATTTTTCATAAGTGACGCAGGCTACGAAACACTTAGAAGGTTATGACGTAAAGCTACGTCACTTTGCTTGGCAGACTAAAAAGCAGTCGTAAGGTGCTTTGCAAAACAACCAATAGAAAGAAAAATTGTTTGGGTTCGAACTCTATAGAAGAAATTTCAGTCAATTGTTTGCGTCAAAAATAATGAAATTTCGTTGGACAACTAATCGGATTAAAATCGCATTCACCGTAAACTGTTCTTCAGACACTAGTTTTCTCATGTTTGGCGGTACATCAAAACTATTTGTCTCTGTATTATTGGTTTGTTTTTTTGAGGCATTGCATCTGTAACTACGCAATGAAGAATTACCTGAAATAAAGCGACGGTAATTCTAAAAACTTGGACGTTTCAACAATATAGATTCGGCTGTCATCATCAGCAGTGGAAGCAAGGCAAAACAAAACTGAAGTTTGCCAAGGTTACACTGCTGATGATGACAACCAAATCTATGTTATCGTAACGTCTCAGTTTTAAGAATTAATGCGGCTTTATTTTTCTTCCTTAAGCCGTTTTCGTCTCATATTTATTATATACCTGAGCTTGATGAGGGTAGAACAGATCTAGTAAAGCAGCATGGCAGATTTTCCCCACTTAATTTAGTAATCAGTTCAAATGAGGAAGGCCGAACGGCGCGTTGAGTCTCTGAATTAGCAGTTGCTTTAGTGTAGGTTTTGTTAACTGTATTGGATTTTGGTGAGTACCCTTGTGTTAAATTCTAAAGATTTTCTTTATTTAGGCTCCCTGATGATCGCGTAAGCGTGAAACGGACCGTTGGAGTTTTATTAATAAATGCTGCCAAATTAATCGAATTATTATATACCTGAAGTAGTTTTGTCGAAGAATGTCGTTTCATCAAATGTAGTTGTTTGAGCTGAAACAAAAACAAAAAAGTATCAGTACATTGCTATTTGGACAACAAGAAACTTCATGAAAGCTACCTGGGGTTGTCGTTGTGTCATCAAAGAACGTTGTGACATCAAAAGTGGTGGTTTCCCCTGACAACAAAAAACATACAAAGCTAATACAACATGAACTTTTAAAGTAATAATGTTTGGAGTTGTTTTGCTAGGCGATGTTGTGGTATTGAAATTACTTGTGCCATAATAGAAATAAGCCTACACAAAACACATTATTATGGGTCATAATTATGTGAGTGAGTTTATTTTGGTATAGAAAGGCATAAATGCGTGAAACAAAATGAAAAAAAATGATAAATGTACACGTGGAAATTACGCAATGTCTTTCTGGTGAAAGGCTGCGAAAAGACCATGTGACCTGCTCCGAGGAACTGGCGCGGTCGCCGAGTACGCAGCCTCTCATTACCAGCAGTTGCATTAATGGCAGGATAACATGTAATGGTAGGATAACAAACTTCACCTGCAGTTGCGTTAATGACAAATGTTGTTGTTTCAAAAGCAGTTGTTTCATAAAATCAAATTTTCATTACAGTATTCTTGCCGCATCACGCCAAAGCGTTTAACAAGTGGCGGGATCTATTTCTGCGACTTCGCGTCTGGGTGACTAACTCCGAACGCTTTGGGCGATTTGACCGGCCCGGGAAACGAACCAAGAATCTCTCGTTCCGATAGCGATGTCTTCGACCACTTTCACAATGTAAGCAATAGATGATATCAAGTTGACACGCAAACAAAAATTTCTAATAATACCTGCTGTTGTTTCATTGACTAATGTCGTTGTCTCAAATGTAGTAGTTTCACCAGATGATTCTACTGTAAATGCAGATATGCACATTACTAACTTAACACAATGAAGTTAATACCTGCTTTAACAGCTCAGATGGTGGTTATAGTGTCTGCTTCTGGAGCTGTAGACTCGGTCGACTCGTTGTGTCGTTGTGAAAAACACTGAGCGAGATTTCAAATACTTAGCGAGAACTTAGCGAGATTTGTTTCAAATAGCCTATACAGTTGTTTCATAAAACCAAATTTTCATCACAGTATTCTTGCCGCATCACGCCAAAGCGTTTAACAAGTAGCGGGGTCTATTTCGGCGACCTCGCGTGTCTTTTCTGCGACCAGATTGTGAAAAAACACTTAGCGAGATTTCCACTGCATGGAGAGCTTAAACAGGTGTCGAGCAACTCCTAAGCGAGCTTTCTTGTGGTAGGGTATATGTGCAACAAAATGCAAAAACGATGCTTACCAGCAGTTGTTTCGTCAAAGAAAGTTGTTTCATCAAATGTAGTTGTTGTTGTTGTTCTACCTGACAAATTCAAGGCAAGCAATTATATGACAAGTGTCAAATTTTAATATTATTTAAAGTTGGACAAACTACCTGTAGTTGTTGTTGTACCGGTTGTTGTTGCTTCACCTGATATTAAACAAAAAAGTGTCATCACGTTGTTAATTTTTTATTTAGTAAATTTTTTATTTATACCGAGTCGGGTTAAACCAATGACTTAAGATAGGTATTTATTTACAGCTTCCTTGCTTGACGCTCAGCATTAAAGGGACAGTGCAGAGAACAAACCGGCAAGTTTACTAGTTGTGTCGTTGTGAAAAAACACTTAGCGAGATTTCCACTGCATGGAGTTCTTACACAGGTGTCCAGCTACTCCAAAGCGAACTAGTTAAAGCGCTTTCCCTTTTTCGTGGTAGGGTATATGTGCAACAAAATGCAAAAACAATGCTTACCTGTAGTTGTTTTGTCAAAGAAAGTTGTTTCATCAAATGCAGTAGTTGTTGTAGTTCTACCTGACAAATTCAAGGCAAGCAATTATATGACAAGTGTCAAATTTTAATATTATTTAGAGTTGGACAAACTACCTGTAGTTGTTGTTGTACCGGTTGTTGTTGTTTCACCTGATATTAAACAAACAATTGTCAATACGTTGTTAATTTTGAACATAACATCACCTTAAATTTTCATCTGAAATATATAAATCAAATGCGGTATTACGCCGAAGCGCGAGCTAGTTGCTGGGCTCATCTCCGCGACTTGGCGCCTGTGCAATACTACAGCTCCGAAGAAACATCGCAGCGGTGGCGAGTCCTTGGCGACACTGTGTCCGATTTGACCGACACGAGATTCGAACCCCAGACCTTCCACACCGATAGCAATCTTAGCAGCTGAGCTAGCCGGTTGGTAAAATTTCATTTAATAATTAAAACAAACATTATTTAATAAAATTTAACATAAAAATATTAAAAGTACACACAACCTAGAGTCGTTTTGTCGACAACTTGGTTGATTCACCTAATTTAAAACACAAATTATAGGCCTAACTGCAATTACAGTACAAGATTATACAAGGCTTCTATGGTACAAGTAATAAAACAAAAGATAACTGGCCTGTGGTAGTTGCATCAAAGAAAGTCGTTTCGTCAAATGGAGTTGTTTGGCCTAATTTGAAACACAAAAAAGCTTTTTAGGCTTAAACATACATATAATACATAATATGCAACTATGCGAGATAAGTCCTGAGCCATCCTGTTTCGGGATTACGTCCCTCATCAGTGATAACAATTAGGGAGGACCAAATCGAAAGCCACACTACAAATTTACTCGATCTGGCGTTTGGGCATTCAATAGAGTGAAAGCAGATGCAAAAGACAAAAAGTAGAGAACAGGCAAATGGAATTAGTTGCATTAATTAAGAAACAAAGACAACATTATAAATAATGTTGCTGCTGATAGAAGCAGCAATCCACATACCGGTAATACATAGTAACAATAATACATAGATACATACGACACATATTTATTCTCCTATCTCGAAAAAGCGATCAAAGCGCTACAACGAGCTCGCATTAAAGGGGGTGGGGGGAACAAGACCGGATTTAGTCAATGAGAGTCCCATGTTTATTCGCACTTGGTGATCCATCTCTAAAAAAGTTCTTCGTACGTCAAAAAGGAAGCCCTGGGCCTCGATGCCCCTCCGTTACAGCTCAGATGGTCGAGTGGTAAGAGCTTCCGCCTCGGGAGTTATAGACTCGGGTTTGATTCCGAGTCGGGTCAACATCCTCCCACCAGTCTTGTGGGAGGTATTTACAGATTCCCTGGTTGACGCTCAGCACTACAGGGACAGTGTGGAGAACAAGCCGGCAAGTTTACTTGTTGTGCAGTAGGGAAAAGCACTTAGCGGGCTTCCCCCATCTAGGTGTGGTGGACAGATTGCCGGCAACCCCTATAAGCGAGCTCATTATAGCGCATTAATCGCTTTCTCGTCATAGAAGGATATGCAACTCAGCGTTTTAAAGTAACAAACCGTCAAGCTGACGCGAATCACAATATCAAAGCACTTTATTGATAGTTTTATTTGATACAACTGACAAAGTACAACAGTAAATATGGAACAAAAATAGCTTAGAGGCAAAACAAAGCTATTGTAACTCTTTGAGCTGGACGTTTCGACTGCAAAGTTTCAGCTGTCTTCGTCAGCAGTATAAGGTAGGCTGTGCAAAATTGCAAGAACTAAAGTTTGTTAGCTTAGAAGATGGCAGGTGAAAAACACAGAAAAAATCTGGATTATCTTTTAACATTTTTTACAAGGGCCATTGGGATTTACGTTTATGCTTAAGTGAGCTCATCACTATTTGTTAGAAGATCAAAATTTTGACCTATTACTTGTGCTAGTAAACAACCGTTGGTTACATACCTGAAGTTGTTGTCTCTATAAATGTGGTTGTTTCAGTTTCATTGCTTGAAGTTTCTAAACATGCAAAATATCAAAACATTATGTTTCTTGCAAGCGAGTCAAGTATTAAAATATGAAAGCAGGAATATTCCACATCGCAATCTTTCCAAACAGGTCGGTTGGAATAGAGGTTAAAGGCATTGCTGTTGGTGCGGGAGGTTTGGGGTTTAATTCCCGGGCCGATCGAATCGGACACTGTGTAGCCAACGGCTCGCCACCGCTACAACGTTTCTTCGGAGCTGTGTTGCCCAGGCGCTCAGCCGCGGAGATGGACCCGCTACTTGTTACAAGCTTGGGCATATCGCCAGTATAATAAAGATTTGATATTTTTAAATCTTTTGCTCGAAAATTGCAGCAAAAGTTTGGTAGTTCAACAGTTTGTTTGTTTGTAGAATTATATGGCAAATCACACACGTATCGTAGTATTTCGTTTTTTAGGAATGCAAAAAATAATTTAAGAGACGAAATTTGTAATTTGGTTTGCATTTGTATCGAAATTGTGTTGCGTGATCTCTAGCCAATAAACAGTATTGTGTTTTCATAACTATTTACGTGTAAACAAATAAAAGAAAGACAAAAATACCAGGAGACGTTCCATCACCAGATATCCATCCAAACGTTGTGGTATCACCGGAGTATTCTAAATAAACGCAGAACATTGAAGTTTTTAAGATTTTTTCAGCAACGGTAAGTCTGGGTGAACTTTAAAATGCTGCATAAATACTTGTAACTTAGTGGTGAACCAAAAAAGAAGTTCAATTTATGAATTGAACTTGAATCTAACCCACCAAGATCCTAGACTAAATCAAACGCAATCAAAAAAATCTGACGTCTATAAATAGGATAAATAGTCAATAAAGAAGGGTTCATGATTGCTTGCTTGCAGGCCGAAACATAACCTCTTTGCTATTGCGCAGATTTTTTATGTCAACATAGACAGGTTTAGTGACTCATAATGGGGTTGAAGACAATGTTGTTTACAGAATGGTTGCTTTACAAACACTACACCATAATTATGCAAAACATCAAGCGTTTTTGCTTCAGCTCTATCTACAGTTTTTATAACAGCGTTCTTCTTTGTTTTTTCCGAGCAAATTTACTTCTTCCGAGTAATTTCCTGATATCATTTGCCTCATGGTCTTCCTGATTGGCACAATTTTCCATTTTCACAAAAAAGTTTTTAAGTACCGGTACAACTCTATCGCTTTCAGTTTTTTCATTTATCCCCCCAAAAAGTTAAGCATTAGTTAGCCCTACAATCTTACCTGGTGCTTCGTTCCAGAGCTCACGGTATCCTTTTGAAAGTGCGAGGAATAATGTGATAAAATGAAAAAAAATTAATTCGGCTTTCATAATTCTTTATTACTATCCAAACAATACGATTTATCCATTTGCCTGAGAAACACCTTGAAGACATTACTTTAGGAAGAATGAGTTTCAGTAAATGCATTACGCAAATCGAGAACAAAAAAAAAAAAAAAACGAAACGCAAAAATAGATTAAATGTTTTTTTAACAGCAAAATTTTTGCTGCTAGGGGCTCGATAAAGTCGAACGGTAGACACATCCATGTCACCGGGGTTTGCAAAACTCATGCCTGGTCAACTACCAGGGGCTCCATAGGTCGAAATAAATGTTAACTGGTTACCCTTTATCGTGCACTCTAGGTCGTTGTTACAGCAAGTTATTCATTTGTTGACGTTTTTCTGTACTGGGTTGCGAACCCAAGTCTTTCTCTCATGTTAATTTACGCACGCGATTGAATGAACTGGTGAGCCCTGTAACCATCTGTAAATTATGTTTTTTGATTTTGAATTAACTGTAGATTTACACGCGTATAGTTACTGTGAAGACTGTGTTGAGTGCACGAGTATCTATAGCAAACTGTTAGAAACATTTGGAAGTTTGAAATGCTAGAATGTCAGGCTCATGGTGTACTTTAGCTTAAAATGATGACTGGTATTACGTTATGTCGGCAGATGTTATCATGTACTGTTAGAGAAAATACTGTGGTTATACTGTTTGAACTGTCCGAGATTATTGTGAAAGTTGCTGCCTTGTCAAACAGTTGGTAAGTTGCCTTAATGTACTTTGTGATTCTATAATTACTTTTCTTAAATGATTGTCTTTAATTTTGAGTTTTGCAATTAACTATAATTCCTACACCATATTTTGACGCGATTAGTTAGTTAATATTTTTGACGCTATGCACGTTACGGTTTTTCGCTGCATTTTATTTATGTTTCGTAGTCGTATATTTCTTTGATATTGCGTTGATCGTTTACAGTATATAATATTTTGTTTATTTATTTTGTTAACGTTCTGTAACTTATTTAATAGAAAACCACACCACACCAGAAATTTGGAGTGCTGTTTTCAAATGACAGTGACAGCAACAACAGTCGTAGTGTACTTGGGATAGGTAGCGGCGTTGCGCGTTTTCTCTTGACAGCTGAGTATGCTACTTACAGATACTTGCGATGTGAAATGAATGTAATGCTTTTGCTCAGTCAACTGTCCATTTCATTTGTTAGCAAGCAATTAGCACCCATGGATTTGGGATGCGCTCTTGGAGCCCCTGGTGGTTGACCAGGCATGGGTTTTGCAAACCCCGGTGACATGGATGTGTCTACCGTTCGACTTTGTCGAGCCCCTAGCAGCATGTTGCACCGGTTGATCGAGTAGTTGGCAAAATTTTTAAAAAATAGTAACTTAGTGTTACATGAAATGATAATGATGGTAATTTAATGACATGAAACACCGAAAAACAAGGATATTTTAAATGAGCAGCAATATTTTGTGGGCTCGATCATGAATTAATTCATAGTGTGCTATTTTTTTTTTCCTTATTACAGAATATTGAAACAACCTCAGTATAGGCCTAATTGGTTGTCACTTCATCTTCACTTGACAAGAATCAGCATCCCTTAGAAAAGAGCAGTGGTTCCCAACTCATCTAAACTCAAGACACACTTATCTCGTGAAAAAGTACAAACGACGCACAGCTTCATATAAAAGTTGCACACTCTGTTGGAGAGTTCAACTTAAATGTGCCACATTTGCTCTTTTGTTCTTGCAAAACGCCCAAATCGTGGTGCAATGTTTGAAACCGCAGCGCACATTTTCCGTTGGATACCCCGTTTCGAGCGATATTATATTTTGTAAAACAGCCAGAGCAGAAAGCCAGCCTCACACATGTAAGAAGTAGCAAAAGGAATCAAACCGCGGAGAGCTACAGCTACTGTTTAGTTCAACATTCTGTAAGCCTACTACACTGCAAAGTCTCTTCTATATTATAACAATTTCAGCTCAACCACTACTGATTTAATAAATGACTAAAAAGTATTTGTAACATTGTAAGTTGAAGTGTACAACGTAGAGACGTTAAGTTGGCTTAATTTTCAAGCAACGCTTACATCACACCACTGACCACTAAGCTCAGCAGCTACTGTATGTCCGTTGTCGATGATGGAAGATAAATCCCTCCACGTCTATGATGTAATGGAACCAGTTTCAACTCGTAACAATGCCAGTGCTCTCAAAACTGAATTGCATTAACCTTAATTCTGTTGTTTTCGATTTGTCCTAATAAAAGTGAAAGCTAATGAAAGCACGTTTGCAAGCTTTAGAAATTTCAAAACAACCCACCAGGGTGTCGCGACGCACCAATTGGGAACCACTGTGGAGGGATAGGCTCTGCGTGTTTGTTGGTTTCCAAACAAATGACGTAATTGATGAAGTATTACGGGATCAGTTTCTGATTCGATGTAGATCGAAGTGACGACATCGGTAATTTATTGTTAGACTAAAGCAAACAAACTCATTGTTTCGAAATTATATCAATATTGACGAGAGAAATATCACTAAATTACAAAGCATTTTTCACTAGGAGCTATTTTGCATGAAGTACGGTAATTTATTACACAACCGGTATCGGTTGTCAAAATGTTTAAACAGCAATAACACAATTTCCCTTTTACAAAATTCGAATTTTGGTGTGAAATACCAAGGTTTAGTCGCTGCAAAAGCGTTTTAATGGCGTTTAGAAGTTAAAATAATGATGCGAGAACGTTATTAAAACAAAATTTTTCATCTACAAATTTAATGATAATAATGTAATTAAAACATCGATATGTGTAACATGAATCGACTTCTCCGTGACTGAGAATTAACCCAAGTTCGTATCAAAAACCAATAGTTTCCTATTCTCTAGAATTCTGCCCTGATTCAACGGGTGCCTCGCCAAATTGGTTTGCCAGTTGCACGAAGTTGGCGTGTAAAACACTCGCTTTTGACTAGAGCTTATGAATCCTTGCAGTTACAAGAGTTTCAGTTTGGGCGTGGTTTAGCATTTATACTGTAAAAACGTTGGTTTTCAACACTGTAAAATTGAGCAAAATGTTACTTATCTATTTGAAGTAGGCCTATAATGGCCTATCTTGTACTTGCAATACAGTAATTTTACTATGCTTCGCTACCTATTTGCCACCGTTTCCAGTTAGCGACATTGTGTTACAAGTACTAGTAAAGCTGTAGTTAAAACTCACTTCGTGGTGTATTATTCAAAGTATCACGCGCGGTCGAAGGTGGTAGACCGTGCTCCTTACAACATGCGAAAAAAGCTTACATGCGATATCCAAAAAATGTTCTACAAGAAGGAATATAAGACTGGCTGTTTTGTTAGAAGATTTTCTGCGACGTGGCCTAGTACCGCATGCAAGTTACTAATCTTGCGATACGGGTTCGATTCACGGCTGGAGCCAATCGCATTTTACACACTCGGTGGCTGCTGGCTTGTAAAAGCTCTTGCTCACTTCGCAATTTCCCTCAATCTGCTGAATGCAATTTCAGTTCAATACAAATTGAAAATATCCTCAGATATTATTACTTTAAATAACACCTTGCTCCGCAATTCTGATGTCGGTCAACATCCCACAGTCAAATTAACTTCTTCCTCTATTAAGAAAATTAGTTTTGGGGCGGTTGATAAAATATATTGGCGTTCAACAATGAAATGGTTCGATATAAAAATAACTGTCTAGTTTTTCTTTGTATCTAAAAAAAACTCGCTTATCACTTATTTCATCAAGAAAAGTACCGTATGTAACAAGATGAAGTTCAAAGCTTAAAGTGTAGCCTAACCGGGGTTAGCGTATCGGTTAAACATCGCTATTGGGGTGAGAGGTTTTGGGTTCGATTTTCGAGTTGATCAAATCAAACACAGTGTCAACGGTTCGCCACCGCTGCGTCATTTCTTAAGAGCTGTGGTGCCAAGACGCTTAGGGAGCGGAGATGGGCAACGGAGAGCAGAGGACATTCGTTATACACTTCGGCGTAATACCCCGAGTTTGAAGAAGATTTGTTTTGTTTTTGATATTGCAATATAGCTTTAGTTAAGACATCATCACTTTAGTAAATGCGTATACATACCTTTCTTGCGCTTTTCTTAATGTAATTTCAAAACTTTCAGCTTAATTTAATCAAAATCGCTCATACTTTTTCAATAAATTTCGTCTATAGTCAACGCTTACGTTAACGTACCTTCCAAGTCTGAAATCTGAGGCTAATTGCCTCGGGTGGGTTTCGAACCCACGCCCAAAACCGACTGTACTGACGAAATGCTGCTGAGAGAACCTTTTCGCGTTACTAAAATGTTTAAGTAATCTGAAGCCTTTATAAATCATTTAAAAATAAAAACTCCGAAAAAACAACACAAATAAAACAAAAAAGCTCATTCAACAAAAGCAACTTTGCAGTGCTTATTTTTGTCACAGTCATCATCATCATGCCCTACAACTCATCACCGTGAATCACCATTAATCATCTTTGCATTTTGATTTGTAAAACTCTTACCAACAACTGCTTTGGAATTTAACCGATCACGCAAACTTGGACTAATGTTTGCTTTTGATAAGATATTTTTCGAAACTTAATTTGAAAGAGAAAAATTCTGCTCCATGAGCTAACTGGCTAATCTATACTAAATGTTGATTTAAGACCATTCTTTTTAAAAATTAATTATTAATTTCTAATTGTTATTTGGCATACATTAAGCTCCATAAGTAATTCGCCAAATATATTCCTCTTACCTAATGATTAATGCAACACCCACTAGCTAAGTAGATACACTTGAGTATGAACTTGAAAAAATCATATGTGCATTGATATGCTGTATTAACTAAATCAACCGTGGATAACAACTTTTTGGGTTCAAGGTTAAGGGGGAGGTCAAAATAAGATCATAACAATAAAAATAGAAATTACACTACCGGCAAAGTAAGGGCTTATATTGAATGAAGCAGCCTGTCTCAAAATACGCAAGCTTTTCAAAATGGCTTACAACGCTGGGCTTCATCTTGGCTTCACTCAGTTGTACGCCCGTATGGACATGTTTTGCTGAACTGAAGATTCAATTTGTTGCTCAAATAGTTAATATTTCAACAAAAAGTTGTTATCTTGTTAGTTACACATGCCTGATGAATTCAACTAACCGTAATTGTTAAAACATCCATTGATTTAAAAACCCTCCAATCGTGACGAGAGTGTACCCAGGAAAGACAAAAGGGGCAATTTCTCCCCCAAATTATTTCAAAAACCAATGCCAATATAGAGATCTATGTCTGGTTTGACTTAAGGGGGCAACACGGGAGATTTTTTGCCACCAAGATCAATTATCGAAGATCTTCTCTATTATATTTTTAAAGATCGACGGCTGAAGCACTGTTTTGTTTTCGCCCCCGCCCCCACCCCAAATTTCTGGCTGCCGACACAGCAAGAAATAGATTAACTGATGAACTTATAACGAATCATTTTATGCGTTTCAACATTAATACATTAATTATTTATCTATATTGCGAACGCAGTTGCACGTTTGTGGACAGATCGTCCTTGCTGTAGCACCGGTAATTTGATTTTTAACCCACAAATTGTTTTCGATTTTTCGTATGAATAAGCTATTCTCATGATTATGCATCAGCGAAACTTATAGGTCAGGAGGTTCTTGTATTTGGAAGGCGACTGACAAAAATCAATACATGTGTATTCCCTAAATAAACTGCAGAAAGATGGTCGAAAGGAGTTTGTACAATGCTCATTGTTCATAGTCTCGCGTAGAAGACTGTTATGAATTTTGCCGAACGCTCAAACTCGCAAAAAAGATTCTCAAAGTCCTAATGTTATTATCACAAAATTATAAAAATAATTTTGACCGTTTCTTTGTTAGGCTATGAAACTTCCGTCTAATTTTCTCGTCCACGTCGTAATATTTTGAGTTACATTTTACTTTTAGTAGTAAACGTAGAGATGACAATCACCAAGACGGACAAGGCTAAATTAATGCAAATATTTGCTTGGTTAAAGAATATAGGAAAATATATCTTAAGTAGAAGTGCCTACTGCCTACAGCAAACAATGTAGAAATATATCCATGTGACTCAAAAGATCTTGACTGTTTTCAACAAACAATATCATCTCAAGTGCTTCAATCGTATTAATAAGATGCTAACCAGAGATCAAAAATCAAATCAAATCTTCATTATACTCGAGTTATAATACGCTGAAGCGTGTAAAGAGTGGCGGGGCCCATCTCCGCGGCTTAATGCCTGAGTAACACAGCTCCGAAGAAACATCGCAGCGGTCAACGGTGGCGAGCTGTTGGCGACACTACGTCCGATTTGACCGACCCGGGATTTGAACCTTAGACCTCCTCCCATAGCGATAGTATCGTCTTACAAACTGAGCTAACCGGCCGGTGCATCGTACTAATCAGACATATATAAACTTTTCATTTTCTGGAGCTAGAGTAATGTTCTTTAACCGTTTTGACATCACGAAACCCTAAGTCTTGCTTTGAAAATTTGACGAAACAAATAGAACAGCCAAGGGGGCACCCCGCCGCCCTTTTTAAATGTGAAAACTTCTTTTAGAAGTCGATGAAAACGAGACACAAAGGGAAATTAAAAACGTGGTCTCTCATTGTCTAAACCAGTCCTGCTCTTCTCCCCTACGTTTATTGGTAGCTACGCCCCGGTATGGCGTTTTTAAAAATCAAGAAAATCGCGTAAAATTTAAGATACACCTGTGTTGCTTTTGTTTAAAACCCAGTTACACCTAAATATACAACCGGCTGCCGATTTACGACAAGCGCAGTCGGCGACTGGTCAAGCCAAAAGGTCGTAGATCGAAAACGACAATCGCCTACTGGAAAATTATTGGCAGCGGTCAAAGGTCTTTTTACAACTTTTACGAAGGATTCGCAAAACCGCTTACGACTACTGCAGGTGGCGAATATTGCTTTCTAACTATTTTCGATCACCATCAGTCGCAGAGCCATTAAACTGCAGGTGTGACTGCAACGAATTTTTTGCTGTGACCAATTCGGAGACTTGGAAGTCTCGGTAGTCGGTGAAAAAAGCTGGCAGACAAAAAGCGATGACGATCGCCAATTTTGTAAATTGCATTGCTGGTTGTAGAAAATCTGTTCCACGGCTACACCTTTGTTGATTTATTTACTTCACCAACTAACAAATAACGCTGTGTTGATAACATAACGTGACAAAACAACGTAAGGAAGGGCTAGATCAAAGGCAAGAAGTTCAAACTTAAAAATAGAGACTTCGCGATCTTAACAGTACTAACATTAGCATCAGGAATAATCTCTAGAGCTGATTTCAAAACAAGGTTATTAATTAAGGCTCACGCGAATGCAGAGCTCAAACCAGTTCAACGTTTCACAAAAAAAATTTTTCGAAAAATTCTCGACAATTTGATAAGAATTTTTTTATTATCCAAACTGTATAACAATGAAGTAATATGTATTATGATGAATGACCTAGTTGAGCATCGAACTCACGACGCCAGCTCCGGAACCCAATGCGTCAATTTCTTTTTTCAAGCCACATAATTGAAGCCTGAGTTTTTATACTAGTGAAGTATTGTTGCATCATGGAAGATGACCTAGCTGGGCTGCGAACCCGCGAAACCAGTTTCGCAGCCCGATGCACCAACCACTCGGCCAACTCCATGCGTCAATTTTTTTTTTTTTTGCGATAATAAAACAAATACGATAAATACACACCATAAATTAAGTATTGTTATCAAACAACTCCTTCCTCCTTCAACCTAGCTGACCCCATTTTCGAAAGTGTAACCCCAATTTATTTTTCTTTTTAGCTATTACATATTGAGATTGCTTAATTGAATTAAGAAGACTAAAGTACTGTACCATATTGGGTCTTGATTTAGAATATTTGCATCGATAAATTGAAAAACGTGCATATAAAAGTAATCCGTCAACAAACTGAAATACTCCATTGCAATTTTCATATCCAAATAATTTGTGTAGGTTTTCTAAGTTAAAATCGTGATGTAGTTTTACCAAAAGCCAATACTCCATGCGTCAAATTCTCTTCTGTCATTCCATTGAAAGCAACAGCGCATTCATGCGGCAACATAGTTAATGAAGTAAAGCATCGAACAGCATTCTCATAAATGATTGAACACAGGCAGGTTACAACATCTTAACAGTTTTACGCTGTATCGGTTCTATTTGAATAAGAAAACCACCTGAAGAGCCTATAACGGCAAAACAGGCTGTAACGGTTTCAGTTATGTAACTTTATTTTGTGATACAAGCTTTAGCTGTTGACAGTTATCAAGCACTCTACCAGAAGCTGAGTCTTGCTTTGACTCGTACTCTATAGATACTTCTAAATCTTATTCAAATAGAATGAAGAACTAACAAAGTCGATTAGACTTTTTAAAGCTCATTAAATTTACCAGATTTATACAACTGAGTTGACTTATAATGAACTGCGCGCTCACTTGTATGGGGCGCCGTTTGGAAAAAACGATTTTGTCCGACTTATTTTGCGCGTGTATTTTGGTCCGACTTAAAGTACATTTTGTCCGATATACAAGTAGGACATTTCCAATATACGTATCGGACAAACTATGGTCTAAATATGCTCAAAAAACATGGTTTACAAAACGAATAGTTTTTTTCCAAACGGCGCCCCATACACTAGTAACTGCAATGCTCTGCATCAGATCAGCTGCGATGCCTTCTCACAAAATTACAACCTCAATCAGCAGAATTTTGCAAACGAGAAAAGCCGTTGATTAAAAAGGCAGAGTTAGCCAGTGTGATGCGGCGAGGTTCAAAGTTAACAAAGTTGCACTGTACATGGACTAAATGCGCTCGGCCGAACCAGTCATCATCAGTAGTACATGTAACAATATACTTACCAGTTTTTATACTTCTATACTTATTTAGTTGTATTTCTTTTTTTACTCATATCACTTCACAGTTTGTAGTTTTATCAGTTTTAAACCGCCTTGCGTATACTGCTGATGATGACAGCTGAATGTATGTTGTCGAGATGTTAAGTTTTAAGAATTATTTAGCTTTATTTTTCCTCCTCAAGCTATTTTCGTCCCATATTTACTTAATCCAGACTTGCTTACCTCTCGCTCGAAAATAGTAGTTTAGTTTTGGCATTTTACACTTTATTGAAAACCAAATACCATTAAAAGTAATAAATTTATCCACAAATTTATTTACATTTAAAAGACATAGTTGTTTTTTTAAACGAATCAACTAAATGGCATAGATTGGCTAATCAAGAATATGACCATATTTCAAAAAAGCAAGCAGCGAAGTGTAATTTTAGAAAGATAGAAAAGGGAGCTGTGACCGACGCCAAGGTGGTCCAAGCGCTGTGACCAAAATACTCGTTTGCGTAAAGATACACTGAAAACACAGTTCCATTTCCCAATGACAAGAATACATATAAACATGTGTTGCACATCACCAGAAAAATCATGATGTCCCGGAGAATTATTCGGATCTTTCCGGGATGAGCAGGAGCAACATTTTTGCTTCCCAAATCGTAGCTGCTCCAAGTACTTCTTGACACACTACCAGTTTCTTTTTGATGATTTACAACCATTACAGGCGGATCTGGCATCTCAGACTCCGTTTCAAGAACAATCGCCGGATTGGATATTCCTCCAGAATAATTTGCTTCCGTAGGATCCGCTAATGATGTCTCCGTTTTTTCAAGTCCAGGTAAATGCTTGTGATTCTGTGAACACAGGGTTGGCCAAAAAAAAATTGCACCTTTGGACAAAGTGTCTTAACTTTTTTTTGAAATGAGACAACATTTTACAATTTTTACCATTTCTTTACGACAATATATTGCGTAGCTGTGTAAAATTTTATTAAAAATTTTTGTAAAATAACAAATGTACAGGAGTTTAAATAGTGACCATCACAAACTGCAATTGCATGAAAAGTAACACGGTGGAAATAGTAAGCGATCGTTCAATCGTTCAATATTTTTCGATGTGTTGTCCGTTTTCTGCAATTACCAACCGCACACGACATCGAAACCCATCGATGGCGTTATTGATTACCGCTGTTAAACTTATGGGGCTACGTAAGTTTAATAGCGGTAATCAATAACGCCATCGATGGGTTTAACATGCAGATAAACTGAAAACTGAGGCTACTAGCCTTTCGGGTCAATATCATTAACATCTACCAGCGCGATCACTTACCACTATGGGGCTTGGTATAACAAAATTATTATCATTTGAAAAAAGATTTGTTAGCATTCAGGCATTGTTACGTCACAATGAGTATAGAAAGGCCAATTAGAAAAAAAGTACGTTACCTGCAAAAAAACCTTTGAACGCACTTTGAGAAAAGAGATTGCAGTTCGTAATGTTTAAATGGACGTCATGTTATTACTTCTGGGAATTTCGCTGTAAAATCTTTAACAGCTACGCAATATATTGTTGTGAAAAAATGGTAAAAATTTTAAGTTGTCATCTCCATGCAAAAAAAAATTATGGCACTTTGTCTGAGGGTGCAATTTTTTTTGGCCAACCCTGTATTTAGCATTGATGAGGAAAGTTTGCCAGGCTTCAAACTGAGCAGCTGAACTTAACGGGGAGAACAAGCCGGCGAATTTACTTGTTCTGCCGTATAGGGAAAGACACTTCGCGGAATTCTCCCATCTTAGAGGGTAGACAAAAGGCCGGCCACTCCTAAGCGAACTCGTTATAGCGCTTTCATCGCTTGTCGGTGATAGCAGATAAACATGCAACTGATGAACTAATACAGAAAAAAAAACACAAAAAATCAAATGAATGCAATTGTCTCAAATTACAGCTTCTGTTGCAATGTAAACCTGTTTCAAATTTAGCTAATTATCTTATCTTGTTCTGATTCTTTCTTTATTCTATGAAGTTCAAATTGATATAGGTGGGATAGGTAGAGTTTAATCAACGTATTGGCAATGAGGGCATGAAAAAATAACGGGTATGCTAGCACAAGTAATAAAATCAAATCTTCATTATACTCGTCGTAGTACGCAGAATCACGTGACAAGTGGCGGGGTCGTCCCTGCGGCTTAGCGCCGGGGCGACACAGCACCGAAGAAACATTTCAGCGGTGGCGAGCCGTTTGCAACACTGTGTCCAATTTGGCAGGCCGGGGAATCGAACCTTAGATATCCCGCCGACAGCGATATCTAATTCTCCAACCGGCAGATCATGCTGGTACAAAGCAGACCTGATGTTGATTTAGATATTTTTTCACCATAGGTTATTGTTTACTCAAACCTATTCAGTGTAAAGATATAGACAACCTTAAATTCAAAATCACCTGTTGCACAGAGTTGGCGTTCGGGTGACTGTTCTGAATCGCAAATCCGTCGCGTTTCTTCTCCCTTCCATCTCCCAGGACGGAGTTACTGCAACAACTGGCTTTTATATATTTTTTAAGCCACGAGCGTAATTGCGGCTTAGGTTTTTACATTAGTCAAGCATATGCATCAAAAAAGATTTCCTAACTAAGCATCGAACTCGCGAAATTAGTTCCGGAGTCCAATGCACCAACCACTCGGCCAACTCTATGTGCGCAAAAACACGGTTTCGAGTACAATAAAAACAACACATAAATCAAAAATAAATACTTGAAATATAAACAACTTGGTTTTATTATTCATGAGGTTATAGGCTTACTTGTATTTTTTTTTTTTTTTTTATTTAGTTGCATATTCATCCTTCTATCACGATAAAGCAGGCATAAGCAGGCATGGGCAACATACGGCCTGCGGGCCGGATCCGGCCCGAGAGACTATTTTATGCGGCCCGCCGACGCTTACAAAAGCATAATTGTGAATTAAGCCGAAGACCTTTCATTTTTTTGTAGGACATTTGAGGACAAACAGACCTTTTTTCCCTCTTCACCGCAGGAGAGTATTTAAGGGGGGGAGGGGGGCATTGGGCCATAACCCCTCCCCTTTTGACTAGACCTTTTAGTAAAAAAAAAACAAAATTAATGGTGCCAAGTGACTGAAATATGTCAGACTTTTTTGATGGTTTCTGTAGCTTATGGCCAGGGGCGGATCCAGGGGATAGGATGAGGGGTATGCATCCTCCCACCAGCCATTTTCAAACATGTGTTTAATGCATACAATTTTTCCATAATTTCGAACCACTTCGATAGCGATATAAGCCTTATGCCTTAAGCAGGCATAATCAAAAATGTGCAAACAAAATGCATCATATTTGGCGAAGCACTCAGAATTAGGGTCAAAAAATTTAAACAAAAACTGCCTGAAAAGTATCCCTAAAATAGCTATTACAGCTTGTAAAATTTCAAAATTTTTCCGGGGGAGTATGCCCAAGGACCTCCCTAGATCCTTTTTTGTTTCTCAATCAGCTTTAAAGTAGTTCTGCCAAACAAAAGGACGATTAAAAAAATGTGGAAATTATGGCTCCCCTTTCAAAAATTCTCGCAACGCCACTGCTTCAACGATATTTTTGGTAGAAAACAGGACATCTGAGGACGTGTAAACCTTTTTTTGCTCTTCCAATTAGTGCGACCCTGACAGTAGTATAGGCTAGTTGTTGAAGATATTGAACTCGATTCATTTAATAATCCTGCCCGGGAAGGACTTTGTCTTCCCACATATGGCCCGCCAACTATAGAAGTCGCCCACCCCTGCGATAAAGCGATCAAAGCGCTGTAACGAGCTCGCTTAGGAGTTGCCGGCCAACTGTTTACCTCACCAATATGGGGGAAGCCCGCTAAGTGCCTTTTCCAACGACACAAGTAAACTTGCCGGCTTGTTCTTCACACAGTCCCTTTAATGTTGAGCATCAAGCAGGAAAGCTGTGAATACCCATTTTGAAGTCAATTGTGCGGCCCGACTCGGAATCAAACCCGAGTCTTCAGCTCCCGAAGCGGACGCTCTTACCACTTCGTCATCTGAGCTATAAATACTAGCAATTTAAACCAACCCAAACATATCCATCAGAGTGATCATGCTATGGTAGTAAAAAGTGTTTCGCTGAGATTTGGACCAACTCCGCAGCTATTTTGCAGAAAATGGTTGGTTTGACATTTTTATTTTGTAGAATGCGAAATTAAGTAAATACTTTTCTAAACCTTACTGAAGGGTAACGAAGTGTAAACAAAAATATTACTCATTCTACAACTCAAACTACAGAACAACAAAACGAAATCACTGCGCCCGAGAAGGGTTTGGAATAAAATGAAATCTTCATTATACTTGCGTCATTACGCCGAAGCGTGTAACACGTAGCTGGGTACATCTACGAAGCTGAGCACCTTGGCAACACAGCTTCAAAAAAACGTTGCAGCGGTGGCGAGCCGTTGGCGACATATTGTTCGATTTGATCGACCCGGGATTTGAACCCAAGACCTCCCACACCGACAGCAATGTCTAAACAAACGACTGGTTTAGGGTTTGGAATGCTCTTCCATTATATTTTTCACTCCATCACTGCTTCTAAGACAAAATATATTGACTTACGTTCCTTCATTGTGGGTTCCAGGTTCTTTGTTCAAACCGTGAACAGCAAATAATACCTGCAGTGGAGCAGGATAAGTGATAATCAACAAGTTAAGTTTATTTGCAATTCTCCAAACATTCATATAACCGAAAAACAGTTTTTATTCGATGCAATAAACAACAAACTTGGTAAAGGAGCCTATTTTCAGCAATAAAGATTGGCTATAGAATTAACAGCGATATGGTGTAGCAGTACCAATCGCAGATTGCGCATCCTTCTGGATGAATTCGATTCACAGCTGGAGCCAGTCGCACTCGAAATCGGGTGGCTGCTGACTCAGTGAGTGCAAGCTGATTTTGCAGTCCCCATCAAATAATGTTGAACTTCTTTCAGGCCAAAAATTTGAAAAAAACTCTAGTTGTTAATTTATTTTCAAGAATACGCATTGCTCACCTGGACAATGCTTACAATAACATCTACGATTGCTGAAAAAAGCGACACTGTCCACCCGTATTCTTTTGTTTCGCTGGCTCCAGCAGACAAACCCAAAGCTGAAAAGATTCCAACGAGTAGTGGTCCGGTGACACAAATGAATAGAAGGACAATATCAAGAGTCACGGACGAGTCCCGTCTTTTCAACTTTGCAATCGAATACACGTAAAATCCCAAACCACAAGCCGTAAGAACAGTAATGTTGAACGCCATCTGTACACGAAATATGAGTTAGGTTAAAAAAAGGAGCTCCACCACCTTGATTGTTTTCGTTATTCATATCAACACATTAATACTTCGATGTTTCTAAGCCCACAAAATTGCAAGATATGTTCCAAAAGCCCTAAAAACTCTTTGGGTTCACTCCTGTTATACTTTACACAATGAAATATAAAATTATGTCTGGTAATCTTGTAATAACTATTTTGCCATTTTTCAAGAAGATAGGCTTGATTCTTCTATATGCCTAAAATTTAATTTGAGCACCGGTTCAAATGTTGATGAGTTTATGTAACAAGAACAGCTTAATCGATTGCATTCCTTACCAAGAAACTGTCATAAATGATAAGATAGTGACTTTCAGTGTAGTAGGACTTCATAGTGGAATCGATACCAGAGTCAACAGTTCCCAGTAAAGTCATAGCAAGTACCGTTCCAATCATCATTACCGCACCCATCACCACTCCTGAATGTACAAGCATTTGTTATTTTCCATTCAGTTTTGTACTGCCTAGCTTACACAGCTGTTCATGATAGCTGAATCTATATTGTCGACATTCCACGTTGTGTAGTCTTAAGATGTGCTGCAGCTTTCTTTTTCTTCCTTAAGTGGTTTTCTATTGTTTTTTATCTTTGCTTCGTATTTCTTACGATTTGATATTATTGCCCAAAAATAAGCTAAGTTAGTTCCCTCTTTTTGAATAATACCACCAAACATTTCATCTTTATTACCAACACAATCTGTGCCAACTCCTCAGCTTCGAAAATAAAATATTTTACGTGGAAGCCATAAATTAAGCCCATACTGAAAAGCATAAACAAGCCTAGGACCAAGTGTGAGGCACAAAATTTACACCAAAAATGCTTGAACTAAAAGACACACCAACCATACCTATTTTATGTTTTGGCGAATAAAGCATGTAAATTAATTTTTTTACAAAGCATTTTTATGTTAAAGGCCTCTTTTTGGCATCTTTTAAATGCTGTCGGTTTTGCAAGTAGACTAATACTTGTTTAGCAGCAAAACAGTTTACAGGACACAAACTTAATACACAAATAGGCTACCTTATCCACATGTTCAATTGTCGAGCGTATTAGGCACATGGTTCTTGATTCTAGTTTTTGCATCATAATTAATTTTTAGACGTCATAAAAGTCCGCGGTGTTTGGTTTTTCTTTGTTTTTGTATGAAAATGATGCAGAAATTAGAACCATGAATCGCGGGTTTAAATCCCACGACACTTGCACATGTGGACAGGGTAGAAATTACCTTTGTAGGATTTATAAAACTTGTGGCTAGGCTTTGCGACTGGTCCATGATGTTTCGAGTCTCTTCCGATATGGCTCCACATAACGTACAGAAGGCAACTGGAGACCAAACAGTACTCCACCAATAAGGGGGTGAGAAACTTTTCCGCTCGACCAATCACAGCACACACTGGGGTGTGACAGGAGCATTTGCCACTAAACAATCCAGCTGTGATGCAAAGAACACGAAAATAAGATAAAGTTTTCTTATCATTGGTAAGTAAAACTCCAGCCAACCATTTTCAATAGCTTCAGTGACTGAAAGGTAAAAGGTAAAGGCATGGGCAGCAGGTGTTTCAAGCTCACGTTTACACTGTCCACATGTCCCATTTTAGTGGGCCGAAAGTCCATAGGCTTTCTGCATCATGATCAAATTTTTGATGTCGTAATTGAAAAAAGTGATTGTGTCATCAAAAATTTTTATTATGATGCAGAAAGCTTATGAGCTTTTGCCAACTTAAATTGGACATGTGGACAGGGTAATTGTGCAGAGTGTAGACCAGTATCAGTATCGGCCTATTACAAATATCAATTACGAATAATTGAACGCTGTTTGTGGATATGCAGTGCAAGGTAAACAACACATTCACATGTAACATTCACGCTTCCTTCTTGTACTTAGCATTTGGCAAGACTGTGAATAATGGCTTCAAAATGCTTTGAAATAATTTAACCTACAGAATAAAAAAGGGGATTTTCTTAGTTAAAACATCAAGCTTAAAGTGACGGTGATCGTTTGGTTCAGAAACAATCGGTTCGAATTCTAGTTTGACCCCTAATGTATCACTAATAATTCGGCTTAGTTTCTTTCATTTGCAGCTGTGATGCTTGGCAGCAAAATCACGGGTAAATGGACACCGTTAGTTAACACATGACCAGGGTTGGACTAAGGAAAGCTGTAGCCCTGGGATCACCCTCTCCCCCATTGAGAGACGTGCCCCACTGCGACATTTAAAAAAATGGTCGATAAATCGCCTTCTTAAAATTGCTTAAATAACATCTAAAAAAGTCATTGTTGAGTAAATATTGTTCTCCATTGATTACAACTTAACCTCATGTTCTTCCTTACTCCATTTTTCCCTTTATACTGTATCTTGTGTAGGATGCTGTGTTTTTAGCCTTTTTTTTTTTTTTGTTGTTGTTTTTCTTTTTTTTTGTTTCTCTTGTTAAGCCAAGTTATGATCCTCGGTCTTTATTTTATTCTTCAAGGTGGCTGCTGACTCGAAGACCACTCGACTGGTCGCTTCGCAGCCTCCTTCTCGCCTCAGTTGTATAGGTTACCAAATTTTACATCGTGTCATAACATTTAGTTGGGCGTCAATAAACAAAGTTCAGTTCTTTAAAAAAAAAGTCTGCTACTAACGCCCAAAATCACAAACCAGGTCCGCAAAAAAGCATTGAGCTCTACTGAAAAGTCAGCCCCGAGCCTTCCCCCTCCCCCAACGTGTCAACGTGATTCTGCACATGACAAGCGATGACAAAAGCAAAAACAATCAAAGAATTAGTTTAAATTTATTCAAAGTTATAAGAAATTAAATAAACAATTGACTTACGTTTTTGATGGTAAGAATAATCTGAAAAAGAAAAGCTGTTAAAGTACATTATCACTACAACAGGTTAAAAGGAGCGTCACTATTGTTTAGACTATCAAAAATCAACTATCCTTTAAAAAAACCTCTCTAATGAAAAAGGCCTATGATGTTATCTATTTTAACGCTGTACAATAAAGTATCAATGAACGCAAGCATATTAGCAATAAATTTAATATTTTCAAGCTCTATAACCTTCATTATGACATCAATCGTTGGTAGAGACTCATCGAAAGAAAAAGGTTCCATTGTGAGCAAGAAAATGCGTAAAAAGTTACGCTGGTAAAACAATCGCTTTACAATGGGTAGGAGTGTACCCAGCGGAGGGCAAGTGGCAAGAGGTCAAACATCACAAAGATTAAGATGTTTTATACGAATATTTTAAGCTTACTAAAGCGTAGATTTTTTCAAAAGGAGGCCATGGACACTTCCCCGGTGTCCCCCTTTCTTTGGCTGCGCCCTGCAAATGGGCATGTAAGATCAAACAAAACAACCACATGTACACGCCTATTCTACCGATATCCACTGCACCTTTCAGATAATCATCTGATTTATCCAAATAACTGAGTAGAGAGTTGGAGTTGTTGCATTGGGACTCAACAGTTTCAACAAACTGGGTATAATTGCTGTCGTAATTCCATTGTGAGAGTTTAGTTGCTTCTTGGCTGCTGTGAGAGTTAAGTGCTTTTAGATGAAGAGCATGGCTTGTCTCATCAGCTATTACGGAGACCCAAACAGCCAAGTTGCTGGCCAAAATATGCATAACTCCAAATCTAAAAAAATATCAACTTTTTTTCGAAAAACTGGAAGTTGCTCGCAAAAATCAACGATATTATTTAGGATGACAAACGGGTGTCATCAATGTTCTGACTCTATTTCGAAAGATCCCACTTTCAGAAGCTTTTGACAGACTCCAGTTTCATCGTCAGAGATCGATTTGCTCTTTGGATTAAGTTTCATTTGTTACTTGCAGTAACAAGATGAAATATCCTTTTAAACATTAAGAGTATACTCGGTGCGGCCCCACCGATTAGTGTCTCTCGAGGCGCATTAGTTTTTTTCGGTAGCTTCATAGAAAGGCATGCTAGCAAGCTAGTTTCAGTAAGGAAAACTCTTTCTGAAGCTTTTTTTTTTTTTTTTTTTTTAATTTCAAGCCACTTAATTGCAGCTTAGGATTTTTGTGGTAGTAACGTACATGCAACATGGAGATGACCTAGTTGAGCATCGAACCCGCGAAGCTAGCTTCGGAGCCCAATGCGCCAACCACTCGGCCAACTCCATGTGCAACTCTATTTGAAACTAATAACACAGTTGTCACTAAGCCGAACTTTGTTTTTTTTTATGGCGCAACTGAAGACAATAGGTTATTTGAAATTGGTCAAGAAATCGCTGTAGGAGCGAGTGGTCTTGGGTTCGATTCTCGGGCCAATCAAAATCGAACGCAGTGTCGGCTGGTTTCCGTTGCGACGTTTCTTCGGAGCTGTTGCCGAGGCGCTTGGCCGCAGGGATGGGCCCCGACACTCGTTACTACACACATACCGGCAGTTTATTGAGATTTAATTTTTTTAATTATAGAGTGTATTGCAATGGACCCATCATTAATATAATTACCTGGATACACACTTTATCTCTTGAATGTGAATTTTGGAGTAGAAAAATAAAAGTACAACTTGACCCATGATGAAGAAAGCATGAAGGATGAAATTTGAAAAGAAAACTTCATGCTTGTCGCACTTCGGGTTGTCAATTTCAACCGTCCCAATCACCTCTAAGCTGTCTTTGATGATGATCGCTATTCCAAACAAAGCGACAACTCCTGAAACAAATTTGTAAGGCTGGATTCAATAATTAATTGATCGAGTCACCCCAAACGCTAAAACTTGTTTCCATAGTTACCCAGCTTAATGTACAGCATAAAAGCTAGAATGGTGAATAAAATAGAAATGGTAGGCTATAAATCAATCGAGTCAAAATCTATTGCTTCTGGCGCTGCAAACTTTAGCAATGAGAGAACACCCGAATCTAATAAATTCAAATTTTTAGCAGTTAAATATATCAAAATTTGATTGCATTGCGTAACATTATAGTCGTAATTTCTTTTCCAATGCTTGCACCTATAACGGCAGCAGCGCAGTAACTAAAATCTCACCACAAAATTACATTAATATAGAAGCTATTGAAAAAATGAAAACTACAACAATCTGTTTCTAGCCAGGCGCGAGATAAAAAAAAGCAGATGATAAAAAACAATTACTGACGAAGAAGAAAGATGACCAAAAAAACAAGAGCCTTGGTTGGCATTACTCCGGTAGACTACATGTACATGCAAATGCCTACTTTAACGTCAAGTACCTTTCAACCATCTATTAGAAGCATGTGGGCTTTTTACTGGTTCTTGGATTAAACTTTGTCTTTCCAACCGAATTTTGTATAATTTAAATCCGATAAACCAAATCAATCCGATGCAAAATAAAATAATTTGAAATTGCTTGGAAGCGAGATGACTCTAGAAATGTAAAATAATGTAAAAAACTGTTTGAAAGAGAAAAGTTGCTGAAGGAGAGATTTTGATTTCAAGCTAAAATTGCTTTAAACTGACTGGTTGGCAAATGCAGTGGTTAAAGAAATCATTATTAGTGCGGCAGGCTGTGGGTTCGATTCCCAGGCCGGTCAAGTCCGCCACAGGGTCGCCAACGGCTTGCCACCGCTGCTACGTCATTTCTGAGTTGCGTAGTCCAGGCGCGAAGCCGCAGAAATGAACCCACCACACCCTACATGCTGCGGCGTAATGCTGCGAGTATAATTCAGATTTCATTTGATTTAATGTTTAATTGACAAAAAAGCGTGGTTTTTGTGGTCATGACACAACACAAAATCATGATTGCAGGATGGTAACAACGCGACGAAACGGTGTCGCGTGTGAATAACTCCCTGTGTGGAGGTTTGATTCCTGGCAGCGGCTGCATCGCATTTGACATTTACAAAAAACTGTATTTTCTTTGAATATTTTTCTTTTATGGTTTTGTTTTTTGTACTTCAAGAAGATTGTCAAGGTTAAACAACAGTAAACATAAACAAAGAAACAAACGTAACAAATAATAAAATGCAAGTTAAACGCACGAAACACAACGAAATTGTATGGTCAAATGAATAAAAAGAGTAGGCCTATTCTTGTTTTGAGATAAACAAAAAAATATTTGTAAATATATGTTTGTGTTGTAAATAAATGGCAGTCCTCATTGCCTGCATCTATGGGTCTGTTTTTTAATAGACATTCACTGTAGATGAAACTATTAATATTGTCTTTCAAAATAATCCGACATAGCGTACATGTAATAGCGTTTGAATAGACATGAATTTTAATTCATCCATGTTTGTACTTTGCTGTAATTTATCCATTGTACTTCTATACAAAATCTTGTAGAAAATTGTAAACAGTGGCGCCAGGTAACCTGACGCAATAAATTTCAGCCAAATTACAGTAATTTGCAGTTCCTTTGCAGCTACAGGCTTGAATAATTTTCAAATAAAATGATTCCTAGTTTCAAACCAGCCGGTTGATGTGGCCTACTGGTTAAAGACGTTGCTACCGACGGGAGAGGTCCGGGGCTCGATTATCGCGCACATCAAATTAGATACTGTCTTTAACGGCTCGCCACCTCTTCGACATTTTTGTTGACCAGGCGCTAGTAGAGATGGGCCCCGCCACTCGTTACACGCTTTGGCGTAATACCGCGAGTATAATGAAGATTTAACTTCTTTGATTTTGACAACAGGTATATCAGTGTTAATCATCAACTCAGCCAGGAATATGAGGTTGGCCTGGAGGTAGGCGCATTGAGTTCTAAAGCTAGCTTCTCTGGTCCGATACCCAATTAGGTCATCTTCAGTGATAGTTTACTAAATCCTGAGATGTGGTTGCATTTGGCTTATTAAAATAATTCTAACTTAGTTGTTTATCTACTACGTAAACAGCAAAGTTTTACCTGATCGGTTACATTTTCAGTGACTTTAAAAACAATGGCTAGAATAACAATCAGTAATCCATAGACAATGGACAGTACAATGCTGATCTCATCTCGATCGCTGTCGCTGAAATTTGGCTTCTTCATGGTTGACGATTGAGAATAATATTTTGCTTTTGTTGCTATTCCTTCACTGCAGAAAAAAATGTTAACCTAGTTGGGTAAATCTTATCTAAATTATTCCAATCGATTTTCGGTTTTAGAGATGTTAAATAATTCAAATAAAACAGAAAAATGTGCTTAGATTCAACCCACGTGTAGATATGTGTCCCAGAGGAGTTAACACTCACCCGTGACATTTCGAATATGAAATGTTCCCTTTTTGTATATACGCAGATTTAATATCACCCTCAGTCTGTAAGACTATCGTTTGCCCCCTTATTTTGTTTTCCGACTACCTATTTTATGGACTACTGCCAGCAAACTGAAAAGTTTATAAATTAAAGACTATTAAAAAATTTTAAACATAAAATTTTGACAAGCTTTGGCGCGAAAATAGTGAAACATCGATACACTTTTTTTGTTAAAACACGAATCGTAAGGCGTAAAAAATCGATTGAACCTTCTGTCTAGTGATTTATATTGCAGTGTTTTAACACCACCGACATAGCTTCTAGTGTAAATTTAATAACATTTTTACTTGAAACGTCAAAAACATCGCAGCGTTGTCGCGCTTGATATTGACATCTTTATTTCATCCGTTATTTTAGGTATTTATTTGACCTTAATATTTGCGTCTCTGTCAAGTTAAATGTGCTGGTTTGACGTACATTAAATCAAATCTTTATTGTACTCGTAGAACTACGCGGAAGCGGGTGACGAGTGGCGGGGCCCATCTCCGTCTTTATCTTCCCCTCCGCCAACATTAAAAACAAAATGATCAAAGTTTTTGAATGCTTTTTAGTATTTCTGCATCTCTGGTATAAGGGAACAAATCATACTTCGGTCAATTCAGCACACCGATAGCAATGAGGCAGTTGACGAGGCGCTTTTTTGGCCCAATAAAACTCCCATTATGAAGTCACCATGATCACGCAATTGTAAAAAGAGCACGTAAAATTAAACAAGTTAAGTAGCATAGACTTGTGAGTTCAAACATTTGGAAGAGCATAATTGAAACTCGAAGATTAAACAAATTTATTAGAATATTGAACTAAGTCGTATGATTAAACTTTTTGCCACATCGCCTAGATCGCAATTTCGGCACCGCTAAGTCCTTCCATGGGGCATACTTAAAAGTGCAGGTTTCAGCCCTTACAGGCCATTTGCCAGTGGCATGGCTTTATTAAATAAATGTTTTATCATTTTTGCTGAAACTTGTTGCTTTTTCCGAATCTTTTTGATAAAACCACTGCATTTTCGCTACAGCGAACTCCCAGCTCTTACCTTAATGAATGACTGAACTAGTGCAGGCAGATACTTAGATTGCGCAATTGGCATAAATCGGAGAAAATTCTAATTCGTTTAAAACCGCACTTTTAAATATAAATGAAACTGCCTTTTTTTTTACTTTTGTAACTTACAATTGTCTCATTTCAGAGTTCGTCATAGTAATATAGCGTTCATTGTCGAAGCCCGAATCGTGAAAAGACGTGCTTGAATACATCATTATATTATTTAACCCACATCTAGTATTCTTGAAAAATAATGTTATACTAATTGTACTTTTCAACTTGATGCTACAAATTTTAAAATATCAAAAAACTCTCTACTCAAAACTAATTCAATTTTGAGCTTAAAATACTCGCCAGCGGTCAAAATTTTTCGTTGATATTGCGACCGGTGAAATCGTGTAATACCAAATTTTCATTTGAATTTCGCAGCTCTGAAACAAACCAGTTTGCCGTATATTAGTCATATTAGATTCATTTCCTATTACTGCAAGGACTAGACTCCATTCGACTACCACTGCCTTGCATACACTATAAGAAGTATTAATCTGATATATTTCATTATAGACTTAGTAAGTGTTCTTTGCAACAGTTCGTTGAACATCAAATAAGCAATAACCAGCTGCTGCAGATATCAGCAATATTTTAACAATGCTACTTAGATTTATCACAGCCTAGAGTTTGGTATGTCATAAGCTTCTCTGCAAGCAAATTCTTCATTTTTTGCATTTTTGATCAACTTTTAAGAGTGAGGTGAGAAAAAAAATTACCACCGTACTAATCTTTTTCTACGCTGCATTCTGCGTTATATTAGGATTCTGGTTGACAAAACAGGAAGATTAGCCTAACTGCAACGATTGATTAACTTTTGCCGATGAAATCTTTGGTAATGTACGCCAAAAACGAGTTCCTGACCATAAAGTTTAAAGCAAAGAATTCTGCAGTCTAAATCTAAGAAGATTATAAAGATATAAAAAAATTAGTGCCATGAAACACGCATTAATGTATTATGAATCTAATTCGCAAGCCCGCTTTGAATTTTTGAAAACATTTCAAACATTTTCAAACGTAGAATAGGCTAAAATGTTCATCTACCTGCCGAGCAACCTCATAAATTACTTAGCTTAAGTCGATTTAATCCACAGAAGAATAAATGGGCCAATATGACTGCAAAAAATGGCAAGGTCTTGCTTATTATGATCAAAAGTTCATTGATAGGCAATAAAGTTAATTTATTGTATTGTTCAGTAAAATGTTTTGTAAGAGTAAAGAAGGATTTACATTAACCAACTTGACTTTCCATTGGCATTACTTCATTAACGGCTTGAAACGTTCTTCTTACGACATAACAATACTTTTTGCTGTGAAAAATACACTGCTGATGAAAACAGGTGCATCTATACGATCGTAACGTCCAGAGTTACGACAATTACTTAGACTCGAAACCTGCTACGCGTGAAAATAGTAACAAAGTAAAACTTTACTTGAAATGATGCGATCGCTTGTAAACTCTCGAATCGGTGAAATTTGGCAACAGCCACGCCTCTAGCGACATCGTGTCGGATTTGACATGCCCGGGAATCGAACCCCAAACTTCTCGGGCTCATGGAAATGACTTTAACTGGAAGGCCGACCGGAAGGGCCAAAGTGAACGTCGCTTAAAATGCAATTCTAAAACGCTTTCAACTAAATTAATCGATTTATGAATCAGGTAAAGTGGACTTTGTATAAATCTGACTCTGAGCCAAATCAAAATAAAGCACAGCATTTTGCAATGACTATTTTTTTCAAGCATCTTACATTTACTAACAGCAGGATTGATTATTTTGCAGTATTTTCTACGGTTTAAATGTGAAAATATATTTGTTGCAATATTATTGCAAATGAGTGATTAGATTTCTTTATTTTTATCCTCCTGCCTTGAGAGAAATAGCGACGGAGGCGCTGTGCATAGGACGAATCCAGACTCGCTCAGGAGCTGCCGTTCTTTCCAAGTTTTCGTGTTTTTTGCTTCTGACTTCGTAATTTTGCTGCTTATTTCATTCCATCAAGCAGGGATTGTTATTGTGAAGCATCTTATCTAAGGACGCCACAACGAGGCTTGGGTTTTTTACTTAACAATGCTTTACTCACTGCAATAAGTAGCATTAGTAATTGATCAACTGGTTTGCTTGGTCGCCCTTTCTATCAGTTTGCTTTTGGTCTGCATTTCTATGCAGTTGTTATTTCTAATTAAACCTTTCATACTTCTTTAGCCTGCTTTTCAAGTCTGTTTGAAGTTAAAAAATACAAGCGAAACAGAGACATCACAAGAGTTATCGACGCGTAAGTTTTAGTTGGGAAAAAATTAGACAAACTGTGCTTCTAAAATGATTCTGATTGCACAAGTGCCAACTATTTATCCCAAATGCAAAATATAGTGACAAATAAAACAAAAACATTAACTAACAACAACTACATTTTTACCCGGTAAAAATAACAATGATAATTAAGTACCGTCTCAACAAAGATTCTGCAATAATTCATAAAAGTATTGAGCGCAACATACACAAATTATTTTCATCAGTCACGAAAACAAAACTGAGTGCCCTCTGCAGCTTGGGTGCGATTCTCCGACAAGTTGTATCTAAAACGCTCTAAAATACAGGGTGATTCAAAAGTAACGCCCTATTTTAAAATGACTATAATATATTTAAATTTACTGATAACTTTTCAATTTTTATGTGTAATTTATTAAGTGTGCGGCAATTACATCTAAGCTCTTGTTTCTATATTTTAACAATTTTGATTTAAATTTGAAATAAATTTATTTAAATCATATTTTGTGAATTAACATACTAGTTGTGATGAATAGTAGGCTAATTTAAAATAATTTCAACCACATTTAAATACACAAATGAAAAGATATAAAATTTAAAATGGAAGTCCATGCAATGTACTTTTTCTCATGTTTATTAAATAAAGAAATTACTCTTCAAAAACAAACCATCTTTATTTTAGAATAGGTCTTTCACAGAATATACCCTTTCTTTCACAGTATCACAGTAACACCTTTCACTTCTTTCACAGAATATACCCACGCAATTGTCAGCGGCATGGCTTAGCCTTAGCCTACCATACGCAGGTACAGATCCTTAGTGACGAGTTCGATTCGCGGTGGGAGCCGACGTGAGCAATGAGCATGCGCTCTTCGAGTCAGCAGCCACCCAATATATTTACCAAACTTGCGGCCGATCAAATTTAGCATATGCAGTTTTGCACTGGATGGTTGCTGACTCGAGGAGAACACGCTCACGTCGCAGTATTCTTCAACGTGTTAATTTTTCTGTTTAATATAGCCTATTTTGAATGCTATGTCGCAGATATCATAGTTGAGTGATAGTCATTTTCACTCGAGACTCAACCATTCAAACAAATAAAGTCGATTTGCAGTATAAACTCGAGTCATGTGAGGGGCCAAGCTATATGTGTCGCCACCACCTGGGCTTAAAAATATTGCTGATTCAGACTTTACGCAGATTCCGAATAATTTCTGCTTACACTTAAAGAAAAATTGTTTGCGAAATATATACATTTTTTTTAACTGAGAGTATTTTCAAAACATATTAAACTGAAAATTCAAATACATTTATTTTAGCTGGCTTGCTAACTTTGTTGGCTTTATTAAATATATCATCAAAGTAAAATTTAGCACGTCTTCATAACTATTTTTTTGCAATAGAATTTTTTGAATGGAAAATTTTCTAGGTGGTGGATCGACTAAATATTCGAGTTCGATGTATAGCAGTTAAGTCTGAGTCTTTACCGGTTCTGACAACTCGGGTGATGCAGGATTTATCAAAAATCAAATCTTCATTACACTCGCGGTATTACGCCCAAGCGCGTTACAAGTGGCGGAGCCCCATCTCCGTGGCTTAGCGTTTATAGACTGCACTGATCCAAAGAAATGTCGCAGCGGTGGCGAGTCGTTGGGATCATTGTGCCCGAGAATCGAACCCCTGACCACCCGAGTCGATAGCGATGTCATTAGCATTTATCCCACTGATCATGCTAGATATATTTGTATTGGAATTCGAGGTATGTAGCTGACTTAATTTTTCAGCTATGAGTGTCTATGATGTATTTGAGCACTGCAGTCTTCAACTGATCTTATATACGGCGAAACATGTTGAATTCCATTTTATTTAGAGCATGTAACTATCGTAAACGCTATTATGTTTTAACATAGTCGTTGTTTTTGAAAAAGGAGCCACAAAAAAGCCGGCATTGCTCTTCGTTTCACCACAGCTGAAAAATTATGCTCGTAGCCTTGAAGAATCCGAAAAACTAAACAACTGCAAAATGTATTCTGGTTATTTTTTGTGGACAAGTTTATTTACCCAACTTTTCGTATGTCACGTAACTATTTAGTTCTGTGTTAGCATGCAATAAGAAAAATGTATAAATAGAAGAGTCTGAAGGTCTTGGGGAAGGACAAAGAATTTGCATTATTATGAGTCGCTATATTGCACAAGCAATGCAAGTTTACGTTAGCGTCCTCGGAACCGGTCATTGATCGAGAGTCTTTGCGTAGTATAGCTTGAACCGAACTCAAGTTTTACCAAAACGGGCTAATATGGAGAGAATTCTAATTGTGCACAAATTGATTTAAAAAGCATAATAATATTCAAGCGTTTCAGAAAGATATTGTTGGTGCGAAATTGCTATCGCTTGTTTCAGCACTCCGGTACTTTTCCTATCTTGTTGAGACAAGAAGACTTTCATTTTTTTAGAAATCGGTCTCTCATGGTGAATACCAACGAGACCTCTTATCGCTTAAATCCTTCCTTGCCCTCTCCTCCAAAATTTCCACCGGCTAAACCCTTGTAACTTTCTGATAGTACCGGTAATAGCTTTTGTGGAAATCTCTTCACAGTAAAAAAGTCTATTTTTTACTTAATTTTTCTGACGAAATTGATATTCACCGTGTAGCTTAAACACAGCTTCGAACTTCCAAGTCCTCTCATACTAGTTGGAGACCGAAGATGATGTTTTATAGAGCAATCTATAAAATTTCCTGTTTGTGGTACTTACCCATGGAGGCTCAGGGACGGATTAAGAGATCGCGGGGCCCGGGGCAGATAAGAGTGGAAGGGGTTACGCTATTTTCACTGCGCAAAAAGAGGACTGGTTCTTTGAAGGTCGTCACCTCCGCAGATGTCCAATTTTTCGCCCAAAATCAAGTGTAAAGCAAAAAAAAAAGGTCATTACGTTCGCTGACATCACAATCCAGCAGCTAGAAATTAGTAAGTGTGCCGGGCCCCCCAAAGTGCGGGGCCCGGGGCAACTGCCCAGTTTGCCCATTGCTTAATCCGGCTCTGTAGAGGCTGCCCATTTCATTGGATGTTGCAAATAGCCAATGATGTGCTTATGGTTACAGATTATAGAGAAATGCGACGTAAATATAGCCAAGTTAGTTGTCAAAGTATAAACTCAGCAGTAAAGCGAATTAGTGCAACGCGTACTGGAGCACAATTTTTAGATTGTGCTTTATGCACTGATTATTTTATGCGATGTAAAAACTGTTGTCCCGAAAGCAGAGAAGTCTGCTTTGATTTTTCAATTTACTTTTAAAATGTCCAATAACTCATAAATCATGGGTAAGTTTACTGTAAATCATTGCCATTACGCCATTAATTTCAGTAATCGAAAGATTTTTGATGTCATTCATCAAGACAGAAAACGACAACACTGGTATTAACAGTTGTTATTCATTTATTCAAATGTAGCTGTTTAAAGTTATCTGTTTAAGCGTAAATACAGATTTGCTTTGTGCATAGCACGGCCGTATGAAGACGTTGAGGGTCGCATGTTTTTTGCAAACCTGATTTTGACGATCAGCAGAAGAATTTTTTTAAAGACAAGATTTAACTTTTACGGCGATGCCCTGGGGCTGTAGCCTCATTTAATCCAACCCTGCCTAATACAGAGTAACCCGATTCCTTTCCGGTTCTCGTGTAATTTATTGAAGTAAATTTTCGAAAAATTCAACAATATCCCCAAACTGAACAGTTATATTAGTGAATTGAGCCGTAACCTACAGTAAATAATGCTTCAAGTAACGAAAAATTAATAAATGAATGAACTACTCCCAAACCAAAAGCTGACTCTGCCAGCAACGCTTGTAAGCGTGCAATGTACCTGAGGTTTCTCTTTTGAGTTTCAATTCTGAAGTGCAGTTATTGCTGTTTTACCGGTGATGTAAACGTTTCTTCAAGAGTTTCGTGCACATCAAGGTTTAACAATATCTATATGTGTTTTTCAGTCCACGTAATCGCAGCATTAATGAAGTATATGCATCAAAGATGATCTAGTTGGGCAACGAACCCGCGAAACCAGCAACTTTCACATCCCAATGCACCCACCACTCGACCAATTCCAAAGTTCAAAAATATCCTAGCAAATTTCCAACCCACAACTCTGCTGCACTCTAACGGAAAACAAATACCAGCCGCTCAAACGCTCAATGCAACTTTTTCTCGCACAGTTTATTACACTGGACAACAACAAGACAGGAAGTTAATCGAACAGTAACACTATAAAATCACATCAAAAGCGCTTGACCACATTTCTATGTAATCAGATAAACGGAATTGGTACCGGTAACTGCAAAAACATGCAGGGTGAGCCAAAAGTAAGAGGACAGCATTTGAAATATTTTTTCCCAAAGTAGGTAAACAGCATGAAGGAAAACAGTTTAAGCATTTGCGCTGACAAGCAACATTTAACTTTAATTTTACAATTGTCGTATTGCATCTAGTTACACGTACATATGCTCTCTAAATAGATGTTTATTTATTGTACACTTGCTTTAGGCTCACCCGGTATGGACAAGGTAACGTTAACGAGAAGCCAAATATTCGAATATATTTTTTGATAAGAAAAATTACAAACGTTTGAAGTAAAATACTGCGATAAAGTCACTTACAGTCATTGGTTGTTTAATTTAGGTAAAAAAAATCTTCAACATCTCGCAGTATTACGCCGATGCGTGTGATGAATGGCGAGGTCATCTTGCGCTTAGCGCCTGGGCAACACAGCTCCGAAGCAACGTCTGAGACTGTATCTGATTTGACCGGCCCAAGAATCGAACCCCAAACCTCCCGCACCAATTGCGATGTCTTCTGTTGCTATACCAAACGGCCGATTTAATAAACAGATACTACATACGCATGTCATTTTGCACTTTACATATTGCATTTGCGTATAGGTATATTGGCACATGTAACAATGTAATCTTAAATACAATTAACCAAGAAATAAGCCTACTATATCAAAAACCATACACTACATAACAGAGCAAAACGCAGTGGAATTGATTGAATTTGCAATTCGACCACACGATTGCACCTCTTTGTACAAATGTGTTTACAAAACGTAAAGCTTGAAAAACTACAGGCTGAAAAAACATGCCGTTATTAGAGTTATAGGTACGACTTACGCCCAATCGTCTTTAAGTACATTTGCAGCTTTACCCATTCTGCAATCTGCATATTAAATAATAATACTTATGCGCAATAATAGTCGAAAAATTTTTACTAAAGGCATTAAAGAAAAAATCTAGTTTTTGATATCTTAGACGAGTTTCCAATGCTCTTCTACCGCCTACACCAAAACATTCATTGGCAGTGCGTTAACGCTACCCGAGCAGTTGAAAGCGTAGCTATTATCCCCAAACTAGTAAACATTATCACTTCCTAATCCTTATTTTCCATAGGTAGAAACTTTCACGTACCAAGCCATTGAGAAATTTATGACTACTTCACCCTTCGGTACAGCTTCAGTAGATCTACAGCACGAGCAAAGCAAGTGCATTAGAACAACCCAAATAGTGACTTGTTTTGGTAAAGATATTCCATTGAACAAGCTAACTTTACGTAATTAAAAACCCCCAAAAACTGATAATTTAATCACCAACTTTGACCTAAATTTAGTAACAACATCAGGATAAATCAACGTAAATTTTCTTTGATATCAATCCTCATCGTATCGCGGTAAGTCAATGACAGTGCCAGATTCAGATAATGAGAGACCTTAGCTTTAACTATCTTGATTTCTTTTTGCAGCTCGCGATTATAATCATCGGACTTATCTCTAAATGAATAAAGGTCTTCAAGGTTGACAGATCTCCTCCCGACAAAACGTCTTCAGTAATCCTATCGAACTTTTCGTAAGTGACGAGGCCCTGGGCTTCAGTCTGCAAAGCCTGTTGGTAAATACGGCTCTGGTTAAAGCTATACTTAAACAAAGCATCTTGGGCTTTATAATGCAAAACACTAGAACAGACAACAATACTAGAGTGATAAATAATACAACTAAACTGGATAAATTTGTTTGGTCTATTGAAATAATATGCAAAACATCACTCATTAACGCCTTGCTCATGTTCAAATTCTAATGAAGCACTCCATGCATATTTCAATATTGCTTCAACTGTGGTCTTAAACTCGTCTTTGATTCTTCCAAAAGCCATCACATTTTCTGGTTCCGACTTCATCCAAAATTTATCAAACTCGAAAAAGAGATAACCTGAAATTTACCAAACTAGAATAAAATCAACATTAAATCAATCTACTGATCAAGAAAAGGTCACATTATTGCTCTGTTGGTGACCAACGTTTACGAAAGCAGCTTTTTCGCATAACCTGCTTCAAAATCAACGTCTGATTACACTATGTACTTAAATCCGACTGTAAAACACTTAGTGGTAAATCACAGCCATAATTTCAACATTAAACTGCACGGTCAGCATAGTGGTTTAAGATATTGCTATTGGCGCGGAAGCTCCGGGGTTCAATTCTCGGGCAGGTCAAATCGGACGCTGTGTCACCGAATGGCTCGTCATCGCTGCGACGTTTCTTCGAAGCTGCGTCGCCCAGGCGCTAAGCCGCGGGGAATGGCACCGCCACTCGTTACACGCTTCGGCGTTATACCTCGGTTATGAAGATTTTTAATCTGAATGTATCTTTTTAAAACCACTTTTGTTCTTTCGTCATAGTTGCAGTTTGCATGCACAAAGCTTTGTTACATTTTTGCAACCAAAAAATACACGTAAAAAAGATAAAAGTATCACCTTAAAGTCCGTTAAATCACATTTACTTACAATAAACCAGATGGAAATCTTTAATGCAAGCTCGGCCTGTAACTTTGTTATAAAAGTGAGTACGAAGTAATCCAGACGATAAAAACTCGTAAGCCATGCAAGTAATATTAATGCCAACAACCGCATACGAATAACTGAAAAACAATAAAAAACACTAATCAAAGTTGATTTTGCATCAAATTTTCATTATGCTCGCGGTATTAGGCCGAAGCGCATAACGAATGGAGGGGCCCATCTCCGCAGCTTAGCGCCTGGGCTACACAGCTACGAAGAAACGTCGGTGGCGAACCATTAACAACATGAAGTCTGATTTGACAGGCCCGGGAATCGAACCGTCAGCGGGGTCTCTAACCACTACGCCAAACAGTCGAGTTTCCAATCGCAAACTTAATTTGCAGTACTTTTCATCGAATTCAAACAGCCTGATAACGTTTAAAAAGTTCCGTCAAGATTTCAAAAATTTTAAAATTACACGTTTTAAAATAACCTTCACCTTCCATACATCCTTCTTCACATACATCGTCATCAGATAACAGTACTTACAATATTTATTTTATAACAAAGTTTTATGTTTGAAAAAATCTCACCCATATTTAGGGTGGTGGGAATGTTGTAACACTTGTCTGGCTTTGTCTGTGTGGTGCTCAGCAAAATACACGAGGTTTTCAAGACCAAGAATGCCCATGCCACGAAAATCTGTTTGCGGATCATCTCCCTGGAACAATAAATGATAAACTGACAAACAAGCAAATTTAAAATGATACGAAAATAAAAGGAAAACTTTCTGGCGTCACCAAAAATCCAAGGCTTTCAATCTGCCAGGACATGTGCTTTACCGTTGTAATTTCTTGCAGTACTTGTATCTTACGGTGCTTTGGAGGCCTCCGGGCCAATTTTTCGCGGAGCCCCATCTTACCTGACTTTGATGCTAGAAGCACCATTTTTGTTTTAAGAGAACCCGATTTGCCGGACCTCTATCACGCAGTACGCGACTATTCGGCGTGACCGATTCGACGTGAGACCATTCCACGTTGGGATCCTAACGGTTATCACCCTAACCCTAATATCATCATTACCTAACCCCAATATCATCCTAACCCTAATATCATCATCACCCAACCCTAATATCATCATTATCTAACCCTAATATCATCATTACCTAACCCTAATATCACCCTAACCTAACCCTAATCGACTCACGTCGAATCGGTCACGTCAAATAGTCCTGCTCCGCCTATCACGCGGGGCCCAGGAGCTATTACTCCCTTTCTTAATCCGGACCTGCCAGCAGGTACCACATGTCCAAGATACAACTTTCAAAGCTATCTACTCCTATTCATCTCTACACAGCGGGATGGTGCAAATTTCGGAAGATGTGTAGAGATAAATAGGGAGTAGATTGCTTTAAAGTTGTAATCCATAAAATATCAAGGTGCCAAAACTTGGAACTCTTTATCAAATGAATTAAATGAACCCTTTTCAAAATTAAAACTGCAGTGAAAAACAACCTTCTACATTACTATCTGTAGCCGTGAATATCCTGTTACTTAGTGGTTGAGAAATATGCATCTCATGTTAAAATATAGCAATCATATTACTGTATGCCGCATCTGTTGCGCCAAAATTTTTTCAGGTGGCTGCTTGACTCAAAGACTTCCGGCGGTCCCTTCGCAGTCCCCTGTCGGGAACAGTTTTCATGCTTTATATTATGACTGTTGCTATTGTATTGCATATTGTACCTGCATCTCGACCAAAATAAATTGCACTCTCTCACGGTTTGTACTAGAATCTGAGAAGTAACGTTTTGTTCATTAGCTTCACTGATCAACGCTTAATAATCCAACTAACTTGAAAACCAATATTTCCCCATTGCTTCGTTATTCTTTCTTGCAAAACTTCGTCAGGTTGCAATAATTCCCAAAGCTGCACAACAAAATTCATTAAAAAATAACAAGTTAAACCCACTGGTTAGCGTAATAATTAGACACCACTATCGGCGCAGTAGACCTAGGGTCTTGTTCCCGGGCCGGCCAAATCTGGCACAGTATCGCCGACGGCTCGCAAGCGCTGCAATATTTCTCCAGAGCCGTGTTGTTCTGGTGCTAAGCCGCGGGGATGGCTTCGCCACTCGTTACATGCTTCGGCGTAATACCGCCAGAATGCGGTAATAAAGATTTGGCTATTTTGATTGGATGACAAGTGATAAGAATATTGTAGCTGACCTTTAAAAGCATTTTCTCATGCTGCTCATCTGTGGACGCATATGCTGTTGTTCTTAAATCCTCGATTTCACGATACAAGGACTCATAACCATGGATTTGTTCCAAACACGATTTCATCACCGAGGTAAAACTGCAATGACAGCAGGGGTTTGGAATAGTAAAAATACTTTCTTTCCTAATCAGGAGTAGAGCAAGCAAAATATTTACGGGGGCAGGGCCGGATTCAGACAGCGAGAGGCCCGTTTTCATTCGCCCATAAAAATCGACCTCCGAAAAAGGGCTTTATACGTCAAAATGTGGGGGGTTCAGTTCCCCCTCTCCCCGGTTTCCTCACTGTGTCTGTTCATATAAAAAGCATTAAGTATAAACCAATTCTGCAACAGATAAACAACTTAACTTTACGCTTAAAGACACGTTTATCGATACGCGACAAAATTTCTTCGCACCTTGTTTGTTTCATTTTACTGTTTACCGAACACCTGCAAAAATCCTTCTACATCTACTTATTATAATTTTAGTCGGGTATCGGTAAATCACGTTGCCGCATAATTTCACTCGGTGCTCGCGGTTTAGAAACCCACCTGGAGTTGCTTTGAGGTTTGATTTGTTTCAAAGACATTATTTCTAAGATCGCTACATCAATATCTTCTGGTTCATTCTCAATGATGTCACGCAAAGTTGGATATTTTGACTTCATCATACATTGCTCTGTAAGATATTGAAAAATCAAGGCAATTGCAAAGACTGGCGAGAATCGTGTGTAACTAGGTTGAAAATTTACCCGCCATTAGCAAACTTGTACAATGATGTACCAAATAATATGCAACACCGGCACGTTGACGCAGTGATTGAAGACATCGGTATCGGAGAGAGAGGCACTAGATTGATTTCCGGGCTGGTCAAATCGGACATAGCATCGCCAACGGCTAGCCACAGCTGCGATGTTTCTTCGGAGCTGTGTTGCCTAGCCGCTAACCTGCGGAGATGAACCTCGCCACTAGCCGCACGCTTCGGTGGAACACTGAGAGTACAGGCTAATCAAGATTTGATTTTTTGATAGCAATTTTTAGCGGCCTATAAATTTTCGCGAAACTACAAATTTTTTTTTTGTTACAGCAACCAGTATTTTCTAATAACCTCATGTACTAATTTCATAAGAACCTGTGTTTACTAGACCGAGCTTACCTATTTTTATAGTGCGAATTCCGCCATTATTATTCTTGGCTATTCGTTGCAATTCGCAAGTCCCAGTGAAGAGATGAATAACCCACTTAATAAAGCATCGCAATAGGGTTATTTTATACAGCAAAACTAGTAAACTATTGCTTTCTTCTGTTAGTACAGGACACCTTCCTAATTTTCTATTTTGCGTTACAGACATAACTTCACCATAATAAAAGCTAAAAAATACCAACAAAGTTATACCCATTCAAAATTTAAAAAAATAACTACAGCGAAAATTAATAATTTTTGCCATTACGACAGAAAACAATAACAGCACAACACAATTTTCATGTGGAATCAAGTAATGAACGACTTTTGCCAAGCTTTCAATTGTTTTGCATCAAAAATGTTCCACAACTAAAAGGACATGACACTAGAAAGATTTCGTGAGTATCAAATGCACTTTTAGCACAAATCATCCATCCACCATATCCAAGAAAGACTTTTGGTGAGCTACCAATAGCAGTTTCATTATAAGCTACTTGCAGTTTTGCATTCGGGAAAAATGTTCTGAGGCATGCAAAAACTATTGACATAGGGAACTTATTGCAACAACAAAATTGAATACAATGCAAAATAAATAAACATGCATACACAAATAGCCTTAAAAAGATAAACACTTCTTTTACTGGAAACTTAAAGCACGTGACCTATAAAAGCGAATACACTGCGTTACTAGGAACGCGACAAATTTTTTTATAGCGCTAAAGACCAAAGAGCTAGTTTTATCAGGCTATTTAACACCTCGTGATAAACGACTATCTTCATAGGCATAATGCAATAGGTAATGCAAAAGCCAACTAAGAAAAATTTCGTAAATCGCATGAACTGACTCAGTTAATCATCAATTTATATCAACCCGGGTATATTCTTACTCTAGCGATTTATGTAGCTATTTCTGCGGCGTTATATCAAGTTCAGTCAAATATAAACGCCAAGTGCTACAGTGGTGAAGTTATTATTCTTACGACCGACGTATGATTTCGCGAACAAAAATCAGCAAACAAAAACATTTACAGATTTTAAAACCGGTTACATTTAAAACTAAAGCTTTGAAGTTGGCTTCTACAGTAATTCCTACTTTCAATTTCAAGTCATCGATATGGCACAGCTGCCTCAATCAAGGCTTTCACCTTAATGGCACAGTTAGGCAATAACATATATACAAGCCACGAAACATAGCTTACACTGTCAACGCAAGCTACGGATATACTTCATTTGCTCAGTACAAAACTCATTTGACTACCAAAATTTTTAATACTGAACTGGAATACATTTTTGCATGCGATAAAACAGTGAACTACAACGTTATTTAGACAACACATAGTTATGCCTAGACCGTACAAGTGATAACTCACAAAAATTAACTATGAAGCACAGAAAGAAAGATGGCATTGATTGCCTGTAATAATTAATAGTATCCTAACTACCGGTACTGTAAATCGAAAGTATGGCAACGAAATAGCCCTGGCGCTCAACGGTTCGAGAGGCTAGAATTTTCAAATGGTCTTGGGCATTTACAAAATGGCGAAGATTTATCTTCCATCAGAAGTATGAAAATCAACAACCGACAGGCAAAACTGTTTAAACTAGCAGTTAATCGAAAAAATTTACAGCTTTTCATTTCCCAAAAACAGAATAAAATCGTGCTCATTGCACAATCAATATTGCACTTTACTCAAAACACAGTGTATAGATCATAGACCCAGTTCGATTACAACCAATACAAAAAGTGGGCAGGAAACTAATTCTTTAGGGGTGTGGCTAGCTCGCCAACGATAGAACCATCGTCTGTAGGGTGAACAGTTGTGCTGCTAGGCACCGCAAACTCGTGACACGCCTCAGTTTACGAAGTAAATAAAGAGGATTCAAATCAATTGGCTATAAATACGATAACAAATCAGGAACCCATTCGCTGGCATTGTTTACGATTGTTATAACAACTGCTCCAACAGCACCACCAACGGCGGTCGCTGCTACTCCAACTAAAGACCAGTAGTTGTTCTGGACTATAGTAGCGCTTGGAGAAGGAGATGCGGTTTTCGTAGTGGAGGGGCCGTTTTCTACTTTTCCGAGTTTTCGTTGTCTCACTTCATCTGGAAGGTCGTGGTCAGCTACTAACGCAAAGTCACAAAATGTCGAAACAGCCAAGTCATCTTTGTAAAATTCAGCCAACTCAGCTAACGACGAAGGTGGATATTGGATGTAAAAATCGGAAGTTTTCTTAACCAAGTCTTCTAAAGGCAAGTCGTCTTTTCGAGCTGTGTCCAGTAAACTTTTATAAACGCGAGCCATTTCACATTCTCCGTTCATAATTTCCTCGCTGTAGAGTGATACCAGTTGAGCAGCAAAATACACAGGCATTAAAGGATGGCACGCAAGAAAAAAATCACACAATCGTTCAATATCACTTTGACTATCAAGTACATAACTGAACCATGTTATTAACCAGCTTATAGCGAACACCATATCGACTCCAGATTCTAGAATATAGTTTTTAAGGTTTGGATTTGCTTTATCAAGCAAAGGTATTAAATAATTTAATATGTTTGTCGTACTGTGCATAGTTGGATCCATAAAATCGCGAAGATGATGGGTTGATAGACGTTCCACCAATGGAAGAGCCAGTTCACTTCCGCAAACTAATAAAAATGTAACACAAATATCATGATAGCCTTGATAATAATGCAACTCTGGATGTAAAGTGAGAACACTTAAAATCAAGTCAGTGAGCTCTTCTTGCAACTTTAATCTTTCTTTGTCCGGCATATTCAAAGGAAATCTGCCTCGAGACCGAAACACATCCAAACAAACCTGTTCACATTCGCGATGACTTCGAACATCCTCAGGTTTCTCGCAAACTTTACCAGCAACGTTTAACAAATGTGGCCAAACCAACCGACGATATTTCCGATCAATTAATCCACCAGGTGAAATAGCAAGCTTTCTCAATGCAACAATATCAACCGGATCACTCTCAAGAGCTCTGTCAATACTGTATATTCCCTTAGCCATATTGATTCTGATTTAAATCATGATTACTACACAGAAGGTCTGCAAAACAAACAGCTTATTATCAGAAATCGTCTAAGAGCTTTCAATCAACTAGCAAGCTTCGCTAACGCTCTGCAGAAAAACAAATTTGCTTAAACTACAAACATTGCTGCACATTCAAAAGTCCAGGAAAGCAATGCAAGATCTAATTGCCAGCAATATCAACGAAATACCTTGTATACACTTGATACATGAAGTAGTTTCTAGCATTATTGCACTAATTTGCAGATTCAACAGCAGCACAAGCAAAATGCAATGATTAACTTGACCATATGTGCTTGTACATTAACAACCAACTCCAAACCACACCAAATGCACAATAAACAGATGTAAGCATCAACGGTAAAAATGCTAAATGGGTGGAAGCATCAGTCAGCGGAAAAACTACATTGCAAAATATTTCAACAGCAAACAAACCGAATAGGTACAATGATTCCACAGCACTTAAACAAGGTAGATATCTAGAGTTTGTCTTATGAATTAGGCTGAAACAGCTAAACGCTATGATTGAAAACAAAAAAGCAAGACAGATCTTAATGACAGTTTCAAAAGAATTAAACAGTAGAGGGAAAAGGGAATAGTGTCCAACTGCCTGCAAGAACAAAAACAATCGAGCATCTTTTTCATTGCCAGTAAATGCTAGCAAAGTGAAAGGAAGGATGGCCATTAGAATAGCCTTCTCATGAACATGCCAACCAAACAAAAACGAAGATAGCGAGCACAAAATTATTGCCTGAAGAAATTGATTAAATTGTCCGTTCAGAGTTTTACTTGTTCTAAAAAATATAACCAGTAAGCAAGGCACCATAGACAAAAATGTTAACACAAATGTAATGAAAGGAGGAACTGATGGTAACACTATGTGCTCTACTGTGTGAACCAGTCCACCCGTAGATGAAGCAGCACTGTATGCTGTAACAAAACCAAACTTTTTTCCAACCAAAGCTATTACTCTATCAGCAGCATTGTACAATGCCCATACGTTCGGAGCCCAGTAGGCATGGGTGAGACCTCGTTTGAAAGGAAATAAACGCTTTAAGAGTTGATCAAAATGGGAAACAAATGGAATAAGTGATAGAAATGTAACTAGTAACACAATTGATGCAAGGCTAATTAATTTAACGACCATACTTGCTAGACTAGGCCTACCTGATTTTTTTACTGGCTTTAGACAATATATTCGAAAAAGAAATACTCCAAAGGCAGGTGCAATGTAGAGAAAAATATGCTTAAAATGAAGCAAAACAATAAACCAAAATGCACACATTAAAATATTGCCCTTTCTAAAATAATATAAAGACATGAAAAGCATAGCAAATAAAAATCCATTGTATTGGAAGTGAATGTGATCCACAACAAGTAATCCACAATTAAAAATCATTAAAGCAAAAAAAGCAAGTTTTGAATTGATGACAGCATTTGAAGGTATAAACTCCCTGCATTTATAGCTGGAATAAGCAAGAAACAAATCTGATATTATAACAGTACCTCTCTGAAAATATAACGTTTCATTGCTTTTATATTCCAAGTTGCTTAGACTTACAATCTCCGGATCAACTATTGCAGCAAACTGGGACAAAAGTTTTTCAAACCATGCAAAAAATGGAGGATAATCCAACGTCCATTGGGAAGTATCTTCAAAATACCATTTGTTCATAGGTAAATTGTAAGTGATTGCAAGCCAGTTTCGATGTACTTCAAAATCAGTGGATGTGTAAGAAGGAATCAAAAGGACCTTCACACAAATGGCCATCATTGCAAGGGAAACAAAACCAAAGGTGGTAGATTTTTTTTCCATCATAATTTATTTTTCATGAGTCCACCTTCTATAGCATAAAAAGCAAGTAAAAACATATACCGTGAACCAACAAACTTCAATAGAAAAAATCTACAAAAAATGCGATATAATGCAACTGTTGGTAATACAGTGATAAACCTAAAACTTTTCAACTCATTACATACCGGTACTTAGTACTGGTACACAATTTGTAAACTATGCGCAAACCATGCATGAACAGATGCACTCTTCCTGCCAACTGCCAACTTAAACATTGATGTGTACTGGTACGCATTTTTGAATTATTCATTAACTCATCGGGAAGACTCCAAGTTGATACCCCAACATAGCAAGAATTACCACAACAAAATTTGGGGCCAAAAGTTGTTCCAAGAGCTGAAGAGTCACCCTGGCCTGCCGGCTAACTGGCTTACAGGTAGTACCGGTACATTTGCTTGGCAGTTCACACTTCACTGAAAACTGGAGCAGTATTCAGACACTTGAGTAATTTATTATTGATACTTATATCCAAAAATGCTAACCCGATTTGTTGGCTATTGGTGCTGCAGCAGCTAGGTGTGAAAAGTGCAGCCTGCCTGGTCAATGGTACAGAGTAGGCTACACAGCTACAGCTATACTGTAAAAAAAATGTTCCCTATTGACCATAGGCATAGTTATTTCAAGATGTCACGATTGCAAATATCTAAACTCTAGACTACATTGACCACAGATTATTTACATTAAATTTCTTATGTACGGTAGGTTAGACCATAATTATATGGTTCAGTGTGGTTCCAAAAGGCATTTGTTGGCCCAAAAAACTACCGTACATCTCAATTGTTGGCCAACTAATCTATATTTCGAGTCTTGGTTAAGGATTAATTATCTTGACTACCGGTCTTATGATTGTTACCGCCTGCCGTGGCGCTACTCTGTACTGATTTGCCTCAACTGCATTACCTACACAATACACATCACACAACAACACACCAATGCTGCCTACAGTAGGCCTAAAGTTCATGGTTCGGTGATTTCTTCAATGACGATTCACCGGATTCACAAAATTTTGTTTCGTTCGAAAAATGTCCGGATGGAGTCAACTCAAGAACATTAATTGATTTTTACAGACTGATCGAGTATGGTGGTAAATAAACTTGGTCCAATTACATAAAACGTAAATCCAATCACAGTGCATATTATTAAGATTGCTTAAATTAGATAATTGATAAAAAAAAACGGCTGGACCAATAAATGTGGAGTTCGATTTGAAGATGGTTAAATTCAACGGCTTAAAAGTTGCTTTTCACACCTATTCCCTGCTTGATGTTCAGGGTATAAGAGAAAACAAAACAGTGAGAACATAATGAACAGACAAGTTTACTTGTTGTGCTGTTGAGAAACGTACTTTGTGGGGAGTGGTAAAGAACAGGCTGTTGAGAATCGTTAATTTCTGGTAAATATCCAGATTAGTTGAAAGTTGCAAGAGTTACTCCTCTTCACAAAAGCGGTCCAAAGTCTAAACTTACTAAGCCTTTCATTTTATCGTCACTTTGATTGCATTCAAAATGCCGTTAGTTGCTATCGTAGTCAGATTATTATTAGAAAAATCATGGTCCTCCATGACAATCATGGTCCTCCATGATTGTCATGGTCCTCATCAGTGATGACAATCATGGTCCTCCATGATTGTCATCACTGATGAGGGACGTAACCCGAAACAGGATGGCTCAGGTTGTATCACCAGGAAATATAAATATCGCATTTTCCGTTCTCCGTCTTGTGGCATAATAGCAGTTTTTTCTGCGCCTGTATAAAACAACTGTTATGGCCTGACAAATTCTGCCGGATGAAGAAATTCGTCGGAATGCCATATAGGCCTATTTACGGTTATAATATTCACGACCTTTTGAGAACCCCTGATTCCAAAAGTCTCGTGTCTCGTATCGGTCTCGGAACGTTCTAGTCTCGGTCTCGTCTCGACTTTTTGCTCCAAGTCTCGGTCTCGTCTCGGTTTCGTGGTGTCAAAGTCTCGTCTCGGTCTCGAAGATTTTGGCCGAGACTCCAGCTCTGGTGTGAAATATTTAGGAGTGTATTTGGATGACAGGCACATTGCTTATCTACCTAATTACCAAATTATCTTCAGCTTGCGCAATCTTTTATAAATTAAGAAATCTTCCGACAAACAATATCCTATTAATCTCTGTATATTACAGCATCGTCTATTCACATTTACAATATGCTGTCACTATTTGAGGTAACTGCTCTGTTAAGGGAACGGCTACACAGAATACTGTACTATCATTTGTATTATCTACAAATTTCGAATTCACCAAACTAAATTTAAACCGCTTTTTGTAAAATCGTATTTTCTTAATATAAGCGCGATTCACGAACTTGAAGTCGGCAAATTCGTGGCTAAACTACAGAATAAGCAGCTTCCTGATTACTTCCCCAGCTTATTTGCTTTGACATCTTCCTATAACTCGATTATCTGTAATTATGTCAGTAACATTCGTTCTGTTAAATGCGTATAACGTGATGTTACATTTCTTTTTGGTTTTTGTTTTGCTTTGACTTTTTCAATAGGTAATTCGTTTCATTCTATAAAGCCTTTTCGTGTCACTATTTAAATTTGTGCGCTTTTTGTATCGCTTCTGCTGGTGAGGAGATGCAGATTCGACGACCCCTCAGCTGCTATACTGTAGCTAACATGGTCTTTCGCATCTCTTCACGGGACACTGTTCTTTCTGTTTTATGAGGCGTGATATTTAGTTTAATATGATACTCTGTCCAAAAAAATAAAACACGATACGATACAGGCGATAGTCCGATTGCCACTGCTAAGCGAGCTAGTTAGGATATTGGATATTGCGACTCAGAGCTAGTGGCTGTCTTCCAAGCAGAAAAACAACAATAAATTTTAAAAAGTTAACTCTAGGCCTAATGCTCAATACCCTGGAATAGTGTGTGTGTTATTGTGAATGTATTGTACCAATAAAGCCAAAAAATTGTGTCTTAATCTGGCCATAACGCATCTTGAAATTCGCAGAGACAAAAACAAAAAAGGCCAAGATGAAAATTTCCCTTAAAATCTCACTAGGGGCTACCGTAGGCTAGAAACAGCAACAAGCTAACTGGGACGACGATCAAATTATCTCGTTTTTGCGATTTAGCGTTGATATACAAACACTTCCAATTAAATGTCTTCATTCCGTGACTTTTTAGAAGATCGATTATGTAACTCAGAATAGGCCTATACGCTATTTAGTCGCCACCTATCTACGGACTTTATTAGGCGAATCCTTACTCAAAATTGCTCTTAGGATTATCATGTTTTATTTCTGCTCTTTTCGGGCTCTCTTCCTCCGACTCGCAACGTGCAACTTTATCGTTTATATCAATGCTTCTATGCTTTTTCGTTTTTCTCCCCGTTTACGATCGCTAATGGCGCAAAATATAACTTAAGTGACATCAGGGGCGTATTTTGAGGGGACATTATGCCACTGCCCCTCCACTTTTGACGTTACATTTTAGTAGAAATAGAACAAACGTTGCTAAGTGACTGAAATATGCCAGACTTTTGATGGCTTTTGCAGTTCATGCCCCTCCCAGGGCCAGCGCCAATCGACAAGCTTAGCCCCCCAATCAACAAGTTTACTCTTTTGAAGACAGCGGTTTTAGTGCTTAATTTCAAACTTTGGCCCCGCCTGATAAACGCTTGGTCCCAATAAGTCGACTGCTCTGCCGCCGGCTCTGTGCCCCCCTTTAAAATTTCACGCTGCGTCACTGAGTGACATAGTGTAAATCACATTCGTAAAACAGGGCCAATCACAGTCAACTGAAGGAAGCAACTGCATTTGCACGGCAATTTTAAGCAAATTGCGAATGCATGATAATACAGTACAGTCTAATGATGCTTTATTGACACTGAACGGTAAATGAAAACAGATATGAAAAAATCGACAACACCAAAAAAAACTGCTGTAAAACAAAACTGGGTTGGTTAGCTGATTCTTGCAATGTTCTTAGCTTCTATAATTACGAGACCATAGTGCAACTTTATATATCTCATTATTTTACAATACTTTACGTGCTGTCGGCTCAGTTAGTCCAAACATACCCTGTCCACATGTCTAATTATTGTGGGCTGTAAGCCCGCGGTTCTTCGCTCTAGTTTCTGCGTCATACTCAACTTTTTGATGTCATATTACTTTTTTAAATTATGACATCAAAAAATGATTATGATGCAGAAACTAGAGTCAAGGACCGCAGGCCTAAAGCTGACTAAAATATTGGACATGTGGCCGGGGTATTTGTCAACAGAAATTAAACATTTTGTATGGAGCATTCCATTGCCTCATTTTGATTGGAAAAATAATATTTGGCTCGTATCAACAGTTGAGTAAACTGTACTAATATTGTCAAAAATTTTATAAAATCATACACATGAAGATCAATCTTGTTTGTAAACTACAGTCTACTTATTACACAATTATTATACGGTCTACTCATTATACGACTATGGTAATTACACGATGCAGCTGATGAGCTTGTAATCTACGGTCACTTATTTGATTCCAGTTTGTCATTGCAATTTTTTTCCACAAAACTGATGCTTCAAGAATAATTATGGCACGCACTGATTTCTATGGCTCTTCAACAACATTATTGAGGGAACATTATGGCAAACTTTGCAACATCAAAGAGATCTCCTAAAATCAAAAACTAAGCACAATGTATGGTATGTCTTAAAAGGCTTTTTTGTGTCATTAAAGTAGAAAACAATACAAACGTTAAAAAATTTAGGCAGTTTTCTGATTGTTTTACGTGTCTGGAACATGCACAAAAAATTCAGAAAATGGCAGCTCTGAAGAGCGAGATGGTGTTGTTTTGACTTTACTTGGGCGAGGAATATCAGTCACAACATTGCGCAACTCTGGACGGTGTTTATCCAAAACCATATTTAATCTCAAGTGAGGCTGAGCGCGTATATGATGCTGCTGTTGCTGCCTCCTTGCAGCACTAATTTTTGAGTTTTGTGATCTGGGAAAGGTTTTGCTACTAGAACGAATATGTCCCAGCCTGGAAGCCGCAATGTGTTCGGAAGTGCTTTTTACTGCAAAAGAATCTTCATTCTGAACCAAGTCTTCAGAATCCTCAGCCAGACGTCCAATTGCTGGAGATCGAAGCTCTCCCACTTGCATTTCATTGCGCTCCAGGAGCTGCATTATTGCTCCAGTTGCATCGGAAAAACTGGCTGATTTTCGATGGTTTACAACCGACCTTTCTGATGAGGAGAAAAATCTTCGGTTGGAATCACTCGGAGTTGCAACCGGAGATGGAAAGGATGATGTTGAAGAAGAAAAGGAGGAGGAAGAAGAGCATATGCTTCTCATGTCCAAATTAGCCTCCCGTAGGCTTTCCTCGGCTAGTTTTTCAACCCATAGTTCCGCTTCTCGAATTGTTTGTGCAATAAAGCGAAAAGTAAGGTTGGATGCAAAATCAGTCATTTCGAAACTTCCTCCGGTCGTTTTAGCAAGCTTCGCTCGACTAACCGAAATGACACATCGGGGTTTACTAACTGAAGTAGCAGGAGTTTCACCTGAAAAATACCACAGTGAAAAAAATGAAAGTACAGCCTAAATCAATCCACACAAGTTGCACAGGAAACTGTGTTGCATATGCTCTAAGCCGCGGAGATGGATCCTGCCACCCACAAGCTCGAGAGGTGATATCGTCAGCGCAGGAAAACTTTGATTTTTAATTTAGAAGCATTTAGCCACATTGCGCACATACGTGTATGTACATTGTGTTTTTTCAATAAGAAAAACAACTTGTGTTTGTATTGCATACATGCGTCGCCGTTGGGCCTGAGTAATATAACCTTTTAACATCGCACATTTTCACGCATGATTCATTAGCAAGCGAGTAAAAAAAAGGACTAATTCAATTTGTTGTCGCAAAAGGCTACTAAGCCAAGAGAGTAAAGTTTAATTAATAACTGTCTTGGCTAGATTCGGAACAATGCGTGATAATGTCAGCGGCTTCCGATTTTAATTCTGCGAAAATAGTGAAAAATCTTACTGCTTGTTGGTTTCCCATTCGTGTTTTTTCCTTTCTCAAGTTTATGCCAGACCAGAAACGGACTCGTCTCATTGGCGTATAAAGTCACGTGACATTGTTTAGGCCGGTTTCTTTTTCTTCGCCAAGGTTCATAGATCTGCAAAATGAAAAAGTTAATTTTGCAACGATGAGGTTCCTTGACTTGCAATAGCTCAGATGGCCCAGTGGTAAAAACGTCTGCTTCTGGATCTGTAGACTCAAGGTTCGCCTCCGAGTCGGGTCAAACCAATGACGTTAACATCGGTATTTTCGGCTTCCCTGTTTGCCGCTCAGCATTAAAGGGAAGGACAGGAGAAAAAGTCAGCAAGTTTACTTGTTGCGCCGCTGGAAAAGGCACATAGCGGAATCCATCTTGGTAGACAGATGGCCGACAACACTCCCAAATAAGCTCGTTATAGCGCTTTGATTGCACCTAGTGATAGGAGGATAAATGTGCACCAACTACTATTACTTCTCCCAGGAGTTTAAGCTCTCGTATTCCAATTTCCAAATTTAATGCTCTAAAACTATCAACAACAAATATCGTCAACACGAAGCATTTGAAATATTGGAAATTAAGCACTTTATTAAATGAAATAATGATGTCATTGGTTTTTTCTGCCAAGAAAATCAAACCAAGCAGTTTGAAGAGTATTTAATGACTTCTTAAAAACACCATTCATCACACACGACGCACTGCAAAATATAAAGGAAAAAAAACAAGTTTTTTGCTGGCTATCGGTGCGGAGGTTTGTTGTTCGATTCCCAGGCTGGTAAAATCGGACACAGTGACGCCAATTGCTTGCCACCGATGGGACGTTTCTTCGGAGCTGTGCTGCTCAGGAGCTAAGCCGTGAGGATTGGGCCCCGCCATTCGCTACACGCTTAGGCGTAATACGGCACCGCGAGTGTAATGAAGATTTTCGACCAGCACACACCTATATCAACGAGCATACAGGAAGGTTTGACCAAAAGCAACAATAAAAACTGCTAAAAAAACTCAAGGATTAAAGTTTTGTAGATTCAGTGGGTAAAGCATATTTTGATAGCCCCACTTTTGAAATTACGTAACTCTTTAACGATTAAACGATATACTTCAATTGCATTCGATAACTTCCAATTCAAAATTGCAAAAAACAACTTGACACAAACCGTGCAAGAAATGTGGAAAGTATAAAACATATGTTTTTCTTTACGTTTTGAAGCACCTTTTGAATTTCCAGTAACTCCAGAATCGAGTGCAATATTTGAATCACACTGCGATCAATTATGACGTCATTGAAGGTAAATTATAAAACGGAAATAGCTGGCCTGACACCAAATCGCATTTCTCGAATTTTATCAGCTGAATCATGGCTGTAATTAAATAAATAAAAAACGACCATTTGCATTTGGGTGCAATAAATTTTACAAAAATGGACTTGGTTTCAGTCAAAAACTAGTTTTCATTTGCATAAGTAAAAAAGCAGCGAGCTATTAGATTTATTTTTATTGGGTTAGTTGCCTAATCATTTATTCTTCTATCGCGAGAAAGCGACCAAACCGCTGTAACGAGTTCGCTTAAGAGATTACCGTCCACCTGTCTACCACTTATTGAGCCACAAGCGGCTTCCTAACGGCACAACCAGTAAACTCGCCGGCCTGTTCTACACACTGTCCCTTTCACGCTGAGCGTCAAGCAGGAAAGCGGTGAATACCAATCAATGTCATTGGTTTGTCCCGCCTTAGAATCAAACCTGATTCTACAGCTTCAGAGGCGGACGCTCGTACCACTCGGCCATTTGAGATCCTCAAAGCAGCGAAGTATCTAACCTTATTTTCGTTGCACGTAATACGCTACTTATTTAGATTAGTGACTGCTGTAAAAACAAAAAAGCTATAGAGCATGCGGTGCCCGATTCGACCCAAACGAGGATCGTCTCCTACTAAAGTTTTGAAGTGCTGATGAAGACCGCTAAACTCATGTTGCCAAAACGTTCAGCGACAAGCTTTACTGGCTTTATTTTTCTCCGCTGAGGAATAAATTCTGGCGTTACATAGGACGTAACACTTTGTTCATCCAATTACCATTCAATATAAAATTTTCGATTGCATTTCAATAGCTAGGCTTAAGCAATTCAGATTAATAAATGAAGTTTTATAAGCCTTGCTATCCTTTTGAAAAAAAAAAAAAATCACTGCACAAATTTAGACTGGGCCTACAATTGAGGGTATTCCTGTCCGCATCTCTAATTTAAATGATTTCAAAAGTCCACGAGCTACATATTTCGGAATGGTTTTACAGAGAATTTTTTGTTTACTCTATTACCATGCTCTACCCCATCCCGAAATAGACATAAATTAGTGAATAAAATCAAAACCTAGAGCAGCATCAAACCCTGACCATATGCATAGCAGTCCAGCATACTGACCACTACATCACGCCGCTGTTGCAGTTTCCAGTGCAATTTTTCGATTTATAGTCATTTTGATCGAGCCCTATCTTTTTCTGTAGAACCATTCCGAAATATGTCCACGGGATCTCTGCAATCTGCATCACAGTCATTTGTGAACTGTGATGCAGAAAGCCTTATGGTTGTGATGCAGAAGGTCCGAAAGCTTATGGAACTGCTTAGTCTGGACATGTAGGCTGGGTAGTTGTTTTTATTTTGTCTTTTACTAATAGTAGACATACTTTGAGGATCATTTTTTTACGTTCAATCAAAATTTTTGTAACCAAACAGATGTCTTTCCGAAAAGGCCTTGTTGCACTGTTTAATCTAATGTTTTCCTTTTTTTGTGTATTAGGTTAATTGTGTTAGATGACTGAGTGAATGATGACGTATCAAATACCCGACTCCCTCAATGACGAAAACGAAATCATGACACAAAGACGCAATTTCACGCAGATAAGCCTATTGTAGTCAGTCCATTTTATAAAAGCACTTTTAAATTCAGTAGAAGCCGAAAATACCACTGACTAACTTCCCTGCGTCGTAGCCTACGTAAAACATATTTTCGTATCCACAGGCAAATTTCTTTTTTCTTAGCTGTTGCTATTAATTTTAATAGTTTCGATTTTCAGTGACGAATATTTTGTTGATTTAAGCCATATACAGTCGAACCTAAACTAAGGGAAGCTGTGAGTGGCAGTTTGTTTAATAGAAAAAGATAGGCTTCCGAAAATAAGCCTGTAGGCTGTACATTCCCTATAGGGAATGAAATGAAGCTGAAATGATTCAAACTAAAAAACAGCTGTTTTCTTGGTAATTTTTCAGATTCTAGAGGCCCGGTTATCATTTTTAGGACTCAACCTTTTTATATCAGAGGACCGCTAAGAACTATTTAAAACATTTAGGCGGACCGGTACCGGTATGAAGACCGGCGGTTGGGAACCACAGCTTGCGGCCAAAGTGTTTTAAAAAGAATTGGTAAGTGGCTTAAAGTTTGTATTTCAGTATCTTGCAGCCTGATTACTTTAAAGTTATTTGCTAATAAGTCCTTGTTTCATCTGGGCAACCAACTTTGGCTACGAAGCGCCCGTTAATCATTGTGCTGTGATCACGTACACTTAATTTGATTGGTCAAAGCGAGTTTACGTCACTATATTTCATAGTCATGCACCACTTATCTCACTGAGTAGAATTGACATTACACCATTTGCACACTTAAGTAGGATATGTTTACTCAATATTTAGTATCTCGTTGCCCGATTGCTTTCGATATCTGCTACAAAAAAGGCGTAATTATTGCTGTAGCAAATCAGCGATAAAGTGCTGTAGGCATTGATGTTATTAAAGTTTGCAACAGTTCAAGAAAGGATTGCGCAACGGTTCCTTTTTGTGGGTCAAAAACCTTGGGTTTTGTTTCTGGGTTTGGTAAATGTTTTTTCTCGAATCTACCAATGCTATTTCACGAAAAAATTCAATTTTTATGTTGACTTTTACTCAGTTTAGACTAAATTCTTGTCAGTTTGTATAATATCGCATTTGACGTGATAGACGGTGTAATTTAGATTCTCTGGCGTAACATTTCATGCAATTTCGATACTTTTAGGACTTAATCTAAAACCATCAAAGTTTCATGATTTTTTCAACCTCTGCTTGTTTCAAGAGCATAGTTAAAACAAAAATTTAAAACGTTGTTTTAAAATGTATAATGAATGAGACAAATGTCCGTTTTATGTTGATTTAATGGCTAAAAAAACATCTTCAAAATCAGCTTCTAAATTTTTAAATTGAAAGCAATAAAAGATAAATGTGATAAATTAGCAAAAAATTGACAAAAAATGAAATTTAGTCCGACATTTAAGCAATCACAAAACGCTATTTTCTACACAAATTTAGCCAATAGTTTAGTTTTGCCAATTAGTGGTCACCTATGAAAGTTCAATGAAGAGGTTACAAGAAGCTACTGTAGCTGTTCAAATTTTAAAAAAACGTGCAAACAAATATTGTTACCACTGCACAGTGCACCGCGCACAGTTCTTTTTCGTTTTGTAAACCAGGTTTCTTGGATGATATGTTTATCGGTCCATTGGTCAGTCAGTCAGCTTTAAGGCTTTTTTATCAACTACAGTAGTTACGACTCAGAAACAGAACTTACTTGACGAAAAAATGAAATTCAAAAATTAAACATAATTAAAATAACAAAAACTTCGAAAAAGTGTGACAATTATCCTGACAAAATTCCTTTTCAATAAGTAAAAATACCTACATTTCTCACCTGTAAGTCTCCTTCTAAAATGGCAACACTGACTTGTATACTTGTGAATAAACTGTGCTCATCAATTTTCGGGGGCTTAGACCCAGGCCTAAATATTGTTCCCAAAGGAGTCATCATAAGCGTAGATAATTTTTGTTTATTTGTTTAGTTCTTGTTTGTAATAAATAAATGAATTGAAAACAATTTGTATCCTAACCAAATCTTTAAAATTGGTTTTGTTCTTTAAAGCCGGTATTTCAACAAAAATCACATTTAATCAAATAACTTCAGGATTACAAATCTCCTGCAAAATACAAGTGGGTTACTCGTTACAAGTCACACGTTTGGTGACTCTTTGTCAAATCCTTTATTTGGTCCGTAACAGAAGACCAAAAGCACTCTTCGAAGCACAAACCTGAATGTTTCAAAGCCGTCAGAGGCTAAAGCATGCACGTGACAGACCTTCCTGACGGGTTTGATTCCTGACTAGGAGCCGGTCGCATTGGACATATGAGCTAACAGCTGTTGACTGAAAGAGAGCAAATTCACTTCCAATTCTCCTTTAAATACTGTTGAATTTCCAGTCAAATCATTTAAAAAATACTGTAACTTGAGTTATTTTTGTCTTTTCCTGTTTACTGTAGTATTTAAAATGTTTAGCTTCTAGTTGAGCACTGACAGTAAACTCTTGCTGTGCTAAGACTTTTTTTAATTATCGTTATCTCAGGGCTTTGCACTCTGTTGAAGACTAAGAATAATACGCACTGTATAAAGCTATGGCCTAATTAATTGAGAAAGTAGTCTGATGCTCCCATTCAACCTATAAATAAGTGAATGGAGCTTTATCTGCTCGGCCAAATCATCTAACTTGAAAGAAAGGGCAATAATACAAATGAGCGTAAAGGCAAGTCTGCAATTTGCCAATCCAGACATTTCCTGATTCCATATTTGTAGCAAGGCACCACGATAAAATATTGCAAAATACAGCAAATGCGTTACTGCTGTCAACAAGCCAGCATCAACCACGCATTAAGGCTATGGCGTACATTAAAAATAATCTGCGCAAGATTGTATGAAAACAGCTCTACCAAGCACACTCATAACACGAACAGTACTCACGATTTCAAACAGTAAGAAAAAGGATAATTGAAAAAAAAAAGTTATAAGCACCTACCCTCAAGGTTTTGTGTTTTTTTAACTACCGTAGTTGCTTCAACCCTATTCCGGCAACTTAAGAACGGTCCGGTTAAGCTAAAAATCTAAACGTAGAATTCTAAGCAGCACGCCGCAAAGCGATGCTTTTTACTTTTTACTTAAAACAAAACACTATCATAAACATGTACCGCACAGTTTTGCAGACTCGCATTTTACATGCAAACTTTTCTGCGAAATTCGACTGAAATATGTCACCAAACGTTACTATATAAAACTTACTAGTGCAAAAGTATTATTTTCTTTAGTATTTTGACACATTTTTCTAAGCTTTGCTTATTAAAAATAACTTTTGCTGTAGTTCTTCATATAATTTCAGTAAGTTGGTGGTGCTGTTTGGAGACCAACAAAATACCATAAACAAACGCGATTCCGATAACTTTGTATTACTATTTGACTTCAAGCAACAGAAGGAAAGAATAAAGTCTAAAAGACAAGCAAAATAACATCAATAAATTCAGTGTCGGAAACCTGTACATAAAGCATAACTTATGCCTATGTAAAAAGATACCTTTAGTTTCATGTTCGGTTGTAAGCAATTATGAGTTTCAAAAACGCTTTCGAATTAGCACCGGAATTTAACCAAGCTAATTTGCATGCTATAAACGTGTGCTACAAATCGTTGTTCGGCGCTGCAAAAAGTACTCCTATGTAGTGCGTGAGCGTGGATGAGTATCTTACTAAACGAATTGCTAACTTGTGATTAGCGCGGCTGGGTGTAATTACTTTTCTTAACATTTCGAAATAACGATATTTCCGTACTACTACATGTTAAACACGAAATAATTGCTACGTTTTACATGTCAAAAAGCTATCGCAAAGAAAAAGTAACGAGATGTAAAAGGAAATGTTACAGAAGAGATACGACGTAATACAGCATCAACCGTTCACGTCTTGACGCAATTTTGAGCGTGCGTAGCGCAAAAAAAAAACACAGCAAAACTCACTTACACAAGAATAAACTTTACACCCGGAAAGAGACAAGAGGGAATAAATTTTTTAAAATTTATTGTAGCAAAACGTTTAGTAAAGTTCACAACCTTAATTGCAATGAAAATGTGCCAAAACTTTTCTCAATCTTTGTATAGACAGAAAATGCAACTATTAGTTCAAAAAATATACAAGTCCATTATTTACAGTAGGCTATGTCACATCTTGTTTTATCAACATTAGGCATAATTTTCGTCAGATTAACACCAGGGTCAAGCGATACAGCCGGGCTAAATATGTCAGCCAGTCCTTCCTCACAAGCTCCAAGTTTAATTCCTATGTTAGGCAAATTCTACAATTGCGATTTCCGCAGAAGCGTTCAACAGAAAAGGCTGAGCTGCTTCTGTTAACTCGCGGTAATAAGGGCGCCGACTTGTATAAACAAACATGAAGAAAGTACAAAATCAATTCAAAAAACAAAGCTCTTTTTTGCTCTCCCAACAGTGACTAAATTTTGTTGTTTACGACTTTCCTCGACGATCAGCACAACTGCTAAATCATGCAAAATTATCAAAATTCAAGATAAAGTTTTCAATGCTTCACATCTCTAAGCTTAGCTTCGTTAAACCACTAAAAATGTCAAATTGCTCCTTTTGAATTTACGGAGGCGTTAAATTTTTCGCCTCTGTTCGGCCAACTTTACCATTTGCAGTGTAAACTCAAGAATAATTAGAATGAAAAAACACCAAAATTAAATATAGCAGCTAATAAGCAATTTTCACACGAAAAAAAGCAATTTCCTTTTCAATAGAAGCTAGTATAACCCTGAAACAACTCTGCCTAAGCATAAAAAGCCAGTGCATTTGGTATTTGTTTTTTAAAATCATAGCCGAAGCAGTTTATTGCTTAAGGGCAATTGTAAAGCGATTTGATTGCGGCAGCACAAAGCTAGCTTATAAGCCTACTTATCTGTTATACTTACACTGTTATTTTGATTCATATTCACAAGATGGTCTTCTTTGACAGCGATTTAATCTTTTTACCAGATTTTACAACTTTAAAAAGTCGCTAAAAGATTATAAAATCGCATTTTCTATGCAATCTCGAGCAAGATTATTGCCACACACATTCTTAAACACCTTACACTGGTACAGTTACCGTCATTTACTACTTTTATTTACCGTATTTACCGTAAATCCTGCTGTAAACTCTGCAAAAATCTATTTACCGCAAACCTTGCACCAATTTACCCCTCCAAAAAAGGACCTTTTTGTGATTTTTGTTAGCCAGCTTCACTCGGCCAAACGCCTAATTACAGAAAACAGCTTTTCCACATTCCAAGTAGCTTTTCAGAGGAGCTACCAGTAAAATCCTTTCAAGGTAGAAGCTAGCCGGCAGTGAGCACATTCTTTTGATGAAGATCGTAGTTTTAAGTCTGTTCAAATGCAGTGAGCTAATGTTTCAAAAAATTGTCAAAACACAAGCAACTTAATCGAAGACGTTTTGAAAATCAAATCTTACAACTGCATTTAACACTGTTTGATATGACTTTCCTTCTTTACTCCTTTTGCTACAGTATGTCGATACTAATTGAAACTCGTCATCAAACCATCCAAATATTCCTTTCACTTTACATGAGAACTTTCAGGCAATCCAAATTGCTTCGAGGAAATTGTTTTATTAATATCAAATTGACGCTGCCTTTGTTTATCGTAGAGAAGGGATATCTAAACTTGGGTCGTCATATATGTTTGGTCAAGAAGATGTCAAAAAGTTATTAAATAGCTGCGCAACTGCACCGACGCATTCCCTGGTAAACCGAGTCTATTGCCGAGCAAGCAAACGATAAGATTAACAAGTCATATTTATGAGAAAACATATCCAGGTACAAGCTCAAATTGCTTGAACACATCTGCCATCTTAAATTGCGTATTGCTATTATTTTGTTTCTAAAACTCAAAGTTGATTGTTAATGTCCCGTTTATATTGCGGTCACACATTTTTTCAGGTTTTTTGATGAGGATTTTTTGAAGTACACGCTTTATACAAATGAATGTACTGCTCGGGGCAATATTAGCGTGTATTGCAAAGAACATCAATTCCAGAATTGGTTGTTATAGTAAATGCTTTTTTTTAATCTTGACTTTCAGACTACGAAAACTTTGGAACAAGCTTCAACCTTACCTTTTTTTGGATGCATTGATTCCTTTCTTATGAAGCACCACACAAAAGCCCATCCGCAATCTCGCTTATTTCCTCTAGACTTTACTTCCTGCAGCTCAAATTTGCTATTTTTCTTACCTTCGCAAACAGAAGTAGGCTAATCACCTTTATTTTGCCCAAGATCACGAGCAGCAGCAAAGCATGACTAGAAACTAAATACGCGAAAAATCTTTTTTAACAAAATCGTTACAGCCTATTTGATAATCACGTGATGCACAAGGAAACTGCGTATAATAGCAAGATGGGTCTAAATACAAAAGTTTTGCAATGCTTTCGCAACAGCGGCGTGGCTTCGGGGGTGGTCCGCTGAACAGTACGAGGCACGACGTGGGTTCGACACTCCGTTAGGTCTATATTTTCTGCGTGATTTGTTAATTTTTTGTGGACTAACAGAAAATTTTTTGTTTATTCGGGATGGGGAAAGTGGGGGTAATAGAATAAACAAAAAATTCTCTTTTAGCCCACCAGGCATTTCTGGGCTGGATCGGTTTGTTATTATTATTAAAAACTGCCGCCAGTAAGCACAAAATCGCTGTAGCGGTTTTATTGAAAATGATTTTTCGCGTATTTAGCCACTCGTCAAAGCATGTGTGGGAGTGGAACCAAAAGCCTTACGATCACCAACGTAAGGAAATCAAATCTCAAAACCACGACACTGAGCAATCACCAAAACTCAGTGATTTCATAGCATTTAAGTATAGGCTCCAAGAACTGGCATATCGAGAGCAATTTAGTTCGCAGAAGATGCCAACGATACTGCAAAACTTTCGACTTTTTTATAAATATTGACAAAAACACAAGAGCTTTGTTTCATTTTTACTACAACTTAGCATTAGCTCTTACAACTAAATATGGTTCAAGCAAGCTGTAAACTGCAGACAGTGACATTGCCTCAACTTCTCTGCCACTTCACAAAATGTTTTTAATATGTCTCCCAGAAAGCAAACTCATGTGACCGATAACAAGCAAGAGGTCTAATTTGCAAGAAAGCAACTGAAACTACAAAATATTACTATAACCTTAGCTGCAACGCCAGTCAAAAAAACATCGTTTCAGCAAAAGCAAACAAGGAAATTAATTTTCGCAAGCGTTTGTGCATTGCATTACAAGCACTATTAGCGCAGCTTATACAACCATATATAAATTATAATTGACTTATTAGGCCTACTAATATCTTACACAGAAACTGAAGCAGAATTGCGCTTGGATATTTCCAAATATTTTTAAGCAACCGCAAAACGACTTCATTTCAAAAAATTATGTAGGCCTGGAGTGATGCAGTACAGCATACTAATGATGTTTTATTGTGATATAAAAAAAAAAGCCTAGGCCTACTCGACTCACAAACCTGTATTTTAACGCAAAGGTCTCCGCGTTAAGTATGATAACTTTCATTACAAAAGAATAATTAACTTCGTCCGGCCGTTTGGCGAAGTGGTCAAAAACACCGCTAAAGCGGGAGGTCTGAGGTTCGATTACCGAGACGATCAAATAGCACACAGTGTCACCTGCGGCTCGCCACAGCTGCGATATTTCTTCGGAGCTGTGTTGTCCAGGCGCTAGACCGCGGAGATGGGCCCCGCCACTTGTTATACGTTTTGAACGAGGCGGGTATAACCAAGAATCGTTTTTTTTTTAATTAAAAATTGAATTTTGATTCTACTTGTTTTGCAGGTATTCACACGCCATGAATCCGAGTAAATACACCCGCAACCCCGCACCCAGACAACACAGTCACGATCGCAAGAAACTGTAGTAACGTGAATGAGTCATTAGCAGGCTGCGCTAAAGTTGACTAAGTGGAACTGGTATATCAATCAGAGTCACTAATTTTGAAAACCAGACCTGCGCTGACGTGTTTAATTGACAACAAGCTACGAGGTTAAGTTATTAGGAGCGTGTTGCAGCAACTGAGGTTGATACTCAGTCGCGTCAAGCCAAAAACTTCAGTTTTTGGGTTTGATCTCGACTTTCTTTTAATTTTTCGTAAAGCTTTTGGCTTGACGCGACTGAGTATCAAACCCAGTTACTGCAACACGCTCCTAATAATTTAACCAAGTAGCTTGTTATCAATTAAAACCTCGCAAACCACTAAAATTCAAACTAACATCGGTTCACAGAGCTTTAACCTAAGTTACTTCTCTGGTAGAAAAACATACATTTTTGTACAACAAACAGTTCATACCGTAGCTTCTAAATACCCGACGCTGCACAAGTAACAAACTGCACTTCCTTACCAGTTGCAAGCTGAAAGTAAGCTTGTCCCGAGCTAACAAAGAACGACAAAATGCGAAAAAACTACTAATTAAAAACTTTGATAAATGTCTTTTCAATATTGCAATGGCGCTTGACAGGATATTAATATGCAATGCATCAAAACGTGCCTGTCTTACAATCACTTTGGCCTCGGTCGACTGGTGTTTCATACAAACTTTTTCGTAAATTTGCAGCTCTTCAAAAGATTTAGCTGTTAACATAAGTTTTGTTTCAATCGAAAACCAAAATAAAAAATATCGAGAAACCTATCAAAAAAACGCAAGCAAATTTTCAAAATAATTTGAAAGTTTATGCTTCTCAAAATCGCGCTCTGCTCTTTCAACCATAGCTTTCAAAAACTTCACAGGTAAACATATCAAATTGCAATAACATAATTCCTGCAATCCAAATCGACTTTATTGATCATGCTACGACAAATAAAAATCAAATCTTCATTACGCTTCCAGTGTCACGCCGAAGCGTGTAACGAGTGGCGGATCCATATCCGCGACTCAGCGCCTGGGCAATACAGCTCTGAAAAAACGTGGCAGCGGTGGCTAGCCGTTGGCGAATCCACAGTCCCAGAATCGAACTCCAGACCCCCGCATCGATAACGTCTGCTCAACAACTGAGCTACAATAAATATTTTCATAACGGACGGTACAGTAAATAATTTCATTTTCACAATAATCAACAACTTAATATTTGCGCTGAAACGCAATTCTATTAAACGCTTACCGCTGAAATAGCTTGAAAGTCAATAAGTGACAAAATGAACTGAAACAAGTAATATCAGCCCTGATAATAAGCTAGGCTCGGTGGCTATGAGAGCCATTTTTTAAGCCGCGTGACTTCCAATAGCGTAGTCAGGAAGGAGGCACAGGAGCACTGCTCCCCAACATTTTGACGAACCCTATTGTGAAGTATGCCAGAAGCAATCTCATAGAATATTGCAATATTGGTAATTAATGTTTCCTTCAGAGAAATCGGGACGGAAAATTTCTCCGGAAACGGAAAATTTGGGGTTTTGAAAATTCCCGTTTCCCGGAAAATTTATGTCGGGATCCTGGGAAATTTTTTGTACATTAGTAAAAACTTCAGGGGTGCTGATATCCATCATTCCGACATAAAAATGTGTTTGTGCAAATTAAAATTTTTTTTGCTTACTAAAAATTATTTTTCAAAATTCGCAAAATTTTTCAAGACGAAATGCTTGTGAGATCAAAAATTTTTTCTCAATTTGTCGAAGAAATTAAAAAACTCAAACTAAGTTTGTCAAAACAACATAACAAAATGCTAAAAATTAGACCTGAGATGCTCAAAATCAGAAAAATTGGCAAATCATGAATCTCGAGAAAAAAGAATTTCCCGAGTCCCGGGAATCCCGAGGATTTTGAGATCCCGGAAATTTCCCAGAATTCACGGAAATTTTTTTGAAAATTTTTCGTTTCCGGGAAGTTGAACGTCCGGGAAAGAGCCACGCCACGGATAATTTTTGGTTGGATGTAATTTGCTCTTTCTCTTACTATTTTCCCTGGCCATGCCTTTAGACCAGTTGTGCTACTCAAACTTTTTAAGGCAGTGTACCGGTAGCGTACTTTTTGACATTCGACGCACCAGTCATGTACTTCACCAAAACAAACAAAAAAAAAACAGTAACCCGTGTTATTTAATAAGCAATCCCTTACCATAACAAAGTTAAAAATGCTTTTATTTTGATCCCTTTAATGAAATGTCTTATAAACACGAAAGCCAAAAAAGTACGTGAAATTTCGTTTAGAACCAAAAATGTTCTGACTACTGAGCGAACATGCTGATCAATGTAAAATGGTACAAATGTACTCATTTCATTTTCTAAATGGTCACGTACCAGCACCTGTACACTTATCACAGTTTGCGCAGCACTGCCCTATAGACTCGACCAAGTATCGAACCTAGACCACGTATCGAACCTAGCCTACCAATTGCAAAGTAAAAGCTTGAACCCCTGCTGAACCAAGCAGCTGGTTGATCATTAGTTAGGCTGTTCGAGTGCAGCTTGACGTCGAAAACTTTCACGCAGCGAAAAAGTTGGTAAGCAATGTCATCAACCTTGCACTTCTCTGAACTCGCGCCGTAGTCCGCGTCTGTCTTTCAAAAGGCTTGTATATCATCTTCCTTCTCTATCTTAGGCGTAAAACACTGTTATGCTAAATCTTTAGCAAGAAAACAACTTCTGTATGCGGTCATAGTCCAGCTTAACTCGACCAAGCGTCACTTTGTTTTTATTTGCCAACTTTGATCACACAAAAACATTCAAAGCCGCAAGCTTTAATGCATTAATACTTAAGCAGAGTATATCTTGTAACTTATACAATTTAACGCAAGTTAAACAGCGCAAAAAGATACTATTGCTTTCTATGCCGCCCGAAAAAAAAAAAGACGAAAAACAAACGAAAAGTTTTTAAAACAAACTCAATTGTCTGTTTCCGGCAGCAAAGTGTTGAAAGAGGGCAAAATATGCATACAGAGCAGACGCAAGATTGCTCGTAGTAGCCTAATACTTTGTTTTCTTGTCAATAACAACGCGTAGGTTAAAAATTGAAACGACATTATATTGTTATAAGTGCTCTCAGCTGTCTTTTTGGCTACACAATAAAATCATTTAGCTTTGCCACGCTTTTTGCTTTCTTACTGCGGTAGGTCTAAATTACAGTTCTAAATTGTAGGTCTAAGTTACCAGGGCGATCGTATCACCTGCGGTTCTGCCTTCTAGTCTCCCCAACTGAATTTGATTTCGAAAAAACAAGTTTATTCCGCAATCACGGTCACGTGAGCTACGAAATTACGCCTACAGATTCTCGATTTGCACACGGTTTCTGAAACGACGTAAAAACCGCCTAAAAAATTAATAGGAAACTTTTTTGCGCGTTTTGAACTTGACGCTCGCTTTTCGAAAGAACTTCGTCAACTAAAATTACTCAACTGTTTCTAAAGATAACAATTAGTATTCTGATCCATTTTGGCGCATGTGAAAGCGCGATTCAAGTATACGTTGCCATGGTTACAGAGCTTACGTGTCATTAATAGCCCTTGACTTTTCTCACTTCCCTTTCAGGACAATGCAGTAGCGCGTATCGCTAGTCTAAATCAAATTTGCAGCAGCTAACAAGCCTTTCTTTGCTCGAATTTTGCTTGTCTGTGCGCCTCTGTGGCATCGACTCGTTTTTTTTTGCCGGCTTTACCTGCCAATTATTGCGAATTTATGTGATTTTTGGGAGCGAGACCACGACAATTAGTTGCGTTTTTGCGTAGGCTTTTTCATTTTGACTTGAAAGGCGTAAAAACATGTTAAATACTGTAAAATTAATTTTCTCAAATTTAAGTTATGCGACGGTTTGGCTTAAGTACAATCTTTGTTTATACGCATTAAAATTGCAGTAAAATGTTTTTCCTAAATATTTAGCGCTACAAACTTTCCAAAATAAACAGACGATATGTCTAAGTTATTGTTTTTAAATGAATAGGCTAAAAATTCCCCAAATTCGTGATTATTAATTTATGACTTTGATTTTAAAAGCCACCTTTTTTAACTAAACCTCGACACAATGCAAAAGAAAATAAACAATCAGTTAAGAAACCAGCACGTACAGTAGTTTCAAAATGATTTTAGCGCAATACAACTGATATGGGCTTATAATAATAACGAAAAAGCTTATCGATAATAATTCCACTATGCTTAAATGGCATAAAAATACTAGACTAACTGCAGATGGACATCAAAAATGGATTAATAAAAACAACGAAAAATGACGCAGAAAATACTAAAGAAGGATATAATATAGTGGTCCAAACATTATTCTCCCGGTAAGTTTAAAAAAAAAAAGAAAAATGCCAAAATTCCAATTGAACTATACCTCCTTTCAGATTGAAAGTTCTGAAGATTATATCCTCTCACTGGATCCTTAAACTGGGAATTTGGATGGGGCTTTGGCATTTTTTCAATCTTATTTTTTTCAGCTTACTTGGAAGAATAATGTTAGACCAAGCGATCCTTTAGTATATAGTAGCTTCTTCGACGGTTTATATTGAATTTATTTATTGAATAATTCAGGAATTATATCAAAATTTGGCTAAAAATCCTGTCTTGTGCCTTTTGAAGCAATAGAACTTAAAAATAGCCATATAACTTTGAAAGACCGGCATAAATTTAATTTCTTCGTCATTTTCGCCAAAACAATGAAGTGACCAGCCAGACAGCCATTGACAATTTGTGCACTGTAATTGTATAGTCGCAAAATCAACGAATCTCGCCTTTCCAAATCAAAATTACCTGTTAGCTACATGTAATCCCAGGTAGAAAATAGAAAATAAAATAAGCCAAGGAATGAAATTCATTTCCTAGACTAGGCATGTCGCAGAATAAGCTAAAATTAATGATAATTTAAATACAATCTTGCTGCAAAAATTACTAATAATTATCAGCTTGAGCTCTAAGTTTCGAGACAGATTTAAGCCATATTCTTCGTTGACTGGAAATTGTATAATAAGAAGTATAAGCTGCAATCAAGCGTCTAAATGACCGTTTAAAAACCGGTATTTATAAAAAATCAAACTATTCATTGTCTAAAAGCAAAATAAGGATTATTTGATGAACTAGCGCTAGAAATATTACAAAGATACAATTTCCTCCCCGCCGATACAGGGCTTATTCAGAGTTTTTGTCCAAGGGAGTTGGGGGTGATTACTTTTATGATTTTATGGCATGTATAGTAATGCATTTACAGTACTTTGCACATATGCTGCTATGGACAGTTTAGGGTGGTGCCCCCCAACTGCTCCCTTTGAATCAACCCCTGGATGAACGATAGTATTTTGACAGTAGGTGCAACAATCACAACAAAAGGTTTGATGAGAAATAACCAGATAAGATGATTGGTTTGTTAAAGTTTAATCATATATACATAAATATTTTTTTAAAGAATGGGCGTGTGAAATGTAACATTGAATATAAATTTGATTAGTTCTTGATATAAGGCGTTGCATTATTTTCGCAAATAGTAAGCTTACTCTACCATTCTTTTCATAAAAGTTGGGAGAAATACTTTAAATCTTTCACTACAGAAAGAAAAACTTTGGTATCACAACCCGGCATTCTAACGAAGAGGTGTTTAGTTTAAGTACTTGGACTAAAACCTATGTTGAATACCAGCAGTTTTTTATAATGTAATTAAAATTTCTATTCAAAACGCAAAGTTTAAAACGTTATAAGTTTCATTAAGTAAAAATCTAAGCTTTAGGACGAAGGCAAGCCAAGACTAACCCTGCTACAAACACAACGTACCAGACAACCTCTGACGCCTTTTTTAACCTTAGTTGTTCTTGGTGCTAGCCTGTTCTTTGCCAAATACTTCTGACTGAACGACTGCTATAAACTCATTTCATACTTAGCAAAACTGTAAAAACCTCAAAGATATACCAGTTATATTCAATTTAATATTAGTTGGTCTTGTTGATAGCATTGCTTGTTCATATCGTCGTCAACGCGATTTGTTGATCGTTTGTTTGGCATTGCTAAGAAGTAATTGGAGTTGAAGCGCTCTCAAACATTCAAAGATAATTCCTACGTAATCTCTCCAATGGAAGTACACCACAGCGGAAAATTAAGCCAAATTTTTCAGAAATTTTCAAAAACTACTTAATAAATTGAACCTCGAGTGGCAAAAATAAGTAATGATTTTAATCACTTTCAAAGATGTAAAGTGCAGTTAAAGGAAATTAATCAGATCTCCGGGAACAATTGGTCGGTTAATACAATACGTCTCCTAAGTTATACAAGTCTGATTTATTTTGGCTGTAGTACGACATACGTAAATCTGTTAGTTCAGCTCTAACTTAAAAGAGATATGTTTTATCGCAATGTTGTAACTCAACCAATGTAGCAAACTTCACCTTCAACAAAATTGAATTTTTTAGATTAGCGTCACTCTTTCATTTAGTTTCTTCTAATATAACACATTATATTGCACTATATCATAGCGGTGTCGGAGCTATGGTCTCTTCATTGTCTTTTTTATCTTACCGTCATACGTTTCGTTTGGTTGTTTTTTTTTCTTTGCCCCTCAGTTCTAGCTTGATCGGGTGTCGCGACCATACCTTCTCTTCTCTTCATCTTCAACTTTCATTCTTTCTTGCATGCAACAAAGTTAATCGTTTTGTTGCTTCTTCCCTTTTTTGTGTCCTTTCGCAGTTGTATTCTTATATTGCTGTGTTATATTTATTTTGACGGTGCAGAAATAAAAGACGCTGTTATTATATTGCAACGACATTGTGCCCAAATTGCGTCTCAGTTTATGGTGACTAATGCAAGGAATGCATTATTTTGTTATACAGTTAATGCATCAAATACATTTTGTTACATTTGCATGGACACAGTTACATTTTTAACTGATGCATTTGATACAGATTTGAAACCAACAGACTTCACGTTAATTTTTTAGGTTAGCATCATAGTGTCATTAAATTTGAGAAATTTTTAATATAACACATTGTGCCCAAATTTGCGTCTCAGTTCATGGCGACTGATACTTCGATATTTTTAGGCGCACGAAATTGGGAAAGATACGCGTTTTTTCGACTCTCAGCGCCCAAAAAAAAAATCTTCCATTGATATTAGGTAAGTTATAAGATAAACGACCAGCAGCGCGTTTTGGGGGAGAGGAATTGTGCGATGATCTCCCTCGGCCATTTGACTTTGCTTTTTAGTAAAAAAAAAAAACAAATAAACGACCAGCAGCGCATTTAGGGGGAGAGTAATTGTGCCATGATCCCCCTCCACCTCTTGACTTTGCCTTTTAGTAAAAAAAGATAAAATGTTGCTAAGTAATTGAAATATACCAGATTCCTTTAACGGTTTTTGCAGTTTGCCCCTCCTCCCTTTTTAAAATTTCTCTCTACGCCACTGTAAACCACGATACAATCACTAAGTGTGTTTAAAATAAAACAATGGTTATTATCATTAACTTTGTTCGATTTAGGGTTAATAGTAAAAATTTCTGCTAAAATAAAAGTGAACCTTATCATCTCGGCCTAAAGCCGATATCGTGAGACAAAATGTAAATATCAAACACTACTTATCATTTTGCCTTTGTTCCCATGAGAAAAAAGACGGAGAAAGCCCACAGATGATGAAACTAAATATACTGATACAGGCTTAAGCTTGCAGCTAAGTGCTGTTTTATTTGAGAACGAGATATTAAATATTTGCGTCCAATAAAGAATCATTAGAAAGCTATTCTAGAATCTCGATTTTTTTTCATGTTACAAGGGAAAATACTAATTTTTCAATATTAACAATGTTTAGCCTTTAGCCTATGCTCCTTACTGAGACGGTAAACGTAAACAAACAAAGTGCATACCTTTCCAGAATCGTAGGGTCTTTGACCATTTAGAAGTCTTTCTCACCAGTTTTCGAACTTTTAACGAATTTTGGTGTTTTTGTTCAAATTGCACAAAATGGTGTAAAACATATAATGCCAGAACAAAGCATATTTAAAATAAGAGAGATTCGAACCGTAGTTTTTTGATTAAGGTATTTCGACTTCTCGATTATTTCAAGAGCAAGTAGTGATTCAAATTGACCCAGAAAACAAAAAATCGAAGCAACTATCAATTATTTTGTTAAATAGTATTTGATTGATTTGAACGGAGCAACGAAGAATGTAAAACCACGACTTTTTTTCATGGGTAACTTAAGTTCTGAACAATTTCTTAAATCTTTTGTTTCTTCCTAGACATACTGTTTGAGAACAAACTAAACCTACATGTGGAAGAACAGACAGTATACTGTACTGCTTAAATGACATCAACGCAAACAAATCTTCAAAATACTCGAATTAGAAGTCAAAGTGAGGCCCTGTCATTTCTCACAGAGTATTTAATAACTGTACTAGCAAGAGGGTGAACTGTATTTATTTGAAAATAATCACTACAATGCCATAAAATCACCACAGCCTGTGTCGCTGTTGTAGGCTGCTCAGGTGGCGTACACCCTTATCATAACATTACCACTCTTTTAACACATACAAAAGAGGAGACTCTTAACTGTCTTTTTGCCCATAAGTGTGCTGTTTTGCCTAGAAGTAAACCTATGTACTGTTCAGCTTCCTCATCTCTCCTTTCAACTTCTAATTTGAAACTTTTTATTTGTGGGTTATAGAACTCAATAGTACTCGCATTTTTAATAAAGGATCGTAAATATCCTAGTTGCCAATCCTTTTAAGTTAAAACCCAAATGCGACGTAATGAGAGCTACCGACATTTGCTGCGTCGTTTGAATTATTCCAGCGCTTGACACAAATTTCAATTAGTGGCCAACCACTTAATGTAACTTAAGGGGAATTATCTTGTATTTGAAGTTGATTTTGAGCAAACAATATTAGAATTTGTTATACAGATAAGAGTTAAGTCTCTTATTTGAATAGGCATACTTGACATTCTTTCAAAGTTTAATGATTTGAGTTACTCATCAGGAGTCGACAGACTTTTATGAGTCGATCAGAGGGCGCAATATACGGAGGCGTAAACGTTGTTAGACGAATTTCCGATTGATTTGCTCAGAAAATGAAAACTGTATTTCACGCGTTGATTATGACGTCAAGTTTGTAATCAAACAGTTTTCCCGTCTTTTGGTGTGATGCTGCAGCTGCCAAAAAGTGATCTGTATAAAAACGAATACATCAATTAAGTTTAGACACCATTAAACATAAAAATTATAGCGCACTCGGGTGACACGGTGACTTGAGCTATACGTCGGCAACGACCGACTAATGTAGTCCAATCCGCTTCAGCCAGGAATCGAACTCATTGTGAAAGATTTCTTGCTGGCACGGTATCGCTTGGCCATGTCGCTGACATTAGGGTCAAGCTTTATAACCTATGTTATTCTCGATGAAGTGATCAGTGCCCTGATGGAATATCGGTGCCGCTGAACCAAGCAAAACTCGAGGATGGGTTTCGCATTATTAAAAACCTTACAGCGGATGTTTGATTCCTACACAGATACAGCATGTTATTATCATCTGTCAGTTGGTCATAAATAGCGTTTATTCAATAGATCTGCATGCGTGAGTCAGTCTGAGGAACTCTTGAATAAATGGTACTGAGTGACAGCAACCCACTCTGATTTTCAGAACATATAGCACTCTACTTGGTTAAGCAAGCAGACATTTTCGTTTGTTTGATAAGCATTTATTTTTTGTGGCTAAATTAATAAGCTTGCTGCGCATGGATCGTTTGACATCTAGGTGAAGTTTTTACTTTTTGTCTTTAGGCTTATACGCTTAGAAACACCATAAGTTTAAAACTAGTGACTGCTAAAGTGTTGCTACATTTTGTGTACATCACTTGTTTTTTTCCATTTGTATTTAGTTGCATATTCATCCTCCTATCACGAGAAAGCGATCAATGCGCTATACGAGCTCGCTTAGGAGTTGCCAGTCATCTGTCTACCACACCAAGATGGGGAAATCCCGCTAAGTGCCTTTCCCAACGGCATAACGTGTAAATTTGCCGGCTTGTTCTTCACACCGTCCCTTTAATGTTGAACGTCAAGCAGGGAAGTTGTGAATAACTTACCAATTTTAAAGTCATTGGTTTGACCCGACTTGGAATCAAACTCAAGTCTACAGCTCTCGAGGCGGACGCTCTTACCATTTGGCCATCTGAGCTGTTGATTATTTGCTTATTTGTTGTCTTGACTTTCGGTTTGTTTATCCTGACTTTCGAAACTACGACGTAGACTTTTTTTGCTAAAAAGCAGCTGCTGAGCGTCTCGACAGTGCCACCTGCTGCCCAATTTTTTTCTGTTGGTGTTCGTTAATCCAAATATTCCAAAGAAAATGAGTGTACTGCATAGGCAAGTGGCTACTTCGACCAAAAATCCAAAAGGTAGGCTGTAGGCCAGTGTTTCTTAACCTTTCGTGGCTCACGACTCCTTGTAAATAATTCATACAGCATACTTTCAAAAAACCTTTCAAAAACATAATTTCGAATCACTGCTCAATTTTACATCTGTTATTGCGACGTAGGGCCGGCGCCAAGGGGGCAGAAGAGGCCTGACCCCCCCAATCGACAAGCTTGCCCCCCCCAATTGACAAGCTTACTTTTTTGAAGATAGCAGCTTTTGTGCTTAATTTCAAACTTTGCCCTCCCCCCCCTGATAAACGCTTGGCCCCCCTAAGTCGACTGCTCTGGCGACGGCTCAGGTGCGACGAATGACTTTACAACCGCACAGCCGATTTAGAGATTTGTGATGTAGTGTTCGATAAAGCCAATGTCGTATCACCTTCAACTTTCCTTCGATTTCGTTTTTTCATTGTGAATTTGTGATATGTAGGCTACTGTACAAGAGCTGAAAAACCGCTCTCACAGAGGTATGTTGAGGCAAATAGAAGTAATATTCGAAAAGCCAGTTCGGATACTCGTGGGTGGGATTCGCGCATCGCAAACCAAAACCGAGAGAGAGCAATTCCTGAAAAGCATCGTGTGCGGATGAATCATTTTGAAGATCATACAATTGGTCTTGTACAGTAATTCATCAGGATTATAGCAAACATCCAAAGCTGCAGTTGAGAACAAATTTTGTACGAATATGCAGCTTCTTGTGTTTCAAGCTCAGGAAAATATCGTTTGAACTCAGCTTTAAGAGATGGAAGGTGCTGTGTGATCGATGTTTTCAAATATTCATCGAGTTCCTCATCTTTAATAGCGCAAGACAAGTTTTTAATCTCTGCAATTTATTTCCACGTAGTCCTATCACTTTTTTTCCTTTTTTTGTTGCATATTTATCCTCGTATCACCAGATAGCGATCAATGCGCTATACGAGCTCGCTTAGGAGCTGCCAGGAATCTGTCTACCACACCAAGATGGGGAAATCCCGTTAAGTGCCTTTCCCAACGGCACAACAAGTAAACTTGCTGGCTTGTTCTCCACACTGTCCCTGTAATGTTGAGCGTCAAGCAGGGAAGCAGTGAATAACTTACCAATTTTAAAGTAGGCCTAATGGTTTGACCCGACTCGTATTCAAACCCAAGTCTACAGCTCCCGAGACAGACGCTCTCACCAATCAGCCATCAGAGCCGCTAAACGCCAATTTTGCAATTTTGAGTAAAAGACATTCAGACTGTCGCGGAGATTTTAAAAATTTCAGAATTCTTTGCAATTAATAATATATTTTTAAATGACTTCACGACCCCCCTGAAAAAATGTTTACGACCCCCACGTTGAGAAACCCTGCTGTGGGCGGATCGAAAACCATTCCTTCTTCTCGCAGTTGCTACAGCAGCGTAAGCTCAGACTGGGCCGGCTTGTCTTTTCGATAGAAACTGGCTACAGCTTGATGGATTCGATATGCTGCCAGCAGCAGTGGAAGGGGAACCTGGTAGAATGGCCACATCGCCTATAAGCCTTTGTGACTGCCAACCAGGGATACAGAGTCGGAGTTGGAAGTTTTAGTTTTTATGAAGGAGTCGGAGTCAGAGTCGGGAGTCGAAAAATATACATACGAGAGTCGGGAGTCGAAAAAAATACATACGAGAGTCGGGAGTTGGAAGTTGTAAAAACATAAGGGAGTCGGAGTCGGGAGTGGAGTCGAACTAAAAAAGTGAGCGAGAGTTTGAGTCGCAGTCAGAGTCGTATTAATTATTTGCTTCGACTCTCAATCAGATTTTTTTTCACAACAGGTACCGTACGTGTAGTTCGGTTTGTTTGTTTGTTGTTTTTTTTGTTTGTTTGTAGTTCAGTTTGTACACGTATTCCAGCTTTCCGTTTGTGCAGGTAGTCGTGGCAACACTGCTACGGCTGTGCGCTTAGTATTTGTTGAGTGGAGACTTAGAGTGCAAGTGCAAATGGCAATTAGCATTTCTAGTTTACTACAGTTGAAAAAATAATCAGAGATTGAACAAAATAAGATAGGTGTCACAAACAGACCATCTGGAGCAGCAGCAAAACAATATACTGCGTGATTTGAGCTTTTGACGAACAATACCCAGCCGTGAAGAAAGCAATATTGACCTGCGCTATATGTTGATCACTTCGCTGGTCACTATATGGTAGATTGAGAAATATATATAAACTCAAAATTACACTTTTAAACTTTGCTTTCGTTACAGCACGTGTCTGCATAAATTTTGGACAATTTTGGCGTTTTGTAAGATTAACCTGAACGTGCACCAAATTTATTTCTTTCATTTTTATAGCAGTTTTTAAAAAAAATGTGCTTTAAAATTGAGTTAATTTGCTTTAAAAATCGAAAAATGGCAAGCACTGGGAGCTCAACCTCCAGATCCCCGACATAACCCCCTATTCATAAATCCATGCTTTCCGCCAATGCGTGCTCAATAAGGTATGAGGCACCAGCATACTTTTTGCTAGTGATGCAACTCAGGGGCACACCCAGCAAATTTCAAAGGGGTTGGTTCCAAAAAAACCTTGATCCCGCACTCAGTAGCGAATCCAGAAAACTTTAGTGGGGAGGCGATGAAATTTTGAATTAGGTTGAGTGTTAATTAAATATAAAGACGTTAGACCCAAAAAAGGCGTAAAAAGCCCTTTGAAAATGTTTTTTATGTTTGCTACAAATTCAAAAAATTTTTTCAAGGAGGGGACACCCAAATTTTCCATATTTTCAAGCGTGTTTTTTTTGCAGAATTATTTCGAAGTATAGACCTATTGAGAACAAAAAAAAAGCTCTAGGGGGATCCGGGGGCATGCTCCCCCGGAAAATTTTTGAAAATTTATATACTATAATGGCCATTTTAGCACTTTTTGAAAACTTTTTAGGAAAATTTTGTTTAAATTTTTTGCCCCTAAATCTGAGTATTTCACCTAATATGATGCATTTTGTTCACACATTTTCGATTACGCGTGTTTAGAGCGTAAGGCTTATTGGTATCGAAAATTATGGAAAAACTGTATTCATCAAAAATATGTTTCAAAATGGCTGGTGGGGGAATGCACCCTCCCTGGATCCGCCCATGCCCGCTCTGATAACAATGCCTCTTACCACTACACCAACCAGCCGATTTGGCTTCAGTATGATGCGGGGCAAATTCTGTCAAAGCTGTTTTGAGGTAACAGTACGTACTACACTTGCACAGTTTGGACACTTCACTTTAAAAACAAGGATTCGGTTTCAAAGGGGGGGTTTCGACCCCCCAAACCCCCGCTGAGTGCGCCACTGGTGCAACTAAAGGCAGGCCAAGAACATCATGTTTGATTATGAAGCTGATCTGAGCAGTTCTTGTTTGCCATTATGCTTCGAGTTAATTGGTTAGTTTTCTAAAAGATTTTCTTCAGTGCGACAAACGCCTTTTATCAGCTGATGGCATTTTAGTTGCAATATTATTAAATTATGTTTCAGTTTCATTTTTTCAATTTTCAAATGGAGCGCTGCTGATTTTGCTGGTATCGTCAAAAGGGGACGCGTCTCAAAGTTTAAGAACCCTAATGCCAGAGTAATCAATCAAACTTACGAAGGCAACAACGAAATTGTCTTTGTAAATTTTTGACAAAATTCATTCGAGGTTTTTACTGCTCCGCTCAATTTGTCCCCAAAATTGCTCTTTAAAAAAACGTTTATGAAATGGTAAATCAGCATTAATTTTACTTCAAAAACTTGTTTTTTTATACCATTTCGTTGCATAATTTACCGAATTTGAGTTTGACTACATTTAAGAAAACTAGTTAAATTCGAAATTGTGCTCATTTTTTTTTTTCTTATTTTTTGGACCTAAGAGAGAATTTTCCAAGCAGACCTAGAGCTGTAGTTTAGCAAATGTGTATTTGGCATGTGGATGTTGTTGTAGAAGGTTTGAGCGTGCTCAGCGCGGTGCACCTTGTAAATATTAAAATTTTTGAAACTGAATTCTTGGCTTTACATTTTACAGAAAACACTACGTATAGCAGATAGAATGAAGTGTTAGATCGGGCTAGCCTAAGTCCAGTATTTATTACTCATAAAAAGTTAGCAACAACGCTCCTGCAAGTGTAAAATAATCTTTGTATAAAATTGGTAAGGAAAAAACACGAAAAGCATTTTCCAGAGTACTAACTTTACTGGAAAATTACATTGAATAAAACTACTCCACCGCACATAGCAAGCAAAACTAAACTCCGCTAACCCTATGCCGTAAAATTTTTTATACGAAAAATTCATAGCTGTTTAAACGCATTTTTTGAGGGTCAAAATGTTATTTCTATGGAAAAAATTTTAAAAACCTTCAAAGGCTATCGGACGACAGAAATCGAAGAGAAGGTGAAGATCACTTTCTCGATTTTCCGGTACTTAAACTGCTAAGAAAGGCTGCTTTTGATCTTCCTATTTCCATCTTTGGTCAATCCAGACCATGGGATGTTGCCCGACTGTTAAGTTTCCGTGGAGTTTTTCTACTCCCCATTCCTTCAAAAGGATCGGGTGGCATCAATCACTGAAATAAGTTCGCGTTAGTTCTACAAGTGAGTTACAACTCAAGCAAGCGCACAGTAATCTTTCACAGTAAAATAAAACATACATATTACACAAAGGCAGCCTAAGCAGGACTGCTAAACTTGCAACTTCGCTAAATTAGCTCAATAGGCTACTGTCATTGTTAGGAAGAGGATGTCCGCCTTTGGATCTATTAGTCTGGGTTCGATTCTCATTCAGGTCATGCCAATGATATGCACAGCTGTCGTACTTCATACGGCACTATCGGTCAGTCTGAAGACTTCAACTCAGAATTGTAAACAGAAGTGGCAGTGAGTCATTTTCTGTCTCTTGGCTTTGGTGACTCGGTAAATAAGTTAGGAAAGCTGACTAACAATTCTTTTCACAGATACCGTAATTTTTGACATTTCCAAAAAGCACGAAAAATCGTTTAGGTGCTTCTCAAAAACGTCATGATAATGTAATTTCCGGTAGGAATAGATACCCAAACATGCCTTAAAAGTTGAGCAACTAAATTCCATCGAAGACAGGGTGATAAACCGAAAAATAATTTTGTCGTTTAGGAATTATAAAAGAACATAAAGTTGGAGGCAAAGTTTGCCCTTTGGTCCAAAATAACGTCGAATAAAAAATGTAATAGCCTTAATGCAAAAAGTTTAGAATAAAAAATGTCAGTGGGAGTCGAGAGTCAGAGTCGGGAGTCGAAAACATTTTAACGAAAAGTCGGGAGTCGGAGTCGTAATTTTTTTAATAAAAAAGTCGGGAGTCGGAGTTCCAAAAATTTTAGGGAGTCGGAGTCGGGAGTGTAGTCGTGGTTAAAAACTAGCTCAGAGTCGTGCTTATTTTTGGCCGATTCGGCATCTCTGCTACCGACCCCGCACAACTGTCCCTTTTTGTGATGGAAAGAGGCTCAGCAGTCCAGCACATCGTTCGAAACTACAGACCCATTGCCAAAACAATTTACTTCTAATGATAAAGGAGAGCGACGACTGTCGATGGCATCGAATCCGAAGCATGCATACTTTTTGTAGAAAGATTCAGATTCATTGTCGGTAACAAAACGTTTTAACGGCAACAAAACGTTTCGTCAGCGATATGGCCTAGCGGTACCGCAACCAGGTTACAGATTTTACATGACGGGTTCGATTCACGGCCGGAGCCGATCGCATTTGACATATAGGCTGTAGGCCCACCGGGAGGCTGCTGACTCGAAGAGCGCAAGCTCACTTCGCAGTCTCCCTCAATTACTGTTAAATTTTCAGTTCAATATAATTTCAGCAGCTCAGATGGCCGAGTGGTATGGAGCGTTTGTCTCTTGAGCTGTAGACTCGGGTTTGATTCCGAGTCGGGTCAAACCAATGACTTTAAAATTGGTATTCACAGCAAGCTTCCCTGCTTGACGTTCAGCATTGAAGAGACAGTGTGGAGAACAAGCCGGCAAGTTTACTTGTTGTGCCGTTGGGAAAGGCACTTAGCGGGATTCCCCCATCTTGGTGTGGTAGACAGATGGCCGGCAACTCCTAAGCGAGCTCGTATAGCGCATTGATCGCTTTCTCGTGATAGGAGGATAAATATGCAACTTAAAAAAAAAATTGAAAATAACCTCAGTTGTTTATTTATTTAACACAAGCTTTTTTCTTTTAATTGTAATAAAATCTACCCATCTACCAGGTTTAGAATAGGCCCATTATTATCATCTATAACGATAAAATATTTTTAAAGTGGACTATTCGGTTACGTCGTCGAATGATTTCATGGAGGAAGCAAGAAGCAATATTCGTTTAGTCCTCACTCCTCACTTCTAATAAAACTCTAGCACAACATCCGATTGAATCAAAAAAATCTTTTTACTCGTAAAGTTCAACGATGATCGAGGTATAGAATTTTTAGCGAACACTTTAGTGAACCCACTTTAGCGAACACTTGGCGAACACTGGGTGTACGTTGGGAGGGTTGATAAGTTTTGCTTACGTACGTATAAGACACACTCACCAGAGAAACCAGCAAATAGACGATCTTCCGAGCTTCCCATCAATACCTTGGATAGTACGATCGTGACTTTAGTCCAGTTTATAATCCCTACTAATAAGCGTTTGCTTCGCGGTAGTAGCCGCAGATATTTTCCAATTTGTTTGTTCAAACATGATTATTCCTGTAAACAAATTTGTTTTATCTACTATAAATCTGCAAATCTTATTCAAATAGAAGCATGATAACACCGCATGCACAAATTGTCGAACTTCGCTGAAAACCTTTATCTAGTTATCAGAAACACTGAAATTTTTAGAGAGAAACCAAACCATTCGCTATCCACTTTCAATTATAGGCTATAACTTTTATGAGAAAACGCGAAGTTGACCTTCGCGCTTCTCGAAGCACAAGAGATTGATTACAAATTAACGAATCGGAAAATATATCCTGTACATCAAAGCATACTTCAATTGTACTGTTAAAGGATAGAACATATGCGAAGCGAAAAGCTTGACGTCACAAAAACTAAAGCGCTATCTCTACAAAGTCTAGGCCTATCCCAAAGTGAGCTAGTGCATTTCAGGTCAAAAACCACCTTAAGACTGAAATATGTGTCATATATGCGATCAGCTCCTTCCAGATGAATCAAAATGGTTTCAAAAGATTTGTAATCTATGCACGACACCCTGAAGCTACAGTAGGTAGTTTCCAGAAACAGATTCGCAGTCCATTAGGCCAATTATTTGTTAAAGTTCATAGTAAAAAGCTTTTGTTATTAAAGGTTATCAGAAATGGATCACAATTTTTGCTTTTAAGGTATAGATGTGTTGAATCAGTGAGGGATCCCCAATTTTTTCCGGGATCTCCAATACTTATCAACATTTTTCGCATTTGCACTTTTCAACAGTGGAATGGATGAAAACTCAAAAAAAGTTTTCCTCAAACTTTTAACTGCGGAAATAGTAATAAATACCAATGTAGGCTCATGAGGGTAACGTCTGGTATCAGCCCCAGTTTCGGTTAGGGTTAGGTTTGGTTAGGATTAGGTTCGGTTAGGACTGAATTTAGTTAAAGTTCGGTTCAGTTGCAACCCTAACCGAACCTGGGGGCTGATACTATACTTTACCCCGCTCATACATACTGGTAGATGTTACATAGAATCTGTGGAAGGCTAACCTATTCGTTTGTGGGGAAGATTAGGGCTAGATATTTGCCTTGTTTTGAGATTAGTGGTGCCTTAAGTGCAGGTTTAAACAGTTTATGATAAAATTTAGGATAGGCGACACAAAATTTTTGTTGGCAGAAAAGTTTAGAGGTTTAATAAGTGCTTCAGAGAAAAATCTTCAAGCATAGCATATGCCTGTATCAGTGTGTATGCCTAGTCTAGTTTTCTTTGCCTGTACCTCAAACTTTTTGGTGCACTAGTCTAGTCAGCTGGTGTCAGTTGTGATTTGCCAAAATATACTGTATCGGTCCTGGTAACTTAGTCAGGTATTCGAGGCTCTTTGTTTTTAAGCCGCTTCTTATTAGGCCTACCACTTACCGGTACAATGGATCAGATGGATGGTTTGCTTTAAGGCTAGTCTAATGGGAATTCTCCAAAACACCATGCTCAATGCAGCAGTGTTCCCTCTAGGATTTTGACTAAAGTGTGAATTTGCTCATATGATAAATTCATTGAAATTTTTGCCCAAAGATTTCACTACTCTGAGGACCCCTTTTACAATTTTTTCGCATTAAATTTGCTTATCCAAGATACAAGCTACAGTCTTGCATTAAAATATTCAAGTTTTTTGTTGAAGTTTTTCAGTTTTGCATTTTATAGTCTAATATTAATTTCTGGTTCAAAATCAGTAAAATTTGCCCAAAAATTTTGCATTTTTCTCAAATTTCTCACTCTGGAGGGAACACTGCAATGCAGGCATATCGGTACGCGATGACATGTACCAGTATTGGGGAATTCCTCCTCACCACTTTAAAGTGAACCATCCACAGATCCATGGTAATACGGTAGACTTGGTATCGATACACAAGGTGGCCTAAAAACAAAAAACCCCCCTTTGGTATGGTAATAGAATATTGTATTGTTTGTTAGTCTAAATAAAAAATGTCTGTTTTGTACAGCTATATCTGAAACACATTGCTTCCTATTTTTAGAATACCAATATGTAATTTTGGTACCAATACCTTGTCAGATCAATGAGTTACCATACCAGTATTCCATAGTACCGGTAGCTTACCAGTATATATGTGTTGTGTTATGGTTTGTTTGCACTGTTCCCTCTTAAGATTTTAGCTTGGTCTAGAGTGAATTTGCCCAAATATAAGACTCATGGAAATTTGCCCAAGCATAATTGAAAGGTGTAATTTCAAGTCTGGAACAAATTTCAGTTTTTGTTGAAATTTGACCAAAATTTGAGTTTTTGTTGCAAAACACTTTCATTTGACACAAAAAACCTTGAGCAATTCTAGACTAATTTGCCTATAAAGCATTATAGCAATTGGCAATCTGGTGCGAAAAATGAGAAATTTTGCCCAAAATTTCTCATTTTTCTCAAATTTTGCACCTTAGAGGAAACACTGTTAGTTTGTTAATGGTAAAAATATTACAGTTTAGGTATCTTATTCCTTTAGTTGGTTGTCAGTAAACAAGGACTAGTGTCATGATAAGAGCAAAAGGAGCTTACAATGGCCAAGTGTTTCGTATACATTTGGAACCAGGAATACGATTGGAAGATCTGCTGTCCATTGTAAGTGTGTTGACCATTCACTGTAATGATAAGTTAAATTTTGAAATGGCTATTCTTACAAGTTGTAACATTTGCTGTTTTGGTTGATTTTAGGAAGTGTCTACAGGTCTATTTCCCTGGAAATTTTGATTACTAAACTTTGAAAATCGTAGTTGCATAACCATTTTTCGGTTCCCGTAATGCCATTCTCAGGAGGGGAAGTTTTTGGTTAGGCAACCATGATTTTCAAACTTTGATAACTGGAAATTTTTGGTGAAAAGGAAGCTTTCTTGATTTTATATCTTTGTTATGATCTCTTGCAGCTGGAGATGGAGTGAAGAAATAATAAAACGAAATAGTTATTTTTATGAGCCCATACAAATCAAGCCATTGCCTTTAAATTTTAATTCGTGAATATTCAAATCGTTTTATGTGTACATACGTATAAAATAAATGTGCTAATTTTGAAGTGCCATTTAATTTATTCGAAAGTATTCAAGAGTTGCCTTTAAACATTAACACTAACGTTTTTAGATTCGTCAGCAGTGTAATTTTTCTGATGCCCAGTTGTTTACCCTCAAATGGTTAGATGATGAAGGGGATGCTTGTACCATTACGTCTCAAGTGAGTTACATATATTCACATTATTCACTTTGCGGTGTGTTTGATATAATGCTTTTTCAACAACTTTATTGCTTTGTGAGTTTCTTATTTGAAGCTCAAAAATATCATTTTACAAGTTTTGTTTTTGATGTATTGGTTTACAGGTTTTTTTAGTTATATAAAATATATCAAAAGTTTTGAAAAATATTGGTTTCAATTCAGATTTTATCAGAAAAAAAATGTGAATTGCTATCATCAACTTTGTTACGTAAGCCATTTTTTTACAAGTGTGGTAGGTATGAGCAGATTTATGTCCTTCAGCATTCTTAGTCAAATCAAGTCATGTTAACTTTTTGACTTAAAAATTGGTTAAACAAAAAACACTAAAAATATCTGTTTGGAATTCTGGTTTAATTTTATGTTACGTTTAAGCTTAGCACAAGTAGCCTAATATATTTTTAATGATTATTATGTGTAAAATGCTTTACATAATTTGTAGTTGGAATTAGCAGAAGCTGTTCGTCTTTATGAACTGAATCAAGAAGATTCTTTATCATTTCATATATTTGCTGGTATTCCTACTGAGCCGGGATTACTTTGTCCTGGTGAACATAAAATATACAGGTATGAATTGAAGCGGAAAGACTGAAGTGGAGACGAATTATATACTAAATAATACAATCTTGTATTTGAAATTGAGCTATAGACTTAAGTCAAATTATTGCGCCATACGTATTGTGATACTTTTAAGCATGTAAACTACACCAATTGTAATTAGATTGATTGATGTAATTTTGCACATGTTTATCTTGCAGCAAGATAGTGTAAATGGATGCTCTGCATAAAAACAATGCAGGCTTGCGCAAGTAATGTTGCGAGTTATCCATGTTTTGTCCTTGATTTTTAACATGTTGCCTGCCTGGCCAAGTGGTTGGTAGCGTTGTTTTTTGCCACGGCCATGATCGCTAGGTTGATGGTTCAACTCCCACCCTATTCTCGTTGTTGCTTCAACATGATTATCTCTACTTGGTGGAATCAAACAAGCAGCAAATTGAAAAAGTCAAAAGCAAAACTCGATCGGAAAACTCAGAAGCAAAGGCAAATCCTAAGCAAGTCTGGATTGCTCCTACGTATATATATATAGCGCTTGCATGGCTTTCTTGTAACAGGAGGATAAAAATGAAGAAATCATCATCTTCAAGTTTCTTTTTCTTGAAAAACCTAGATCAACTTATCCTGGACCTGAAGTGCTCAATCCATGAAATTACATACAAGCTAGTTTTAGATTTCATATTAGATTTAACGTCTCTAACTGCATTTGCAACTATGTTCCAGCTCTTTGCAATATGATGTTGAACATTTCAAGTCGTTGAAATGATGTTAGCGTAGAGTCACTCTTCAAGGAATTATAGAATGCTAAGTTATGTTGTCATTGAAAAAACATTGAATGTACATTTGCGTCCAGGCATGGAGCTCGAAGATGGTTGAAAAAGAAAATGAAACGATTTAAATCTCGACGTCCTAGAATTCCAATTCAAAGTGGACCAATTATGGAGGATATGGATGGAATGAAAACTAGCTCGCGAGTAAAATTAGTTCTTGAATAATTGATTGGTGGTACAGAATTTGAAAATAGCTTTGAAAAAAGCTGTTTTCACATTCGGCTTCAGCTGTTTTCACGCAAAAGAGTTATGATAGAGTATTTCCTCAAGCCGAATGTGAAAACAGCATTTTTCACAGCTATTTTGAAAATTAGTTCTACTGATACTTATAATTAAGATGAAGCTACTCTTCAAGTTCATGTGCAAAGCAATTGATTGTGGTTTATATTTTTGGTTTTAATGATAGATTGTGAACAGTTTTTTTGTCAATTTTTTTATTTATTTGTGCTACGCAAGAATAGATTGCTTGATGTTACGATGAGTAGGAAAAGTATTTTTCTCAAGAACCCATTGAAACCATACACGGAATTTTCAATATTTCTTAAAAACCCCGTCCATTTTCGCCAACTGAGCTGTGCTGATCGATAAGTGTTTGAATAAATGTTGCGATAAATTTCTGCTACGAGTTATTTATTTTGCTGTGCTTTTATCCATATATTTTTTTGTTATAGCTCAGGGGTGGGCAACAACGGCCAGCGAGACTGTTTTATGCTGCCCGCCGGCAGTTACAGAAAAATAAATAGGTCAGACCCACAACTTCTGAGAGCGTGAAGACCATTTTTTTGCTCTTCACCTATACTTTCAGTGGAAAACTGGTCATCTGAGGACGTGAAGACCTTTTTTGTTTTTCATGCTTTCAGGGGAAAACAAGTCATCTGAAGACGTGAAGACCTTTTTTTTTTGGCTCTTTACCCATATTCATCTAATAATCCGGCTCGGGAAGGTCTTCGTCTTCCCACATGTGGCCCACCGACTGGAGAAGTTGCTCACCCCAGTTTTAAATATATGTTTTTGTTTCAGACAAGTTCGGATTTTTCTCAGCCTGATAAGCCTGCCGTCCCTGGATGCGGATTGAAAGATTTCGAAATGCTGAAAGTAATTGGGAGAGGAAGCTATGCGAAGGTTCTTCTCGTCAGATTAAAAGAAACTGGAAAAATGTATGCTATGAAGGTAAGAGTGTTTGGCATCAGGGCATAGAAAAGTTTTGCGCGTACCACAGTCTTGCAATATAGATTGTAACTTTGCGGACTGTGTGTCACGAGTTTACCATGAAGCTTCAAAAATGATAAAACTCATGCAAATACAAAGTTTTGATTGATGTAGTAATCACTGCTGGGCCCTCTTATGCAGAAGTATCAATGACTTTTGGTATTGTTTTTGAATATTATTGACTCAAAATAAAGTTTTACAATGGCTGACATATTTTGCCTATTTGGTGGCGGAAACTATTCGACTGTCCTACGAGCTTAATAGACACACAGACATAGCGAAATGAGTGTTTGAAAATTTTAGGTCATCAAAAAAGAATTGGTTACTGACGAAGACGATATAGATTGGGTACAAACAGAAAAACATGTGTTTGAAACGGCCTCAGTTTATCCGTTTTTAGTTGGTTTGCATTCATGTTTTCAGGTAAGAGCCATGATTTGTTGAATTGTGTCAATTGATTTCGGAGCTAGTTTTCGTTACTGCAATTTTTATTTGCGACTTTTGGAATTCAGTAATTTGCTAATATTATGAATATAGTAACTGGATTATTGTAGTAGTGTCTGTAGAGATTAACATATCAAATAAATAATTAGTTTTTTACGAAAAACTTTTGGAAGAATATTTTTGCTGTAGCAGCATTTGGTTGACGTTGTACTTCTTTTAGTAAGTTTTTTGCTTCAATCATAAGCACTGGTGTAAACAGCAAATCTGATTTTTACCTAAGTGGTAGCTCAGGGGCTCTTTGAGCGTTTTAGTCGTTCTATTTGTTGAATGATCCTAATGAGTTCTTTTTTTCAGACTCCTGCCAGGTTATTTTTTGTCATTGAATACGTCAACGGTGGTGATCTTATGTTTCATATGCAACGACAGAGAAAACTCCCTGAAGAACATGCAAGGTTTGTGAATGCTGTTGAAGTTATGTCCGAAACAAAATCAGATCTTCATTATACTCGCGGCATTACGACGAAACGTGTAACGAGTGGCGGGGCCCATCTCCACTGCATGGGCCCCTCCATGCGCAACAAAGCTCCGAAGAAATATCGCGATGGTGGCCTGCCTTCGGAGACACTGTCCGATTTGACCGCCTTGGGAAACGAACCGAGAACCTCCCGCGCCGTGAGCGATATTTTTAACGACTGTGCCAACTGGCTTTTTGTTGTTTTGTTTTGTCGTAAACTCAATTGTTTTCAAGCAGCTGTTTTACCTGGTTTCATTTATTAGATTTTATGCTGCCGAAATTATTCTTGCCTTGCATTTTCTCCATGAAAAAGGAATCATATACCGTGACTTGAAACTGGATAATGTGTTGCTAGACAGTGAGGGCCACATCAAACTGACTGATTATGGAATGTGCAAAGTAAGTAATCGTTGAATGCGACTAATTTGATTTGCAGGAAGTATTTTTAAAAGTCTTGTCACTTGTCAGGGTTATTCACTTGAAAGCCTTGCGGTTATTAACTAGTTCTCTCATTTTTTCGTATAAGTTTGTTGCAGGACTGGTCGGTTGATTAAAAATACGCTAACGGTGCAGGAGGTTTGGGGTTCGATTCCCAGGAGGTTTGTTCAGATTGGACAGCGTCGCCAACGGTTCGCCACCGCTGCGACGTTTCTGCGGAGCTGTGTTGCCCAGGTGCTATGCCGCAGATATATACCCCGCCACTCATCCTTCGCTTCGGCGCAGTTCCGCTAGTATAGTAAAAATTTGATTTTTATGTTGAGCTGCACTAAAATGAAAGTTCTATTCTTGTATTAAAAACTATCATAAAACTGGCATTTGAATGCAAAACTTTGGTATTTTATCACGTATGCAGCGGATTGTATAAGGCGCAGGATGATTGCAGTTGGGTCAATATACGGGTAAGACTAAGTGCTACCACAAGTAGATCTACTGTTTGTGTGTAAAATTGCGTTGTAATTTCTGGCGTTCGTGAATATTAAAAATATTTTTCAGGAAGGAATTCGTAAAGGCGATACCACGTCGACATTTTGCGGAACACCAAACTACATTGCTCCGGAGATACTTCGGTCTGAGGATTATGATTTCTCTGTGGACTGGTGGGCGTTGGGAGTTCTTATGTTTGAAATGATGGCCGGGAGAAGCCCGTTCGATATCGTTGGAATGACAGATAATCCTGATGAAAATACTGAAGAATATTTGTTCAAAGTAAGAAATGTCATTATAGTGAAGACGTTTTGATTAAAAATGACTTTACTGTTAGTTTTCATTCAGCAGCATATTTTGAAACCAATTTACGCTTTTGATTGCTTGTACTTGATTCATTTTATCTTTTGAAAAAGCGCTTAGTGGCAGGCAGCAAAACCTTATTTAAGCTGACTGTCCTACGATGGACCAAAGGGTGGCGGCTGATTAGATGACCAAAAGGTCTGCCCGCCGTCTCCTTGCGGCCTAAACTTCTATTTTTTACTTTTTTTCTGTTCATTTTCCTTTTTTTACAACCGCAAATAAATTCTAATGAGTGATTGTTATCTTAAGTGACTACCATTTTTTAATTTGTATCCTGTCCAGGTGTTGTCACAGTACCCATCGATAGCCCCATTACAACTTTGGCTCGCCAATTTCTGCAAGTAACCAAAATTTGCGTCCTAATTCACAGGGTATAAGTTGCTTTGTCTGAAAAGACATACTCTGTACAAATCTAAAAATCAATTTCCATCTTTTTATCGAAGTAAAGCTGCATACAAAGGAATTTGTGAAGCAAAGGCTTACTAAGCAAAACAGTTCAAAAAAGAGTGACGGGACCCATCTGCCCAGCTTAGCGCCTGGGCAACACAGCTTCGAAGAAGCATGGCAGCGGTGACGAGCCGTTGGCGACACTGCTCGATTTGGCCGACCCGAGACTCGAACTTAAAATCTTCACGCACATAGCAATTACTTTTACTATTATGCCAATCGCCGGTCTTTGCAGTTTATATATTGTTCTGAATCTATTTGCAGGTTATACTGGAAAAAGTAATCCGTATACCTCGTTCACTTTCAGTCAAAGCTGCTTCCATTTTGAAAGGATTTTTGAACAAAAATCCCCAAGTAAGTGATGGCCGAAATGTCTTCGTAATGTCATTGTCATTTCAGTTGGTTGCTGTACGTGGGATTTGCGATTCTCATTTGTTCATTTTTATGCTCCTGTCACGAGAGAGCGGCGGAGGCGCTATGCAGTACATAGGGTGAATCCACACTCCATTAGGAGTTGCTTTTGTTTCCGAGGTATCCAGAACCATAAACTATGCGATCATGGTTACGGTTGTCTTATAAATGATGCTAAGAATCACTCGCCACGCTGCCGACTGTTGAATAGCACGACATTTTTTGGTACACCTCAAGAAATTGTACAATGATATGAATTGAACGATGGTGTTTACTTTCTTGTAGTTAATATTACCGAAGGAAGGTTACTCCTTTTTTATACCAGATTGTAAAGAGTGGAGAAGTAATCTGGAGAACCTTTGATTTATACGTTTAGATCTTAACGTGTAATTTTATTATACGTTAAGAATCCATGCACCTTGAACTAGAAATTCGAGCATTTGTTTTATATTAGGATCGTCTCGGATGTCACCCAGAATCAGGCTTTCAGGATATATTGTCCCACCAGTTCTTTGCATCGGTTGACTGGGAAGCCTTGCATGCTAAGCAGGTAGGTTTTTTATAAAGCTTCAAATTTAACTTCTTGTTAGTGATTGCTTTTGTTTTTCAAGCAAACTCCGGAATACAATAGATATTGGGACGAAAATAGCTTAAGGAGGAAAAATAATTCTTCAGTAATTGTTAAAACTGGACGTTTCGACAGCATAAAAATAATTGAGCTTGTTTTCAAATCATATTGAACTAAAAATTCAACAGTAATTGAGGAAAATTGCGAAGTAATCTTGCGTTCTATGAGTGAGCAGCCATTCGGCTTATATGTAGAATGCGATCGGTATCAGTCGCGAATCGAACCCGTCACGTAGGATCTGTCACCTACGAGCGGTGCCGCTACTCACGTCGCTGACTGTCATCATGAGCTGCGAGACATAGATTCTGCTGCCACCATGAGTTGTGTGAGCAAAATCCTTTCAGTTTTGTACTACCTTGCTTACGCTACTGGTGATGACAGCTGAATCTATTTTGTTCAAACGTCCAGTTTTAAGAATTGCTATTGCTTTATTTTTGCTCCTTACGCTATTTGTCGAGTGTTTTTTGTTAGTATGATTTGTTTTGTCGCAGGTTATCCCGCCATACAAACCCAACATTGAAGATGATTTAGGATTGGATAATTTTGACAAGCAATTTACTCAGGTTTGTGCGCAGTTGCATTGACGTTTTATGTACTTCAGATGAAAAAGTTACCAGAAACAACCTAATGTTTCGGCTTTAAAAAATGTTTCGTCAGCCTTACTAGTGTGAGATGTAGGATGAGCAATGTGACAAAGAGTTCTTACACTCTGGAATTAGTCTAGCCTGGTTTGGTTGTGCTTATCAACGGTGACGAGATATTTTTATGTACTATTTTTAATTAACTCGATATTTATGGTGTTGTGCAATGTGTTTATTGAACACAAACACATCTTTTCATTTAAATTCAAATCGAAAAATTTAATCTTTATTATACTGGTGGTATGATGCCGAAGCGTGTAACGAGTGGTGGGGCCCATCTCCACTGCTTAGCACCTTGGCAACACGGCTCCGAGGAAACGTCGCTGTGGTGCCGATCTCTGGCGATACTGGATGCGATTTAACTGAATTGGAAATCAAACCCAGACCACCCGCGCCAATAGTGATGTCTTTAGGCTCTACGCCAAGAGCCGGTTACAATTATTTCTTAATACTGCGCCTACTGAAGTGTTTTAACGTAGTTTTTCATTAAAGAAATTGTTGTGCAGTACATGGTTATTGTGCAAAGTTTAACGCTGTTTCAAATTGAATTTTTGTAGGAACCAGTGCAGTTGACCATGGTTGCTTCTCATGTTGTAAATAAAATTGACCAATCCGATTTCGAAGGTTTCGAGTACATCAATCCCCTGTTGATGACGAGTGCTGATGCAGTGTGACGTCATAAACGATTTGTCTGCTGCTGTAAACCAATAAGGCATCCCGTAAAATCAATCAACTGCAATATTGCTTCATTTTGAAGAGGTCCTAAAATTAAGCTACCCCTGGGTAGGTCGAAACCTTTTCGCTGAAGAATCAGCCAATGACAAAACACTTGGTCATGTAGACCTCTTACTCCATTTTCTTTTTTCATTGTGTTTTTAGTGTATTTTTTTCGACTCGGTGCATATGTTTTTTATTTTTCTCACGCTCACTATCACGTGATAAATCATATGAAGCAAGTGAGACATCTTGTGGAAAAGAACCTGCAGTTTTTATAGCTGCCTGTTCACTAATAGTAGCAGTATCCATGATTTTTAATCCTTGGTTCAAGCAATGTTTGAGAAGACTTGTTTTATTTCGGGTTATTTCAGGCTGAATTAGGCTTTCTTGGCTTCATTTAACCTGTCCACAATCACATGTTGAAGAGCCCGCGGGATTTCTGCATCATGATCAAATTCTTGATGTCATAATTAAAAAAGTGATTATGACATCAAAATTTTGATTGTGATTCGGAAAGCCCTTTTAGCGCATTGAAAGTGGACTGGATAATAATAATTAATTTCTGCTGAAAATGTTATGTATGTAGTTGTACGTCAAAATACTATCCTATTTCCAACGGTGCTTGTGTGTAAATTTTTTGACTAAAGCAAATACGATACTTTTGAATTATTGACCGATATCATGTGCTCATTTTCCTATAACTTGGTCTTCGGTGTTACTTGATTTTTTTAACAGTATTATTCACTCCGGCGCAGAAACAGCTTTGCGCAAAGTAGTAACTACAAAAATTTTTTGTTGCTCTTGTTTTTTTATGAAATTAGTCACCGGTATGCAACGTCACTCTTGTTTAGCGAAACTAATTCTGCTTCTTATTGTGGCAGGTACTTAAAGTATCTAGTTCGCGGCAAAATCAAACATTGGTGGCTATATATATTTTGCGATCCGTTTAAGCTACGAATTTGTTTGTAATTTTTTAATTTTGGCAGTACTATCGCACAAAGTATTAGTCAGATTCTTTTTTTGAAACACGTCATTGGCAAGAAGTTTTGTATGCCTGAGCTAATTAGTCGTTAAAAAAATCTATCGGATTCGTTCTTAGCTGCTTCAAACAATTTTTTATATTCGAAAAATTCTAGATGATTTTAGCTTCGTTCTGAAATTTCAAGTTGAAATTAAATTAACAAAAGTATGTCGATGTTTTTCCTGAACCAAGATTAGAGCATTTGACTTCCACATTTTTTGCATTGTGATTGATGTGTTCTGTTTGTTCTCTACGATCAATATGTGAATACTTGTTTGCAAATAGAAAAGTTACTATTATTACACATTACATTAATAATGGTAGGCTATTGTTAATGTTTATATGAAAATAGTTTGGTTTTTGAAGTGCTTTTTTATACTGATACATCTTCGAAGGCGAGCATGAAAAGGGTGATTGGATTTGCTTATCACGTAGTTTACCCTATCCACCTGCCCTGCTCAAGTGGTACCGAAGGCCTACTAGCTTTCTGCATCATCGCCAGTTTTGTAATGACATAATTACAACAAGTGAATATGAAATTTGAGTTTGAAGCGGGAACCCCATCGGCCTTTGGAACCACATGAACTGGACAGTGGACATGTGGGCAGGGTAATTCTTACACGAAAGTCTAATTGAAACATTCGGTAGGCCATTGTATTGCTGTATAGGTTCATTGTTTTGCGTTATTCGTCTGGCAAATGGTGTTTTTTGCTACTCAACTTATTGGAGAGGCAGAAGTTGTTGTGGTTATATTGCATTGTGTAAAAGTTGCCCTTCTTCGGGTGTTACTCTATTTCTATCCAGAACATTATTACTTCGTGTGGTAATTTTCATGCATAACGCTTGCTTTTTTTAATGAAATCAAAAATCTACACTTTAAATAACTCTTCATTGTTAGCCACTTAAATATAATCATAATTCGTTAATTTTTTTTTTATGTAGAATTTTTATGCTTTGTAAGTGTTTGTGTATATAGCAAATTTCCACTCCCAATCTTGCACTTTTGACTACATACAAAAATACTCGTGCTGTAAGAGTGGTGCGTCTGGTATTGTGCTATGATTGAACGGTTCATATATAACGCGGCGCTTGCGTAGATATGTTTTTGACATAACGTATAAAATATATAGCAATAACCTTGATTATGGTGCTTCTTTGCAATTACCAAAAGCATTTGTAGCTTTCCCGAATTCAGGACTCAGGAAATCTTTATACTCGCGGTAGCCTATTACGCCAGAGCGTCTAACAAGTAACCAGGCCCATCTTCACGGATTAGCGCCAGGGCAGCACAGCTCCGAAGAAATGTCGCAACGATAACAAGCCGTTGGGGCAGTTTGTCCCGATTTGATCGGTCCGGGAATCGAACCCCAGCAACTCCCGCATCGACTGCGGCGTTTTTAACCACTGCGTCAGTTGGTCCGCTTAAGTGACTTTGTATGTGACAATTGAAAAGTTGTGACCCCAAACTAATTACCTTGAACGCGAAGTGTACAAAACCCTAATCACATAATAATAGAGCTGATTTTAAAGATTCAGTAACAATATCATAATGACTTTATTACACTAACATTTCAGTGTAGCTTACTAATAACTACGCAAAACAAAAGCTTTAGCATAAATATAAACAATAACGATGCACAACTAGTTCTGGATCTTTACAACCGCAGTTGCTTCTAGAATAAATATGTGTCTTCCCGAAATGCTAAATAACATTTTTCACTCAACAAAATAGAACACACATTACTTTTGAAGAAAACTGCACATGGATATGCACATGCAACTGTTTACTTGTTTTAGGGATGAAAAATATCAGCATTTGTGTGCACAGACGACATACAAAATTTTGATTTCACGTTAAACGCAAGTGATCAATAATTTAATAGGGGAGCGGACTCATTCCTAGATAAATAAAATGTCTTCATGGTCAAAAAAGTCTTTTGTAATTGCGTCGAGCCTTTTTGTTCGTGACAACGCCCTTAGGTCTTCGCACTTACAAGGCCCTAGTAGGCGCCCCTAGGCCTTAGCACTAAAGAAACACAGCACTTACAAGCGTACACAGCAAGGGTTGAAGCATGAAGGAGCAAAACACGATGCAGATTTCTTCAAGTTTATAAATATACCATCAAGAGCTAGTCATAAACTAGAGTAATAAATCTGCGGCTTAAGCATTGACAACAATAGTTTTTCAACAATGTAGCATCTTAGAAAATTGCACATACGTACATCACAAAAAATTCAACTAAGAAAGCCACAGATAAACATGAACAACACTTTCTAGAAACTATATGTACCACCACATGAGCATAGCAGCATAAACAAGAAAAAAATGTCTTATCAAGCTGTGTATATTCTGCATATACAGTCCACAAAAAAAACAACAAAAGTTTCAGAACCAAACAAAGTACAATTCAGCAAATTTTAAACAACATGCTTCAAAACTATAGATAGATTTACGTTGACATTTTTTGCTGTGGGTATTGCAAATTTGCAATGTACGGTATATAACTAAAGAAACATTTATTGGGATTGTATTGCAGTAACGAGCCAATCCATTGCTTTTTCAAGTCCAACACCTTGCACAGCACTAGTTTTGAAAATTTGCCATTTTCGATCTTTTATGGCCGCAAGACCAAGTTCTTTGGCAACTTCTGTTTCGGTCAGGGCTCCTTCAATGTCTTGTTTATTAGCAAAAACAACTAGAGTAGCTTTTTTAAGTTCGTCTTCTTCAAGCATACCTACTAATTCTTGTTTTGATGTGCTCATTCGTTCTCTGTCCATGCTATCAACAACGTAAATGATGGCATCAGTATTACTATAATAACATCGCCAATATGGTCGAATACTAGTTTGACCACCCAAATCCCAAACTTGAAATTTTAAGTTTTTGTACGTCAGTGTTTCAACATTAAATCCAATAGTTGGAATCGTTGTTACAACTTCTCCGACTTGTAATTTGTACAGTATTGTGGTTTTTCCAGCTCCATCTAAACCTAAGATGAGAATTCTTCGTTCTTTTTGACCAAATAGTGAACTGAATATGCTACTAAATATTCCACCCATTTCAAAAAAATTAACACCTTAACAGTTTGATTTCACACACTCTAAAAAATAGAAAGCAAAATTGATAACACAGGCAACATTGTAAAATCACATGCAATACCGGTAATTAAGGTAGCTGTGTTTGATGAAGAGGCAGCATACTTACAAAACCCTGCGGTCTTTTTGCTGTCTGCTTGTCAAGTGACTGCACGTTTTGCATTTATACAATTACCGGTATTGTGCGCAATTGTATATAATGTTTGGACGCTGTTGCTTGATAAATAATCAAACTGAAACTGTATTCAGTTACCGGCACTGTTCCCTCTAAGATTTTAGCTAGTGAGAATTTGCCCAAATATGAAAATCATTAAAAATTTGCCCAAACATTTAAAGGGTGTATTTCAACATCTGGAATAATTTTTGTTGAAAATAAGAGTTTCTATCATAAAACACTTTTACTTGACACAAAAAAACTTCAGCACTTTCAACAAATTTGCCCATAAATTATTATGGCAATGTGCAAAAATTGAACAATTTTGCCCAAAATTTCTCACTTTTCTCAAATTTCACACCTTGGAGGGAACACTGGTTACCGGTACTAGTAAATCTGTAACAATAATTATCTGCAACAAATAAGTAAAATTTCAGACAAAGAAGCCTGTACAGTGTATCATAGCCCACTGGTACAGTACCATAACAGTAGTCGGGTCTCGTCTAGAAAAAGCTGTCAGTGTAAGGAATAACCCGCCAGGCAAGGTGACGAAAGACATGGACAACTTACTCTAGACGAGACCCCCAGTAGTCAGCTAGCCATATCAATTTAAATTCATAGACAGAAGAAATTTAGGGGCTTGTTTGATTTAAGCCGTTGTTTGAAGTTAGAGTTCGGGGTTAGGCCTAATAACTCACTAGCGGTCCTTGTGCTTGTGATATAGCTGCCTGTTAGTCTATAAGATGCAGCTTAATTCAAACAAGCTCCCAAATTTACCAGTAGCAGACTTCATCTGTTTAGACAGATAGACTACCAGTAGGCCTACTGATACAGACCGATCTATTACACTCAGCACAACAGCAAGAATTTTACCAGCACCAGTAATCCGCTTAGAATGCTGGGGCAGAGCCTAGTGCAGTATGGTATCGTACCCTCAGCTATCCTGTACAAGTGGGTGTCTCTATTTATGGAATAGTAAGGCATAGTAAATGTGCATAGTACTCCAAATGTGCTAATTGCCAATTCCCATATAGGCCATATGCCCCGGAGCTTTAAATGGCTCTTTTGCCCCAACCGTCCTAAGGCCCCTTTGTCCCAGGAACCAAAACATGCTGAGACCCATATCCCTATCACCCCATTGGTCCTAGAGCCCCAATTACCAGTATGCATAGGATATGCCCCAGTGCCCTAAATTAACATCCTATTCCTATGACCCATTTATTGCTTCAACCATCCTGTCCTCAGGTCCTTTTGCTCAAAATTAGACCTGAGGCACATTTACGCGGAGGGCCATTCACCTCAAATTCAACTCTTTATATGGGCCCCTTTACAAGCTTTACTGTAGTGCCCCAAACGTCCTATTACCCAGTTCTGCCATACTATACCACAGTGCCTTACTTACTATTCCATACCATGCCATACTCCTGATACTATTCCATAATTAGAGTGTTTTCTATTTATGGAATACGGTAGTATGGCATATTACTGCATTATTCCATAATTAGAGAAACCGTGTACAAGTAGACTAATCCAGAACCAGTACTGCCTAAGCTTGAAGTTTAAACAGATACGACGGATGTCTAAAACCGAAAACAAGTTAGTGAAGTTACGGTACACTGTTACAATATGAGTACGTGGTCTCCCATTACCAATAAGCTACAGAATAGCCTAAACTGATGAATTGCAATTTAAATCAATACTAGACTACAGACTAACTATTGGTGCCACAAGCTGACTAACCTGAAGACCCAGGACCAGTACCAAATCACTCAGCACTAGACTAGCAGACTAACTCCAAACTATTACAGCTGTAAAGTATGGAAGGTAGGCCTACCGGTACTGTACTGGTACCAATCAATCAATCAGTACCGGTATCAAATCACTGATATTAGTACAGGTGCAGTTACTATAGCCTATACTAGTACTGCATATGCAGGTACCACGTTACTGGTATCCAATGCAGCAATCTACCGACAGGTCTAACTAATCTACGATCAGATGATTAAAAGCAATCAAACTGTCAAGGGCATGTCAAATCATTCTTTATTACTCAATCGATTACAGTTTGGCGGTTCAGTACCAGTAACAATTTGATCTTTATTTCGGAAAAAAGTACGCCCTGTTTTGTGGAGGTCGTATTCCATATTTACACTTTCGAATTTGAACTTAGCTAGCGCTTGCCTAGTTTTGTCACATTTCCATGTTCTATTTTTTGTTATTTTCGAATCGACATTCGTGAATTTCGTGTCGTCATCACATAAAAGCAGGCGGAGTCACTTTTTCACTCCATTCCATTTTGCGTAAGATCGATTAGAGTTCTAGTAGGCTATGCACTAGAGATGACATGGGCCGCTAAGAGACCCGCTAACGAGCAGTTAACCGGTCTTTTTATTGGTCCGCTTACGGCCCAGTTCTATTTTTTGGTTTTAACTGGGCCGGTAACGAGCCTCTACCAATTTTTGAAATCGCTTTCAATTTGTTTAAGAGTGATTAAAGACTCATAAAAGAATGGGCTTTGGGCGGGCCGGGCTTTATTTTGGGGATGAGTAGCCGGGTCGGTTACCGCTACCGGGCGAGAGGTTTCGGACCGTGGGCGGTCCGGGTTGCAAAAAAGTCAATCTATGCAGATTCAACTTAGTGTATAGAACGCCTGTCTCTTGAGCTGTAGACTCAGAGTTTGATTCCGAGTCGGGTCACACCAATGATTTAAAAATTGATATTCACAGCTTCCCTGCCTGACGCTCAGCATTACAGGGACAGTGTGAAGAACAAGCCGGCAAGTTTACTTGTTGTGTCGTTGGGAAAGGCACTTAGCGGGATTCCCCCATCTTGGTGTGGTAGACAGATTCCTGGCAACTCCTAAGCGAGCTCGTATAGCGCTTTGATCGCTTTCTCGCGATAGGAGGATAAATATGCAACTAAATATAAAAAAAAGATTCTACAACGCAGATTGACATGGTTGACCCAAACTATTTTCTGAAAATTCATTTTTTAAACCACCATGCACTTTCTAGTAGAGACGGCACGGGCCGCTAAGGGACCCGCCAACGAGCCGTTAACCGGTCTTTTTACTGGTCCGATTCTATCTTTGTTTATTACTGGGCCGCTAACGAGCCGCAAACACTTCTTGAAATCCCTTAAAGTTTGAATAATGTGATTAAAGGTTCGTAAAAAGAATGGGCGTTGGACGGGCTGGGCTTTATTTTTAGTATGAGTTGCCGGGCCGGTTACGGTTACTAGGCTAAAGGTTCCGGGCTGTGGGCGGTCTGGGCCTAAAAAAAGTCAGCCCGAGACATCTTTACTTTCTAGTAAACCTTTAAATGCAGTTAAAGAGTTCGAATTTTGCTGATTTTCTGCTTGTTGATCCTCCTATCACGAGAAAGTGATCAAAGCGCTGTAACGAGCTCGCTTAGTCGAGTCACAGTCTCGGTCGAGTTGCCGACCACCTGTCTACCACACCAAGATGGGGGAATCCCGCTAAGGCTTTTCTCAACGGCACAACGAGTAAACTTGCCGGCTTGTTGATGTTCTTCACACCATCTCCTTAAATGCTGAACGTCAAGCAGGGAAGCTGTGAATACCAATTTTACTGCCATTGGTTTGACCCGACTCGGAATCAAACCCGAGTCTACGGCTCTAGAGGCCCCTCGGCCATCTAAGTTGTTTATGCGGACGCTCTTACCACTCGGCCACTGAAGTTGCTTCTGCGGCTTGCTAAAGATTTATTCTTAACGGGTTGTACAGGCGCTTACTATGTTTGGTTTTCTGAGCATATTCTGGCCATCCTTTTTTTTTTCAAGCAAGTAAGCAAGCATGTAAATTCTAAATTTTACATTACTTCAGAAAAATTCAACTAGATTTGATTTTTCTAGGTTAAAAACCAGTAAAGCTGCGCACTGGGATACATAAACTGCGCAACGCAAAGAAAAAAATCTACAGAATGAATCAAATCAAATCTTCATTATACTCGCCGTATTACGCCGAAGCGTGTAACGATTGCAGGGCCCATCTCCGCGGCTTAGCGCCTGGACAACACAGCTCCGAAGAGTTGTTGCAACGGTGACGAGTCGTTGGCGACACTGTGTAGATTTGACTGGCCCGGGAATCGAACCCCAGACCTCTCGCACCGATAGCGTGCGCTTTGCAACTGAGCAGACGGCCGGTCAGGAATGAATCATTTATGTTTTAATCTTACAGTATTTCAATTGAAATTGATTCAAATTCAAAACGTTGAACAAACAAACTCTTTGTTTTGAATTAAAAAAACCAAAAACAGCATCGATAATGCCTTATTGGAAACCGCGGCATTTGCTACCGGTACCAGCAAAAAACAACGTTTTCTGAAGCATAACTTGCTTCATGCAAAACGATCGAGCACGGCCGTAGTGACCCCACATGCAGCTGGTCGATTCGAGAACTTTGGAAATGCAGGTATCAGCATCAACATCGCACAGACATTAAAAAATGATGATAAAAGTTTTTTTTTTTTTTCGAAACGAACGTTCGAGGGTTGGGCAAGTCAATCAAATTGGACACGATTTTGAAATTGACAGCTTCGCGGCTTGAAGTTCAACATTAAAGGCAGAGCGTGTAGAATAAGACGGCAAGTTCGCTCGTTGCGTCATATGAAGATTCCATTAACTGGATTGAACGCGAAAAGGTGGCCGGCATCTTTGCCACCTCTCGTCAGGAGAGGATGAAAGCGCAACTAAAAATGTCAGTTTTGCTTTCTTTGAACGTTGATGGCTAATTTGTGCTGATGGTGGAACGTCGTTTTGTGAATGATTTCGGTTTTATTTCAGTTGATCTTTTTTCCATTATTATTGGAAGTGATGATCGGCGCTTTGCAAGTTCTTTCAATCTAAAGAGTATAAAGAACAAATGATGACAATGAGCTAAGAATGAATAAGACTAAATATCTCACGTGATGATTATAAACTTATAAGAGGTTTTACGCATTCTGGCAACAATCAAAATTGAAATACGATAAATACAAACATAAAAAATGCTAATCGCCTAGTTACATTGCTTTCGGATCAAAGGGGCACTTTCGATCAAACCACATGGCAATAGTCCTTCCCAGGCATAGCCTATATATTGCGTTGAGTAAATTGATGTCCGTCACACCAACTGCACTGATGAGACCTAAAAGGTCGAAACAGTGTTCACAGTCTGCAGTTATGTATAGGCTACATATTTGCGCTTCTGCTATTCGTAATGCGAATTGTGACTTCAGCGCTGACATTCACTGTTTCTGGGCTGTATGCGCCGACGTAGTGCCTTCCCAGAGTTGTCAACGGGCCGAAAATGTTGATTGCTGAGCGAGATTCCAACCCGAATCCTGCTTTATCAGCCAGTCTTAGCCCGATTTAAACCCAAATTCAAAAACATCGCTTTAAATTGTGAAGAAGCTGTAAATTAAGAAAAAAGAAAGTGAGTTTTACCCATCTACAGTCACACCAGTTACGACCAGCAATTTTTATACAAGGTGTCTCTTTGCTTTTTTCCAGCAATCGCCAAAACCTATCAATCACTGAAAATCTCTATTTTGCTCCGGTGCCCGGCCGATTAAAGCCTGACAATTTTTTAAAATCCAAGCTCGGCCCAAACTCGACTCAACGCGAAAAGCCCGAGCTCGATTGACGACTCCGTGCTTGCCATGTCGCCAGTTTTTTCACGGGAAAACGGGTTTGGCAGAGATGGTTTTTGCGGGTTCTTGTAACTAGTATAGTTACAAACCACAGCCAAAAATTCTTCTCGGGCTCATAATTATTGCCTCGAGTAAATGTCCATCACACACCAACTGCTATCATGAGACCTATAAAAAGTCGAAAAAGTGTTCACTGTCAGCAGTTATGTATACCGGCGCATACTTACGTTTTCGTATTTGTGTTAAAAAAGCTCATGTTTAATTGACGCGTAACATAAAGGCAGTCGGAAGAAAAAAAATTGCAATGTGGCCTTTATACTCACAAGAATGCCTCAATGAGCATTTTCAAACAGCTTAAGCACGCACGCAAATGACTATCATTGTAACGCAATCTTGCCTTTCCAGGAACAAAGTTTGCATTATTTTTAAAAACTATTGTCAAACGCAGTGGAGGCCTGATACACAAAGCAAAATTTCATACAGAAAAAATCTATTTATCCCAGCAAAAATGAGAAAAAGGTCATTATTTGAATGCGCAAACATCGCATCCCGCATTCTCCTCCAGAGGAGCCTATACGTTTTCAACTTTAACGCTAACCTACTTTTTCTGCCCAGCTTTTCTCTTTACATTTTGCAGCGTGAATACGTCATCACTATCAGATGATTCTGGATCAGAATCAACACTATGGCGTCTTCCTGAAGGTCGAGGAATTCGAGGGGGTTTCTTCTGTGCAAGGAGTTTTGCCGTAGAAGAGGTCCAAGAGTGGATCGATCTCAGTGGCACTGGGTTACCTTCCGAGGCAGGAGAAACAGACGGAACAGTTAATCTGCAAAAAATTGTGATATCTGGAGAAAGTTTATGACTTTTCACATTATCACGTAGACTTTTTGTTGTTTGAACTAGAATATAGTTTTTATGCTCGTTCTTGTTGAAAGTTTTTAGTTCACCTGGGCACCTAAACTGTATGCCTCAACTCTTCAACCTGATATGTCCTATAGGCCTACTATGTCCTATCTACAGCTTAAAAGGTAGTGGTATTTTTCTTCGAAGGGCACTGGTGAACTGCTGGGTTATTCTACGCAAAGTATACGCTTCGTCGTCGTCGTCGTGTGGTTGGGCATCCTCTTCCGACGGTTTAGATGTTGACGGCGTTGATTTTAAGCCAGCGTCGGGTGTCATCATCCAGGACCAACAGACCTTGTATTCCTTTTGGTGCACTATGTAGGGGGCATGTAGAAATGATGTGGTCTGCAGTTTGCTCAGAGGCACCACACTCACAATTCGGTGAAGGAGCAACACCCGATTTGTACATGGATGAATGGAATCGCCCAATCGCCCTACGCCAGTCCGCAGACGATTCAGTTTTACCCAAGATGTTCTGGGCAAACCCATTCCAAGAGGCTTAGGACTGGCCCTGGGAATAAAAGCATGAAGCCTTGATGCACTTTTCAAGTACTCCATGTTCCATACATAATCCATCCATTGCGCTGCACGAATGTCTGATTCGGTCAGACTATCCAGTAGTTTCTGTGCAGCGGGTACAAACGGGCGTCTTGATTTGAGCTTTCCCTGGTGCGCATTTTGTTTCCCGACCAGTTGCTCATGTAGAATATGATCAGGGTTAAGGGTGGCGCGGTTAGCCAGGGAGAGTGTCGCTCCTCGACGGCGAAGCTCAGCTGGCTGGATGCTTGCGAGGATTGGCAAGTAGTCCGTTGGAGTGGGTCGCAGACATCCAGTGACAATGCGCAAGGTGTCATTTAAAACACTGTCGATTAGCCGAGTGTGAGCACTACGACACCAAACAGGTGCGCAGTACTCAGCTGTGGAGTGAACCAGGGACAAGGCGGCTGTTCGCAATGTTTTAGCTCCTGCACCCCATCCCGAGCCTGCAAGTCGCATCAACAGTGTGACGCGAGTGGAAAGTTTCTTGCGCAATGCCTCTAGGTGGTGACGGAAAGTGAGCGACCTGTCTGTATACGCAGAAAATTCAGCAATGCAGAGAAGCTGTGAATAGGCTTACCAGTTTTTGGAGTCTTTAATATGAAACAACTACTGATTTTTTCTGGTAAGCAAAAATGAAAACTATATGCATGGGGAAAGTTGTTTTGGCCGTCTTTTATATATTTTCGACATTGGTCATTGCGATAAGGGTCTGCAACGCTGAGTTAACTACATTTTGAGAGATGCGCTTCACTGAGACACCATTGCGAAAAACTGAAAAAAAAAACAAACTAGTGTATCCTTGCTGGTACCATTAGTTTTTGCAAAGTGTTCCCGAATGTTCGACGTTTGATATTTTTCTGTGTCTGTTTGTACCAAAATAAAAATCCGACCAGTAGAAATCAGCAATCATAATACAAAAAGTACAAAGAAGAAAATATTTACCTTTGAGAAAGTTCTTTTAGTTTTTTCTTTTTATAATCAACAAGAGCAAACGACATGTTTTGGGGAGGATTTATCAATAAATTGATGCTTTTGTTTTCGTCGTACGAAGGTTCTACACTTTCCTTTAAAAATGCATAGTTTTAATTCGCTAAAATTGAAAGTAGTAAATATTTTGTGTAGTTTTCCTTACGCACTTGCAGCTTTTTTAAAAAAAAAGCGACGTTTCTCGTGCAATGGCTGAGTTTTTATTTTTTTCACTTAAAATTTTTACGTTAGCCGTGCTTTGAAGCAAACTTTTATTCGTGAACATAAACTGTTCGATCGCTGATGAAGACAATTCAGTTTGTGCTGACGAAATGTCGAAATATGGCAAAAATTATTATCGATGGCCGTTTCTTTAAACACTCGGACCAATTACAGCTTCATTTATCACACTTCTTACTTTACTTTTTCCAGTTGATTTTTTTAAAGCTTCCATGAACTTGATGGTTGTCCTTCCCTCGACTTCCAATTTTTGTAAATTTTTTTCCACATCTTTTGACATGTCGGCGATGCAAGTATTCAACCGCTTTTCATTTGTTCTGTTTAGTTCCCTTGCTCGAATCATTGCTGTAGTTTCTTTGAGCGAAATTTCAGCCGACATATTTTTGCAAAAATTTTAAGAAAATGTTTGAAAATTATTCTCGACGTTTTTAGAAATAGATGTAACAACTATATTTCTGAAGACGTAAGAATTTTAAGCACCATTTTGACATTTTATCATATCATAAAAACTAAAATCTGAATCTATTTAAAGACAAAGCGTGGAAATTGCTAGCCAATGTCAATGTTTTGGGCGTCCTTCAATGTTAAGTGCTTGTTAACTTTAGGACGAGTTTAGCCTCATGTCAAAAAGCAATTCCAACAAGCTCTTCAACTGATTGTTGAAGTGTTTTTCATTCGCAGGCAGACTTTGCACTACTTACGCTTTGAAAGCAAATTTGATTGACAGCCTTTTTCACACAAACACTCGTGGGATCAACAAAAGCATGGTGTACTTAGCGAAAAGATTTTATTTGATTGTTTCAAGGCCCTTAAACATGCAAATAAAGGTACTGACACTTAGGAGTCATTGTTCAGCTTGTTCAAGCTGAGGTCACACAGCCGAGACATCGTGAAAAACGTACGCCGCTTCCAATAATTGTTTATATCAGAGTTCAAAAGATTCGTTTTTTATTGCAACCTGAAGTTGTACTCCCCGCTTACTTACATAACCGCAACTCAACTTCAGTTGATTTTGAAAGTTTTTTGTCAAAGCACCAAAAGACCGCTTGTCTAGCTACAGTAGGTCGAAGTGGAAATCCTCGGTTCACACAGATAAGCTCAAAAGCACATTCACGAGTAGTAAACGGAAAATTTGCGTAAAATCTCAGAGCGCCATTGACGATTTTCACTTTTCGAAACTTGCGCAAGCGCCAAGTGGGCACAAGTTTGCGCACGTGATGCGATTTGCTTCAATTGGAAATTGTTGTGTATCAGAAGGAGCCGGTACCGGTATTAGTACCGGTACATTAAACATTTAATATCAACTTTGTTTAAACACCAGCTGAAATTTTAGGCGAATTTTTCATGGGCAAAATTTATCACGTTTATGCTTTGGGCGATCCTTTAATTTGGGTATTTTTAATCGCGATGATTTTTTTGCAGTGCTACAATCAAAATATCATGATACCGGTATGTGCGTTAAAGCAGGACCGTGTTTTTGTATTTAGCTGCATATTTATCTTCCTGCCACGAGCTAGCACAGGAGTTGGCGGCAAGTTGTCTACCATTTTAACTAAGATAGGGTAATCTCGCAAAGTGCCTTTTCCAACGGCACAACGAGTTATAACTTGCCGGCTTTTTTCCACTCGGTCTTTTTAATGCTGAGCATCAAGCAGGGAAGCTGTGAATACCAATTTAAAGTCTTTGGATTGACCCGCTTCTGAATGAAACCCATGTCTACGACTCCTGATGCAAACGCTCTTACCACTCAGTCATCTGAGGTCTGTAGGCTATATGCAACTTGTTCGCGTTATTAATCGTATTTTGTACGTTTAATTTAATTTTGTCTTCACGTATTAAACGTCCCAATAGAAAACTACCTTGTCTGTTATAATTTCATCCAACTCTTGCCGGTCAAGTAAGTGAGCACTTCGCCTTTCTTCACGGCTATGAATGCAATCAATATTTAGCAATGGCATTTGAATAATAATAAGGGTCAATAAATTTTGTGAACGGGTTGACATCTTTTGCTGAAAAGCTAATCATGTTACCGTACCCTACTTATTTATTTATTTCGCACCATAAGACAATAGGGCAAATCCAAAAAACAAAAAGCGCACTCGCACAAATATTAAGAACAAGAATTACATGTACACAACCGCGGACAGTGAACACTGTTTCGACCTATCAGGTCTCATCAGTGCAGTTGGTGTGACCGACATTCACTCAAGGTAATATACATCTGAGAAGGAATTTTTTGCTAGACACAGACACAATGCTGCCTCGTACCCCGCTTTTCACGGGCGAACGGGTTGGGCAGACAGTTTTTTTGCAGGTTCTGGTAACTGGTATAGTTACCAACCACAAGCAAAAAATTTCTTTTCAGATGTATATTGCCTTAATAAGTAAATGTTGGTCTCACCAACTGCCCCGATAAAACGTAATAGGTTAAAACTGGGTTGAAGTGTGTTCACTGTCTGACTTACCTGCAATCATGCATACATACTCACGCTTTAGCATTTGTGTTAATTGCATGGTTACTCAATACGCAGAAAAAATGCTCAGAAGATGTAAAATTGAATGCCAAATAAAAAAGGATGAAAAAAAATTACTTTTAAGTTTTTCAGCGACATGGCCGAGTGGTACCGCGCGTAGGCCACAGATCGTACGTGTCAGTTTCCATTTATGGCTGTAGCCGATAATATCCGGCTGTCCCACTCTACGGTAATATCCGACTTATTTTGCGCGTGTTTTTTGGTCAGACTTGAAGTACAATTTGTCCGATTATATAAGTCGCATATTTCCGATGTAGGCTGTATATATGGGACAAATCATACCTAAATAGGTTGATAAAACCTGCGTCACAAAATTGTTCTTTTCCAAACTACGCATATGGCACGCCGTTTAGAAAAAAAATAGAACGATTTTGTGCGACTTATTTTGCGCGTGTTTTTTGGTCCGACTTAGTGATATCAGACCAATTATGGCATAAAAAAGCTCAAAAAACATGGTTCACGAAACGTATGAAAGGGCGCTTCCACTGGGGCCGCCGCCGCTGGGGCCGCCGCCACTGGGGCCGCCGCCCCCCACATGCAAATGCACAAAACTTTCATGGTGTAAAGCTGATACAAGTAATGTTTATATGTTTAGCCAACATTAAAAGTATGTCAAAGCTCAAAGCCAGTTCTGGAGGGGTAGGGTTCAATTTCGTTTTTCGGACCGGTATGTCTTGAAGTTTCAACGCAATACGCGGCAAAAACTTTATTCATTCGTGCGTAATCCAGGTCCGTTAACTTAGCGTTAGTTATGATAGCTGAAGATATAAACAGGGATGCCACATTGCTTTCAGCAAGAGGTTCCAGATTGGACCTCAAAAAGGTTCTAAATAGTTCCAAATAATAGAATTGAAATTTTGCATGTTAGCGGTAAGTGTTGCAAATACAATTTTGACGCTACTTCAATATATAGTCAACTGGGGCAAGTGCATAGGCTAGTAAGAGTTAGATTAGGGTTAGAGTTTTAGGGTCCTGTGTCGTGCTTTGCGGTGTTTAGTACATCAATTTGAGGTCCTTTGTCGTCCTTTGCAGTGTTTCAGTCCTTTGCGGTGTTTAGCAGGACCCACCAAAGATGGATGCCCCTCATAATTACTTACCTTTAAAAAAAAGATTTTATTATAAAAAAATGGAGCAAAAAATCTAAAAAAAACTTCAAAAATGGGGGTAGGTGGAGTCAGAAATATTTGTTGGTGGAGGAGATTTTTTCAAAATTTGTAAAAATTGTTAGACTATCAATATCATGATACACAGTACATATAAAAAAGTTCATCTTTTGTCATAGCAGGTCAGAAAAAATTTTTTTTGTCATAACCCTGATGATCACATCAATTTACTGCAACTAAAAACATTTACTTTTAGCTAAAGAAACTTGTCGAGCAGCTTAGTGCTGACAAGTAAACGGGTAGGTCTGTTTTTAGTAGACTCATTACCTGGGTATAGGGCAACTAAACAATCAGCTTAAAATACAGGTCGCCAGATATTATAAACAATTAAGTAGTTACAGCACATAAATAGTTACAGAAACGTAAAATGAAAATAATGAAATTGAATACAAATAACAGAAATAATAAAAGCACAGTAAACTTATCTTTACCAAGTATGAAATTAGGAAATATCGATATAGAAAAATATAAACACCATCAAACACAGCCAAATAACCAAATAAGTACCGGTATAATCACAGTACGAAGTATTGCAGATTATGAGATTAAAAAAAAAAACAAAAAAAAACATGAAGCCTTAATCTAGGCAACCTGTCGAGTTGGCGTGTTTTAGTATAAGTTGACTACCTGGGACCTGGGTATCGCAACACCACTATCACTAGTTACTACAGTTCTGACGTCTGAGTTACCGGTATCATAGACCGACAGTTCCACCACGCTATCTGATTTAATCTATAGTCTCTACCGTATCAAGGATTTCCAAAAATGATTTAACACAGGATAAGTTTTTGGAACATCCTTTCCTTTTTGAAACGAGAAGCTAAATACGCAAAAAATCATTTTCAACAAAACCGCTACAGCGTTATTGAGAGTCACGTGATGCGTAAAGAAAGTATAAGTACAAAAATTTTACGAGTATGTGGCAACATTGATGTGGTGTATGGGATAGGGTGAAGGTCTGCCTCTCGCAAGGCAGGGGATCATTGCCAACCTAGGTTTTGGTTTTTTGTCAGCGCATTACACTGAAGTCGCTGTAGCGATTCTGTTGAAAATGATTTTTCACGTATTTAGCTTCTCGTCTTTTTGAAGGCGCGCGCCCGCTGCTGATCAAAACTTCTACATCACGGCCGCGCACTTTTCACAGTTTCGTCAGAAGAGAGAGTGCTCTTCTTTCTCTTTTCAGAAAATATTTTATGATTGAATGCCGATTTCTCGACCAAAATAGTGAAACTGTAGGTTTCACATATGCGCTGTCCAAAATTTTGGAACGTTCCAAAAGCATCACTTTGGTTCTAAATATAGCACTAGCTAGGTTCCAAATCGAAAATTTTGGTTCTAAACGCTTGATTTCAGTTCTAGATCTAGAACAAATAGTTCCAATCTGACAACACTGGATATAAATCAGGTTTATGGCTTTCTAGCTTGATGTGTTTACTGCGACGTAACAAACGAAAACACAATGTGAGGAAGTTCTTTGGATGATATTTACCCTGTCCACATGTTCAATTTATGTGGGCTTTAAGCGCTTGAAGTTAAAGTTACCATATTTTACTGCGCAATAGAAGGACAGTTTCTTTGCGGGTCATCACGTCTGCAGATGTCCAAATTTACGCCCAAAATCAAGTGAAGAGCTCGGCAGCTTGGCCGAGTGGTTCGGAGCGTCGTTCTTACGACGGCCATGATCGCAAGGCTGTTGGATATTTTTTCGTTTTCAAAATATGTATCATAAACGACCCAAGTTTTCAAATTTTAAACACTTCTAGCATGTTAACTAAACATAATTGTGCAATGGGTTTCACGGCTGTGGAACCTCTAAGTTAGTACGTATTTCTAATAAACTTGACTACTCTATGCAATCATCACACAAAAATGCAGAAATTTTTTTTTTTTGATTTTCTCAAAACTTGTTTTTTTGACTTGTGACGTTTTCCAATTCACGTTTTCAAATTATCGATAACAGTACTTTGGAGTTAAGTTTAACACTTTTGATTGCAAGGAAGCCACAGTCGTTTGGAGTCAAGTCAAGTCAAATTTATTCGTTTGCACGAAAAACAGTTACCAACAACATTGAAATCAGGAAAATAGCTAAAGCAAAAAATAAAGAAATCACTCATACAAGCAACTACTCAGTGACAAACTGGACAGTGCAAGACCATTTCATGGTCATCCAAGTCAAGCTGCCCGCATTCAGCGTATCGGTATATTCAAATGGTTAAAGTATTACAGTCTTGCAAGTTAATGCAATGGTAAAAACAAAAAAAAAAAGGCAAGCAAAGAAAAATAAAGAACAAAAAGATAAAAAAAAACAGCAAAAAAAACAGCCACAAATCAAAAACACTTACACAATCAGACATTTTTGTCGAGACTGCGTATCAATATTTACTAAATATTTCTTTTTTTAACTGCTTTGAAAAAGTAAATTTGGACATTCTTTTTAGGTCTGTGGAAATATTGTTCCAAATCTTAGCCCCTATGAAAGTGCACCCAGACTGCCCACATTGTGTGTTTGCTCGTTAGTGTAATAACTGTTGTTGGAAATAGATCTTGTAGCATAATTATGATGATTACTAGCGGAACAAAAGCAGTTTGCAAAATTTTGAGGAAGGTTTTGATGGAAATACGAGTGCATAAACTTGGCCATTTCAAGTTTAAATAGAATATATCATTTGTTAGTAAAATATTTTTGGATTTGTAGGCCTATAGCTCACTCATGTTGACATGATCTTTTAAGCTCTTAAAGGAAATATTTCTTAGTGTTTTATGTTGCATAATTTTGACTTTTTGCAAAAGAGTTCTGTTAGTATTTCCTCAAGCCAGTAGCCTATTCCATACGTTAAGTGTGGGTATGCACAGGGCTACGAACTCGAAAGAACTCGATCATTTTGCCGAACTCGAACTTGAACTCGAAAAAATATTTTTGCTGAACTCGAACTTGAAATCGAATAAAACTGTTCAAGTTCATTGGAAAGACATTTAAATTGTTGAAAAGAATAAAAGATGACTACGAAATATAGTTAGTTGTTCAAGTAGTCACAATCCGTGTAAATTGAAGTTATGATTTTACCAAAAGAAAAGCTACATGTCGTTTGTTTGTTCATGCCAATGCGACCTATATTTTTATCTTTTTAAATGCATGAGCACGGGCGGCAAAAAAGTTGTCTCGATTTTGGATATTCCTCTGCCTGAACTCGAACTTGAACTCGAAAAAGCTTATTTTTGTCAAACTCGAACTTGAGCTTGAACTCGTAAAAATTAATTAGAGAACTCGAACTTGAACTCGGACTTGCTAAAAAAAGTTGAACTCGAACTTGAACTCGAATAAAATTCGATCGAGTTCCCAGCCCTGGGTATGCAAAAGCGTAATAAAGATTAACCAAAGTTTTCTTGTCAACATAGTGTCGAATTTTACACAATATTTTAGCTGCACCAGCAAGCTTTTTTATCACATTTTCAATATGTACATGCCATTTTAAATCTTGGTCAATGATTACCCCTAGATATTTGGTGTTATTCTTTTTAAGCAGAGCATGCTCTCGTATCTTTAGTTCGAACTGAGCTAATGGTGATATTTTACGTTTCGGATGAGCAACAAAATATGTTGCTTTGGAATAGTTTACTGACAGCCTATTATACTTCATCCCATCATCAATTCTTTTCTGTGCGTCGCTCAATTGTTCCTGAAGTTCATGAATATTTTTATTTTTAAGAAGCAGAACAGTGTCATCAGCAAATAAATTAACATAAAATTTTGTGTGGACAGGTAAATCATTCACATACAACAAAAACAGCAGTGGTTTTAAAAGGATAGTCTGGTAGAAGTTGAAGCGTGCACAAAAGATCGTTCTTCAGGAATCGTTAACTGACATGGCTGTAAATTTTGTCCCCCTTTTTTAAATTTCTGGGCACTCCCGTGCAATAGTTTTTTTAAACGGCGTCTCATAGGCAACCCTTTTAAAAAACAAAATTATTTTATCAGGTTACCATTGTTGTAACGCTGGAGACAAATATTTTCAAATCTGTTAGTCCGACCATAGTTCTCTATAAAAGAGTTGTACAACCATATTATAGAGAACTATGGTCTATAGAGAACTATGGTCCGACTCCTTAGGCTTAGAGTATCTGAATTGCAAAAGCAGGATTTAGGCACAACACAAGTTTCTAGCTTGAGACGCAAGTCTTGCCTACCGGAAAAATTGCAATCAATCAATCACGTTTAGGCTTTAGGCTATTTGTTGCTATAAACTGATCACATTTACAAAATACAAAATGACGAGACTTTGGTTATAGTAAAAACAAAATACTTGCAATAAAATTGCTACAGAAGACAACGAAAAGACCATTCGGTCACCAAAGTCAGCTACCAATCCACCAATTGCTAGCTTTTTAAACAGTGGTATTTTTCACTGAACGCAAAACGTGCAAACCTGGTACCCACCAGCTGATTGCATTTCCAGTGAAGGGGTCTGCTGGATAATTGATTGGACTAGGCTGCTGTAGGGTACCTGTAGTACGGTAATTTCTAACAGTCTAAGCGAGAATAGGTAAGTGTAAAAAATAAGCTAGTCTAGGTCAAACAATTTTCACTCTTCATGATGTTCCAACGGCTCAAAATTTCTGGAGTTGTCATTCAGAGATGGCATATAACCGGTAACCAGTGTTCCCTCTAGGATTTTGACTAGTGCGAATTTGCCCAAATGAAAAATTCATTGAAATTTTTGCCCAATGATTTCATTACTTTGAGAACCCCTTTTACAAATTTTTTGCATTAAATTTGCTTTTCCAAGATACAAGCTACAGTCTTGCATTAAAATATTCAAGTTTTTGTTTAAGTTTTTCAGTTTTGCATTTTATAATATTAATTTCTGGTTCAAAATCAGTAAAATTTGCCCAAAAACTTTGCATTTTTCTCAAATTTCTCACTCTGGAGGGAACACTGCCGGTAACTGACTGCTGGTAGTGATACCGGTTTTCAGGTAGGTCTACTAATCTACCAGTGCCAGTAGCTTAGCAGCTTATTCTGTTATTGTTGTGATGCATAATGCGGTGCAAGTATCTAATTTTTGTAGCATACTTGTCTGCTTGTCCTCCTATCACGAGAAAGCAATCAATGCGCTACTGGTATGCGAGCTCGCTTACAGCTTAGGAGTTGCCAGTCATCTGTCTACCACACCAAGGTGGGGTAATCTCGCTGAGTGCTTTTCCCAACGGCACAACAAGTAAACTTGCCGGCTTGCTCTCCACACTGTCCCTTTAATGCTGAGCGTCAAGCAGGGAAGCTATGAATACCAATGTTAAAGTCATTGGTGTGACTCGACTCGAAATCAAACCCAAGTCTAGGTTACAGCTCTAGAAGCAGATGCTCTTACCACTTGGCCATCTGAGCAGTTCATGTCCTATCCTGGTACAGTGGCATCGATAAGTTTATCAGAGCACCAGTATTGATCTGCTAATCAGTATTTATCATCTTCCATTGCTGATAATGTAAACATGCTATCATAATCAAACTTTGTTTATTTTATGAGCATTTTGTTTATTATTTCCTCAAGCTAGGTTAGCCTGCTTTGGTTGGGGTTTCATCTAGAGTAAGCCAAACGCATCTAGAATAACCCATTCACGTAAGGCGATGAAAGGCGTGGACGGCTTACTCTAGATGAGACCCCTTTGGTTGTACAAGAGTATGATGAAGTAATACAATAGGCTAAACATATATATATAAACCAGAGCGACTAATGTTACATTGTTACAAGCTTTATTTATTACTGATTAAAATAGCCACTTGGATTATTACAGCTGGCAGTAGCCAGTACTGGTAGATGTCAATACTTCATCAGCTTATACTGTTATAGTAATTGAAAGAGTAGGCTAGTGGAATAGCAAAGCCGTGTATCTGCTTCAATTGTGCCAAAATACTACTAGGCTAGTCCAGCAAGGGCTGAAAAACCCTAAGAGTTTGAGGCAATAATTAAATATTCTGGTCATAGTCTACACTCTGCAGATGCTTTTGTTGTATTTGTTTATCAGTTATTGCTGTAGAAGTACTCTAGACTTTACAGAACCATGTATCAATTGATTGTGATTTCTGTTTCAGCTTTCATTTTGCATTTAATTTTAATGAAATACTGGTTGTTGTTGCAGGGAATCTTTTGTGTTTTGGTTAGGTTTCATTCACTATGTCTCATCAGGGTGCTGCTTTGCAAAGTTATAATAATGAATTAGTTAAATGCATTGAAGATCTTTGTTCTAAACGAGATGAACTTCACCGACACATTTTACATGAAGAAGAAGAAAAACAAAAACTTCAAAGTGATATTAGAACCCTAACAGAACGTTTAGCCAAAGTTAATGAAAGTATCGCTAAAAAAATGACCGCCAGAAATGAATTTGACAAAACAATTGCTGAAACTGAGTCTGCTTACATGAAAATCTTAGAAACATCTCAGACTCTCCTTAATTCCGTAAAAGGAAGCATGAATCATATTGAAGGAGGCAAAAGACATGAACATCAGACATAAGCTTATCTTTTTTATGTCATATCTATTAAATTCTTAGCTATATTGTGCATTACTTTTGAACTTATAAATATTTGAATAAGATCCCCCTTTTAATGATTTCTGTGTGTTGTCTGTTAAAAAAGAGTAGCTTAAGTGGTGATTAATTAGGAAAATAATTCATGGGCTTTTATTGTCATTTGCAAAGTTTCACTGGCGCAAAATGAATGTCAAAAGTCTGACAGGGTATTTGTACTGTATTAGTTGCTTTGAAATTGATGACTTAACATAAGATGATCAGTATTTTCTACTATGCTTTTTGTTATTGAAATTTTTAGTTTACTGTTGAGTAGTGCCTGAAGTTATGATGATGCATGTGCTTGTAAATTTGTCGTGTTTTTATGAGGATCTGTATTAATTTTGACTCAAAAAGTTGCTAGTTCATTTGTCTCTGATTGTTTAAACTAAGAAGTGATGTGTTTATCCATGAAATGTTTTTTATGAGGATGAGCTATAAATTTTTATGTCACAATTTGATTCAAGAAAACATTTTTAATGGGAACATAACGTCGCAAACCAAAGGTTGTATTTTTTCAATTTGATTCACGGGAATTTTTTAGGGAACGTAACTTTGCTTTATGCTAGTAGTTTTCTACTTTATTTCTGAGAGCTTTGAGTGTTATTCACTGCAGACTCATTCCTAGTCTGAAGAACTTTAATCCCTGGTTTTAACCTTTGCTAAGGAAGGTTATTTGTTTATGCGGAAGTGAACTTACTTTACACGACTACATCATTAAAGAAGTGTTTTTATTCTATCAATGTCGAATTGTATTGTCTAGATTGATTGAAAGCATTGCATATTAAATTGTTAAGATGAGCAAACACAAAGACGAGATGGCTGCTTATATAAGCGAAATAGTGAAGAATCTCAACAGCACCATGCTTTATTGTCAGCTAAAGAGTGCTGCTCAGGTATGCTCTAATATTTTTATCTTATTGTGGCCTTACCCATTCTTGTTTTACTCTGTATGTAGGTCTCATTTATGTGATCTTCAAAAAAATTTAAAGAATTTTGTTTTTTAATATTATTTGATATTATTAGGGTCTGTTGGTGATGTTGCAGGCTTACTCACACCGATCATTTATTCCTTGTGCATCTATATTTTCACAGAGAGAAGTAGAAAAACCAAATATAAGGATGTCAAGTTTGAAAGAAGATGTTATTAAAGCACTGAAAGATTCCGGTTGGGAAAAGTTACTGCACAACAAAGTTTATGCGGCACTTAACAGGTGGGAAAAACTTGCAGTCTGTTTTGTTCTGCATCCTTCATATATAGATTACAATGTTGTCACAGTATGCAACCTCCATTGGAGAAGTCAATTCCAATCGAGTGTCAAAAAGAACCACTAATGTACATAAGAAAAGCGCAGGTATCTACATGACTTTGTATTATAGTTTTATTAAAGCTCACGGAAGTCAATTTCTGTACCTTGTTACGTGTCAATATCTTATCAAATCGAAAAAAGTCAAATCTTTGTTATACACGCCGTATTGCCGAAGCATGTACCTAGCAATGGAGCTCATCCTGGCGGCTTAGCGCATAGGAAACACAGCTCCAACAAACGTCACAACGGTGGCGAGCCGTCGGCTTTGACCGACCCGGGAATTGAACCCAAAATCTTCCTGATAGCAATCTCTTTAAAACCACTATGCTAAGTGGCCAGCTCAGTTCCCGATTAATGTGGAAATTTCGTTTCTTGTTTCGTTGTTTAAGGCCAACTGGGAACGAAGGATTTTAAAGAGTATGAACAGCATGTGCACGGAACTGAGCATTCCTCTAGCTAGAAAGCGGCCCCCCGACGAACAACGTGCCTTGCTGCATAAATGGAATGAAATGGGAACCGACGAACCTGGTGAGTTGGTACTTGATTGTCGTTGTAGAATGTCTAGTAACCTGATTTAACTATACGTAGTGTTTAGTCCTTTAGGGCAAGGAAGTTGAATTTTGACTTGGCTACTTTTTATCGGACCAGTCACAAAGGTCGCCGATTTGTTCAGCTGCTATAAAAACTGCTACTATTTTTTCCACACTCTGCACTAAAAATGATGGTTCGTCGTAAACGGTTGTCGAGAACGGACGTGTTTTTTTTTGAAAAAATTCAAAAGAAAAAGAATACCAAAGAAAAGCCTTGATAATGGCAAAACAACAGGAAAGAATAGTACAGGAGTGTATGGCTAAACTAACTGAAAAATTTGCTGCTAAAATTGAAGCTACAGTTCATAAAGTTTTTGAAAGTATACTGAAATCTCACGATGAAGAAGTAAACGCTTTAAAATATGAAATATCGCAGCTAAAAGAAAGCCAAGATTTTGTTTGCGCAAAATACGAAAACCTGAAGAAAAGTTACGAGATATTGGCTGCTACTAATACAAAGCAAGAAAAGGAAATGAGCGAAATAAAAGTAAACTCAGAGCAACAACTGAAAAAGATCTCTGAAGAAAGTTCAAAACTGGATAACTTAGAAATGTACGGAAGACGACAAAATTTAGAATTTGAAGGTATACCGTTTCTAAAAAACGAAAATGTTAACCAAATTATCATGGACCGTATGAAATCAATTGGAATTGAAATTAAAGAACAAGACATCTCAATTGCTCATCGATTACCTCAAAAACCTAACTACAACCGTAGGAACCTTACCAAGCCAAAACCAGCTACTGTAATTGCGCGCTTCACGAATCGAAGCGTGAGAAACGACATCTACCATCGGCGAACTGCGTTTAAATCAATCAGTAAATTTCCGGTCGAAGGAATGCAGCATTTGTTTATCAATGAAAACCTGACTCAAACTAGAAAAGAACTGTTTTGGCGCACCAAGCAAAAAGCTAAAGAACTTGGATATCGATATATTTGGACAAACAATGGTCAAATTTACCTAAGAAAAGATGTTGACGCTGACGCTATCGCTATACATTATGCAGGTGACTTAGATAAGCTTTAAAGTAACACTATTACAGTGCTCTCTTATTTATGTTTTTATTCAAACGAAATTCTTTAACAACACCGACAAGGGTATACTAAATTCGTTTTGTTCATATATAACTTACGATGCTGTTTCTAATTCGATGTCCGAGTCATCAAATTCGCATTTATTCTTTGTGCACATCAACATTGTAAGCCTTTCAAAAAATTTTGACAAGCTCAACCTGTTTCTGAGCCAGCTCCCAAAAAAAGTTGATGTTATATGTTTAAGCGAAACTCGCCTTAAAACTAATAAAATTAACAGTGTTCAACTACCAGGGTACGACCTCTTCTGCAATAATTCAGACACAGCTGCGGGGGTTCGGCAATCTTCGTGAATAAGCAACTTCGTGCTAGTGAAATACCTGAACTTAAGCTAAACGTAGTAGATACTGAGGATGTATGGATTAAAATAAGCAGCAAGGAACACAAACACTCTTTAATGATAGGTTCGATTTACCGGCACCCTCGTAATAACCTTTTTAATTTTGAATGCGCATTCGCCAAATCAGTTAAATCATTAAATGACAATCAAAAGTATCTAATTTTCGGTGACTTCAACATTGATTACAAAAAAGTGAACAACACCATCAGTATCTCGAATTACGCAACCCATGTAAACAATCTTGGCTGCACCCAGTTAATTGACAAGCCCACTCGCGTTTGTGAAACCACAAGCACAGTAATAGATCACTTATATGCCAACTCATTGTTTACTAGAGACATACTTGCCACGGTAGTTCAGCATGATATTTCAGACCACCTCCCGATCTTTGCCAAATATAAATTCACTAACGTCAAAAAAAAGGATGACAAACTTTTCACCAGAAAATTTTCACCCGAGAACGTTGAGCTGTTTTTAGCTAGCCTTAACTCGGAGCTTGCTAACAATCAAGTTAAGTTCGATTACAACCTAAATTATCTTATTGAAATCCTATGTAAATTTACCAACAAGTTTTTTCCGCTCAATTCGCTAACTCGCAAACAATATAGAGTATCAAAAAAACCTTGGATTACAAAAGGTTTACTTACTTCAATTAAGCATAAAAACAAACTTTATGCGCATTATCTCAACAAGAAATGTCCGATCTTGTTTACTAAATATAAGAAATATCGTAACAAACTCTCGCACATTAAGGAAGCCTCCAAACAAAATTATTACAGCGGTCTTCTAAATAATAGTACTAGCTCGAGCGACACCTGGAAAAGCGTTAATATGATATTGAACAAACAGAAACCAACATCCTCCATATTACAGGCCCTCAAAATTAATGATAACATATCATCGGATCCAGCTGAAATTTGCGAATCTTTAAACAAGCACTTCGTAAGCATTGGAAAGAAATTGTCATCTAGTCTAAACAATCAATCTACTAATCACAAACAGTACATGGGGAAAAGGCTCTTGCATTCTGTTGTGCTGAACCCAACTGATCAATATGAAATTGCTGCAATAATAAGTAACCTCAATGATCGCAAATCGTCAGGGTATATAGATATTCCTGTTACTTTAATCAAGCACGCAAAGCACCTTATTGCTCCTTTTATGACCAAAAGTTTCAATATTTGTTTGGACTCTGGTAACTATCCTGACATTCTTAAGATTGCCAAAGTTATACCTTTATTTAAGAAAGGAGACAAAACTGATGTTGGTAACTATAGGCCTATTTCTATCCTTTCTCCCTTAAACAAAGTATTTGAAATACTATTACATAGACGCTTGATAAACTTTTGGGAAAAATCAAAGGTGTTATCTAAATTCCAATTTGGTTTTCGGAAAGACAGATCAACAATTGACGCTATAACCTTATTATACGAAAAAATTTTATGGTACAGAGATAATAATTTTCCTGTATGTAGTATTTTCTTAGATTTTGCTAAAGCATTCGACTCCGTTAACCACCAAATACTACTCAGTAAACTTGAACATTATGGACTTAGAGGAATATCTCTAGACCTAGTTACATCGTATTTGACAAACAGAAAACAATACACCTCCATAAATGGGAGTCATGATTCGCCACTTCTTCCCGTCGACACAGGTGTCCCGCAAGGTAGCGTGTTAGGTCCATTATTTTTTTTAATATATATAAATGATCTGCCAAATAGCGTAAATTCTGACACAATTTTGTATGCAGACGATGCTGTTATAGTATGCAAAGACACTTCTCTCCCACGACTACAAGCATACACAAAACTACAAATTGATAATGTACTTAACTGGGCAGCTAACAACAAACTATGTATAAACTTCAAAAAAACGCAGTGTTTACTGTTTTCTAATCGAACCACCCGTGGCAAGGTAAAAGAATCATTTTACATCAAAGTAGCCAGCTCGTCGCTGGAGGTTAATACTGTGGCCAAATATTTAGGTGTCTTAATCGACAATCAATTGTCCTGGAAAAATCAAATTATTGCCGTAGCAAATAAGTTGTCTATAGTTACAGGTATACTGGGTAAATTGAAACGTTATGTTCCACAAAATGTCCTAAAAACCGTATATTATAGTATTGGCTATCCACACCTACTGTACGGGATCTTAAATTGGGGAAACGCGGCTAAAAAGTACCTGAATGTCATTCAGGTTCAACAAAACAAAATAATTAAGATTCTAACCAAATCGTCTACCCTCAGATTTAGATTAGCTCCGCTGTACAATCAGCTATCCTTGCTGAAAATCCCTTTCATATACAAAGCTGAAGTCTGTAAATTTTTTTATCGCTATACTAACAATGTTTTACCTGTTTGCCTTAAAGATTTGTTCATGTCAGTATCTGATATTCATAGCCATCAGACCCGACACGCATCTAAAAAATATTTCTCAATTCCTCGAAGTAATAAATCATTGACTCAACGTTCTATTACAATTGCTGGTACTAAAAAATGGAATTCCTTACCAAATAATTTACAAATCCTGGTCAATCGTAGTAAAACAAATTTCAATCGGAAAATCAAGAAATATTTCATATTACAACAATATTGCACTTAGGTTCTAACTATTTTTCTACAATTCCAAATTATTCTTGTTCCTTATCTAGCTTATTTTATGCATACTAATACTCTTCAGTTAATGAAAGTTGTTACCTTGACTATTGTGACTACTCATTATTTAATATTGCATGACTTGCGATTAGTTCATTTTGATTTTGATATGTTTTCTTTCTCCGATTTAATTACCTCTCCGTAAACTCTTTCCTGTATTTTTCAAATTATTATTATGCACTTAGATTCAAACCACTTTCCTATTAATTTCATATTATTATTGTCCCTTATTTACCCTGTTTTGTGTTTACAAATACTCTTCAGTTGATGAAAGTTGTATTGTGTTTACTTATTATTAATATTGTTTATCTCGTGATTAGTTCCTTTTCGAGTTGTCCTTTTTTTTTCATATGTTTTTTTCTTTGTTGCTATTATTACCTCTGTTTGTGATTATTACAACTGTTTACGTGAACGTGAATTATAGTTTTCTTATGCTGTAAGAAAACTGTGAGAGGCTGCAGACTAGACGACCGTGCCAATTTCTACTACTGAGATTGGACAATAGGTCATTTCGCAATCTCTCACAGGATGGACCATGCAGATATAAATGAAAATTAAACTGTTGATATATTTTTTATTTTTCTTTGTTGTTGCGTCTATCCAAACAAAAATAAATGCACTTGCATGGTATTTTTCTCCACACTTTGCACTGAAAATAATAGTATTTTTTCCACACCAGTGTTAATCAGTGCAAAGGTCGCCAGTTCGTTCAGTCGCGATGCAAAATGGTACTAGTTTTTCCACACAATGCAATGCCTGGTAATCGGACAGTGGTGACGTCAGCGAGTGTTCTTTCAAGCTATCAGTAGATTTCCTGAAATACGTCTATATTTCTCGGAAGGACTACATTATTTTGTGCTAACATTAAGCTGCACTTACCATTTTTTCCTTAGATTTGAGTCATTTTCGACCTGTTTATGCCCCAAAAGATTTTCTTGAAGTTATTGTCAGTTTACGAAATCCGAATTATTGCACTTTTTTGAACGAGGAGGAGGAAATTTCAAAAGATCACTGGGGGTTGATTCAAGTTCCTCTGGAAGTTCCAACACTGAAAGATCTGGTAGGAATCCACTGATATTAATTACAGAATGGTGTGGTCCGTGTAAAACTAGTACATTTTTCGATTTAATGTCTTTATTTCGTTAAATCAAAGTTAAGCGCTTTTTGATCCGAGTTTCCTTCAGGAAATAGCGCTATGTATACAAATGTATTGTTTAACATTATATTACATCATGTCGAGAGTTCTGCATTGTTTTGTGTTTAACCAGCTTTTAGATAATTAGCTATTAAAAAGGTGGGCATTTTTGTGGACTTATGTCTTTCATAGTCACGTTTTCTACTTCAGTGTGTTAACGCATGATTTTTCTTGTAGCAAAACCAATTTTCTGAGTTTACTCCCGGTTACGGTCACGCTGGTATAGATGACAGTGTTGATGTGCCTTCGGAATCTTTTCAAAATGAAAGACACAAATACGCTAAAAAAGGTATGAATATTATCGTGATTACACTCGATCGTAACTTTTACTGTGGCCTACCATACAACAGAAAAATCTGCTTAATGTGAATTTTTTCTCTAAAATAGGGCTTCACCAAAAACTTGACTCGGTTTGGCTTTTACGTGCCTCCCCTGTTTTTCTTTTAAAACGTTGCCGCGCCACTTCTCCCCTCATAGCTTTCTTTGCATGTCAAAGTTCAGTTGTTTTTGTGTTTTCATTTTTAAATCCTTAATTGCGTTTGAAGCGATGTTAAATGTGTAAATTGGGATTCATTGCGGCAGAATACTCTTCTTTACTATGCTGCTGGTTTAGCCACTGCTTTTGCGCTTTTTAAAATTATTTCTCTGCTTATTGACATAATTTTTTTAGTGTTGGATGAAAAGCAAAGTGTTGTGGCTCAGAACTTCTGCCGAACAGGTTGTCCGAGCGGCTGCAGAGCTGAATTATGGGATCTCGCTCTTGGTGTGACAGTTAATCATATGGTAAATTAGCTTTGTTTTGGTTTCTTTTGTTTAGGGGTGTCTGTTTGTTTTCTTTTGTTGTCACTCTATTGATAATTTTCAAACCGAATTTACTTTGTTTGCTTTTAGGATATTCTGAAATACGACCAACTCAAAGGCTATGTGCTGCAGCATGATTTGCTTGTGGATAGCCTCATATATAAGGTATGAACTAAATTATTATTAGCATGTGCTACAACAAGAGATTTCAGCGAGGGTTCATTTACTTTTTAGGGGATATGTAACTCCATAAAAAATTTGAATTATGCTTGTACGACTGTATAATATTGGAAGTACAGTTTGTTTCTTGTAACCGGGATATGTTTTATTGAAATGTTAAAACTGGCCCGTTGGCTTAGTGGTTAAAGATATCGCTGTTGGTGTGGGAGGTCTGGGGTTCGGTTCCCGGGCCGTTCGAGTTGGACATAGTGTCGCTGTGGCTGCGGCGTTTTTCGGAGCTGTGTTGCCCAGGCGACAAGTCACGGAGATGGGCCTCGCCACTCGTTGCGCGCTTCAGCTATTATTGCGAGAAAAACGAAGATTTGATTTTATTGATTACGAAACCAAAATGTAGTTTCCTTTGGCTGTAGAATTGCGAAATATTAATCTCAGAAATTTTCAGGATGTTAAGTTAACGTCAGTGAACGACGATTATTATTTCGTTTTCGAGGATTATCTTTATCAAGTACTGCTTGTCTTTTCTCGTGACACGACCGTACTCAAGCATTTTGCGCAAAGCAGCGCTACACCTCCCAAAGCTTATATCAAAGGTAAAAGTTTTGCTAAACGTAGACTTAGTTATAAGCTGCTCACGAGTTCCCACAGAATTTTTAAATGTCACTAATTTGCAATGTTTGGGAAGTGGATTTTTGGGCAAGTAAAAATATTAAAGCGAGGCTGTACCTTTGGGCAGGGGATGGGCTGAAAATGGTATTAAGTTATTACATTATTTTGAATCGTAGGATTTTTCCGTTCTGCGTTTGTGTATTGGTATACTTTATCCATTTTTTAAAGTTTTGTTATTTTCTTTGTGTGTTTTGCGTGGTCGTACGCGTCTAATTTTTGAAAAATAACCCAAGTGCTTCATCCTTCTGATGTGAATCTACCCACCCTGGACGAAACACTTAAAAGTGACACGTATGATGCTCAAGAGGACGATGGTAGCAACAGCGAAATGTTTGGAAAAAATGGTGTTAAAACGAAAGTGACTCCCCGACGAGTGTTCGGAAATCATCAGCTGTTAAGTTCATCCGATCTCTCCGACAATCTTCCGATTAGTTCCGAGAAAGGTTATAGCACGATGTCATGTCCTTGGTGTTGGGTCATATGCATGCTTCGGTGTTTTATGCTTTTCTTCAAACCGCTAGATGGTGCTGCATTAACGAAAGTTAATGTATTTGCATATTGACACTGATCGTTATTAATGCCATAGTCAAATCCTTTCTTAGTGTACTTCAGGCTCAACTGACTTTGTATTTCCACGGTAGACCCATTTTTCACGACGTACATGCTGCTAATAAAATGTAGCTTATTCATCTAATCAAATTTTGTAACTGCATTACTCCATACTGCATCATCAAGATCAGACCTAAATCCTTATGCTGTTTTTATTGTTATATCAAAGCTTCATTCACAATTCGTTGCTCACCAATTAGTAAGAGCAGATACATTTTTCATTTGATAAGATATTGCCTATGTTCGTATTAGACAAATTAGCATGGATATCATCCAGTTGTAAATGTTTTGCTGTGAAATCTTGCGAATGCGATAATTTTAAAGTTATTGTAAACTAGGTCAGTGCTTTTTAATGGGATGTATAGACCACCTTAAGATGTACCAAATTTTTGAAAGGGCGTGCTACTTTAGTAGGGGGTACTGGGATAAACAAAATATCATAATTATCAAACAGTATAGTGAAGTAGAGTTATAACCACGAATTTTACCATATTTTACGCCCTTGGAAGATTTTTTTTCGTTGTCTTTTTAGGTAACGCAGCTGTGGATACTGGGTATAGCATGCTTTTAGTACTACTTGTTAAGGCTACCATGTCAAAAAATATCGACAAGCACTGCATTGGGTTGTAAATACTCAGTACTTGTGCTATTGAACGTAGGTTTATTTTTACGTGCTTAAAGTGAAATAAAACTTTTTTAAACTGTTTTTGACCATTTCTAGGCAAACTAGGCCAGGAAGAATATTCTGTGATTTATCCTCCTAACGGAGTTATTCCTTTCCACGGATTTTCTATGTATGTAACTCCGCTTTGTTATTTGTACTCGGAGCCAGCAAGACTTTACAGCATGTTCAAAGAATTCTACATGAGATTTTTTCATCGACTTCATGCCATATCTTCGCATCCTCAGGTAATGCATGGCGAGATTTAAGTCATAAGAAACGTTTCTTTTTTTTATGCATTTGATTACTACAAACTTTGAATTAACAATTTAATGGTCGCAATCCTTGAGTAGAAAATCGTAAACTGTTGCAGGCTTAAGAACACTTTGAACTGGAATACAGTAGATACCGGTATAGCACGAAAATAGCTCAAGGAGGAAAAATGAAACCACGGTAAATCTTCAAACTGGACGTTTCTACTAACTTACATAGATTCAGCTGTCATCATCACTAGTGTAAGCCAGTCGCTAAAGCTAATACTGCAAATTTTTTTCCTTTCATTGCTTACACTGTTAATTTTTTGCTTACTTATCATTGCTTACACTGCTAATTTTTTTCCTTTCAAGTGAAGTTTATGTTTTGATTTTGTCGCAGGGAATTGTATCACTGTGCTTGTTGTTTGAGACTACTCTGCAATCTTTGCACCCAAGATTGTGTCGCCATCTGCAAGAGATTGGATGCCAGCCGTAAGTAAAACGACTGTAATTCTTGCGATTGTATCAACCATTACTGGGCCTGTGTATTGTGATAAATTGCATGCAAGATTGTAGATTCTGAAGTAGACTTATGTGGAATAGCTCTTTTTTCGATGTCTATTTGGATTGGAAGTGTTACTGGCTAAGCAACATCACTACTAGCGTCTTATCCGAATTCTACAACAACTGGACTTGATAAAAGGATCCTTTTTCAGCTTCAGAGCTGTTTGTTTTGATCTTGTGTGGGTATTTGACCTACCGCCGATGACCATGTCTCGCTTAGTGTTACGAACTCCAGATACATTAATAAAATAAATTTGATGCTATATCAAAAAAATCAATCATTGCACTCTCGTTATCACGCCGATGCGCGTAACGAGTGGCGGAACCCGTCTCTGCGTCGTAGCGCCTTGGCAACACAGCTCCTATGAAACGTTGCGGCGGTGGCAAGCCGCTGGCGACAGTGCGTCTGATTGTGCCGAGCCTGAGAATCGAACCGATGACCTTCCGCCGCAATAACGATTTCTTTGACCACCGTACCAACCGTCGGTTTAAGTTGAAATTTACACTGGTATGTTTTAGGCTCAAAATCGCATTCAAATGGTTGGTTCGTGCATTCGCTGGATATTTAGCGACGGATCAGTTGTTGTTATTATGGGATCGTATTGTCGGATACGGAAGTTTAATTTTGCTTCCAATCCTTGCTGTGGCTATTTTTCTCTTTCGACAATCAAATCTTTTGTTGATATCAAATGCAAGCGGTGTTGAAGTAAGCAGGCATTGTAAAACAATTTTATTTGCGTGATACTTTCGGTTGGTCTGGAGTTTGCGCTGGTCAGCTTTCCATCTCAATAATTTAGTGTTTTTCCGACCTTGTACTAGGTTTTTTTAACCGACTCTGGATTAGTACCTAGGTCTCTCGCTTTGAAGCGTTGACGATAATGTTTGAGCGTTAAGGCAGCTTTGCTGGGTGGATAACCATAAAAATTTCTGAGTCCAATACTCCAAGCCGAACTACCCAAGTTATTCTTTAAGACCGGGCTGGTTAGATTTTAGTTTCAATTCTAAGATGGATGATTGATATTTTAAGTTTAGCAGCTACAGTATTTGCCTTCGTTTCATTGCTGTTGAAACGTTGCATTTAGGCAGCAGGCATTGCTACGTTTTGCTCAAAAAGTGTGTTTTAGTGTTCACTGTCGGCGCTAAAGTTGTTAAGTTTTAAAAGTAGCTTGTGTATTGCCTTGTTGATGAGCACAATAAATTGTTTTCCAAGCAGTTTGTTTGTTGTTTGACCTTAAGTGATTGATCAATACATGGCTTATGTCCCATTGTTTGTAACATATGCGAAGTAAGACGTTTAATCAAGCTAACGCTTTTAAACAACTTTTGTTTTCTCATATTTGGAGAGAATATGTGTTGATGTCATTTTCGTACAGTTTAATTATTATCAACGAAAATGGGTGTTTTTTGCGCGTGTTTAACTGCAAATTCAAGGGTTAACGTGCTCTGTCAAAACAGATTTTGTACTGATGATTTGATTGCGCTATTGTTTTTCAACCAGAGCTTATTTCACGTGATGTTTTTGCGTAAATTTTGGAGTGTCCATGTTAGTACTGATAATTATATTTACTTTTTGACAAGGATTTTTGCTTACAGGCTTCCATGGCTGATATCACAACTCTTCAAGTTGTTCCTTTAATCCAATTGGTACTTTTTCCAACTTGAAGAATTCTTTGTTTACACCGAACCATTAAACATGGTTCCGCATCAGTGCACATGTAAACCAATCGTGATTACGTCTCGAGAGGGGACATAACAGATCAACACGGTTGAATGCACATAGCTGGACAACTGTTAGTTATACCAGCTTAAGCCTTTTTTATACTTCATTTGAAAACAATTGAATGTGATAGAATTTTTGATATTTGATTTGTGAGTTTTGTAAAGTTCTGTATTTTGCTTTAGCACACTCTATGCATTTCAGTTACGCTTGGATTCCGGAAAGGTAAAGGGCTAGCGATATATTGATTCCGAGTCAGGTCTAACCAATGACTTTAAAATTGATATTCACAGCTTCCCTGCTTGACGCTCAGCACTAAAGGAATGGTGTGGAGAACAAGCCGGCAAGTTTGCTTGGGCTGTTGGAAAAGACAGCGGGATTGCCCGCCCCATTGTAGAGTGGTAGATAGATGGCCCGCAACTCCTAAGCGATCTCGTTATAGTGCTTGATCGCTTTTTCGTGATGGGAGGTATTCCAACTCCCATCTTTTTATGCTGATTGCAGGCTGGTGTGTGTGGTCAATCATGTTGCTAACGTTGTAATTTCGCACGACTGCTGTTTTATATTTAATAAAAGCAATATCACCACTGTGAAAAATTTGACCTGTCTTTAACGCTAAATTTAAAATCTTTTTCTTATCCGCGCTTTCGGGACGAAGTAGACCTGAAAATATTGCCTTCTCACTCGAATTCAAATTCTCGTTTGCATATATTTACTGCGTCGAATACCAATGCACATAATATTTAACTAATAAAATATAAATTACCACATCGCAATGCACATGACAAAACTGCAACAATAAAAAAGAACTAATGCGAAGAAAAATTTCAATGAAGCAATTAACCTTGCAAAACCCGTTACAGTCTGGTGTCCGATGCTTCGCAATCCAAATCCGTATAATCCGGATTGTTCAAATCCGTTTGTCCGACCCAGTTCTTTAATTTTTCGCCGTCATAAGACATTATTTCATTCTGCACACAAAACATTACTGATTGAGATACTAATTATTCATTCCTAGTCAGTAACTTTGATGCGACAGCTTGCAGAGAAAAAACTAGTATATCTGTATCGGTCTTTGCGGATGATACAGATATGCATAAAACAGAGCTTCTGCAAAAGTGCTTCAAGGAATCCAAATCAAATCTTCGTAAAATTCACGGCATAGCGCCAAAGCCAGTAACGAGCGGTGGGGCTCATCTTTACAGCTTGGCACTTCGGCAAAACAGCTCCGAAAAAGCGGCGGTAGCGAGCCGTTGACGACACTCTGTCTATAATTTGACCGACCTAGGAATCAAACCTATGACCTTCCTCGCCGATAGCGACGTTTTTGACCAGTATCCCAACTGGACGGTTCTTCAAAGTCCAAACACGGCGTAAATGTCAAGTTGTACGACCGTTTAATGTTGGTTGCTTTTTATTTTTTTTGTTAGATCCACAGACTTAATTAGAATGTTTTAAAGATTTACAGACCCTAGGCCAGTGGTTCCCAAACTTTTCAAAGGTGGGACCCATTATTTATTGCAACAGCTCATGGCGACCCACATTACTTTATTCAATTAACAAAACATTGATAGAGGAAACATGTAAAAATCAAATCTTCATTATACTCGCGTTGTTACGACAAAGCGTGTAATGAGTGGCGGGGCTCATCTCCGCGACTCAGCGCTTGGACAACAGCTCCGAAGAAACGTCGCAGCAGTGGCGAATCGTTGGCGGCTCTGCGCCGATTTGACCGGCCTGGGAATCGAACCCCAAGACCTTCCGCATCGATAGCGGAGGGCTTAATAACTAGGCTAACTTATTCTTTAAAATTAAATTTTCAGAAGGGCTAGTGAGAAAGATGAGCTTGTTTTTTGCTACTTTCCATAATGAACTTGACATTAATTTCAATTTGCAGTTTCAGACGTAAGATTTTGAAAGTTGCAAATAAACTTTTGAAGGCCCATCAACATTCCTTTTGCAACCCATGGTTTGGGAAACGCTGCTCTATGCCAAAGGTTAAGAACCACTGGCTTAACATGAATAAATGCTTTACCGGTATGTAAAAGCGAAAACTGTTCAAATATAGCAGACAGGTCTTTCGGTCGAGTGAATGCAGAAAGAGATTGAAGCTGTTTCATAGTGTAATCAATACGAGAAAACAGAAAACTCACTTCATGATACAGAATTAACTCGTCCAAACTTTCATGACGGATTTGATCATTTCCAAAGAAATGATAACATTGCTCTTCCGAAGCGTCGATAAGGAAGTGTTTGATCCGGTCTACGTCTCTGTTAAAAGGTTTACACAATACAGTATTAGGCCATCAATCTAACCATAAATTTAAAAATCTATATTCGATGCACCGGCAAGCCTAGTTATTTTTTTGACTTTTTCAGCACGAGCAGTCTAATAAGCAACGATATAAGCCCATGTGCTTTAACGAGCATTTGAACGCAAAAAGCAAGGATTACGGACAGGGGTTTACCCAGGGGGGGAGGCAATAAAAGCCCCACGCAAAAAATTAAAATTACGGTAATAATGCAGAGATTTGCGTCTGTTTTGACATATAGGATAGAATAAGAAGCAGTTTTTGCTGTCATTAAAGTAGCCTTTTTTGAAAGATCAACTGGCTGGAAGTAGCCTACTGTTTTGCCTTTTCCGAAATTTCTGGCTGGCGTCACTGATTACAGGACAAGTGCCATGTAACATCACTTACTTGTAACTTAAAGCATATCCCCATATTTTATCACTGACGCGGATAAGATAGTCACCAGCTTGTTTGTTCTGAAGCAATTCTTCAGCTTTTGCGCGAGAAATAATTCCTGCAATAAAAACCAAAAAATCGTAAAAGAAAGTACTTAACACTATAGTAACTCAACATGTTTTTAAGTAGCCTAACATAATAGTCTCAGGTCAACTGTGCACGTTTGACGCTTATGCTACAGGTTAAGAAAACCGTCACATTTAACGCAATGAGACACTGTAAAATGAAATCTGAGAAGACATCATTAGAATGAATGCATAGATAATGGTGCTAAAACAATTTGAGCAGCGGGGAGCCATGAATAGTAAACTGTTGGAAATTTTTAAAACCTCTTTCATCCATTAGTCTAACATTACGCATAAAATAAACATTTGTATTGACTAAACAGGTTTTCAGTTGTTATTGACGGTCATAAACTTCCTATAACAACAACAATAGTCATATGAACTTTTTGAGTGCCATTTTGGTGGCAGATGGTAAATATTAAAGTTAAATATTGTCTAAAATCTATGAATCAAAACACTTATCATAAGCATTAGGTCATCACTACGCAAGCTAGCTCATTGCAATAAATATTTTTAGTAGTTTTTTTATTTCGTAAGCACTGATGACCTTATTATTTCATAGGCATGATGGGTAGCTTAGAATTTATACTCGGCCAAAATTACATCAAAGATAGTCAGGGTTAAGTATATTTATTTTGCGCATGATACGGCACATCACGCATTATAAAGAAAAGCGTTTGAAGCTTGTTAAACCTTGGCAAAGTAGAACAGGGTATTATTTCTTAATAATTTAATAACTTATTTATCAAAAAATTCATTTTTTCACAGAACGAGTGATGTAAGGCAAGCAACGCTAATGGAAGACATTATTTTATTTAAAAACGCTTATTTCACCGGAATAATGGTTTTCAAACTTTAAAACTTGATGTCCCAAGCCGTTTATGTGATTAGCAGTTGAAATTGAATTATAAATTTTAAAAGATTAAACAAACGCAACGGCATTCTAAATAAAGCGATCAAAAAGCTTAACAATTGCGCAAAAGAACATCATAAACCAAACCTTCATCATAGGCTTAACAAGCGGTATTACAATGAAGTGTGTAACGAGTGGCGAGGCCCATCTCCGCGCCTTAGCGCCTAGGCAACACAGCTCCGAAAAACGTCACAGCGGTTGCAACTGGCAAGCCGTTAGCTCGACTGTATCCGATTTGACCATCCTGGGAATCTAACCCCAGACCTCTCGCACCGTTAACAGTGTCTTTCATCACCACGCCAGCTGACTGGTGGAAGTTATAAGTTAAGTAATTTTGCAACAAAAACACGTTCTTCAAGCAAACTTTGGCCACTCACCGTGTAACCATGGTGGGAAAGAAGGGGAATGAGTTTTAGAAAGATTGTACAATTGAGTATTTCCAAACCATTCAATGACTTCAGCACGATTTTGGGGCTTGGTTTGTTTGCCAGGTCTATAAAATAAAAAAAACACTAGTAAATAATATATTACTTACACAGCACAATTACTTACTGGGGCGCTGGGTGCTTTGTGCGCAAAGTTTCCGGTTTAGGGGGTAATGGGGGCCGCTTCTTTGTTGTTGCAAGATGCTTAAATCTCAGACGAAGCTTCTCGGGGTCCGATGCAAGTAGGGACTGGCGCCGGAATTCCCTGCTAGCTCGACGAGCGCGGATACTTCTTCTCTTGTCGGCTTCTTTATACCGGAGAACTAAAAATGGCGCAAAGTGAAGGTTGGCGTTGTGGTAAAAGACATTGCTATCAGCGCGGGAGGTTTTGGGTTCGATTCTCGGGGCGGTGAAATCGGACACTATCGCCAACGCCTCGTTAACGTTGCGACGTTTCTGTGCTACTCAAGCGTTAAGCTTCGGAGATGGGCTCGGCCGCATATTTCGGAATGGTTCTACAAAAAAAGATAGGGCTCGATCGAAATGCCTGTAAATAGCAAAATTATAACAGCTCAGATGGCCGAGTGGTATAGAGCGTCTGTCTTTTGAGCTGTAGACTCGGGTTTGATTCCGAGTCGGGTCACACCAATGACTTTAAAATTGGTATTCACAGCTTCCCTGCTTGATGCTCAGCATTACAGGGACAGTGTGAAGAACAAGCCGGCAAGTTTCCTTGTTGAGCCGTTGGGAAAGGCACTTAGCGGGATATCCCCATCTTGGTGTGGTAGACAGATGGCCGGCAACTCCTAAGCGAGCTCGTATAGCGCTTTGATCGCTTTCTCGTGGTAGGAGGATAAATATGCAACTAAACAAACTAATTGTACTCAAACATGCAATAGCGGCGTGGTGTATCGGTAAGTACACCACGCCTTCAACCGATCAGATGGCCGAGTGGTACGGAGCGTCTGCTTCTGGATCGGTAGACTTGGGGTTCGATTCCTAGTCGGGTCAAACCAATGACTTTAAAATTGGTATTCACAGCTTCCCTGCTTGACGCTCAGCATTAAAGGGACAGTGTGAAGAACAAGCCGGCAAGTTTACTTGTTGTGCCGTTGGGAAAGGCACTTAGCGGGATATCCCCATCTTGGTGTTGTAGACAGATGGCCGGCAACTCCAAAGCGAGCTCGTACAGCGCTTCGTCGCTTTCTCGTGATAGGAGGATAAATATGCCAATAATAATAAAAAAAAAAGTACGCTGGACTGCCACACATAGCATCTGGATTCGACGCTGCTTTAAGTTTTGATTGGGCTATTTTTTCAACGTAGCCTACTTGGTTTCTTATGTCTGTTTCGGGAAGGGGTAGAGTGGTGGTAATAGAATAAACAAAAAATTTTCTGTAGAACCATTCCAAAAAATGCGGCCCAGTCACTTGCTATACACTCATCGGTGTAACACCAAGAGTATAATGAAGATCGATTTTTTATGAGAACAAACGCAAACTTCTATCCACGAACTAAACTTGCAAAATATTTTTAATTACTTCAACTAAGGTAGGCTGAAGTTTTATTTGTAAGTTTAACTACGTTGCATCAAAGTAGGGTTTCTTAACCAGGAGCATATATTCAATCTTACGAGGTGCGTGAATTCTTAATCACTCACACTGTTCATCCATATGCGAGGCCTGTGAAAGTACAATGATTTACTGATTTTCTTACTTATTATGCATTAAAAAGGGGTGAGAAACTTTGATTGCGGTTTAAAGGGTGAGGAGAAAAAGTCGAGAATCTATTAAATTTAAGAACCGTAACCACTTCAATCGGACACTGTCAAATGTAGCATTAGTTATCGAATACTGAAAGATCTCCAGCGATTTATCAAAAATGGCGTAAGACTTGACAAAGCCAAGTACAATCGGTCATTTTATTTTGCTGTATTCTTAAATCAAACGTCAAATATTAAGAAATATTAATGCTTTCTGGATTTGTAACTTTAAATATTTGCTATTTTGATTCAACCTACGGACGTACTTCGCTGACTAATAGGCTTATTTGGTTTGTTCAGTGATTGATTTAATTATTTGCAACATTCACCACAAGAAAGTCACAAAAAACACTCAAAAACTTGGACGCAATCTTCAAGGCAAGCTCACGAAATTCAAATTCTAACACACTTAATTTTTTTGTCACTTTCTACACCATTTCATAATTATGTTTGCTGCCTGTTTACTTTTATAAAACAGATTTGTATTTTTTACGTCCAATTTTACTTAAATTATCGGTAGCGGTACAATGTGTTTTTACAGTAACCCGTCATATCACCAGGGCCGGACTAAAGGTGGGGGCTATAGCCCAAGGCCTCCCCGGTCAAAGGCAGGCCACACTTAAACAAAATAGTTAAAATGAAAACGTTCTCCAAAGAAAGGTATACTGCTAACGTGAAAACCATATCTGCAAAAAAGCATGGAAGACCTCGAAAAGTAAGTGTTGCCCCCCTCCCCTACCTGCATACCATTTCAAAAAAAAACATCAAACACGCACATAAACTTACGTTGTTTTTGCCATTCTTCGTTTGACACGGAGTCGTCTTCTTTTTTAGATTCAAAACTTAAACCTGAAATTCAAAAATGTAGTTTTATCACAATCATGTAAATATGTTTGCAAAAAATGCTGTTTCATTGTGTTTTCTCACTTTCGTACAAGTGCTCCACGTTTTCTTTGTCCGTGTTCATTTTTGAAAGAGTTTCTACAGCAGTTTTCTGCGGCTCTTTTCTAGGTTGTGCACTTGGAATTTTTATGCTTTCACTTTTTTGTTCAAGTTTTTCAGTAACGTTTGTGTTTGGGTTAAAAGTCAGGCGCGGCTGGGGCGTAGGTTTGGGATTTCCAGGGGTCGGACCAACTTTGGTCTTAACAATTTTTGCTTCAGATGAGGATTTAGGTCCATGCTGAACATTGTGATTAGGAGGAGATGATCCGTATTTGACTCCGAGACTGGTAGGAGATGATCCGTATTTGACTCCATGACTGGGAGGAGATGATCCGTATTTGACTCCGTGACTTGGAGGAGATGATCCGTATTTAACTCCATGACTTGGAGGAGATGATCCGTATTTGACTCCGTGACTTGGGGGAGATGATCCATATTTGACTCCTTGGGGTGGTGGAGACGGAACCCGCACATTTCCAGTTTTCTTCCAAGTTGAATTCGCCTAAAAAAACACTAAGTGTAAAAGAATGTAAATGATGAAAAAAAAAAAAAAATATGCAAAAGGAAGAATATTGCCTTGCGCATTTCTGATACGAAGTTTGAAAAGACTTTCATTTGTCTTGGACAAGCGACAAATAAACAAAATTTAATATTTCAGCACTTTCAGAAATATAAAACCAATTTATATGGGATTTGTTTATTATCTTCTGAACTTTTACCAAATTATCTTCATCTTTTGCTCAATTTCAACCTGTATGTAACAAAATTAAGCAATAAACGATGTATTGCAGGTCCATTAATGAGAATTTAAAAAATCAATTCACCTAATAACCTTGTAGCTTTCAAAGCACATAGCACTGTGATTTACCTCTTTTCTTTTTAATACAGGAGAAACCACTGATGAACTTTTACGTTGGTTGAGATTGGGTGATCTGTTAGGAGGACTGGAAGAAGGAGATCGACTTTTCGACTTGATGATGATCATATTTTCTCCTGTTCCGTTTTTCCGCGTAGCTGAAATATGAGATGTTCGATCTTCTTCAAGCATGGATTTGATGGCTGTTTCCATTCTCTTGGCTCTAAATTTGACATTATTGTAGGCTAGCCTAGGATGTTTTAATTCAAAGTTTGTTCACCACAGTGGTTAAGGACATTGCCATTGGCGTGGGAGGTCTTGGGTACGAGTTCCGCGCGAGTCAAATTGGACACAGTCACCAACGGCTTGCCATCGCTACGACGTTTCTTTAAAATTGCGTCGCCTAGCTCGAAGTCGCGGAGATGGGCCTCACCACTCGTTACGTGCTTCGGCGTAATTAATACAGCGAGTAGCCTTATAATGAAGATAATTATGATGTTAAGTCGACCTTACTACTGTTGTACATTGAGTTTGGATACAAAAAAAAAATATTTTATGTAAGCATGAGAGACGTTTGCTAAAAGCTGATACTATAAGCATTAACCAAAAGCAATGCTAAGACAGTGAAGAGTTTAGCCGTATATTTTTGATGTTTTAGCAGCACTCCATAGACTTTCAAACATTAAAATAACATTAAGAACATCAAAAGCTGAATTACTTTATGCTGAGCAAATCAGGTATAGCGACTGCATTGAATGCCAAATATTCATTTTGTCCAGTTTTGAACGGACTGGCAAGGTTTAAATTGCTTTCAAAACATCAGTCTCAGCTAGAAAGATTTCAAAAGACGAAATGACAGATACAATAGTTATTTATTAACTTACATACCAACATAGATTCAACCTATAAGAATAAGCGCAAATGAAGTGACCATTGCACAATGGTAGGCTTAGATCAAATATAACGACCAACGCCAGATTTGATTCGAATCAGGGCTCGTACCGCAAAGCATGTTGCAAAGCTTTTCAGTTTTTGCCATTCATACTTCCGGTAGCTAATGGGGCGAGAGACGTCAACGTTCCCCAACAATGATATCATCACAAGTGATATACTACCTTCTCACAGATCCTTCCCAAAAAAGATCTATGCACTAACTACAAGCTTGCTACTTCATTACAGTTTATAACTGTCCGATGTTCGTTATAGTGAGTTTTGCGTTTACATCACGATCTGTGTTTCAGAAGCCCACCATACTCGTCTTGTTGATTTGCGCAGATAATCTGCAGAAAGTAATTGCAATTGCGATTTTAGTTACGCTCAGCTGGGGTATGAAATGTGCTAACCCTATCGACAAAGGGAGATGCAATTTGTTTGATTTTTTTTTGAGGCAGTAATTGATGCTGACCACTGCGCTTCTTACCAATTGCATGTAATAAAAATACGCTTGTTTCGAGGAAGTTTTTTGGTTGTTTTATTCTACGTAACTAACTGAACGCAATAAGCTATACAGAATAGCATGACTTACGACAAACGACTCCATTTTTCTTCAGCTGTAAGTTCTCCATTAAAATCACCAAACACCCATGTCCACGGGTTGCCATTTGCATCTTCAAGAATTCGAACTTTTTTACCTGCAAATCGACAGATTTTATCAAACAGCCGCAACAAACAAGCTAACAAAATAGCACTGACGATCAAGCAAGTGTCAACGAACCTCCATTTTTTGAAACAGGACTGATTTTTCTTCGGGAGTTTTTCTTTTCAATTTCATTTTCGCGTTCGTTGTATCTTCGAATCTGACAGGAAGGTCCAGTTAATGACAGTTTTTTACACTCAATATTTAATTCACAAATCATTTTCGTAAATTATATTCATTAGCACGCACTTGCAAAGTTTGCAGACTATTATGTTTTGCTACAGCCAACCAAGCTGTGCATAACTAGGCTGACACATTTTAATATACTGTAGAAGCTTGCAGTTTTAAAGTTACAGAATGTGAACTACTAAATCGTACTGTACTTAAAAGTACCGGTAGCCTACTTTATTAATTTGATTCTGCAAATTGCAATTCGGGCATGACATAATAGATAGACGCAGGTTTAGCAGGCGCATTGTTTGCAACTTTATTGATTTCATTCTGCTAATTGCAATTTTGGCATGACATAACAGATAGACGAAATTTTAGCAGGCGCATTGTTTGCAAAAATGGACTAGTGTGATTACTAATGGCTTCGGCTCACTTCATCGTAAGATCGCAGCCGACGGAAAATTAAGAGGAAGGGCCAAAATAGGCCTCCAATAGAACAAAGATTGCAAATTATAAGAACGTTTTAAGCATACCTTAACAGAGGAGGGAGTACCGCAGCCCCCCCCCCCCTACCACACTGCTTCACAGTTGAACTCTCACTTACTTGTTCTTGGCGTATTTTGAAAAATAGCATTTCTTTTTGTTCTTCTGGCAACTCTGCCAAAATGTCAGGGTCTACATACATGTCTCGCAAAATTTGTTGCAGCATTTTCACAAAAACTGGTATTACTATATAAATAAAATGCAAATACACACAAAAACTACTGCAAAAAACGCTTATCATCACTCAAAAAATATGTTGTATTTCCAATTACCGAGATTTTTAATAGAAACTAAATCAAAGCACTTTTGGAACTGTAGTTCATCATTCTAATTTGTAATTAGCTGTTAGTAGGCCTACTTGTTTTAACCGGAAAGTGCATTATCATTTTTTTAAGTAACCTATCTCGCCAAATATATTTTGCGACCACTGTGAACGAACTGCACTTAATAATAATGTTACTCAGTAAATTTTCAACAAGCTGTTAATCGCAGCAATTGTCCTGCACGTCGGCTCCAGGGCATGAATTAGCAAAATTTCTCAAAAATTATAGTAGCCTACTTTACTCTTCTCACACCATTAACTAAGTTTGCTCAAGGTACGACCGATCTAACAATATGCTAAACCAATGTACTTTTGTTTGCTTGGTTTTTGTGTCTCCTTCAAACCTTTTTTGCAAAAGCTACCAAGTCAAACATGCACTCAACAGCTCAATTTGCGAATCGAATATTTGATAATTTTCTAAAATTGATAAAGCTCAGAGCACTTGGGACGATTTTACCTTCTGCTTCGTGGTAGGGCGTCGGTCTCTGACACATTATTCTCTTCAGAATTTCTTAGCCTACAAACTAAAGAGAGTATCCTAACTAACGAATAAGCAAGAGGCATACGTATTTTAAAGTTAATTCGTTAATTTTAAAACATACAAGGCAGGCCTACTAATTTTTGATTTTAATCTGTCCTGTCATCCATGGAGATTTCTCGAGGACGGCATTGGCCATTGCCGTTGGCGAGGCGAGATACAAGCCACCGTCTTTTGAATAGGATGTAGTAAACAACTATTCAATCAACACTGTCATGCGCTAGACAATTAGTGGATAGTGAGCTAAACGAGTTGATAAAATGAGGATCAAAAAATTCTCAACGGTTCGCGCTGCTGACGTAATTATACAGATTGCTAACGCTAGCAGTCCGCTGGTAAGAATATATTGCGCATTCCTTTTTTTCTAAAACTTCGCCATTAAAACCAGCTTTGCACTCGCCTAACCGCTGTTGTTTGCTTAATGTAGTCCTTCACTCTGCGCAAACAAACACGGGAGAAAAAACAAGTTTTATCCAAGCCGGTGTTTTTTTGGTAGCAGCCAATTTAAGCTAATAAAAGTGCTTCGGAATATAATGACCGCTATTAACTTAAGGAGAAAGTGATCCTAAGCCACAGTACTCGACAATTTATCCAAAATACGACAAAGTTATCAACATTTCGCGTGACTCTTGCGTATTGTGTGACGTCATGTCTTCAATTTTGTTACAAGAAACACACCAGCTATATCACAAACATGATCAGTTGTTTTGGTTACGGTACAATTGCACAATATTTTGGAAAATGTCTTCCAAAAATTTATTAATGAACTACTGAAAGGCCACGGCCGAGCGGTTGAATCATCGACCTATGCAAAATTACGTTGTCAAAGGCAAAAAGAAAAACCCACATCTTAAAGGAGAGTGTAATATACTGTATGTGTTTGATCTATTGCCATTAGTTAGCAACTATACAAAGCACACTTAGCCAAGGAAAGTTGGTTGCATCGAGGTCTTGTCGTCTCATGACCACTAAAGCATTGGGGCACAAACTATAATTTTTTTGTCCTGTTAAACAATTAGTATGATAAACTTTCGCCGCTTATTTACCTCAAAATTCCGTGATAATTCTTGAAGTTAGCTGGTTGTTTACTTATAACTTTAAAAAAATGATATTTATTCTCTGCTTTAAGCTGCATTCACAGCTTCGCTAATACGATATTAAGGAAGTACGGCTAACATAAAAGACATAGTTGAGCACCGAGCTGGCGACATTTGGTCACGCAGAACCAAATGCCACAAACACTCTCCTTATCCATTTTTTGATGCTCATGAACTTTAATTATACAAACCTCTCAGTCTAGGGTTACTAGCAGATATATTTTCAAATCAAATTTTTAATATTTTCGCGGTAGTACCGGTACGCCGAAAAGTGTATAACAAAGGTGGAATCTTTTATTTTCATTTTATTTTTATTTCAAGCCACTTAATTGCAGCTTAGGATTTTTGTGGTAGTGAAGTACATGCATCATGGAGATGACCTCCCGCGCCGAAAGCCTAATCGAGAACACTACGCCAACCAGCGGATATTTTTTCTCTGTAACAAATCGCTGGTAGCGATAAAGAGCTAAGCAGCAAACGCCAGTAAAACTCACGTGAATTGAAAGTTCGTGAAAGTCGAATTGTGGTTTGAGCACCTACGACTGCTGCGAGTTGTTGGCGTGCTGTGATTTTAACTCAATATAGACTGAGAAAACAAGCTGCTTTTCAGTGTTAAAGTTGAATTAATCAAAACGATGAGTGCTGATAAAAGAATGATGGGTAAGTGCATTTGCAAATGCATATTCTATAATGTTGCTGTTCGAATAAAAAACTGGAACACCATTTGTTACCACTACTAGGAACTTTAATTTAGATCTAGTATCAGCCCCCAGGTTCAATTAGGGTTAGGTTTGGTTAGGATTAGGTTCGGTTAGAGTTGAATTTAGTTAAAGTTAGGTTTGGTTAGGGCTAGATTTAGTTAGGGTCAGGTTATAGGTTATGTTAGGGTCATACGGTAGGTTAGGTTAAGGGGGTCAAATCTAGAATAAGCTGTCAAAGCGAGCGACTGATCGTCGAACAAGTAAAGCAAGCGTGTAATCTAATGACCGCTTGCTTCGACGGCATATTCTAGATAAGACCCGGTTCAGGTTGGCAGACAGAAAAAGTGTGGAGCTTATTCTAGATGAGACCCGGTACTTTTTTAAATGTTTATTCTAGACTCTGCACGATGTAATTTGTTATTCTTTGTGATTTGCTGGCTTAAAACTTTGGTTGCTCTTTTCGCAACCGTGATCTGCTGGTAGTCTATGTGTTGGAGAAAGGTTACAACTAGAAAGGTATTGCTTTAAAACTTTTGTAGGCTAGTTGGTAATATACATTGGTAGTTGTGCAACTACTTTCAAAACCAGATACAACAATCATACCGGTAAGCAGTCTTTCAAACATCAATCATTGCAATGACACTGCTCTATCAAAATTTATATGGAAACTCAAGGAAGCAAATACGGACTTTACTTCATCTTGGAGCATAGTTTCATCAGTCTCAAAGAATTTTTGCAAAGGAAAAACTTGTCATCTATGTCTCACGTAAAAGGCTTTTATAGTCAAAGAACACCTCGTCAACGCACTCAACACCCGAGGAGAAATACTAAACAAATGCCGCCATCGCAATAAATTTAAACTGAAAAAAATCCAAAATGTTATCAATAATATGTTATCAATTCATATTTACTGATTTTTGTGATTTTTTTGTGTTATCCTTGTTATTGATGCGTTCCTTCCCACCTCCTTGTCTTTTCTTATTTTCTTTTATATAGCGTACCTTTATCTACACTATGACATATTATAATTCCCCTTTTTTTCATAACAATTACCCCTCTATCCCTTAAAACTTTTTATAACAAACCCCGCATGAGCGTATCAGTTTTTAAGCCAGCTGCTTTTATTTCCTCCTCTTCCTTAACCCAAGAAAAAACCGTAAGTAACGAACTCTCTAATTTTATTTAACTTTTTCAGCCACCTGATGATCGTTTTTTGCGTGAAACGCCATGTTGTGGCTAATGCTGTTAGTTTTAAAGCAATAAATTAAACTAAACTATAGCTCTGGCTTTGTGGTCATAGAGCACTTTCTGCAAGAAAAATTGACAAACTCAAGTACTACTAGAAAGATATATATATATATATACCGGTAATACAGAATAGGGTGTGATGGCGTTCAGCAGTTCAGTGCATTAATGGTTAATTATTATTGTTGCTGTAGCAGTGTAGATTATCTCTCAAACAGCAAAGTGATTTTGGTTGATCAAGTGTTGTTGGTCCTGTTGTTTGTTATTCCTTGCTGCACTGTTTTTTTTTTTTTTTTTGTTCTTCAGCTACCAGTGTTTCAGGTGCATGAGTAGTATTGAGTAATAATTATTCTCTTCTTGATTGTAGTTTTATGGTATTTCCTATTGTGTGACAGTATGCTAAAGTTGAATAAATTATTGTTTTTTTTATTTGTGGATATATGTATCGTCAATTTTTACCTCAGTTCCCCTGTTCCCTCTAAGGTGCAAAATTTCAAAGAAGTGAGAAGTTTTAGACAAAATTTTTAATTTTCTGTTCAAGTTTGCCTACTGTGGTTTTTGGCCAAATGGTGTTTTTTGGCCAAATTTGAATCAAAATGTTCAATACTGTGGTACAAAACAAGTGTTTCATACTCTGGAAACTCAACTTTAAGGCAAAATTGGGTCAAACTTTCTTTAAACCCCAAAAATTTTTGGACAAATTTTTTATTGAAATTTATTTTTGGGCAAATTTGTACAGACTAAAAACTTGTAGGGCACAGTGATTTTCACTTTTTATTCTTAAAACTTGACTATGTGGTGAACAGTAAAACAGGCTATGAATTGAGTTTATGTTTTAACTGTACACTGATACAGGCTGCTGCACTCTGAGCTAGAAAAACCTTCTACTAAAAAACAATTTCCAAAGCCCAAAAAATTGGTTCTCATTGGCGTTTTTTAACTTAACTGTCTACTCACTGTAATTCTCTTGTGCCTTTAATGTTTACGTGCTGTTCATACATACGTTTTACTTATCCATATTTCAATTTTCTTGCTAATGGTTTTCTTTACAGCTATCTTAAGTGTGTCAAATAAACATGGGTTGGTGGATTTTGCAAGACGGTTGTATCGACTTGGTATTGAGCTTATTGCTTCAGGTGGAACTGCCAGAACTATTCGAGAAGCTGGAATAGAAGTTCGGTAACAACTGGTTGATAATATGGTTGTTAAATTTTATTTTTGCCAGTACCTTATTTGTCTTCTAGATGAATGATGATATAACAGCCCAGATGGTCGAGTGGTAAGAGCATTCGCCTCTAGAGCTGCAGACTCTGGTTTGATTCCGAGTTGGGTCAGACGAATGACTTTAAAAGTGGCATTCACGGTTTTCCTGCTTGATGCTCTGCATTAACGGTACAGTGTGGAGGAAAAACCAGCAAGTTTACTTGTTGTGACATTGGGAAAGACACTTAACAGGATTTCCTCATCTTAGTGTGATAGACAGGTAGCTGGCAACTCCTAAGCGAACTCGTTATAGTGCTTTGCTCGCTTTCTTATGGTAGGAGGATAAATATGCAACTAAATAGTAAATATATAATTGTCGTCTTGTCTGATTGCAACTTGGCTTACATATTGTAGTCGTTGCATTGCCAGATATTGTTTTTGTTTGATTTTTTTACCACTTTAGTTTTAAAATATATTAACCATTCTACCACAACTACGAGCAGTGCTGCTATTGTGTTCCTATTTTGCAGAAAATTCCATTTTGATGCATAAAATCACTGTGTAGATCCATTAAATTGTTGTAATAATTGAATTTTCACTGCAGAGATGTCAGTGATGTTACTGGAGCTCCTGAAATGTTAGGAGGAAGAGTGAAGACTCTTCATCCTGCTATTCATGCAGGGATATTGGCTACTCATTCTACAACTGATTTGGGAGACATGACTGCACAAGATTTTAGATATATCCAGTAAGTTAAAATATTGACTCTTATTGAGCTCGTTGTGTAATGTTGATTATCTCCTTAAAAATTAAGATTTGTGGTAGGAGTGAAAGCTTGATTTATGGTTACTGCAATTTTTTTCATGTTGTTTTTGAAGCAAACGTTGATTGCAGTGGTTCTTAGAGAGTCCCCAATGAAAAATATGGGGATTCCCAGAAGAATTGCCGAATTATATTAACAACAATGGCTACCACAGGTTGCACAGATGAAGGTTCCCCAGCGAATATTTTGAAGAACAGGGGTCCCAGGTTCTGGAAATTATGAACTACTGATTCAGTGGAAATACTCTTTGATAGATCACTCTTTTTATTACGGTACATTGCTGTACCAAGTTTTTGAATGAGTTGTCCCTAAAAATGGTTTGAGTGCTTGGCATGGTTATAGAAGTTAATTAAGAGAACTATCTTCGTGGTACCCCCTGTTCGCAATGGGATAGAATTTAGACGTTGTATTTTGTTTCAGGCTGGTCGTGTGTAACTTGTATCCATTTGCTGAGACAATAGCAAAACAAAAAGAAGCTAATGTTGCAGATGCTGTCGAACAAATCGATATTGGTTAGTCGGCTACTTTTTTGCTTTGCTTAATTTTTTGAAATGAAGCAACGAGTTAATTTGCTTGTTTGTGATCTTTACTTTGCTGCACACTTGCTCAGCTTCAGGGCATTGTGTTACTTGCTGTGATTGTTATTTTTTTATCAGGAGGTGTTACGCTGCTTCGAGCTGCTGCGAAGAACCATGCCAGAGTGACTGTTGTGTGTGACCCAGATGATTATGAAAAAGTTGCTGCTGAAATGGAGTCTTCAAATTCTACAGACACTTGCGCAGAAACAAAGCAACAGCTGGCTCTCAAGGTTTTGCATTTTCTTAAAACTTGAAAATTGTCTAAGCATTTAAGAAATCTGTGTCTGTTTTCTGTAGGCGTTTACTCATACGGCCGACTATGACACAGTCATCTCGGGCTATCTTCGAGAGCAGTTTGGCACGCAGGTGTCTCGCTTACCACTTCGTTATGGAATGAATCCTCATCAAAAACCAGCACAGGTCTACACTACGCACTCTCAATTGCCTTTTCAAGGTTGGTGTGGTTTCGGTTAATTTGTAATTGGTTTTAAGAGTAATTTGACAGTACATGGAAAGTTTTAATAAATATGATTGTTTTGTTAAACTTTTACAATATTAATTTTTTTTGCTTTCTTATGTAGATCTACAGTACTTTTCATTGGTCTGCGTTGTAAAACAGGATTAGAATTGTGCTTGTACTTTACAAGTCAGTAACCACGCAAAGTGTTTGGCAAATTTGATCAGCTCCCTCTGCGTATCGAACCTGTGACACTAGGCACTAGATTGCTGACAGCAGAAATAATTGCCCAACTGCTATTATGGCTCGTAGATTAATTCGTGGAAGATAATGTTGTGATTTTTGTTTCATTTCAGTGTTGAATGGGTCGCCCGGTTTTATCAATCTTTGCGACGCTCTGAACGCGTGGCAGCTGGTTTCAGAGTTAAAGTCTTCGCTAAGTCTGCCTGCTGCTGCATCTTTTAAGCACGTCAGCCCTGCAGGTGCAAATTTATTGTTTATTAGATTGCTAAATGTGATAATGTAAGTTGTTCCGTCACTTTTATGAAGTGAGTATGCTGATATTTTTGTTTTGTTTAAAATGTGAAACTAGTATGTTTCAAATGTTGATCACTGAAGTTTTAACAACATTGTACAAGTCTCCAAAAATAGTAACTCTATCTGTCACATGCAGGAGCCGCGGTTGGTGAAAAAATGACCGAAAATGAAGCAAGAGCCTGCATGGTTTATGACCTCTATGACAAACTCTCCGATTTGGCTGTAGCATATGCTAAAGCTAGAGGTGATTGTAGTTTTTTATATTGCTTTAGTTGACTGATATTTTCCACTTTAATGCTTGCTCTAAAATTTTTAACTGCTTTTTCTCTCCACTTACAAGTTTCCAGCGGCAACTTGCCACAATTGTGTTTCAGTGTGTTCGGTTAGATGTTAGGCATTAACCGTAACGAGTTGGTTATCCTGCAGCATCTTAACTAAGAACCCAACTACGAAGATTGGGTGGGAGTCAAACCGCAATATGGCGATGGTGAGAATAAAACTTCAACTCAAGGTGCCAAGCTATCAGCTCAATTAGTTAAATATTCCTTCGTAATGTATTTATTGCACGAAGTAATACAGAATCTGAAATGCTTGTTTTGTCCACTTTTCAAACACGTGTTTGCCGATTTTAACTTTTTCAATTTTTTATTAGGAGCTGACCGTATGTCGTCATTTGGTGATTTCATCGCGTTATCGGATACTTGTGATGTCATAACAGCGAAAATAATATCGAGAGAGGTTTGTGTTTTCGAGTGGAGAATAAATTTTTGTTTAGTTCATACAATCTTTGCAACTTCTAGGTGTCTGATGGTATTATCGCTCCTGATTACGATATCGAAGCATTAGAAATACTTCGAAAAAAGAAAAGTGGAAAATACTGTATTTTAAAGGTAAACTGGTAATACTAAAATGTTTTGGAACGCGTAGGATAATGGTAGTGTGTCGTCGTCAGCGTTTGGTCAAACATAAAAATCGTATCGCGTGCAAAAATTGTTAAGCCTTGAGCCTATTTTTTATCACCCCAGGTTGTTGCACAGTTCGATTTGTGAGGTAGCAGTAATGTTGCTTTGCCAGCTTCTGGTATCGTCAACCAATGGCATCAACAAAAAATTCAAATCTTTGTTCTTCTTGCGGTGTTACGCCGAAGCGTGTAATGAGTGGCCATCTCCGCGGCTTAGCGCCTGGGCAACACAGCTCCAAACAATGTTAAAGCAGTGGCGAGCCGTTGGCGACACTTAACGTCCCGATTTCAGCGGGCGGGGATCGAACCCTTGACTTCCAGCCTCGAAAGCGAGTCTTTAAACACTGCACCGGCGGGCCGCTTGGCATCAACAAATTCTATGCTGTCGACCTAATTTTTCTTATTGTGTACTGCCCTTGAGCTCTTTCTGTTTTGTCGCGCCCTTCGGCACTTTGACCTGTATATAAGCTTTGGTTTTCATTCCCTTAGTTAAAGCTAGTTTTTGGCTTTCTTAGTCGTGCACCTGATTAGTCGGGAAGGACGAAAAAATGATATCCGGTTACCCTTTTTCGTGCACTCAGCGTTAGTGTGCACCCGGCCCATGTCGTGCTTGCATTGCTCGGTGTCGCAATTAATCGTTATAGGCTATGAAAATGGGTTGTTGGTGTGATTGCTAATTTTTGTGATTGCAATTTTAATGAAAACTATGATGATTCAGATAGATGCTGATTACAAACCAGATGAAATAGAAGAACGGACAATTTTCGGAGTGCGCTTGCAACAAAAACGAAATCAGGCTATCATCGATAAGTCATTTTTAACCAACGTCGTTTCTGAAAATAAAGAAGTGAGTCATAATGTTTCACAACCACATCAAATCTTCATTATAATTGCGTTATTACGCTGCCGCTTGCCGCAAAAACGAAATCAGGCTATCATCGATAAGTCAATTTTAACCAATGTCGTTTCTGAAAATAAAGAACTGAGTCATGATGTTTCAAAGCGACATCAGATCTTCATTATACTCGCGTTATAACGCCGAAAAGCGTGTAACGAGGGGTAAGTGCATCTCCGCGGCTTAGCGCCGGGGCAACACAATTCTGAAGAAACGTCGCAGCGGTCGCAAGCCGTTGTCGACCCTGTGTTAGATTTGACCGACCCGGGAAACGAACCACAACCTCCACGCGCTCAGAGCGATATCTTTGACCACTGCTTCACCTGGCGATGTCATATGGTTAATGCATTTGTACCGTGAATTTTGACTTTGCTTTTTCTGTACTTGCTACTCTAGCTTTATATCACTTCGTCGTGTAAGAATCCGAAGCTGTTTCGACGTTAATTGATTTTTGCATGACATTTTCTTGGTGCAGCACGGCAGCGAAAAACTAGCCTCAACTTATATGCTTATAATTTACTTGGCTATAGTTTTTTCCAACGTCAAGAGTTTTCTAAACTGAATAATACTTTTGCTTTTTCAAAGATGTTGCTGTTATTGTAAAAGCTTGTTCTAGATGAGGAATAGTTGCCCCTTGAATAGTGCAGAAGCCTAAAACGTTGTCCATAACAGACTAGGGAATTTGATTCATGCAAAACCTTAGTTGCTAACTGTTTTTATGGATTGCAGCTTCCAGAGACAGCAGTACGGGACCTTATAGTTGCAAGTGTGGCATTGAAATACACTCAATCTAACTCAGTGTGCTATGCACTGAATGGACAGGTATGTGCTATAAAATATACGAAAAGCTTTTTGGTGGTACAGAATTTCAAAACAGATTTAAAAAGCGCCGAAAACATCTTTTAAATTTAGGTAGTCTTGAAAAAGACTGTTTTTGAACCAAACATTTTCGTCTCGCTCTCTTCAGGGTTCAACGCGAGAGTTAATTGAGAAGGAAAAAGGTGGTCTATATATTATCATCAGCTTCATCGAAAAATCTGCAACAAAAAAGCAAAAAAGGGCTGTGATTGGTTGTTAAAAGACAGACGGATTGTGATTGGTCGAATATGGATGAATTTTAGAATCTAACTCAACTATCGGAGAATTTGCAGTGAGTAGACAAATTCCTTTTGACGGCACAGAATAGGTTTCAGCGTTTTGATGAAAGTTGCCTCCAGCGCCCCCAAGTGGAAATTTGTTCTCGCTTTGGCTAAAACCGAAAACTGGTCAATATGATAATGAGAGGCGCAATCAGGATGTTGGATTAAGTGTAGACCAATAGCTGAATCACAGTCTAGCTGATTGAGTGGAGTAGCAATTTTGCAGTTACGTTTGGGAAGAACTTTGGTTGGATTTTCTTTATTTCGAATTGATTTTGGAACTGTGTTGGGTTTGACCACTGTGTTGGGTTTGACCAATGCGGTGATCTTGGCAATATTTCTCGTAAATTCGAAAAACAGGTAAAATCTAACGTTCAAAACTGTTTTGGAGTCGTCGATCCTCGTGTCATTTTTCAAACCAGAAAGATTCTGCCTTCAATCTATAAGGATGCTGTGCCCATCACTCATCAAAGTATGGTCGTATACCAATACGTGTGCCGCTGTGATTGCCGGTACGTGGGTCGCACATCCCTACGACTGCAAGATAGAATCAATCAACACATTCCAAAATCAATTCGAAATAAAGAAAATCCAACCAAAGTTCTTCCCAAACGTAACTGCAAAATTGCTACTCCACTCAATCAGCTAGACTGTGATTCAGCTATTGGTCTACACTTAATCCAACATCCTGATTGCGCCTCTCATTATCATATTGACCAGTTTTCGGTTTTAGCCAAAGCGAGAACAAATTTCCACTTGGGGGCGCTGGAGGCAACTTTCATCAAAACGCTGAAACCTATTCTGTGCCGTCAAAAGGAATTTGTCTACTCACTGCAAATTCTCCGATAGTTGAGTTAGATTCTAAAATTCATCCATATTCGACCAATCACAATCCGTCTGTCTTTTAACAACCAATCACAGCCCTTTTTTGCTTTTTTGTTGCAGATTTTTCGATGAAGCTGATGATAATATATAGACCACCTTTTTCCTTCTCAATTAACTCTCGCGTTGAACCCTGAAGAGAGCGAGACGAAAATGTTTGGTTCAAAAACAGTCTTTTTCAAGACTACCTAAATTTAAAAGATGTTTTCGGCGCTTTTTAAATCTGTTATAAAATATACATAAATTCATGCTACCAGCTTGATTGAAATTAGGCGACAATCAACTTAAAAATGCGAGCCTCGTGTCTTTTGGTAACTGCTCGTTTACTTAATTTTGCAGTTCTGCTGAATAATATCGAGCAGAATTGGTATGCTTGGTGGCTACTTTGGTTATAAAATCATAAAAGGTGCATATTTTAGGTTATTGGAATGGGAGCAGGGCAGCAATCACGAATTCACTGTACGCGGATAGCGGGTGATAAAGCTAATAACTGGTAAGTTTCGTTCTCGCTCTAATATTATCGATCATGTGCATAAAAGCGTTTTTTTTTTTGTATTAGTGTTGCCAAACGTTCTTTGTTTTGTTTTCAAAAAAGTCAAATTTTCAGTATATTCGCGGTATTACGTCGAAGCTTGTATTGAGTGGCAAGGCCCACATTCTCGGCTTAGCGCCTGGGCAACAGAAGCTCCGAAGAAGCGTCGCAGCGGTGGCTAGCCGTTGGCACCACTGTGTTGGGTTTGACCAATGCGGTGATCTAACCCCAGACCTCCCGCACCGGTAGTAATATCTTTAATCACTCCGCTAGTGACCCACATATCACAGATTAACTGTAGTGTAATATTAGGTACTGGTTAGCAGACTAGGGTTTTTCAACCTTTTCTTGCTTATTGCTCACTAAAACGGGGTTGGGCAACTTTTGTAAATGCCAAGATTAGGGCTGCACTGATTGTAAGAGCAAAAAAAGGTCTACACGTCGTCAGATGTCCTGTATTCCACTGAAAATATTAGTGAAAGCAAAAAAAAGGTCTACACATACCGCGGGCCGTATGTTGCCCATGCTTGCTCTAAAATAATTAAAATGTGACGGGTGGCCCAACAATTTTTACTAAAAAGGACAAAGTGAACATAATGACATGATTAAGGAATGCTAATGTTGTTTTCTAGTCAAGCTCTGTAGCCTTATGAAAACAGTACCGAGGCCCACAGGTTGAAAACATCTGGCTCAGACGTAGCTCACGCTCCAGTAATGCTAAGCATTTTTAAGGTGGTTGCGTCGCCATCCTGCTGTATTGGATATGAAGTTCAAAAAAGGAATAAGGCGCGCTGAGATGTCTAATCTGATCGATGTTTTTGTCAATGGTACAATTGGTCAGGTAATCACGTTATTTCATTATTAGCTGTTTATGATTATTTATATGCTGTGTTACTGTGTATAATTCATTATATAATATTAACTGGGATTTATTTGAATAAGATTTCGTTTTCATATTTTTTGCATTCCCCCTGAAGAACCTCACGGCGAAACAGCTTGTTGGGAGCTTTAATATATTTTATGGGTAATTTTCTGTGTTGTGATTAATTATGTATTTTTATAGTAATATTAATATCACGTTTGCATAGCGCTTTTTCCTGAAGGAAATTCAGATCGAAAGCGCTTAATAAAACACCATAAACGGTAACAGTAATAAATACGGTAAATAAAAAATATAAAGTTTGCAATGGTAAAAGACAATTCTAATCTTATGATAGGTTTGAAGAAAAAATGGTTGCCGTTATTCATTTCAATTTCATGACACTTAGTGTTTTTTCTTTGCTATCAACGATTAAGGTTTGAATGTAAAACTCTTGCCTAGTAAAATTTGTCAAACTGTTTCTTGTGCGTCATCGTGGGGTGGGGAATCCCGGAAGTTTACGTTCATCTTTTTATATTGGCAATTTAGTTACTACTGAAGTCCTAATTTTACAAAGACGTTGTCATCTTTCTCGAACTGTTATTTGATAATAACTTTCTTTTTTTTTTTCAGGACATGAATGCGGATGAATGGAGTAGTGCATTTGAATACCCTCCACCCATGTTGACAGAGGTAGATAGGCTAATTTAGTGTATTACCAGAGCTTTGTAAAGGTTTGCATTGAGACGCTGTGTATATTATTGAGTGGTATATCGACGCTGTTTAACTTAGATTGAGTTATATTGAGTTGCGTTGAAGCGCTGTTGAACTTTGATGATTGTTAGGATAGATGTCGCATACTTTGCAAAGTTTTTTTAAGGCTTGAGTCTTTTTACGGAATGATGTAAGTTTTGACTTCTTGGATACCGTAACACCTAGCTTCTTTTTTGAAGAGCTCTTGCCGCTACTAGGGCTTTTAAAGGACTATTTTTCCATACTTGCATCATTTGCGAAGCTGAATTTCACACTAAATGTTTCAGAACGAACGAAGCAGCTGGATGTCGCAGTTAGCTGATGTTTCGTTGAGTTCCGACGCTTTCTTTCCTTTTCGGGACAACATTGACAGAGCGGTACAGGTAAGAGCTGCTCATGTGTGATATCAGTGGCGTAGCAAGAAGTTTTAAAAGGGGGCATAAACAAGAACCTAATATATTTCAGTCACTTAGTAACATTAATTTGATCCTTTCTAAAAAGCGAAGTCAAAGGAGAAAGGGGCACGGCACTTTGTGGCAATTACAGACCGACATCAGTGCTCTCCCCATTTGGGAAAAAATATTTGAAAAGTATTTCCATAAACAAATATCTGCTTATTTGTTAAAAAATAAACTCATAGCTCCGCATCAATATGGATTTTAGGAAGGTTATTCAACCTCACTGGCCTTGGCTACTATACACAATGAAATAATCAGTAATATTGATGATAAGAAGATAACATGCACTGTATTCCTGGATATAGCGAAAGTTTTATGATACGGTAGATCATTAATTTTCTTATCAATAAATTAGGACTGCATGGAATTCGTGGATCTCCGCTTGAACTGTTGAAAAGTTGTCTGAGTAATCGTAAGCAGTTCGCAGTGGTTACTTCGCTCTTCGTTTTGCAATGTTGCCTGCGAGATTCCCCAAGGGTCCACTTTAGGGCTGCTTTTATTTTTGTGATATATAAACCATCTCCCTTTAGCAACGAGATTTGATGTAAAACTATTTGCAGATGATACAAACTTGACTATGCGCAGTAACAGTTAAGATGAGCTACAAAACAATGTGAACTTAGAGTTAACAGACGTGATAAATTGGATGAGAAATAATAAGTTATCTATTAATTTTGCAAAGACTGATTGCTACCAAAAAGAAATTGGATAAACACCTCAACTAGAAGCATCACATTAAACAAGTTTGCAAAAAAATTAGTCTGGTGCATGGGCGATTGCTAGGTTGAAGAACTATGTCAATACTTGTACGCTTAAGTCAGTTAATTCCTGATACATTCGCATCTGTCGTATTGCATAAACACTTGGGAAGTGCATCAAGTTGTAATTTAAAACCTCTTAAACTTTACAAAAACATATTATTCGATTAATTGCCGGGAGTGAATATCGTGCACGTTCGAGTCCCTTGTTTAGCCAACTACAAATTTTACAGTTTGAAGACACATATACTATTAAGTTGCGAAACTTATGTACAAAAACAGCACGAAGCAACGCTCAGGCCTTAAGTTGATTAATTATTGTCCGATCTCCAAAATTCATTCTTATGAAACCAGAAAAAGTGTGCAAAATAATTATTATATAGTAAGAACTAATAGTGAATTTGCTCAAAGGTCACTGTCCGTTCGTGGTCCATTTATACGGCCTAATGTTCCAAATGAACTAAAAAATATGCTTATTAGTTTTCCTAAATTTAAGCAAAAATTCAAAAGGCATTTAATTCTTAAATATGGCATATGATGAGTGGTTTGCAAAAAAAAGAAAAAAATTAAACGGTGTTTCCAATCGCAATTGATAATTTGGCGCATTTTGAGTGTGTATTTTTATATTTATTATTATTATTATGATTTTTTGTTTTATATTTTATTCATTTCTCATGTTATAGCCAAAACAAATTGGATATTTGCTTCCTAGGGTGGCAATTGACTAGAAGACCTTATCGTCATTTCGTTGTCTCCCAGTCATGGTGTATCATTTAATGTATTGTACGTGTTGCATTTTGTATACCTGGCAAATAAAAAACTTGATTGATTGAAAATGCGCGTCTATTTGAAATAACATGTCACGTTATGTAGTTAGGACAGGCCCGGGCTTAAAAATTTTTCCGTGGTTCCTACTCCTGAAGTAATTACTTTTCTCCTTCTTTAACTTGGAACTTGGAACAAACACAGAAACCCATGATTGTTTGCATGGGTTGCCTGATGCTGTTTTCAGAATTTCTGATATGTCTTAGTTCATATCTCTTTTACGATGACTTCAACCTAGTAGCTTAACTACTTGAAACCTCCAATTGTTAATTACTAAATCGTGACTTGCTTTCTAGCGGTGGTAAAAAATATTCGAAGCTGACTTAATTTAGTAAGGCAGGCGAAGTGGCCTACAAACTTGGTTGACGAATGGTAGCCTTTGTGTTAAGTTCTTGTTCGTTGTAATGCATTTGAAAATGTTGTTAGTTATTCTGCTATAAGTGATATTTGTATCTGATTTTTTTAATTATGGTAACGACTAAACATCAGTAACTTTGCAGAGCGGAGTGAAGTACATCGTAAGTCCTTCGGGTTCCACACAAGATGACGCTGTTTGTAAAGCCTGTGATGAGCACAATGTCACCCTGGTGCATTCCAATACACGATTATTTCATCATTAATCCAAACACTGCTTTTTTCTTGCTTCCTATTTTTCTTGCTTTAGTATTCATCACGAATTGGTGCTTGTTTTTCGATCTTGCCAAAACGACGATATGATACAATAATGGTCTCTGCTAGTTCGGAGGGATTGCCAGTGCGCAGTAAACTGTGAAGCATTTTTTATGTGTTTTGTGTTAATGAAAATAAGACAATCATAAATTTTTGTTTAAAACATTTCTCTGCAGCCTCTAATTGCTGTTTTTTTTTAAGTATACAGTGCCTTGAAATTGTTGGCTGAAGTGTTAAAATTAAAATGAAACTGTTGAATCTTTTCCAAATTAGGTTTGGGCTTAGGTGATTGCGTACACCCGTAGGCCTAGTTTGTTACTGTGTTTGTGTGCTTTTGCTAATCACATGTGTTCTGTGCAAATTGTCACTTGCTATCTGAATGAATACCTGGTGCTTTCGCGAATTGTAATGCTAAAAATAAAAATGAGCATAATACGGCCAATTATAATGCGCATAAACCCCCTTCGCCGCCCGTGGTAGCGGTCATACCGCGTTACCGCTGCTGCAGAGATGGGAAGTACAGCTTTTTTGAAATGGATGGTTGTTGGCCTGCATTTGGTCGTTGATGCATGGCGTTTTGACCATGCTGTGAAATGTCTCCTTTAAAATGTCTCGGGTCTTTGCAATCCTTATGGAAAGAGCTAAAAAGCAGTAAACGTTTTAAAATGTCTAGGTCGAACGTAGGTTGCTGTGGCCAATGTTTCCGGCTTGCGTATTTTTGCTGTCGCCCAGATTTTTGTTGAATCCTACTACGTCCATTGTTGTTTCCTAGACCTAGCTTATTTATGCCTCATCAGAAAGACTGATAAATCTCCTAGAAAATTGGTTTAGACCCTCTTTAATTGCAGTTACCCACGGATAAAATCTTTTTTGATATTCGATGTAGTTTGGGATGTCTATGAACAAAAACGCTTCCGTCTGCATCACAGTTTTAAATTGATGACTGGAGTATCGGTATCAATAATATTTACGAGGAGAGACATTGAAGTAGCAGTTATGTTACTGAATGCATATAGGTGATTGACACTGGCGAAGCGAAAATTTTTAAAAGGGGGGAGGCTACGAGACTGCAAAAGCCAACAAAAGAGTGTAGAGTGTTTTACTCTCTTGCTACATTTTATCTTTTTTATGAAAAGACACCATGCCCCCACACACCTTAAACACGCTCCTGCTATAGGCCTACGATGGCGAAAGTTGCAACAACTGCGCACAATAGGCTATAGGTCCAGCAACTACAGCTGGTACCTTTACGCTCAACCCTGTGGTTTATGGAGCGGTGGAATAGCTGATACAAAACCAAGCCTTCGAACTCCTTACAGCAGGCGATGTACGAAATAAGAAAAGCACGCTATCAGTAGAAAATTTTGGTACGACGAGGCAAAGCTCAAAATTTCAGGTCGGTTTGCCCCAGTAAGCAGAACAGGAAATTTCGGTTTTACTTGTACGAGAAATACCGGACAAGAAGTTATGGGTATTCGGCCCAAAGCGGGATGAATTTTGGCTATGGAAACATTAAGGGGTTGTTCTTTTGCTTTGCAACAACGCGGTTGCTTGGGCGGATCGATAGGATTGCTGTAAGAACTAGGGCTAAACCCAAATTTAAGGGAGACTCAAGCCCCCCCCCCCCCTTAAAATTTTAGTTATGTGTACAGCAGGGGTGGGCAATTTTTTCTCACAAAGGTCTAGATTTGGAAAAACGGTGGACGCCGCGGGCCGCACGCTGATTGGAAGACAAGGTGAAGAGCTTTTTTTAGTCCACGAACGAATGCGATCTCCAAAATAAAAGATTTTCACCTCGTTTTTCATTTCAATTCAGCACCGTTGAGGCTTATTTTTTTGAAAATCACGGCCATCTGTGATCTCTAAAGAAAAAAAAATGTCTTCCGCTCAATTCATGGTGGGAGTTTAAGTTTCTGTAAATGCTGGAGGACCAGAATAAAAGAACCGGCGGGCGGGATATGGCCCGCGGGCCGTAATTTGCCCATGTCTAGTATATAGCAAACTGCCTGAGCACTTCGATACTTCAAAGCGCACTTAAGTGCAATCAAGCATTTTTCGATTGATAGACCCTCCCCTAAAAATTTTTTCAGACTTGCCCTACGTAAGGCAGCCTTTTTGTTACTTATTTGGTTGAATTAACCTTACAGTTCGGTAAAAATTACCAGTAGGTGCGCACTTTAATAAATTCCAAAGCAACTTACGGTATATAAGAAAAATATGAGTGAAAGTTAAGTTCATGTACCGATACCAGTAATACATTATTCATATCTGTATCTTCTTATGAGTTTAATTTTCTTTTGGTTTATAGAAGTTTGCAAGAGCGAATAGCAAGTCATTACTTTACAAATTATAGCGTAAACAAATTTGATGTGCTTTGTACAACTCACTGCCTGCTAAAGCGAGATAAAGCGAACCGAAAGAACTTTTCACTATGCACTCATAGCTTTCACTAATCACTACCAAGCGTAGTTTGAATCCTTCCCGCTGATAAGGCACGTGGTCAAATGGGCGAATCAGAAGCGAGAAATACTGGTAAACTGTATGCGCGCTCAGTCATTGCTCCTTTGTTACGTTGTTCGACTTCACAATCGTTACGGAGAAAACGATTTTTACAGCTTTCAACTAAACTTATTTCAATATTTAGACAGGGTTTTCAGTAGTTCAGTTATCTGTCAGTTAACATCTGGTGTTATAGATTTTTTGCCGAGGTTGAATTTGGTAAAATTTTCGAAAGTCAGAGAGGTGTATCTCAGTGCCATAGTAATGCATTGTAGCTTTACAGAAGGCCTATTTAGCTGTGTGTTAAAAGTCTGTGAGCGCTGCCGTGAAGCTTGATACAGCCTTCGCCATTGTTAACATATGGCGAGCGCGTATTCGTTGGCTACCGGGCGGGTTACGTTTTAATGTAATTTCAGCAGCTTTAGTTTGTCAGGTTTAGCTGATTTTCAGTTTTTTGGAACAAGAAGGAACTAGTTTATGAATAAATGCATTTTTGTCGCTTGAATGTAAGTTTATAAGTGCAGTAGAGACGAATGAAGCTAGACGATTTTAGCCGTTGTTAACCATAGTCTATAAGCAGCCATTGCTGTACATGTACTTACGTAAGGCATAGCTGTGACGCCTTGAGATAGCTCGTTTGGCTGCGCCTTTCGATATATGTAGCTTGTAGAAAGGCTGTTAATAGGGCTATAGTTAGTGAGTAGCGAGCAAGTTTTAGTGATGCGCTTTTAAAAATTTGGTTATTCTGGCAATAAGGTTTATTTTTTTGCTAATTTGTATTTCATTTGACATAGTCAAAAAGTGTAAATAGTTTCCGTCGACTAGTCTAACTATCTCAATTTTTAGCGATTAAATTGTTTTGGGACGACGTATACCGGTATATATATCATTATAGTTTTTGCGGTAATCGGGTCATTTTTATAGATACAGATTCTACGTCCATTAACGATAGGCTTAGTGAAGTTGTTAAGTAAGGGGGCAAATATTAACAGTACCAGTAATTCTTCAAACGTTCTTTTAACCATAGAACAATAATTCGAATTTGTTTTGGGCGGCGCTAATTGCGCCGGGAAAAAGACTGCGTAATGCAAAAACGCGAACCGTTGAACTTGCTTTAAATTTATGTGATTACGGTTTCCCTATTCAAAAGCAGAAGTAGTAAAATTTGTCTTTCCTGTGAACTTTCAGAATGTAAAAGTACATTGTGATACAGTTACAAACCTTACATTTAAAGAAAGTGAATTATTTTACCTTAAGTTTCACATTTTTTAGGTTTATTGTTATTAAGGCAATCAACTCATAGGTCAAGTAAAAAAGCAATATGCCCACGAAAAAAGACCCAAACAAGCCGCGTGGAAGAATGACTGGTTATGCATATTTTGTGCAAACTTGCCGCGAAGAACACAAGCGGAAGCATCCGACGGAGCAAATTGTATTTACTGAATTCTCCAAAAAATGTGCCAAGCGCTGGAAGGTAAACTGTGTTTTATGTGGTAGCAAGTTGTTGACAGCCTCGGTAATTTTATTAAGACAAGCCTGTGTTGTTATCAAAAATGATGTTACTTGACTGTTTGCTGTTGTAGGCTATGAATGATAAGGAAAAAAATACTTTCAACGGAATGGCAGAAAAAGATCGCGTTAGGTACGAACGCGAAATGAAAAATTACGTTCCACCTGCAGGAGACTCCAAAAAAGGAAAGAAACGCAAGAAGGATCCAAATGCGCCAAAACGACCTCAGTAAGTGTTTTTCGTTGTCTTTTCTGCTTTATTGGAAAATGCGGTATTGTTTTTGGAATTTGTAAAACTGAATATTCGTTTAGGTCAGCTTTCTTCCTGTTTTGTGCCGACCGAAGAAGTGAAATAAAGGCAGAAAATCCTCAGTGGAGTGTCGGTGACATTGCTAAAGAATTGGGGAAAAAATGGGCAGAAGTTACACCCGAAGCAAAACAGAAATATAACGACAAGAGCGAAATAGAGAAAGAAAAGTACAACAAGGTAAGTTTGACTTCGAAAAGTGTTATACTTTTTTTTTGCAGTAGCGAAGCACTCGTTTATCCCATTCTGGTAATAGCGTGTGAAGTTTATGGTGACTTATCGACAATCATATTAACGAGTTTGAATATCAAAGCATGAGCCTTTAACTTTGTTATCATACTATTTAATAGCAACTTCATAGTGCCACACTTTTGCACGCGGCATAGCATAGTTGTACTTGCAAGTAGCAAGAAAAGCGTTGGCTTCCTCGTGGAGGCATGTGCTGCTTTTCGTTCTAAAAAATCCGTTTTTAGTTAGAGTGTTTTAATCTAGGGACGGTGGCGGCGTCAGTGCCTCACCCTAATATAGTAGGTATATCAGTCCATCGCTTATTTAGTAAAAGTACGTCAGTAGCCTAGCCTGGAATTGAAACTTGGTCTATTGCTGGTTATTATTTTTATCTATATCGTGCTCGTCATAACTGCTGTATCCTTTTTTTAAGGAAATGGCCAAATATCGCGCTCAACAGAGCGGAAAAAGTTCAAAAAAAGCCCAAGGTCAAATTCCTGGGTCCGATTCCAGTGAGAGTGAGAGTGAAAGCGAGAGCGATTAAAAAATCGCTTTTTACAAATGTAGCTTGTTTCTGTCAATTGCACTGCACAAAAGTGCATTGAAATTCAGCTTCGTATAAAAGCGAATTTGCTGTTGCAACGAACGTTTTTCAAAAGCTTTTGTTTTATTGTGTTGCCAAACGTTATTGATTTAGTTAGTTCTTTCCGCATAACGTTTCGTAACTCTGTTGTGATTTTTGCATTTTGTGAATTTGTACATACTGTATCTCAAAAGATTGCACACCCCCTCTCTTGAAAGAAAACAACCAATATTTTAACCTCGAGATGTCGCTAATTAACTTAGACTTGAGCATGTTACATTTCTATTAATGTTATATGGCTAGAAACGTTGTAAGTTTTTTTGATTTTAGCTTTTTGAGCACTGCCCTATGGGAACAGTTTAATAAATAAATTAAAGAAAGTGAATTTGGTGCTAGAATGGCCATAGTGTAATCTTATCAAGTTTTTACAGCATTAGATCTTACTCAACTTTACAGTATCTTTGGTTCCATGTGGGTAGTTCTTGGCGTGTGACACTGAAAGTTTTTGTTAATAAAATATGTTATTTTAAACTCTGATTTTCGTAGCCGAACTTGGTGAGCATCTTTAACTCAGGGGGATGTCAGGCAATAAAGTTTAGGAAGGCCAAAGCCGTATTGAGACAATGATAGGCCCCGGGTCATTCGTCCATGGTTTTCTATCTCTGAAAAAGGTCTTTATACTTCAAGAAAGGGGTCAGTGCTATTCCCTTGGCTACTCCATTAATTTGACTCCTATTTGGTTAATTCTTCAAAAAGGAAAAAACTCATTTCTGGCAAGATCACGAGGTGTCCAACTGTCCGTGGATCAGTGTTTAATTAGAACGAAGTTGGTTCTGCTTTCCGACTGGATTCGGACTTAAGTTAGCAGCAACAGTGGCGCAGCCACGGGGGGAGGGGAATTTGGAAGTGGCAGCTCCCCTCCCCCATTAAGCCTCAAATGACGTCATATTTTTTCTGATATTTATTTCGAAGTGCTAGATACTCTTGTCATTTACAATCAGGTTTTGTAATTGTCATAATAACAAGAACTGCTTCGCTTTGTTTTCTTAATCTTGTTCTTTGCCGTTATGCTTATAAAGCAATGACGCAATTTTATTAGCGGGGCAGTGCCACTCCTGTGCACGCAACTGCTCTCGGCCCCTCAGACCTTCCGTAAAAGAAAGGCTGAACAATTTCAAGCAAAAATGATCTACGTACTGCAGCTCAAAAAAGAACTAAATTGCTAAAATTTAAATATCGTTTTACCAGTTCGACCAGAAAGTATTCCTTTGACTTCCTTACAACAGTCGTGTCTAAACTGCTGTCGATATTTTTAGTTTAAACAAATCTCTTAAATTTGAGGCCATCTTTTGTTATTATACAATCAGAGGGGATGTGGGGTATGCTGCGTATGCATTACCCCACCAGCCACTTTCAACAATGCTTTGGATGAGCAAAATTTTTCCTTAATTTCGAACCTCTTCGTAACAATATGCCTTAGTCGTCTCAAGGACGCATAATCGAAACTGCAAACAAAACGCATCATTGGTGAAGCACTCAAAGTTAGGGGCCAAAAATAACTTTCCCCAAAAGTTTAAAAAGCAATAAAATGGCCATTACAGTATGTAAATTTTCCGGGGTAGCATGCCCCCGTAACCTCCTTGAGTCGTTTTTGGTTCTTGAGTTGGTTAAAAATAACTCTGCCGAAAAAAACTGCGCTTAAAAAAGTGACGGAAATTAGTGCCTCCTCCCTGAAAAAAGTGCTGAATAACCCTCTGACATGAAACATTCTCAAAAGGCATATTTACGCCCGTTTCCGAGTCTGAACGTCTTTGCGTTTAGTTAACATTCAATCTCCCCCACCAAAACTTTCTGGATCCGCTCCTGTACACAACGTATGGTCTAATGTGACGTCATTCTCTACTCGCATAGCAAAATCCTGGCTACGCTAGTGAGCAGCAATATGGTGTGCGATGATGCTTCGGTGGTTAACTTTTCCAAAAAATGGTAATGTGGTATGCTTTTCTATTCTCGCATGTGAGAATAAGCTTGCGTTAACGATAGCTTACCTCAAACTCGTAAACCTTAAATTGGTTCCATTTTTATCCTGCCAAGGACGATTTCAGATTCGATTAGGAGTTGCCTTTGTTTACGGGTGAGTTTTGCTTCCTAGTTCCTTAATTTGCTATCAGTCAGATTCCATCAAGCAGAGATGATCGGTAAAATACCAAAGGACGCAACAAGGTACGCGTGACAGAATTTATCAGCGCATGGACATCACAGCTCCGAAGAAACGTCGCAGCGGTGGCGAGCCGTTGGCGACACTGTGCAATTCGATCGACTCGGGATTTGAACCCCAGACCTCTCGCACGGATAGCGTGGGCGCTAAGCAACTGAGCTAACGGCCTGTCGTAAAATAAGCAAATCTTCATTATAGGCCTACTCGCAGTGTTACGTTGAAGCGTGTAAACGAGTGGCGGGGCTCATCTCCGCGGCTTAGCGATTGGGCAGGACAGCTCCGAAAGACATCGCAGCGGTGGAGAGCCATTGGCGACACTGTGTCCGATTTGACCGGCGCAGATATTGAACCCTGCAACGACACTAATGTATTAACGACTGAGCAAACCGGCGGTTCATTTTAAATAATTGTTCGCTTTCGAGTTGACCTTACTATAAGTTACCACAATTGGTATTTCACGGATCAAGTTTTTATTGATGTAATCATGAAATATCTTTAATGCATCAAAATCAAGCTTTCAAGTTTTATTTATTTAGGTAATGGTAAATAGCAATACAGTTGTATGGTACCACGCTGTAATGATTGCCGACGCGTAGCTTGGTAATGGTTGCTGACGCGTAGCTTTCGTATGCTCAAAACTTATCACAAACCGCTGAAAATAGACAAATGTACCTGTTGTGAATAATTTTGTGCAAAAAAATCATGTAAATTTTGTATATTTTTACAAACGAAACAGAAACACATCATATAAAAATATTTGGACATGACTCTTTAACTAAAACATTACAAAACCACAATTATGTTATTTAAAATTCGTTTGAAAATACTCTTCGTTTTTACTTGATACGATACTATTTCTCGTTAAAGACAGATTTTCGTTTTTTTTTTGCATTCCTATCACCACCTTGTGGCGCCCTCGCTTTGATTCCTTTGTTTTTGTAATAGTTGCGAAAACTGAGAAAGCAGATAAGGCCTTGTTTTATTTTTTAACATTTCAACCTTCTGATTTTGTGGTGCCGGTGAATTTGTGCGCAAATAAAGTCCAAGTGCATTCAAATAAAAATTCTTCCAAGGTCATAGGGCTTAGACAGCAAAAATAGGGGAGAAAGTGTTGTAAATGTCTAGTAAGGGATATTTTGCAAAGAGAAATTCAAAATAACAGTTCTTCATGTAGGTAAAGAGCTGCACCTCGGGGCCTCGCTAGCTAAGCTTGGCTTGTAAAATACTTGCAAAGTAAAGGCAAGAAAAGCGTACGGTGATGACATGTTACGGCAAAAACTGATACAATAATATTACTGGGATGTCAAAGGACGATTGCAATGATAGTCCATGGTAAATTTTCCGTGACAAACAACGAAGAGGATGTGCATAGAAGAGCATCGTAGTTTTGAATCGATCATAGATAACATGCGAACCTAGAGCAGCCTTTTCCTGCACGTCGTGCAGAACATGATCTCATTTTGATTTATGGTGCCGCTACAAACATGAAAATACGCGCAATGCTACGCCTAGATTTTTGGTCAACAACCAGCTTTTACTGTGAATTAATATTATAAGTCTATATATACACATTTTTTCTTTTTTGTCCGCGGGAAAAATTAATGGTTGGAAAATCATTACGTCATTTATTGACCTCCTTCTCCGGCCGAGGAACTACCGCTTTTCATTGTCGTCGTGACTTTGCTGGAGACTTGGTGGGCCAAATCTTTGATTCCCGCTATAGCGACAATGCCAGAGCAACAGAACGAGAAGAGCATCCAAGCATAGATGGCAATGATCACGGCGAAAGAGAAATAATACACTCCAGCCTCACAGTACAAAGCATCGCTGGAATCTGTGATGTTGGGTGGGTAGACAGTAAATACCCAGACGTTTCCTAAAACAATATCATGCTGTAAGTAAGATGTTCAAAAAAAAAGAAATTTATTTTCTCCTATGCTAGTTACTTCTAAGTTCTTCGAAGTTAATTCTTCGAGCACAAACATTAGGTCTGTGGCAATCTTAAGATCAATGAACCTGATTTCTAAGATCTGTTTGAGTATTAACTTTGAACACTGCATAGTAGGAAACGTTTTTTAGGGGGTTTTGTTTACCGGGCATAGCAGGCTAGGCTAACTATTTCAGAAACTTTGTTCTTCCGGTAATAATCAAAGACGGAGGCTAATGCAAAAACTTCAACTTTTTTATTGACGTTTTGCTATTTAATAGTTATTGTCCTTATGACGCAACAGTTCACAATATTTCTATCATACTTTTTGCTTTACCATAATCAGTTCAGTTTAAGAAGTGCTACTATTTGCTGTTCTCTGCCAGGGCTGGATTTTCCACCCTGGCACCTGTTATTCTGAAGAAGCTCGGCGTGAATTGCTGAGCGAAACGTCAATAAAAAAGTTGGAGTTTTTGCGTTAGCCTCCGTCTTTGACTACTACCGGAAGAACAAAGTTTCTGAAATAGTTAGCCTAGCCTATTAACTTTGAAACCGTATTTTTAGTTAATTCAATTTTTGAAAGACGTCAAAGTCATTAACTAGTGGCTTTTTGAGATTCCTCCCAGACCAGACAAGAAATGTACAACACTTCGAAACATAACAAACTTGTACAACACTTTACCAAAAAACGCTGCAGAGGCACTTCTAAAGAGACCATGATTTCTAACATTTTCATTTGGCTATGCTTTCATACCGACACCGGCCGTTAGCTCAGTTGCTAAGCGCACGCTACCGGTGCTGGAGGTTTAAGGTTCAATTCCCGAGCTGGTCAAATCGACACGGTGACACCAACGACTCGCCATCGTTGTGCCGTTTCTTCGGAGCTGTATTGTCAAGGCGCTAAGCCGCGGAGACAGGCCCCGCAACTCGTTACACGCTTCGGCGTAATACGGCGAGTATAATGAAGATTTTGATTCCTACCAACTAAATTGGATTTTTTTTTTTATTTATTAACATAAACATTAAAAATCTAGCAGCTTAAGCATCACAAAAATTATTACCTGCAATAAACCATGCGAAGCTGAAAAGAAGGAGAATGGTGTTGAAGACTCCGTAAGTTTTGCTGACTCTGTCATCGCTTCGCCTTTGCGGGAGACTTAAAATCACTCCGGTCCTAAGAATGTAAACGACTTGCACAAATGCAAAAACTGATCCACTTACAAGAAGCCAGAGAGGAATGAAATGTTGCACCGGGCAATCATCCAAGTTTAACGCCCCTGAACAAAGACATTTTAATATAAAAATTAAAATAAAACTACATGTTTACTCATTGTTGAAGTTAAAGCAGAGTTGGTCAGCGGTCTAAGCAGGTGTGTGGCCAGCCAAAAATAAAGGGGCACAGGGACGGATTTAGACAATAAGAAGCAATGTTTTCATTCGTTTTCAGTAATTAATCTCTACAGTAAAAAAGGAGGGCCAGTGGTCTGGTGAAGCCCGTGGCAATGCACTGGGCCAGACGGTCAGATTTAATGGGGAATATTGCATACATTCGTTTTTGGTGTATAGTGACTGATTGTTATTTTTGCCTTCTTGTTGAGAATTTTAGTCTTGATTAAACTAGGATGGATGCTGGGTTCTTTAATAAGATATTGCTTGGTGATTTTAGATAGCATCAGCGTCTCCTCGCGGTGGTAACTTTACAAAATTCATGGACAAGCCGACATTGCTTCCGAGTGAATTAAAGCTCCTACTCCCTACTCAAAAAATTGTGACCCAGCACTCTTAGAATTTAGAAAATCAAAATTTACAAAGTTACTCCATAATATTTTTTGCGACTTACCCACTACAATCATAGCAATAGGAATAGCCAAAAGAATCCCCACGAATATCACAAAACCAACTGAAATCAAAATAGATGTTAGCATAAAGCGTTACCTTAAAGTCTATTCAAAGTTTATCTATCATAAAATATATCTCGAAATTTAATCTTTCGAAAATGCGTTTTTCGCACCAACAGATTGAAAGGTATCTCTACACCAAATATCCGTCATGAAGAGATCAGTGTTGACGACACAGATGGAAACCGGTCGGGTCGACCGAAACCGGTCGGGTCGACCGGAACCGGTCGGGCCACCGGTCGGGTCGAGATTCTTCGACCGGCTGGTCAAATTCTCCTTTCTTACAACTAAAATACGCCTAAAAACCAACCGAAATATACATGCCGATATGTGTTTTTTAAATGGTTTATAAAAAACGGCATTAACAAATCACGCCTATTGAAAACAAAAAGTTTGTTTTCTGTTTATTTTTATTCTAATACTTTTTTTATTAGATGAAATTTGACGTGTTCAAAACATCTAGTGACAAAGTTTGTGCAAACTACAGTTCGTCGTTAGGTTTGTTGAACACTGAACATAAACTTTCAGTAAAAAAACGGTCGACCGCGCTGGTCAGTAACCGGTTAACCGGCGTAGATTTTGAATTTTACCGGTCGGGTCGGGTTGAGAAAATCCTGACCGGTTCCATCTTTGGTTTACAATAGAAAAATGGTAACACTGCTGGCAAAAATGCTTCAAAACAATCCGCTAGTTCTCGAATCTAATCCTACTTAGAAAATAACATATTTTATTACGACTTTGAAATGATGTACAATTCTATTTATTTTCTCAGACCTGAGCGAAACCGGATTTAGTTAATAAGCCAAAGTAATGAAGTTAAAAGCAAAAAACATGAATAAAAAAACAATAGCAGTAGTAGTATCATCCACATATAAATATGCAAAAAATAACTAACTTGTATCCACCAAAATCATCAGAAAAGCTTTAAGAAAGTCCAATGGTCCTTCGGATTGGGCATGGGCATCCTTTACACGTTGATAAAAGTTTGGCATTTGCGGAGGGCTTGATGGGACTTGTTCTTCTCCTCTTTCCGCATCAGGGGCGTTGGTCGTAGTCAGGGGGGTAGTTTCACTTGCCATTTTTGCTTTCTATTTATTTTAGAATAACTAGTTAAGCTAAAACTGAAAACAGTTTGATTAAAATGATGAAAAGTTTTTCGGCCTGGATCATTGCTTGCGCGTTAGCCGTTACAAATTTAACTATTGGCATCACAAAACCACGCCACTATTAGAACGGCCGAAGTTTTTCACAACAAAAAAATGTCTTTGGTATATCAATACAAAAAAGGAAAAAAACAGATAAAGCAATAGCTTATTCTTGATAAGCTATTTTTTTCTTTTTTCTTTAATTTTATTCTTGATAATAAGCTAATAAGCTATTGCTTTATATATAAGCTATTTTATTCTTGATAATAGGCTATTGCTTTATCTGTTTTTTTATTTCTATCTCTATATTACACACCAGCACTCAAGCCAAAGAAATGTTGTTTTACTGAAAACCAACCCATTACGAAGCTTCAGAGTCTCGCTTAACGTCAAAGGAAAACGCTAACGTTTTGGACTCTATATAGTTCTAACCAGTCTCACGTAGTTGGAACAATCATAGTAGCATATTGCTTACGTAATTAGGGTTGTACGGAAAAGTACTGCTTTGCGAATAGAGGTGACATGATTGCCTGTTCGGGATGCAGGGCCGTGTTGCTTGGGACACAAGTTCATAAGTTAACCCGAAAGTGATCAAGTTCATTTCAGTCAATAAGTATTTGAATTATCTATAGTAGAATGACGATTACATTCGGTTCTCTCAGCAATAAAGTTGTCGGGGATGGTTTGCGGCTTTCGATGTCACTGCTTTTCGAAACATTTATTCTACTTCATGCGTTGTTGTTGTTTTTTTTTTTTTTGTTTTTTTGGTTGCATTGTCATCTATTTGCTGTAAATGGTTAAAGCAACGTCATTCATTCCTGACATTAAACCGTATTGGTTCAATTTTAAAGTTCTACATTGCACTAAAAATTTGAACTACCGGTATAATTGCTACGGCGTGCATCATTGAGCTCTCTGTTTGCCGTATCGGTCAAACCACGTTTAAACTACGATATATTGCTTAATCTGCGAGTCTGATTAATCTGATTTTGTATCTTTTGTAAAAACTTATAGTGTCAATTTATCTGCACTTGGATCAATGATTCACAATAATTAGATAATTTCCTAATCAAAGTCAACTTCTTTAAAAATCAGAAATCTAATCTGCTTAACTCTACTAAATTTTTCTGAATCGAACAACTTCCAACCCGAATTTCCCTAAATTTCTAAAAAATTCTAGAGTGCTGTGAGAGCTGGCATTACCGAAATGAGATGGTTGCGAAATGTTCGTTGCTAAAAAGAGCTGCATCATCAGCCACGCCTAGAACTGACTCGTTTACCGACAGATTTGTGTAATGAGTATTTTCGGGTAGCCTGAATTCATTGTTTATGGTTAAAAAGTTACATTTACTAAACGAGCTTGTAGCGAATTAACGTGACCCTAGAGCAAGCGGCGGCAAATAAACATGCAGGAAGGGCGTACTTGGGCGGTAACATTCCGGTATACAGCAGCAGAAGGAAACACGAACGACGAATGTTTGTCTGATTAATTGTAAATGGGTTGCCAACATCAGCAAGAGAATACACGTTTAATGAGATAAGGTTTTTGTTTGGATTCAGTGTACCAAAGTTTGAACTGAAGTAACCTAATAAAAGCTATCTAAAGTTTTACACTTGAAATATGCATAACAAAAATTTTAGAAAACCCATCAAACCTAAAACTGTGTTGCCTTCCCTTTTATCAGACCAATTTTTGCTAATGGTGGCACTGTAGTACCATCAAAAAAACAACCACTGCGGTATTACTTCAAAGTGTGTAGCCAGTGGCGAGGTTCATCTCCGCGGCTTAGTACTCACCGTAGCTTGGAAATCGAAGAAACGTCGCAGCTGTGGCGAGCCGATGGCGACACAACTGTGTCCAATTTGATCAACCCAGGAACCTCACCCCAGACTTACCGCTCTGATAGTGATATCGGTACCTCTGATCCGAATAATCTACTTTATGGCATATCAGTCAGTGCAAAGCCATCTTTAACATTTGCGTTGAAGAGATGCTTTTCTATTATCTAAAATCTTACCAAATGTAGCAAGCGTTGTTACGTTACCATTTGTAAATTTACCGTAGCAACTATTTATTTCTATGTTAGACTAATCATTTTTTTGAGCAAAAGCTTTTTATACGTCCAGTTCAAACTCGAGCGTAACACAAGAGTACCAATTCGAGTTGAATTGCTGTATATTTTACTTGAAAGCACAATACTGACATAACTGGTTAAACAATGGATATAAATTTGTGTTTGTTGATGCCGAATAAATGCGAATATTGTGTATTAATCACTTTATATTTATTGTGATTTTTAATAACGAATTTTCAAAGACGAAACTGCGGTTAAATATAATTAAAAGTCCATTAGCAATTAAAACGAACCCAACTCATGATGTCAATAGCACACAGTGAGCTACTTGAAAAAGAAAAGTGTTATTCAATAATTTAACCCGCTATCTAATATTATTTAAAACTCAAATTAGCTATTCTTATTTTTTATAATATATTTTCCAGAAATAGAAACTCCATTCAAATTGTTTTCACTTTTCCATGCTCAGAAAAATTCACATTTAGTCAAATTGGTGTCCATTAGTTTCAAAAGTACCAACTGTACACAGTTCTGCCGTTTTTTCTCAAAAGGTAATAACTACAAATTTTTCAAAAATGTTTTTTTACAGTTTTCGACTTAAAAATTGATGTTTCATCATCTGTGTAAAAATCAAACTCATACCTTATTTACTTTCATAATTATTAAAGGGTAATAACCACACGCAAAAAAATTTTTCGCTATGTTTTTGCGAAAAATTTAGTGCTAGCCTAGTGCTTATGTAGTTTCACACTGATGATGGTATAAGTTTTTTCCGAAACGTTTGTTAGTATGATTGCAAATATAGTGGCTATTATCTTTTTATTGAAGTTGAGTTCGAAAACCCATCTTAATGCTTGTAGTTGTTATCTTTTGAGAAAAAACGGCAGAGTTGCTCAACACTTGCAGCAGCTGTTCTCTGCACTTGAACAGGAATGTGTTATGCGAATACGTAGTTGATGATTATTTTGTTCAGGGATCGTTAATCAAAAAAATCACCGGACTGTAGGAAAATTATTTTAACTCGGCCAATTTTAATGATTTCCAGCATAGCCTAACTCCGAGTTCGTTCCGTGATTTGGCCTTTCATTTTTGCATTAGGTAAGGTGCTATAGAAAACCAAACGACATTAAACAATTATAACGTTATAATTTTGGCAAAGAGGTCGATTTTTTGTACCATAAAGTTAAAAGATACAGCAACCAAAATATCTGATGCATTACTTCAATTTATTTACAGTCTATACATTATTTACAAAATCTAAAGAACGTTTTCGGCACTACATTGGCCCTCGTCAGGTATATCTAAGATAGTCAATGTTAACTTTAATGACATGAAGAAAAAAATGATTGAAAAATATTAACTACTGCTAATGCATATTGTTGGTGCTAGGCTACAATCCTCCATTAAAAGTGCTGGTACACTGGTTTGAAACAGCAATTGTGACGAAAAAACTAAACAATTATTACGGAATTAAACAAATACATAATATGACTTAATACGGTAGAAATTAATATAGATAAATATTGCAATAACCCTTTTTAATTTGCAAAAATTTTTAAAAAACTTGTTACAAAAAAGATGCACCACTGGCGTAAAGTTGGCGATTAAGACTGGGAGAATGTTTTTTGATTAACAGCGCTTCATGAATTTTGGTATCGTAATTGGAACGGCATTTGCGAATAATTTTGAATGAGTCTAATCCAATTTTGGTTTTTGAGCAGATGCTACATGACTGGATATGGTCCTTAATGGAACTTTTTTGCTTATTACTAAAATTCAGGTGCTCCTTAACCCTAGTGCCCAGATGTCGAGAAGACATACCAATGTATGTCTGATTCGTATCACACGAGCATTTGAATTGATAAACAACATTTGAGCACAGAGCCAGAGGGGTGCACGATTTCAGCTTGAAATAACAACCAACTTTAAACGATTTATAAATAGGATTGATTTTGACATCCAATTGGTCTTTGATTATTTTGGAAAACTTATTAACAAATCGTCGCAAATCTTTACCCAAATAAGGAACAACAATAGGATATTCATAAGCAGATTGGGAAGTTTGGGTGGAGTCAGAAGCTTGTTTTTTATCAGATTTCAAAAATTGTTGCAGAATTTTATCGAAAAATTTTCTTGGATAATCGTTAGCTTTGAAAATAGTTTTCAGTTTTACAGTTTCTTCTCGGAATAAAGCATCGCTGGAGCATATTTGTTTGGCTCGATTTAACAGGCACAAAATCAAGCCTGATTTCCATTTTAGTGGACAAAACGCATTGAAATTGAGTAAAAGGTTTGTATTTGTGGGTTTCCTCCAAACCCATGCGTCAACTCCTGAATCGATTAATTTTATTTCGACGTCAAGAAAAGGAATAGTTTCAGAAGCATGCTCTACGGTAAATTTAATATTTTTGTGTGGGACATTCAACAGATCAAGGAATTTCCTACAGGATTCATCATCAGGAAAAACAGCAAAAATGTCATCCACATGGCGTAGGTATAACTTGGGAAGAAAATCAAAACCAGAACTATTAAGCACTTTATTTTCCACGGGTGCAAGAAAGAAATTCGCAATAGTTGGCCCCAACGGGGAGCACATACGGACACCATCATTTTAAAAAGAAGTGAAGTTTGCGTATGGCATGCTTAGTATTGTCTGACCGTTTTCTTGATAAAAAGAAGTAAAACCCTTCAAAAATACATTTAGAAATTACGCATTTAACTTTAGCGGTGTTGATATCTCCTGAAATTCTCTGAATCAACAGAATAGTAAAATAAGTAGGCTGGGCAGAAAAAAATTAAATTCTGTTTGAATAAACTTAAACAGTAGGCCGATGTAGATTCAGTTAAAGTGAAAAATTTGTTAAGGAAATGGAATCTTATTTCCAATTAGCCCTTGTGTATAAAGAAAATCACTACAGTGTAGTTTTGTTGTTTGCTGGGGGTTGTACCAGCATGCTTCGATGCATAGCATTTATCCTTTTTTCTGAATGTTTGTTCATCTTTCTGCAAAGTTTTGCCACATTCAGCTCACACAAGAAGATTTAATTTGTTTTCCAAAACACCCCATAATGTAGCAAAGTCTTTCAAAGTTGTATTTTTGAAGCTGTCAAAATGGTGGGCCACTCGCTGTCGAAGGCTTACTAGCATTTCATCTGGCATACCAAGTCGTTGTCTCAAAATCCCAGTAACCCATGCATCTTCTACAGTGTGCAACATGGGGCTATGAAAAGCTTCTTTATATAAATCGGTCACTGTATCCATTCTAGTCGTGTACATGGGTCCTCGGCAAAAACTGGGATAACCAGGCCATCTGTACATTTTATGAGGTACGTAGTTTTTGTTGTTGCGGTTTCTAACAACATGTCCGTAACGCGGACGTCTTGAATACGTGCAAATAATTGGGAATTGTGGCCAGCCATTTGCAGGGTCTTCCAGCATGGCTAGATTCTCGTCAACCGCCATTTTGAAGGCGTAAACGTCCACCAAAACATCATCATCGATTTTCGTGAAGAAAAAGTTTGAAGGTAATTTTTCTATGGCCCACTGCATTGCTGCCAGTGATTTATTCGCAAGACTCCTGAAAAAAAAAAGGTAAAAATAACCCAAAACAAAATAGGTCTAAGGGCAGTGCCGAAACTAGCGCCCCCCGAACCCCCCAACCGGGGGGGGCGCACAAAAAGGGGGGGCCCGTAAATAGTCAGTACGTAATACTATTTAACGTATGATAAAGGTGCCTTAAATAAGCCTATTCGAAGATTCAATATATATTTTTTGTCTTAACTCGCGCGATGTGGGGCCCCCATACCATATTTATGCTTTTGGCCTTGGGGGCCCCTGCAAATTTTTCGAAAAATAGCAGTCGCAAAACTAGCAAACAAACGTTTAGTAGCATACCAAGGGGCAGGGGCGGATCCAGGGGGGGATGTGGGGAATGCATCCCCCCTCCAGCCATTTTCAACAATGCTTTGGATAAATAAAGTTTTTCTATAATTTCAAACTTCTCATAACCATGGGTACAAATCCATGGAGGGATGTATCCCCCCCAATAATCCGGCAGCATCTCCCCCAATATTTCCATGTCCCAAAACTGGGCGTCAGCGCAGGTGATGACCATTTTTTGGCCTTCACTTCATTTTGGGCAAAACAATTGGCATCTGGGAACGTTATGACCTTTTTTTTTTTGGTCTTCACTTCATAGTGGGCAAAAAATTGGACATCTGCAGACGTGTCAATTTAGCTAAATCCTCCCCCCCCCCAATATCTACAAATGGTCGATTTTGCTAAATCATCTCCCCCAATGCTCAACATAGATTTTCACCCCTGTTCATAACAATAAACCTTAGTCGCCATAAGCACGCATAATCGAAACTGTGCTTACAAAATGCATCATATTTGATAAAACACTCAAAGTTAGGGGCCAAAAATATGAACAAACTTTGCCTGAGAATTGTTCGAAAAGCGCTAGAATGACCATTACAGTATGCAAATTTTCAAAAAATTTTTGGGGTAGCATGCCTCTGGACTCCCCTACAGTCGTTTTTGTTACTTAAGTTGCTTGAAATAACTCTACCGGGAAAAAATTGCGCTTGAAAAAGTGAAAAAATGTGGTGTCCTCACCCTGAAAAAATTTCTGAATACGCCCCTGACATGAAACATTTTGAAAGGACTTATTTACGCCCGTTTCCGGGTCTAAACGTCTTTATATTTAGTTAACATTCAACCTAATTTAAAATCACACCCCCCCCCACCAAAACTTTCTGGATCCGCTCCTGCCAAAGGCCTCTCATTCTCAAGTGAAAGGCGCAAAAATGAGCCTTAAAACGTTTTTTCTTCGCATAGGTAGCAAAATGTTAGAGTAAAGTTTGCTTGCAGTATTATTTTAGTGGGTTTGGAAGGGTCGTAGTTAAACAGACTACTAAACCTTGTTAAAACTGAGGAAGTTTAAAGGCTCAAAACGCACAAAAAGCCTCCAAAATAAGGTGAAATTCCGCAAAAGTTTCTGAGCCGGCATGCCCCCAGACCCTCCTAGCTTGGCATCGCCCTTTCGGGGCTCGCTCTTTTGCATCACCATCCAAGAAAAAAAATTTAAGGGGCCCCGAAAGATGATTTCGGGGGGGGTCCCGCATTGCCTAGTTTCGGCCCTGTCTAAGGGTGTAGTAGAGGTTGGTTGCTTAGAGAATCTGTGAAAGGATCAGGAAATACCGGGAAAATTAGACAACCATTCTCTACATGAAATTTGATTATCTGATTTCCACAGTGTGTAAAGTATCTTGCACTCATTATACCTTGCCAAATATCTTATGTATTTGATTTGGATGTGATTTAGTTTGGTAAAGTTAGACTCAGGACCATTTCAACTTCACAAAATGATTCAGTAGAATCGGTTTAAACAGTTGTTATAGTCTGTCTTTCGCTGTTAGTCTGTCTATTTGTTATGAGCAGAGAGTAACTCACCTGTAAGTATCTTCTACGTCGATTTGCATCAAATCATGATTTTTCGTCTGTTCTCTGTTTAGATTAATTTGCTCGTGTTGATCTTTTGTTTTTCCAACAACAAATACAGTGTGAAATAAAGCTCCACCCGCGTATCGAACCGATGCCCAAGTGCTGCGAATCATATTTCTACGTTCAAAATTGCATACAGCGGATGATACGAATGTCACCATTGTCCAATTATTTTCTAAAAAGCATTATTGTTGTTGTCTTACACTTTGGTGATCTACCCTTGAAAAAGGACCTTTTTTACGTCAAAAAGAGGGGCAGTCCCCAGGTGCCCCTACACGGCTACGCAACTGCCTTGCATTTAGCACGAAAACAAGAAAAATCAGGAGGGCACCGGGGCACCATTCACCTTTTGACATAAACTGTTTTAGAGATACATCACTAGAAACGAATGAAAGCAGGCCTTCTCACTATCTAAATCCGGCTCTGCCCCTTCAATTTTTTACTGGCCACGCCCCTGATGCAAGGCTAGTATATGTGACTAGTTACAGCCGTGACTCGTGATAATTATCTTCTTCTAGAATCTAAGCAGATAACAAAACTAAATTCTTTGATACGAAAACGGAATAATCATTTAAATAAGTGTTGTCTCGAAATTATATCAGTAACAAAAGTTCATACTTTCGCCGCAAGTGTTCTTGTTGGTTGTAGACAAACTTGGAGTTATCAAATAGCCGATTTTAGGTGGTAATTCAGTTTTAGATCGAGTTTTACTGCGAGAAGCTTCTTTCCAGAAAAATCTAGAATGCATTTTAATCTGAGCTACATGCTTACAAATGGCTACAATTACGAAAACTAAAATAATATATTGCGAATTAACAATGTTATAATGGCCATGGATGCCCAAAATTGAACCCTGTTAAGACATTGGAGACCGGCAACGCACAAGCGAGGTCGCTATAGCGCTGTTGCTGTTTTGTTTTTTTTTTTCAATGAAAAGGCTAATTTTACGCAAATATACAGCTTACAGAAAAAAGCTAGAAATTTTTCTGTAAGCTATTTTATATGAATGCGTAAAATTAGCCTTTTCATTGGCTTGCACGTTTGAGGCGTTCGCTAAAATAACGCGTGCTTCAAATCATTTTGCTCACTTGCTGCTACTAGAGTCTTTGACAAATGAAGTTTGCATTTACACTTTGTAATATGCTTTGCAGCATAAATTAGGCTTCTCAATTTTGACATTAGGTTATCCTTGAAGGAAAAGAAAGGTGGGCGGCAAGCGAAAAAACGCTATTTGGTGTTTTTGAAAACTGAAGACAAACACTATGTCATCATAACAGCTTATTCTGATAGAATTAACTTACTTGGTGCACATTTCTGGATGAAAGTTTGACGTTGAAATTTTTAGTGCAATAATCAAGAAAAACGAGCAAATGAGAAGATACATGAAATATCCTCTAGTTTTTTTACTGTTACTGTGAAAATTTTCGGTTTTCATTGTACTGTTTTCCGGTTTTCTTATCCGAACGCCTTCATATGTTTAATCCAGTCAGGGCAACCTCTTTAAACTACTTGCCATTGTAGATCTTGCTGAAGTTACCGTTTTCTTACAAACATCATTCGCTGAAATCTACATGAGCCATATAACAGCAAAATGTCAATACAAGGTCATACTGGTGTTCTTGCTAAATTCAAAATCAAATCTTCATTATATTCGTGGTATTACGCCGAAGCATGAAACGAGTGACTTAGCGCCTGGGCCACACAGCTCCGAAGAAACATTGCAGCGGTGGCGAGCCGTAGGCGACATTGTGTCTGATTTAACCGGCCCGGGAATCGAACCCCAAAACCTCCTCTCCGATGGCAATGTCTTACCAACTGAGCTAATCGGCGGTGTGTTCTTTTTAATTACTTCGATATTCATTCTTACTCAAACTAAACTAGAATTTTTCGATAACCTATGATTGCTTTAGAAGCTTTATCAAGCTTGAATAATATACAAGGCCATTAGCTACCAACAGCTTAGCAAATTTGCGACTGTCGCTTTTATTGTTCTTATTTTAACACAGTTCTAAAAGTTGAGACTGTAATAAGAGCATTTAGCGGCAGGTGAAATGCTTGAGGCAATGCGACAAAATTGCACAAAAAAGGTTTATCTTATTACGTTTTCTAGCGCGAAATGCCGTATGCGGAACACAAACGTACCCGACAAAAACAGGAGTAAATGTAGGCCTAAACATAGCAATGATTGTTTACGTTTGTTCCTTACCTTGCATACTGTAACATAGGTCTGAGCAGATACGCGAAAATTGATCGGTATGGCGTATTAGCGTGCATCGTTGTGATCGAGGTTGTAGTTTAATATTTTTTTTTCTAAGCCACGTAATCGCAGCTTAGGTTTTTGTATTAGTGAAGTATATGCATCATGGAAGATGACCTGGTTAAGCATGGAACCCGTGAAAGCAGCTCTGGAATCCAACGCAGCAACCACTCGACCTACTCTGTGTGCTTACCAGTTATTATTTTTCTTTAATTTTTGTTTGCTAAGCCGCAAAAATACAGCTTACGTTTTTTTGTACCACAGTGAAATATGCGTATCATGGACATGACCTAGTTGCCCATCGAACTCCGGGCCCCAAGCACCAACCGGGCCCCAGCTCCGGGCCCCAAGCACCAACCACTGGGCCAACTCCATGTGCATTATCCTTCTTTAAGATGTCGTGCAGAATAGTAGTTTAACGCCAGCGCTACCATGCGGTGATAAAAGTAAGTTAAATGGAGCACTTATAGTTTCAGATTCTCTGTTTGAATAAACTTTAAAATTATGAAAAAACGTATATCAGAAAAAGGTATTTCTAAAATTGCTCCCACGATGTTCAAAACCATGTAGGCTACTGCGAGGCCACACATTCACCAAAACGCGGCTTAAAAAGTTTGCTCATCTGCATTTCTCATCACCACAGAGCAACTTTTTGCCATTGCTTTCCAGAAACTAAGGTTTTTTACTTCTACTTTGTATAATCTGCTAAAGCATGGACGACTTAGCGGTGCCTATCTCCTAAACTTTGCACCATAGCTACGAACGTAGAATGCTGCAGCGACGGTGAGTCATTGCGCTTATAGCCTACTTCTAACCTATGCAAGTGCAAGTTGCTGGTCATCTGTCAACCGCTTTGAGAAAGAGGATTCCCGTTACTGGCCGTTAGTGTCTTTCTCAGCGGTACACGTAAACTTGTTAATGATGAAAGGTCAACCCGTGAAGCAGTACAAAACAATGCAATTTTTTGCTTGACCCAACTCAGAATCGAACCAGTCAACCACTCCAAAAGCAGATTCTGAATCGGAAGTGACAGACTTTGTGGTGATTGTTCAATTCTAGCTCTAGACGCTTAGCCAACTTCAAACAGTATTTTAGTTATTATCCAGAGCTCACGCTATTAGTGCGAAAGGTCTAGGTTCAATTCCTGGACCGACCCATTCGCGTCGTGGTTAAAGACATCGCTATTGATGCGGGAGGTCTGGGATTCGATTTACGGAAGGTGGAATTGGACACAGTGTCGCCACAAGTTGCAACGTTTCTTCGGAGCTGTGTTGCCCAGACGCCAAATCGGGGAGGTGGACCCCCCACTCGTTATCAACTTTGATGAAATATCGCGAGTATAATGAAGATTTGATTTTTTGAAGTCAGTCAGAGTAGAACGAAATAGACTAGTAAACTTAGACTGCTATAGCACTACGTCATGCATTGAAGTCCAACATCGTAACAAAGCAAGTCAAGACTTCTCAACGATTACGTTATGATGGCAAAATCATGCACTATGTTCGTAGAAAAACAAAAGCAAATAAGAGTATATTTAATGTGATTGTTGCTGTTGAATTTTATCAGCCAATTGGGAAAAACGCGGCATTAACCTTGTTTCTAATGCCCCTCTCTTAAGGGGGTCAACATCTTTGATCGAATTTCTCTTTTTTCAACAAAAGAAGAAGACCCTTGCTCGCAGGAGCGTATTTGGGGGAGGGGGGCATTGCGCCATGTGCCAAAAAAGCATAAGTGGCGCCAAGTGACAAAAACATGCCAGAATATTTTAATGGTTGTTGTAGCTTATGACCAGGGGCAGATCCAGGGCTGATTCGAAGGGCATGCATCCTCCTCACCAGCCGTTTTCAACTATGTTTTTGATAAAACAATTTTCTATAATTTCGAACCTTTTCAATAACAATTAACCTTACGCCTTAAGCACGCATATATGAAAATGTGCGAACGAAATGCATCATATTTGGTGTGGGTCTACTCATAATTAAGATCACAAAATTTAAACAAAATTTGCCCGAAAAATGTCCTGAAAGCACTAAAATAGCAATTACAGCATGTAATATTTCAAAATTTTCCTGAGGGAGCATGCCCCCGGACCCCGTAAAGCCTGTTCTGTTTTTCAATCTACATCAAATTAGCTCTGCCAAAAAAAACTACGCTTGAAAAAATGTAGAATTAATTTCGAGACTGTTTGCTCACAGAGGTAAGTTGAAGGCATGCGAACGAGAATAGAAATCGCTTTTAGAGCGAGGGCTTGGTAATCGAGATTGCTGAGAAGCGATACTTAAAACTCAATGCAGTTTGTAAAAGATTTAAATTCCGCTTTTTCACCAAATCAGATCGTAGGTCAATAAGTTTATTGGTCAGGGAGCCCAAGTCAAAGTGCTCTGCCCAACAGTGTTTTTTATACGCCCCTGTACGCCCCATCACGGTGGTACGCCCTTAAAAAATTTTGGTACGCCTTAGGGCGTACTATATACACCCGGTTGAAAAGCACTGGTATAGGGTAAATGCCAATGCTTCGACGTTTACTTTTTGCCCTTACAAGAGAAGTTGAAAGTGAAGCAAACCGACCGGTTATCTCAGGAGGTAAGCTCTTTGTTGTCGGTTTAGGAGGTCTGGGGTTCGATTCCTGGGTCTGTCAACACGGACACAGTGTCGCCAACGGTTCGTCATCGCTTCGACGTTTTTCGGAGCTGTGTTTCCCAGGCGCCTAGTTGCGGAGTTAGGCCCCGCCATTCGTCACACGCTTCGGCGTGATACCGGGAGTATAATGAAGATTTGATTTTTCATTCAACAAGCTGATCTGAGCAAAGATTAACAGTGAAACATATTTTGATGCGGCCAGTAAATGTTAAGAACAGTTAATTTGCTAATCTGGCGCTAAAAACACTGATAAAAAACCAACGTTTCGACAGTATAAACTACCTGCCTTCGATCAGGATACTGCCTTCGATCATTGCTTTTTTGTACCCTGATCGAAGGCAGGTAGTTTATACTGTCGAGACGTTGGTTTTTTATCAGTGTTTTTAGCGCCAGATTAGCAAATTAACTGTTATTAACGGTGAAATATTGTCAAAACGACCTTGACTAGACTATGCGCTGCAATAAATATCCAAGTGTTTTATCACCTTTAAATAAACTTCGTAACACAATAAATGTGGTGCGGAAATAGCTGAAGGAGAAACAATAAAGCCACAGTAATTCTGAAAACTGAACATTTCGACAACACAGTTTCAGCTGTAATCATAACCTGTTAAGCAAGGTAGTACAAAACTGAAAGACTTTTAGTTGAGAGCCGTTGGCGGCTTTGTGTCCAATTTGACAGAGCCGGAAATTGAACCCGGTACCCCCTTGGTCGATAACAATATCTTCAAACCCAACCGGCCCTACACTGTATGAATCCGTCTAATATCGGGTTGTTTCTTTTCTTAATAAAATTACTTACAAGAAAACAGTCACATGGCCTTATGAGGACCCAGTGCTACGCAATATAAAAGCAGAATGCAAAATATTACAGTTTCTGAATTTTTTTAGCGTCATGCAATATGTGGGGGTACATTTGCACATATTTCACATTCCTATGAAAACTTGACAAGGTTGTGTGTCAACTGTAGGCAGCAAACGAGAAAGATGCGTAAAATGACGTCATTTTTTGAGGAAAAGCTTTTTTAAACTGAATGAAGTAACCGGATATCTACATTCCTACTTGTACTACATTTTCTTCTTTAACCTTTACGCGAAATTATGGAAACGAGAAATCATTTCGCACAGCTTTAAAGATTGTATTTATCTTCTGCTGTAGGAGCTAATTTTTTTTTAGTTTTGGTTTGACCCAATTTGGAATTGAACACTAGTTTTCTATCTCAACCGCAAACGCTTATCACATGGCTCTCTGGCTGGTTATTTAGCTCTAACGATTCGACATTAGTAGCATCTATAGCCTACGTACTATTTTGTTGTTGGTGAAGTAGGTGATTTCAATACCCAATTTCATTTTCAAAGGGGCTGCAATAACGGTATTTTAGATGGTTTAATTTGGTTCAGTTTTGGGCACTTAGTAATAAATTTAGCACAAAAAAAAGGTCAATACTTTATTATTTTCAACAGCTAACAGACTGTTCTGCCGTGATATGGAAAAACCTAACAACTGCACTTTTCAAGTTTTCGAGATAATCGACTTTTTGTGATCTTTTGTTATATTTTTAAATATCGAGAAGAAAACTGCGGGTAATCATCATTTTTGCATCGAAATGATTCAGTTTGAAGTAAACAAGTCATATGAAACAATTGGATGAATTTTTGTTTGTTTGTTTATTTAAATAACTGTGTTTATGTAGTTGTTAGGTTTTTCCATATCACAAGCACATCAATAAAGTGACTTGTGATATGGAAAAACCTAACAACTTAAAATCACTTGGCATGTTGCTGCGTTACTATTTCGATGTCTTTCGTTTGAAGCAGGGGAAGGATGGGTCAAATTGGAAATCATCAAAAAAGAGAATCTATCAGATAAAGAGGGCCCAAATTTTTATGGCACCACCTAGTGGCGAACTATAAATAAAAAAATTTTCAATTATATTGACTTAATTTAAACTTTTTTAGAATGGGTTCTGATCTAAGAACCATAAATTGTATGTCGGGGGTCCAGTTAGGTTTGTGGGGAGTGACGAAACTCACTTCAGCGCCTCTAGTGGTAAAAATTTTGGAATAAACTTTATGATAAAGATTTTGTTATACTGCCAAATATTTAGTCGACGGTGTTTGATAAGTGGGGGCATATTCTTCTGGTTGATTTAGGGCCTTGGGCCAAATATTCTCTGGCACCTCTAGTAGTGAAAACAAAACACAATGATACTGGCAAAATTTGTTATTATTTCAAAGATTTAATGGTGCTTTGTAAATTATTAGGGCATTATCTTTAGGAACAACTTGGGGGCCAAGGACCAAATACAGTGTAGCACCTCTAGTGTTAAAATGTAAAAGAATAATATTGGCGAAATTTCTTATTGTCTCCAAGATTTAATGGTGTTTTATAAGTTATGGGGGCATTATTTTCAAGAACGATTTGGGACCAAGGACAAAATACACTCTAGCACCTCTAGTGGAAAAATATGGAACAATAATATTGGCAAAATTTGTTATTATCTCAAAGAATTAATGGTATTTTATATGCAATCGGGCATTATTATCAGAAACGACTTGGGGTCCAAGGACTAAATCACTTTGGTAACTCCAGCGGTCAAAATATTAAAGTAGTGCTATTGAAAAAAGTTTTGTTGTCATTTCAAAGATTTAGTGACGTTTTATTAACAATCGGGGCATATTCTCAAGCGAAGTCATGGGCCAAAAACACTTTTAGCATATTCAGTGGTTAAAAACTACAAAACGCTTTTAATGCTATTAACCTATTTCAAAGACTTTTAAAAATGACTGGAACCTGTTCGTAAGAGATCATGTCTTTAGCTGGACACACGCCATTGTTTCTATTGTGGTGATAAGTAATTTTGACGTTCTTGCAGTAAGAAAAATGAAGACGGGTGAGCTCAAAAAATTTGATTCAATTCCAGAACACACCGCCTAACCTAACGGCGTGTTTATATATTGATTTGAGCAAAGTAAGGTTCCAATAAAAAGCAGTTCAAGCAAGAAATACACTGCACTCAAATTACAAATAGCAGCAATGCTTAAACAGACCTACACGGAAACTAAAATTAAAAATAGCTACTGTAGTTACACATTGTATAAAACTTATCCGACTTGATTGCACTTTGACTTGCGCCCACTCATTTTAACTTCCTCTTTAATCGCTGTAACTTCAGAGTGCTTCTGATGCTTTAACTCAACACCACTTCTCACAGTACTAATGTAATGAAAATTTGAAAGTGAAGCAAGCTGAAGTAAGCGGAAATGTTTGGTTTCTATATTTTAAAACTCCGTTATATTAGTATAAACTCTTTAGTTATATTCTACTCGCTCGTCTTGAAGTTAGTTTTGAGAAAATCAACTAAAGCTTCGGACACTTTCTGATAATGAAAGATAAAGATGAAAAATCAAAATATTATCACGCTGATTTCAGTTGAGTTGCAGCAGCAAGATTAGCGACTTGAGCAGATGTCCTGAACCTTTTATGGTTTGTGGCACCCTTCTAGAAACTCTCAACACCAGTGATCCCCTGCTCAGCTATAAAATTTTTGTAGGTATTTCATTTGTGGTAGCAACGGCCGTCCGCTAGCTATTAAGTGGTTAATTTCCATTATAAATCTTGCGCTTGTAGCCCCTGGTAACTTCTGGACTACAGTCACCGCATTAATTCGAGAATTTCGTTACAATATAATTTGGATACTACATAGCTTTGTGCAGTAAACAATCAAGTTTTCACTATATTTTACTTTTCTGTAAATTAAGACAAATATCACAATTGTGTATCACAAAGTCGATCGATTGTTCAAACAAGGAATGTCAAAATATTGCAATAAAACTAGTTCTCATTTCGGGATTTTTGCCTAATCTCATTTAGATGCACAAACACCAAGTAATGCTAATACAGGAAGACAAATTTCTTCACAAGAATTTTGGGCAATATGTCGGATCAACAGATGCAAAATTACAAAGGTTAGATTAGCTAACTAAATTTTGTCGAGCGCATTTAAACTTTTTTCTTGCATTGCGTAAAATTTAACACACAAGGGGACTAAATCTCTCATGAATTTAACCGAAAATTTTTGATTTCAAGGATATTTGCAATAGCCATGACTTGAATTCAGATTCCACAAGAGGGGGTGCAACCGATGCGCCGCACCGGGGCTCGTGTAAGTGTAAAGGGTCCGTGAATTCATCAGCATTAAATTTTGGAATATAATGCTTCAAATTTTTGTTATTCTGAAACTCGATTAAGCATGTTTTTGTGCATCGCCGATACAAGTATCTCGATACTGTTTTTGAGCATGATCAATCTTACCAGGTGTTGACTGCGTGTTCATTTACGGTTTCTGAAGAATGTGAAATGAAGCTAAATTCCCTCATTGATTCAGAGAGACGTACTGTCCGCAAATTTCTCTTATCACTCGCCTATTTGCAATTGTTTCGTAACTCCATTGAACGACGTTAATCGTGAAATTACAACACGTCCAAATTAACAGCTCAGATGGCCGCGTGGTAAGAGCGTCCGCCTCGAGAGCTGTAGATTATGTTTTGATTCCGAGTCGGGTCAAACCAATGACTTTAAAATCGCTATTCACAGCTTCCCTGCTTGACGTTCAGCATTAAACGGACAGTGTGGAGAACAAGCCGGCAAGTTCACTAGTTGTGCCATTGGGAAAGGCACTTAGCAGGATTCCCCCATCTTGGTGTGGTGGACAGATGGCTGGCAACTCCTAAGCGAACTCGTATAGCGCATTGATCGCTTTCTCGTGATAGGAGGATAAATACGCAACAAAACAAAAAAAATATGTGACATTTTTACGTTTTGCAATTGTCCGCAGATTGCAAACTTGTAGCAGTTTTTTTAATTCATTTGTAAACCAATTTTTTTAATTGATTTTTTTCCTGATATTGTATCGAGATACTTGTATCGGCGATACGAGTATCGATATCGGTATCGATTTAACTCCTCTTCAATGTATCGTGTATCGGTATCGATTAACTCTATTTTCAAGTATCGTGCATCCATATCGATTAACTCAAAAATTGAGTATCGCGCCCATCTCTGTGCGGTGTTTAATAGATCAATGTAAGGTCCTTTGTAGTTCTTTGCGGAGTTTAGTAGCCTACATCAATTTGAGGTCCTTTGTCGTCCTTTGCAGTGTTTCAGTCCTTTGCGGTGTTTAGTAGAACCGTTACGGTAAGATCTTGAAAGCCGTGCTAAAAATTACTTCATTGCGAATAAGATTTTTCCAAAATATGAAATCCATTCGATTCCTCAGCACAAATGAATCTAAAATGTGCTTGCAAAAATGCACGTATCTTATTTAATGAAGAATTCAGAATTAGGGGCAAAAATTCGAACAAGCGACAAACTTTTTCATTTTTGGCCCCTACCGAAAAAAAACTGAGTGCGTTGATTGATCGATTTCTTCATTTTTATTCTCTTTTCTGAGAAAACTACTCTGCGGAGACGTTGTACATAGGTCGAATCCAGACTTGTTAAGAAGTTTCCTTTGCGAGTTTACCGGTTAAGTTTGCTTCTGACTTCCTTAAGTTGTTGCTTGCTACTAGATTCATGTAACAGGGAGTGCTATCCAGAACCATCTTCTTCAAGAAAACAGCAAAGAGACTTAAGTGCACGAGCGGATCCAGGGGGGATGTGAGGAATGCATTCCCCTCCCCCGAAAAGCCATTTTCAACATTGTTTTTGTTGAAAGTAGGTATAGTACAAAATTAGTCAATAATGTTGCTTACAAATCATTTATTATTAAATCGATTTCGGTTAATGAACCATCTTCAGTACCTATACAGTATAAACGCGCAACATATTTTTATATAAATAATAAGTAGTGGAAAAATTGGAATAATTAAATGGACTGCTAAGAACGGAAATTGAAGAAAGTAAAGAGTCCAAAAAGTCTTTGATGCGGTCTTGCGTGAAAAAAAAGACATATTTTTTAAATTGCAACAAGACTTTATGGATACCATGTATTTTTCTATGGCGCCGATTCACTAACTTTGAACACTGTGTGCGTGAAGAATCTTTTATCGCGATAATTTATCGGTGATAACAAAAGATATCACAAAAGCGATATCGGTAATCGATAAATCCAAATTATTTTGAGCGATAACGATAATCGGTAATAAATTATCGCCGATAATTTATCTTGAAAAATGGCTATCTTTGACTGTATGAATCCGTTTAATATTGGGTTATATCTTTTCCTAAAAAATTACAAACGAGAAAGCAGTGACATGGCCTTATAAGGACCCAGTGCAACGCAGCGTAAAAGCAGAATGCAAAATATTACAGTTTCTGAATTTTTTTAGCGTCATAAATCATGTGGGGGTGGGGGAGCATATGTACATATTCCACAATCCTAACTCCTTAGAAAACTTGACAAGGTTGTGTGTCACCTGCAGGCAGACGAGAAAGACGGGTAAAATGACGTCATTTTTTGAACAAAAGCTTTTTCAAACTGAACAAAGTAACCAGATATCCACATTCCTACTTATATTACAATTTCTTCTTCAGTCTTTAAACGAAACTATAGAAACGAGAAATCAAGCACAGCTTTAAAGATTGGATTAAATTTTATGTAGCGCCACAGTCTAGTCGACAGAAGACAACATTGAGAGAGACAGCAGTGTTTGAAATTAGGGCTCTCAAAGTACAGTCTGTGACAAAAGTTTAAGGACACTTTCCGAAAACATTTACTTTTGGCTTTAAATGCCCATATCTTTAAAAATAATGAGTATTATAGTGTCACAATGCGTAATTATGTTTTTGGGTTAATGTAGAATGTCTTTACAGCCATGTTTGTGCATTTCCTTTTCAGTAAGTTACTTTTAAGCTCGCGTTTTCGTTGAAATCAGCTAAATTTGTTGGGGTAAAAAATGGGGAAAAAACCATCTCTTAGCTCAGAAAAACGGGCTCAAATCGTTACCCTAAGCAATTTAAACTTTTCTGTACGTGAGATCGCGAGGAAAGTGAAAGTTAGCAAAACAGCTGTGCACAATGCAATTACAATATACCAAATTGAAGGCATTTTCACAGACAGAAAAAGGTCAGGCCGACCAAAAGTTACCAGCCCCAGAGAAGACCGCCTTATGCATAAGGTGGTTACTCGCTCTCCAATGAGTTCCTCCAAAAAAAATTCAAGCTAAGTTGATAGATACTGGTACTGTAGTAAGTACCAAAACGATTCAACGCAGACTATCTCTGGAATTTGGACTCCAATCATGTAAGCCAGCGAGAAAGCCACGCTTGACTGAGGCAATGAAGAAAAAACGTCTGGACTTTGCCAAAAGACAAGCTGACTGGAACACAGAGATGTGGAAAAGGGTACTTTTTTCTGATGAGTCTTCTGTAAGTCAGTTTTCTGTTCAAAAATATAGGGTTTGGAGGCCGGCTGGAGCCTGACACGAGGAAAAGTACACTCTCCCAACAGTGAAACATCCTCCTAGCTAAATGGTTTGGGGAGCAATGTCCTCCATGGGTACAGCTGGACTTTATTTTTTGCCTCCAGGAACAACCATGAATGGTGAAAAATACGTGAATTTGTTGAAAAGCAAGCTTGAGATCCACATGACAATCCATAACTGCCAGATTTTTATGCATGATGGCGCTCCATGTCATCGAAGCAAGATGGTGAAGAAATTCTTGGAGCAAAAAAACATCCAAACGTTGGAATGGCCTGGAAACAGTCCTGATCTAAATCCAATCGAAAACTCGTGGAGTGTCATGAAAAATAAAGTTTCAGAAAAGCATCCCACAAGCCTTAGTGCCCTTCAGTTAGCAATTAAAGAAGTTTGGGTGAAAGAGATCTCTTCAGATTATTGTTGCAAGCTGATTGAAAGCATGCCACATCGCCTGCAAGAAGTGATCAAGAACAAGGGAGGGCACACAAATATTGATTTCAACTTTTTTTTTTTTTCGATTCTGTGTCTATTTGTTGAGTTTCTAACGATACTAAGAAATTAATAAATTATCGGTGAAAAAATTTTGTGAAAGTAGTATGTAAAACAGAACTTATTAGGGTTTGAACGCAGAAATGTCTGAAAAAGTAAAGTGTCCCTAAACTTTTGTCACAGACTGTAGAAGCGAAATGGTTGAAAGCAAGATTTGACTCACACCGAATCAATAAAGTGATTCTATCCTCCAATAATAATAATTAGTCAAACAGATGAACAAACTGTTTATTTGAGCTTAAACAATTTAAGTGCTTAATATTAGCCACAGCATAATATAACAGTCAAGGTTTTGAAACGCGCAACCAAGTCCCATAACGCAACCAAAACTTCATAAACTTTGGCTTGTTGTACTTTTATCTTCCTCTAAATTTTTCGTAGACTGCGCTCGTGGTGTCAAGTTTTATTTAATGAGCTTATATACCGTCTTTGGAGGTTGCGCAGACAAGAAATCTCGAAGCCACTATTTTTTTAATATGCGGACCCAGTAATCGGAGGCAGGGTTGACGAGTCGTAGTAAAATCGATACGACTCTGACTCCGACTCTCAGGCATTTTTTTAGTTCTACTCCAACTCCGACTCCGTTTTTTTTTTTTGCTCGACTCCGACTCTCGACTCTGACAAGCATAATTTTTCGACTCCCAAGAAAAACCTTGACTCCCACGACTCCAACTTCCAACTCCGACTCGTCAACCCTGGCTAAAAAGAAGACGACTGTTTACTACATTTGCTGGTTCGAAAAGCTAGCTCACCTCAACTGATTTGTAAAACACTAGCGGGTCTACTTCTACTTAGGTCAACAGTATACTTTGGTAATTTGTTCAAGGCATAAAAAGCCTTCCTTTCCTGCAAAAGAATGGCAGTCAGAGTTGAGCATATTTTTGAAAAATCTCGACTCCCACGACTACGACTCGCCAACCCGCAAAGTTGAAAACCAATAATTTGTGGTATGTCAAAAATGTTGCACACAAAAACAAGCGGATATTTAGCTCATCTCCGACGAATAATAGTTCTTAGACACACAGAGAATATGAAGCCTAAACTTCACAGTCAGGCTTCTGAGAAGATTTGAATTAATTTAACTAAATAAACATGAAATTGTTTAAATGTGGGACCAGCGCTTCTGCTAGACTCAAGATCAAAATATCTTTCTGCAGTTCTCCTATCGCCATGAATTCAATTTTTATTTAACGTTGTTCAGTATTTTTGCCTTCAGTTGGCGCTTGGTGTATCTTTTAAATGCTTCCGGTAGATTGCAATGAGACTAGGGTCTTAATCCTGATCTGCATACTACAGAGCATTCACACTTTTGCAGCTTGGCACAAGTCTATAGAGATGAGTACCGGTATTTGTGGTGCTGAGTTGTTAATGGTCCAACTAGTTTAAACCCGAATTTGCTTCGAAATCATAAACAGGCACAAAAAAAAACTTGAAAGACTAGCTTGGTTCAGATGCTATACACACTATATTTGTGTGACCAAAAAAAATCAATCAGTGTTTATACGTAATTCGAACGTTGATGTTTTGAGTTAAAACTTTTTGCAACCGTGCAGAAAATGGTTTGCAGCAAAATAAATCATCATAAAACAGAACAGCAAACTCGCAAGCATTTTCAATCGAGTTTGAGTTTACTAAACACCTGCAAGCTGAGTTCAAGTTGTTCATTTCTGATTTTGCAAGTTCAAGTTCGAGTCTAATAACTTTTATCGAGTTCAAGCTAAATTCAAGCAATTTTTGTCAAGTTTAGAATGTATTTAAAACTCAATCAACTTTTTTCTAGATCGAATTCGAGTTCAAGTATTTTTGTTTTCGAGTTTTTTGAAACGACCGAGTTCAAGTTCGAGTTTACAGCCGTGTGTAAAATTATGTAAATCTACTACAAGCTTATATCTTAATACGCAACTGCAAGTAAAAAACAAAAACAAATCTACACACATTTGAAGGAAATTGGCACCTTTTTCGGAGACGCGTTCAATATATGAGCAATTACAAAATCTATTCATTATTGCAGATAGTTTTCTGAATAAGTCAGCACTGGCAATTTCCCTGTCGCAACATTTGCCCTAATTTTAAAGTATGAGCTCACAATCTGAGGAAAGCTCTCCTCAACAACAAGATGAACATTTCGACCCGGATGACGACCTGCTTCGGAGAGAATACGAACTTGCTCAACAGCTGAAAAACGTCTGTGATGATTCGGGCAAAGAAATGAATCCCTCTGATGCGGCGACAATAATTCACGAGTTGGGACTAATCTATCGACAGCGAAGTCCTGACAAGTTTTCATTGATCAAAAGTGCTGGTTTATTAAACGCTGCCATCATTAGAAAACCTACCAACGTTTCCGAGATCAAACAAGATTTGGATGATCTGTGCAAACATATTTTGCAGCAAGCTGAAGCAGCAAATCAAACAGCAGACTTGATTGAGAAGGCCGACAAAGTCAAATCGTCGTTCAATCAACTTAGAGATGAAGTCGATCAATTTTTATCAAACTCAAAATCGACCGAAAACAAAGTCTCAAGCGAATCAGCACAAAATGAAATCACGGCAAAATTAGAAGACGACAAAATATCAAACATTCAGTTCATACAAGCCAAGATCACTGACACTTACATGAAAACCATGGCAAACTTGTGCGAATATTGTGAAAACGTCATGGGAAAACCCCCATGCCATTACACAGTCATGGGAATGGGATCCCTCGCTCGCAAAGAAGCAACTCCATATTCTGATTTTGATCATATGGTTACACTGGAAGAAGCAAACTACAGACGACAACATTTGGATTACTTTCGGTGGTTTACTTTGATTTTTCATATCGTTATTTTGAACGTCCAGGAAACAATCATACCGGCGTTGTACATTCCTAGTTTGAATGATAAGGATTCGAAACTGGGAGACTGGTTTTTCGATTCCCACACACGAGGCATATCTCTGGATGGGATGATGCCGCACACAAGTAAGTATCCTTTAGGAAGGGGGCCGACCAAAATTAAACCCTGGGCAGCGGAGTTAATCCAACCTTTAAAGAGTATGTTAAAATATCTTAGTTCAAAAAACGATTTGAAAGAAGGATATCATTTGAGCGACTTGCTCACAAAAACCTGTTTTGTGTATGGCAGTCGAGATATATACGATCAGTTTGTGGAGGGCGTAGAAACTTATTTACACACAAAAACACATCAAGAAACACGTGAAGAAATCACTACTCTAGTAAAAGATGATTTGAACAAGTTTTCAACTCGACTTTGTCTTGCTAAGTTGCGTGATAATGACACAATTAATATCAAACAAATGGTTTATCGAAGCTCCACATTGTTCATCGAAGCAATGGGTCGGTTTCATAACATTGCATTGAATTCGTGTTTTGACATAGTAAACAAAATGGCAGAGCAAAATAACATTACACCACAAACAAAACAGAACCTGCTGTTTGCTGTGGCAATTGCATGCGAGATGCGACTTCGCGTGTACATGGGGTATAAATCACAACGCGATTTGATTGAAATCAAAGCGGGCAACGGCGGCATCACAAACTTTTTGAACGTAGCTGGTCAAGCAAGCACCATACGTTACTTTCAAATAGTCTATTGTCTTCAATGCCAAGTAGCCAAGCTGTTACAGTTGCCTAAATGTCATTTTTTCACTGACCATCAACTAATAAACATCGCAACGTGCTATGCACTTGATTTAAATGCAAAGTATGAGAGTGAAGCATCGAGAGCAACCTGCAACATCGACGACTTCAGCTTCGATAATACTCTGAATCGTCTTGGGCAACACTTGAAAAGCATTCAAAAATGTGTTGAAGATGATAAATCTGAAAACAATGTTAGAACATTTGAAAAATTAGCTGAACATTTGTACAAATCCAACGCATATGATGAAGCTTTGGAGTTTTACATGCGTTTGTTGAAGTTTTACCAACAACAACAACAAACTACAGAAGTCAATAGAGGTGAATCTTCTGTTGCTAAAAGTTCTCATTCGTCATCATCTGACTCTGTTTTTGCTAGAAGGCCTCAGGATCCAACCCAAACTCACAAGGAAAAACAGAGCCCAACAGACAACCATAAAGATGTTGCACGAACACTTGGTAATATCGGGATTTGCTTACAAAATTCTTGGAAACCGGCGGAAGCTCTTAAATATCATAATAAATCGTTAAAAATACAACAAAATATATCGTTGAACGAGGAAACAGATCCCGATGTTGCATCAACATTGAACAACATTGGATTATGTCTTACGAATTTACATCAATACACTGAAGGACTCGAATACTTGCAAAGATCACTAAAAGTATACCAAAAAACATCGTTGAACGAGGAAACAGATCCCGATGTTGCATCAACATTGAACAACATGGGATTATGTCTAAATGGTTTACATCAATACACTGAAGGACTTGGATACTTGCAGAGATCACTACAAATATACCAAAACATATCGCTGAACGAAGAAACAAATCCTGATGTTGCATCAACATTGAACAACATTGGATTATGTCTTACGAATTTACATCAATACACTGAAGGACTCGAATACTTGCAGAGATCACTACAAATATACCAAAAAATATCGTTGAACGAGGAAACAGATCGTGATGTTGCATCAACATTGAACAACATCGGAAACTCTCTTAAGAATTTATATCAATACACTGAAGGACTCGGATACTTGCAGAGAACACTAAAAATACGCCAAAACATATCGTTGAACGAGGAAACAGATCCCGATGTTGCATCAACATTGAACGACATTGGATTATGTTTTACGGAATTACATCAATACACTAAAGGACTCGAATACTTGCAAAGATCACTACAAATATACCAAAACATATCGTTGAACGAGGAAACAGATCTCGATGTTGCATCAACATTGAACAACATTGGATTATGTTTTATTAGTTTACATCAATACACTGAAGGACTTGGATACTTGCAGAGATCACTACAAATATACCAAAACATATCGTTGAACGAGGAAACAGATCCCGATGTTGCATCAACATTGAACAACATTGGAAACTCTCTTATGAATTTACATCAATACACTGAAGGACTTGGATACTTGCAGAGATCACTACAAATATACCAAAACATATCGTTGAACGAGGAAACAGATCTCGATGTTGCATCAACATTGAACGACATTGGATTATGTTTTATTAGTTTACATCAATACACTGAAGGACTTGGATACTTGCAGAGATCACAAAAAATACGCCAAAACATATCGTTGAACGAGGAAACAGATCCCGATGTTGCATCAACATTGAACAACATTGGAAACTCTCTTATGAATTTACATCAATACACTGAAGGACTTGGATACTTGCAGAGATCACTACAAATATACCAAAACATATCGTTGAACGAGGAAACAGATCCCGATGTTGCATCAACATTGAACAACATTGGAAACTCTCTTATGAATTTACATCAATACACTGAAGGACTTGGATACTTGCAGAGATCACTAAAAATACGCCAAAACATATCGTTGAACGAGAAAACAGATCCCGATGTTGCATCAACATTGAACAACATTGGATTTTGTTATACGGATTTACATCAATACACTGAAGGACTTGGATACTTGCAAAGATCACTACAAATATACCAAAACATATCGTTGAACGAGGAAACAGATCGTGATGTTGCATCAACATTGAACAACATTGGATTATGTTTTATTAGTTTACATCAATACACTGAAGGACTTGGATACTTGCAGAGATTGCTACAAATATACCAAAAAATATCGTTGAACGAGGAAACAGATCCCGATGTTGCATCAACATTGAACAACATTGGATTATGTTTTACAGAATTACATCAATACACTAAAGGACTCAAATACTTGCAGAGATCACTAAAAATATACCAACACATATCGTTGAACGAGGAAACAGATCCCGATGTTGCATCAACATTGAACAACATTGGATTATGTTTTACGTATTTTCATCAATACACCGAAGGACTCGAATACTTGCAAAGATCACTAAAAGTATACCAAAAAATATCGTTGAACGAGGAAATAGATTGTGATGTTGCATCAACATTAAACAACATTGGGAACTATCTTAGTAATTTGCATCAATGCACTGAAGGACTCGAATACTTGCAGAGATCACTAAAAGTATACCAAAGAATATCGTTGAACGAGGAAACAGATCCCGATGTTACATCAATATTAGACCACATCGAATCATGTCTAAATGGTTTACATCAATACACTGAAGGACTCGAATACTTGCAGAGATCACTAAAAATACGCCAAAAAATATCGTTGAACGAGGAAACAGATCGTGATGTTGCATCAACATTGAACAACATCGGAAACTCTCTTAAGAATTTACATCAATACACTGAAGGACTCGAATACTTCCAGAGATCACTAAAAGTATACCAAAAAATATCGTTGAACAAGGAAACAGATCCCGATATTGCATCAACATTGAACAACATTGGATTATGTCTAACGGATTTACATCAATACATTGAAGAACTCAAATACTTGCAAAGATCACTACAAATATACCAAAAAATATCGTTGAACGAGGAAACAGATCGTGACGATGCATCAACATTGAATAACATAGGAAACTCTCTTAAGGATTTACTTCAATACACTGAAGGACTCAAATATTGCAGAGATCACTGAAAGTAAAACAAAAAATATCGTTGAACGAGGAAACAGATCGTGATGTTGCATTGACTTTGCAAAACGTTGGAAACTGTCTTAATGATTTGTATGAATACAACGCGTCGATAAATTTTTGTCAGAAGACACTGGCAATGAAACAAAATATATCAAGAAACGCAGAAGCACATCGTGATGTCGCACTTTTTATTTTTAAAAGAGGAGAGTGCTTTAGTGCTTTAAGCCAATGCGTTAAAGCGCTGCAGTATTTTCAGAGATCATTTCTAATCCATGAAAACGCAAAAGTTGCCACACCACTGCATTGCATTGACCTTTGTGAAATAGAACTAGAATTATGACGCTGTTCGTAAACATTTCGAACACGTTATTTTTTTGTAATTATACGATCTTTAACAATAAAACAAAACATTCGATAAAAACAATTTATAACAGTTTGCGAAAAACAAAGACATTTTAACACAATCTACATAAAAGTCACCAGCACGTGTGTGCGATAATAAAACAAAGTAGGCTGATAACCTAATCACGAACAACCGAGCCAAACCACATCGACAATAAAAATTGATAAGGGAAAACCACATTCACAAACTGATTGGGATTTTAAGCTCACCGTTTGTACAATGCACCTTTTAGCCCAGTGGTTCACAAGCTTTTATGGTCCGTGGCCCCCTTCCAAAGACTCTTAACACTTGTATCCCCTTGCTCTGCAATTAAAATACCTACTTTTTTTTTCCTAGTGGAGGCCCTGATGCAGTAACGTGGAGTTTGTCGTTGCTTTACGTAAGTAGATTGCTTTTAACTGAAAGTGTTATGCTTGAATCCCTAGTTGAATCCTTTGCGGTCGTAATGATTTTCTCTTAGTTGCCGTCGTTAGTCGTATGTAAAATCCTGTTTTTTGCGTTATTTAGACAGGTAATTTTAAAGTATTTTATCTCTAATTCGGAAGGATCTAGAATTGCGATGTTTTGCCATGAGGTAAATCTATTTGTAAAATAATTATTTTTGGGGGGTGATGACGTCACTACCGGTTGGATGACGTAAGCCACTAACTACATTATTTGTTAATATTATCAAAACTGCTTCGTTTATAGCACAAGAAACAACCGTGTCGTCATGAAACTATCAAGCGTAATACCAAATGAAAGCGTTTTTATTAGGATGTCGCGAGCACTACCAAAAATGAAATTACCGCGTTAGTATACACCTGCATACGGTACTTAAAGGAAACTATGATGATCAATTTACCTAAAGCAAGCACGCTACGGCACAAAATTAGTGTGACACCCAACCCAACTAACTTGCTCTAAATTAGTGTCTAACCCAGAGGTGGGCAAAATACGGCCCGCGAGACGATTTTATGCGGCCCGCCGGCAGTTACAAAAAAATGAATAGGTCAACTGAGGATGCGAAGACTTTTTCTTTTGCTCCTCATCTATATTTTCGGCGAACACAAGACATCCAGTGGAAAACAGGTTATGCGAGGATATAAAGACCTCTTTTGCTCTTCACGACGTCGAAAGAAGTGAAGACCTTTTTTTTTTTTTTAGTCTTCACTTGATTTCGGGCGGTAATTTGGACGACGAAAATTGCGGCCCCTTCAAATTACTGGGCACGCTTCTGTTCATCTAATAATTCGGCCCGGGAAGGACTTGGTCTTCCCACATGTGGCCCGTCGGCTGAAATAATTGCCCACCCCTGGTCTAACCAGCCGCCAGCCGCTGCAACCAGCAATAATCTAACTCTGCTTCTAAACATTGCAAATTATTACTGCGGTCCTTGCTATAACAGTTAGCTTTATGTTGAACTGCAATGACGGTTTTCATCAAACTGTTGCAATGACACTCTAATTTTCGCGCACTTTCTATTCCTCCACTTTGCGATGTGTTTATTACCATAGCAACAGCAAAATTTTCGCGCCATTACAACGTGGGCATATTGCGGTTGCCTTACGACTACGCACTACAGTACCAAGAAGCAAATGGCAGACAATGCTCGCCCCATGACTTCATTAAACGAGAATTTGGTGAAGAGCAAGTTATACTTGCCTTACCACCAAATGGCGATTTTTGTGATATCCAGCTATACTTGCCATTCGACCGCAAAGAGTGAATCCTCCTTCACTAATAAAGAAAAATCGAAAGTTAATAATAAACCCCCAAGATTTTTTTGCGTTAGTAGGGAAGAGTTTTTCTAAGCATAATTACTAGTTCATCACGTTTGTATAGTTTTGCTACTTATGTAAAAAATATGTTTTTTTCTTGATCGTTTTTTTTTTTGCGTTTTAGTTAGGCCTAGTAATTACCGATGGTCCGACATCAGGACTGTCGTTTTCTTTGTAACTTTTTGCTGTAACTTGATGTGCAGAATGAGTTTGTACATAATTACCATTATGACTTCATAATTTACTCGATTTATTACGTCACTATTGCGAAACAACGGCGTATTTTTCGATCATAAGTTTGTATCAATTTGTATTTTCATTGCCGCATTATTTCATTAAAATGACATCTTTGTTTTATCGAACACCTTCTTATGAGGCTATCATGACGTGGTTATCACCCGCGCATGGTCGCTTAGCGTGTGCTAAATAAGTCTTCAGAGGAAAAAGTAAACAAAACTAGAAGTAATTCAATAAAGTCAGATGAAAATTTATCTGTTTAAATAGCCAATCAGCAACGTTTCAGCGTTAAGCTTATTTACTTCAAAGTGATAGCATTTGCTACAAATCGGCCGGTTAGCTCAGTTGCTAGGTACATCGCTATCGGCGCGGTACTGGGGGCAGTAGGGTGGAGTGAAAAAAACAAAAAATCAAAAATTCAAAAAACGTCCCCTCCCAAAAGTTGCTTTTAGTCCCAAAACTATGTTTAAAAGCGGTTTTCCAAAGTTTTCTTCAAAATCCAGGTGCCTACCCAGACGTAAAGGTCCTGCGGAGGTCAAATTTCGTAAATATGCCATAACTCATCAACCAGTGGAGTTAGAGAGCTAATTTTGGTGTCAAAAGAAGCAGAATGTGCACTTTCCTATCTAACTTAAGAGAACTTTTTATCCTAATTTCAGTATTTTTACAATTATTTTCAAAAAAGTGTAATTTTGGATCAAAACATACCATTTTGCACAGCTTACTATCACCATAACACAGTCTAAACACAAAAAATTTGTATAATTGACTGTGTATGATGAGTCTCCTGTGGAGCTGACATTTCAGTGGTTTAAAATCAAGTACAGAATAAATAACCGTTGAAATATATTGTTCACACATAGTTCCACAATCACACGCACAGTGCACACAAATAGACATAAGAATCAAACATAGCCCAAAATAATGTAAATAATCCAGACGAAGACAACAAAAGACTGTCACATCTGACATCAGAAATTTGCCACTTTTTACAACTTTACGTAGTATAGTTTGCCCATACAAACAAAAATTGCAATCAACTACCCAAAGTTATTATGATACAATGTGTTAGTAGTGTGTTCCATAGAAAAGACTACAATCACATGATGGCAACATTAAAAAAGGGCATGGTAACTATAAAATTAGTTTTTATGTAACTTTGTATACCACAGTACGCCTACGTTTTGTGCATAAGTTACACGTTTTCTGAAAATAATTCACTAAAGCAGAAATCTTCGAAGTGGACACTGGACAGATATATTTTAGGGCATTTAAACCTCTCACAATTACATTTTTTTGCTGACCAGTTGTGACATTTTTCTTTTGTTTTATTAAAGTCTCAAGATTTAACGAAATTACCTAGATGAAATCGTTTTTAAAAACAAACAGTTGGGTGATATATTTGCCACAAACTTGATGATTTTAAAATACACAGCAAGCAAACTTGCACACAAAATTCTACACGGATGCGAATGAATAAATGTGTTATTACAAGGGACCACAATATTACAAAATTCCAAAATCGATTTTTATACCAGATAAAAAAAAAATGACACAGCAATCGGTATAAAAAAGAATTTCATCCATTTATCTAGAATTCAAGATTGAAGTTGCTCTTTGGTGCTGTATTGCTTCATCAATTTTCGTGACCGATATTTTAGCCTAATCATCAGCAGACGTGATGGTATGATTAAACTAAAAATTCGGTTAATTCAGCAGACGTGATGGTATGATTAGGCCTGGAATTTGGTCACGAAAATTGATGAAGCAATACAGCACCAAAGAGCAACTTCAATCTTGAATTCTAGATAAATGGATGAAATTCTTTTTTATTCCGATTGCTGTGTCATTTTTTTTATCTGGTATAAAAATCGATTTTGGAATTTTGTAATATTGTGGTCCCTTGTAATAACACATTTATTCATTCGCAGCCGTGTAGAATTTTGTGTGCAAGTTTGCTTGCTTTGTATTTTAAAATCATCAAGTTTGTAGCAAATATATCACCCAACTGTTTGTTTTTAAAAGCGATTTCATCTAGGTAATTTCTCGAGATTTTAATAAAGCCTAGGTGACACGAGGCGATTTTGGTCGCTGCGAGTAGAAGCAGCGATTACTCGCCATTCGCTAGTCGCTGCGAATGAGTGGTTACACGCAGCGATTGAATTTTTGCGTATTCGCTGCTACTTAACGTCTGTATATATTTAAACGAAAGCTCTGTGATAGCCTTTTTGAAAGATTGCAGCCATACCGACGCATCAACGTATTCGACGGCAAGCTATAAACCGAGTATTACACTGCAAATCTTTTTGGGTAGTAGAAGTCCGTAAAAGTGGGTAAAAGTGACCAATACCCAATTATTTATGATGCAGTACCCAAAAATATTGGGCAAAAACGTTTTTACCCAAGAGCGCGAAAAAATATTGATTCAAAAGCTAAACCCAAAAATTTTACTTGGGTAAACGAAACACAATAGGGTTAAAATCAACCACACCCAAAAACCTTCGAAAACGTAATTGGGTTGTTTTAATTTTTGCCCAACTCTCAATTCTGTGTACCTAGGTAAATTAGTACATCGCCGGAGATTATTGTCTCAGCTCAGATGGCCGAGTGGTATAGAGCGTCTGTCTCTTGAGCTGTAGACTCGGGTTTGATTCCGAGTCGGGTCAAACCAATGACTTTAAAAATTGGTATTCACAGCTTTCCTGCTTGACGCTCAGCATTAAAGGGACAGTGTCGAGAGCAAGCCGGCAAGTTTACTTGTTGTGCCGTTGGGAAAGGCACTTAGCGGGATTCCCCCATCTTGGTGTGGTAGACAGATGGCTGGCAACTCCTAAGCGAGCTCGTATAGCGCATTGATCGCTTTCTCGTAATGGGAGGATAAATATGCAACTAACTAACTATTGTACTTAGCTAATTATTACCCAACAAGTTAAAAATTTAAATTCATTCTAGGGTAAGAACCTAAAATGGAGATGCTATAAGCAGTGGAGGGATTCAAATTTTCTGTCAGCCGGTTCTATAACTACAAACGTTTTACTTTTGGCCGGTTCTATTTTAACTAATGGTACAATTAGGGGTATCAATATTAAGATAGGAAGCAGCTTCTAATCTACTCCCAGCAGTGCAAATATCATTTAAAATTGCCCAGTCCAGATGTCCAATTTTTGCGAGCCGCACGCTTGTTGGATTTCTGCATCCATGCACAATTCTTGTTCACACATAAGCTCTTATAAAACGGTTGATGAGTGTACAATATAATTTTTAGGAGGCTGGTAACGATGTTTACCGACGTTAAATGCTTGCCATCTTAACCAAAAATCTTAAACAGAAGTTTGATTTGCCACGTGGTTTACTATCGCATTGTCACATATAAGCATTCATAAGAAAAACAAATTTATAAATTAAAAAAATATTGGGTATTAAACTCCCAAAATGACGTATTTGCGTAAATGCCACTAAAGAAAAATTATTCATCATTTGTTGTTTTATATATGAATCAAGAAGTAGTATATATGAATCTGCTGAGGTAAGAAATGCGCATAGGGAACTATCCGGGAAAGTCGTAATAGGCGCAAGAAAAGAGGTAATGTAGATCTTAAATTCTCAATGCTCACCGTTGGGTCTCAATAAGAGTTAATTCACTTTCGTTTTTTGGGGTTGTTGTTGGCAGTTTTGGGTACATGAATTGGATAAGAAGCACCCAATTAAATAAGTTGGGTGTCTCAACGAGTCTACCCAATTTATTACCCAAGTTTTTTGGGTTGTCACTACCCATTTTGGTTTGCAGTGTACGGTTAGCATGTACTGAAATTCAAAAAGATATGCTTATAAAGTTACAAAATCAGAGACCTAGAAGGTGGGTAAGGGATTGGGTGGGTAGAAGAGGAGGATTGGGAGCATCCAATACCTTGCTACGAGAGCTAGCGGAGGAAGATCCGGATGAATATAGGAATGCGATAAGAATGGACACATCCAAGTTCGAAGAACTACTCTCTATGGTAGCGTCAAAAGTACAAAAGCAAGACACTGTCATGAGGCCGGCTATTTCGAGCAAAACGAAACTTGAAGTAACCCTGCGATATTTAGCTACTGGCGATAGCTTTTGCTCACTAGGCTTGATGTTTCAAGTGCCGCACAATACAATTTTCAGCTTTCTACCGGATGTTCTGGCAGCAATTTACGATTCTTTATATCCGTTTATCAAGGTATGTGGGGCTAGAATTATTCTTATTGATACTTTTTGAGCAAATTGGACGAAACAGTTTTACGAACATAAAAATTAGAAAAAAACGTTTTATTCAACAACGAAACAACAATACAAACACAACGAAATGTAGAAATACACTGCAAATAAAATTGGGTATTTTTTTGGGTAAACATTTTGGGTATTAACGTTGAGAAACCCAATTTTTTAAGTTGGGTGCAGATTACCCAAATGGAGTATACTGACTGACTACTAACCATTATGCGCTGGGCTATTTTAGCCCAAGTCAAGAGGCCAATTAATTTTATTGGGTTTTCTCTACCCGAATGTTTTTAGGCAACGAAAACCCAAAAATTGTTCTCGCTGCCATCATCGCTCATTTGCAGCGTACTGGATGAGTTAGTGTGTTATGCTACAGGGTCTAGTTAACGCCTATACTTACCATTGCATTTCATGCGGAGAATCTCACACGAAGCGATTTTGATGTTCTACAACTGTATATGTTCCGATTTGTAGATAAAACAAAGAATCATAATAATATTTCACTAGTGGCATTTTCGAAAATACGTCATATTGGGTACTCTATACCCAATATTTTTTAAAATTTGATTTTATTTTCGCTGCAAGCAGTGATCAGTGTACAGGGTCTTTGCAAATAAATATTTTCTTAAAATAAAATACTGTCTGCAAATGAAAAATTGTAGTCCAATTTTATCTTGAATTGCCTATATGATTTGTCACACAAAAGTATTGGCTTTCAAGCTCGCAAAAGAAGCTGTATTTTGCGATTGCTATTCTATTATCTGTATATAGTTGGGTATTTCGAATGTAATCTATTCTCTTTAGCGCCGTGAGACTTTTCAGGTTGGTTTAAACTTTGAAGAAATATCACCAATTTTCGGAGCATAAAATATAATACCCGAAAATGATTGAATCGACTCTGCAATAAAGAACATAAATATAACGAAACTACGCTGCCACACAATAACTAATACAGCAGGTTACTCTTAACCGCTGAGCTCAACTGAGCACGCAGTGCGATAACAGAATATAACGATAGGGCAGCGATAGTGATGTCATAAGTACGACACAAAGATGGTACAAACTCTAGGCATAATCCTACATCCCCCCCAGTTTGTTACCCCACCCCATGGAGGATATTAAGCCTTTTGGGATCCAACGCCCGCTTGCAGGATCTAGTTCTAAAGCAGGGCGACGAGCACGAGTAGATCGCCTTAAAGAAGGGTTTTCTACGGGAAGTTCCATTGGAGGTTCATCGGTGTCCGCAGGAGGACTGTGGTCTGATGCCAATTCCGTAGAGGGCTCGGGGCAAGATCCTTGGACAGGGTCGTTAAACACAGAGCTGTGATAATAATTGGAAGCAGGTGGGATCGGGCTGGGACCTGGAGCAGTATCGGGTGAAAGGGGTGGCATGTTGGAGGTAGGTTTCTCACATGCGTTGGGGGATGACAATCGAGCTTGGTTTGTCGGAATAAGACGGAGAAAGCGCCTATTGCGAGTGGTAAGGCGTCCAGATCCGCAAACTTTAACAACATAGCGATCAAAAGTTAGGACTTCCATAATGGTGCCGACCTTATCCCATTTAAGTGGGTAGTTGCCTGCTTGGTTTTGAATGAACACGCGGTCGCCACAGTTCAGGGCGGGTAAGGGATGACTATTTCTTTTTAACGCAACTGCGTTCCGTCCTGCGCGTAAACGGAGTGCATCTTCCTTGGCCTTCCATGTCTCACGCCATGTGCGCCGCACGAAGTGATTGGAATATTTGGCTAAGCGATTCACGAATGAGAAAGCATCTCGCAGAGGCCGGCCAAACACGACCTCCGCGGGGGACATTCCACAATCAGGATCGGGAGTATTGCGCAATTGCAGCAAAGCTCGCAAGAAGGAGTCGTTATTTAAGTCACCGTCAGGGCTGACATTATCTCTCAACATCCTTTTGGCAGATTTGACGGCAACCTCGGCTCGGCCATTGGACTGGGGAAAATATGCAGATGACACCCTGTGGTTTACACCCCAAGTTTTCAAAAACGTCTCAGTAGCCGAAGCTGTAAATTCGGGCCCCCCATCTGTGGATATTTCGTCGGGAACCCCAAAAACGCCGAAGTATGATCGCAATAAACGAACCAAAGCAGCTGCGCCACTGATGCTTGACCCATGTACCAAAGACATCTGCCCAGCCAGAGAACTTGTCCCCGATTACCAAAAAGTTACGACCCCCGTAATTAAAGTAATCAGCAAAAATTTGCTCAAAGGGCGTGGCGGGTGGGTGTGCGGGCATCGGCGGGGGAGCTGCCTGGGATGGTGCGTTACGATTACAATGAGCACAAGAATTACGTACATCATGAATATCTCGAGTCATACCAGGCCAAAACACAGTTGCCCGCGCCCGTTGCTCCATAGCAGACGTACCTTGATGGGCGGCATGCAATGCAGAGAGTACTATATGCCTCAGCGATGCAGGTACAACAACACGATCATTATATAGAATGACACCGTCTAAGATGTAATAACTTTCGCGAAAAGGAAGGTATTGGTCTAGGCCTACACAATGAGTTTTGAGGCTATCAGAATCAAATCCACACTCTATAGCATGCAACAAATGATTTAACGCAGGGTCGTTTTTAGTGTGCAGTGCAATCTCCTCCCATTGTATGCTAAATGCCTTAGATGAATCGTGCTGCACAGCAGCTACGAGAGCTTGTTCGATAATGTCGGGGGAGTCAAGCTCGTGACATGAAACGGTAGCGATAAAAGTACACAACACTGGGTGACGCGATGTGACATCGGCGGCGCAGTTAGTTGCCCCTGGTAAATGAAAGATTTGAAAACGCCACATTAAGGTGCGTTGTTTAAGCCTAAACAGTCGAGTGTTAGTGATTTCGTCTAAGGTTCGGTCACCAAAAATTTTCGTTAACGGTTTATGATCCGTAACGACTACAAGGTTGTCACAGCCTTGCGTGAAGTATTTGGTTTGTTCTAGGCCCCAGGCGACTGCCAGGCGACCGCTTCACCTTCGACTGGAGCATATCTCCGTTCGGCCGATGATAAGGAACGAGATCCGGCGAGGGTCACTCGCCATCCGAATTCACAACAGCCTGGGATGCAGGAGTCGCAGGAGCAGTGTTTCTGAAGGAGGAAATATCCGATACCTCGATTGGACCAATCTGGGCGTAAGCATGTTCGCCGAGTGGGATCGAAGATTTCTACACCATGTCGGATAGCGTCTATAATGGCAAGTTTAGAGGCAGCAAAAGCCCGATCAAGTTCGTCAGACCACTCAAACTTGCGTTTCGGGCTTAAAAATTGTTTAAATGGTGCAACGAGATCACGGAGCTGAGCATAGCTTGCTACTTGATTTACCAAACCAAACCAACTGCGGACGTCTGTGATGTTTTTAGGGGCAGGAAAGTCACGAATGGCGTTTAAGTATTTAGGTAGTGGCTCCACAGTTGACTCGGAAATGCGAAAGCCAGCAAAATCTACAGATCGGTTGGCAAATTGAAACTTCTCTGGGTTCAAAACGATTCCTGACTGGCCAACCAGGGTGAGGAATTCCATGGTGCGCCACCAGTGCTGGCTAAGGTCATCATCATAAAAGACTGTGTCATCAACACAACGTTCTTTACGAACAAAATCAGCAAGGATGGAATTAAAGCGGCGGTTGTAACCATCTCCCGACGACAGAAAACCCTGAGGGGCTCTGGTGTATCTCCATTTTCCAAAGGGTGTGATGAAAGTCGTGAGGTGGCGATCAGACTCACGCAGCGGTACACTGTGATAACCATTCCAAGCGTCTGTAACAGTTTTCCAAGTGTTTCTAGGTACGCGGCGAGCAAGGTGGAATGGCGCCTCGGAAGCAAACGTCTCACGCTTGCAGAACTTGTTGAGAGGTGAAAGATCTACGGTGCGGCGAGGGGCGCCATCGTGTTTCCTGGTTATGACCATACGATGACACCATGTAGTAGGATTGCCATGAGGCACTTTCTCCAGAATTCCCAGGGCCTCGTCACGGATAAGATCTTCACGAACTTTCTCTTGCCAGTGAAGTGGGATGGGGGCAGGTGTATGGCAAGCCACTGGTTTGGCGTGCGGGTCAACATGTATTTCGATAGGGGGTCCTGTCATGCAATGAAGAGCTCGATGTGGACAGGTGTTGAAGGTGGAAGCTGCGTACCGTTTAAGGAGCCACTCTCGCATCTTCGGATTGTTGTCCGGAGTACATGGAAATGGGAGTGCTTGAGGGAGGGGTGGAACAGCTGTCCGCTGGGGACAGGTACATGGTTCAGTTTGATGGCTAACGGAGGCACATCCGCCTGTTAACGAACGAGTAGGATTTTGTGAAGGACAGGGAGTGTTGTTATCTTCATCGGACACACGGTGTTCGCCGATTGAAGGAAAACGTGGGGACAGCACACCCAAGTCTGCTAAGGTTTCTTGCGATAGGTATAGCGTGCTGACGTCGCTGCTGATATAAATCATGGCGTGGCATTGAACACGCTGACCGTCGCGGCTATTCCCCTGTATGACACCGAAGAAAGCCCCATCAATGGAAATGCGTGAGTGGTTGGCGGCCACTAAGTTAGGAGCAGGGAGGAGGATACTGCGTTCAAATCCAGCAGCTAGGAACTCGCGTAGCGACCATACATTGGTCTGAGCGCCGGTGTCTGCGATGGCCACTGCATTCTTTGCTATGCGAGGAGGGTGCTTACTGCGGCACCAGGCTTGGTCCATAGAAATGTTTACGGAGATAGTGGGATGTTCTCGCATGTTTGCTTTAACCCATTGATCATTGACGAGGGCGTGGTGGTTATCCTCGGCATCGTTACTCTCAGTAGATGAATTGGTCGGAAGAATTGCTCCTAAGTGGCTGTCATTGTTAATGGGTAAATGACTTCTTTCATGCTGAATGGCAGCTGATGTTGGCGAGGCCTGGTTGTGGTGCTTCTTGCGGCGGCGAGAACGAAAACAGTCAATGCATAGGGTGTGTGGTGTTGAGTTCCATCCACGGGGCCCTTTCGAGTACAAGCTAAATAGTTGTTTGCAGACTGGGCATGGAGACTTCTCTGATCCGTCGTGAGCTACAGGGGCGGTCTTCTGGCGCTTGAAAGCGGACACAGCGGAGACATCTGAAATGGGTGCAGCATTCCGCGCCATCTCCTTGCTCTCGACGAGGGCGATGACATCATTGATAGCGGTAGTAAGTATATTAGCGGTACCTAATACCTCGCGACGGATTTCTACATCGCAGATGCCTTTCAGCAGTGTGTCTCGTATCATGTGGTCAGTATAGTCAACTTTTTGACCACACTGACAATCTGCAGAGAATGCACAGGTGTCAGCTTTTCCACGCACCCGTGCGGCAAAAGATCGAAAGGCTTCGTCGCGCCTTTGGCACATCTGCATGAGGTCTGTCCTCAAAACACCAGTGGCGATGGGGATGACAGCTAAACGCCGCATGGAGGTGAGTAAATCTGTAAGAGGTCGCGAGGCTACGTCGGCGTCAGATTTTAGTAAATTGTCTCCTAATTCCTTGCTGGCACATTGAAACAGCTGTGAGGGGGCTGACGTGTCATCAATGCCAGAGCCTGCTTTAAAAACGTGCCATCGACGCGTAACCACGTTCCACTCTTCCAAGGACACCCCAATACCGATGTGGGGTCTCTCCAGCCTAGGTCCTCGGTTCTCAGTAACAGGGGCAGGAACGGCGGCTTGACCAGCAGATGCCGCCGTCGCGTGACTAAATGAATGACTTTGCAGAAGGGCGCATGCGATGGGTTCTGTCACATCTTCTGACTGGTAGTCGCATCCCGGATAAGCGCAGGATATAACAACCATCTTACTGTACTAGGCCTAACTAGTGATTACTAATCTAGGCTAACCTAGTCGATTCAATCATGAAGAAATATCACCAATTTTCGGAGCATAAAATATAATACCCGAAAATGATTGAATCGACTCTGCAATAAAGAACATAAATAAATAACTGAACTAACGAAACTACGCTGCCACACAATAACTAATACAGCAGGTTACTCTTAACCGCTGAGCTCAACTGAGCACGCAGTGCGATAACAGAATATAACGGTAGGGCAGCGATAGTGATGTCATAAGTACGACACAAAGATGGTACAAACTCTAGGCATAATCCTACAAACTTGAAGGCCAATAGTATGTGTTCAGTGGCGTAGCGAGAAATTTTAAAAGGGGGGAGCCGTAATTTTGACACTTTTTACAAGAGTATTTTTTTCGGCAAAACAAATTTGAAGCTGATTGAGAAACAAGAAAGTCTCAAGGGGGGTCCGGGAGCAAGTTCCCTTGGAAAATTTTTGAAAATTTACATGCTGTAATGGTTATTTTAATGCGTTTTGAATAATTTTCAGGCAAATTTTGTTCAAATTGTTTGACCCTAATTTGAGTGCTTCGCAAAATATGATGCATTGTGTTCGCACATTTTCAATTATGCTTGCTCAAGGCGTAAGGCTTAACGCTATCGAAAAGGTTCGAAATTATGGAAAAATTGTATACATCCAAAACAACTTTGAAAATGGCTGGTAGAGGATGCATACCCCTCATCCTACCCCCCTAGATCCGTCCCTAGCCATAAGCTACAGAAACCATCAAAAGAGTATGGCATATTTCAGTTACTTGGCACAATTAATTTTGTTCTTGTTTACTAAAAGGCAGAGTCAAAAGGGAGGGGGGTGGGGGGCATGGCCCAATGCCCCCTTAAATACGCTACCAGTAGGCTACTGGTAGTGTTGCAAATGTTAAAGGAGATATTGCACAATTGAGCTTTTCGATAATCTGGTTACTTATTTCCATACTTCGTTTTACTAAAACGTTTCCTGGGGCCTAAACGTTAATGCCTACCTCACTTTTGTTTGTGCAACAGCCAAGAAATTCCATAAACAAAGATGAAATTTTTGAAACTGTTGTGAACTGTATTACATTATGGCTGTTAAGATTTTTTTCCATAACGTTCAAGTTCTTCAGTTTCAACCATCCCTCTTGCAAATTTTTTACTGCGTTGCTTAAATTTCTAACAGTCAATGTTTTAGCCTACAATCTTTAGTGTACGCGCATTTGCTCAGCTACCGACCTATCTGAAAACAGCGTATCTAGGCCTAATAATATTTAGGTCAATCTATGCAACAAAAAGAAAAAGTAGTTCCACCAAGCACCAAGTGCCTTTTCCTGACGACAGTAAAAGCGAGCTTGTCGATTTGTTCTCCACACTGTTCGTTTATACTGAGCCTACATAAGGTTAGATTAATTCCCTTTTTTTAATCCGGGGCTGTTGTCCAGAGAAAAAATTAGTGCACACAACCCACTAAAACTTTTTTTATTTGCACAGTATAGGTGAGCCTATTATTTTAAATTGATTGGCCAAAAGATGCACGTACAGTATATCAGATAATAGCTTTTAACGGCCAAAATAGCTCAGTAACACTCGAGATCTGTAATTCAACTTCTTTGTTCGACGTCGAGCATTGAAACAACCGTGCAAAAAACAAGTCAGTTAGTTTACTTGTTCAGTTGGGAACAGCACCCAACAGGATTCGCGCACCTTCAGGAAATAGACAGGTCGTAGTGGCGTCGCCAAAAAATATTTGAAGGGGTTCATGACCAGTGCTGTATAGCTTAATGTAAGCAAAGTGAGTGCTAGTTTTTACATCGTTTTTTTTTTCTGTTTTCGTAAAATTTAAGGGGGCATGACCCCGGTACCTCCCACCCTTGGCTACGCCACTCAAATATGGCTGGTGGCCAAGTGATAGCAGGTTTTCTAAACACGCCTGTTCGGTCCAAGCCAATCTTTCAGGGCAAAGAAAGTTATAAGATTCCCCCTTTATAGCACCTCGAAACTGCAACGCTCAATTATTTATCAAAATGTCAACATCTGAAACGATATTTTAAAGACAGAAAGTCCTTCTTTATGCGCATTTTTTAATGAAACTTCACTGCATTTTATTCCAAAATGTATTAATTTTGACCTTACAGGAGTCCAAGCAGCAGCAGCAGGGTATATCGAGAATTCGTATGAATGCTGTTTGTTTTCGTAAATCTGAGTGACAATAAAAGTCCACTGTTTAGATTTTGATTTATCCGTCGGTATAAGGGTGGTTGCTTGACTCTTAAGACCCTGAGGAAAAGTTGCATCACGCTGCTGCTGCCTTCATCACCTGCATGACGCTATGTGGTATAGGTTTCAGCTGCATACAGCAAAGGAAAAACCAGTGAACGTTACGTATTCACTAACTATTCTTCAGAATTTCGAACTTGGATGTTTGAGTAAATTTTTTTTGTTCAATATAAAGTTGGGTAAAATTTTTTAATAATGCAACAAAATTTTTTACGTTTGGGTAATTTTCAAAAATACCCAAAATTATTTTGTTAAGTATAAAATATTCCCAAAAGCGAAAAAGTCGCAATTGGGTAGAAGGTGTGTTTACCCCCAAAAAAATTGGGTAAAAATTGTATTTGCCCACAAAATTTCATGTTTACCCAAAAAATTTTTTACCCAAAAAAATTATTTAAGTTATGTTTTGGGCATATCGATTTATGCCCAAAATATTTTGGGTAAAACGTGTTTTACCCAAATATGAATTGAGTTGAGTGGAGTTTTACAAAGAGCTCTACCCAATTTTATTTGCAGTGTACGGTACAAAGTTAGCCCAAACTCTTTAAACCACAAGCAATGTCAAACGCAGTTCTCTTTGCGACTTGCTACTTAATTTCACATTTGATAAAATGCAGTAGGCTGTAGGGACCCTTCAGATGCTGTAGTGTGTGCGGCTACTTCTTCCTCTACCGTGACTACCGAATATACACGATCGCGATCTGTGGAAGAGCATGGAGGAGGAACAAACAAGTTTGGAGATGCTTGATATGAACGAAGAAAAGGATCAATAGCACAGGGTGTAGATTCTGTAAAAGAATGACTACTGTTTAAAGAAAACATTGCCGTTGTCGTGCTCGGAACTGGTTTAACATTATATGATGATCCAGACTGGTGCGCGACTTCGATGAAATTAAGTCTTTTTTGCGTGATCAGACGTTGTATCTTCTCTTGCAAGAGTATAAAGCTTCGAATTGGTAACTCGCGGAGCTGCGATGCTACATGGTTTCCAAATTGAGTGTATTGGTCTTCTTCGGAATTAGTTAATTCTGCAATTTTTTCCAATTTTGAAAAAGCCGTTTCAAAATTGGATGATCTAGGTGTAGGAATTTTCCTCTTTAATGACTTTTTGCGTAATTCGCTGGCTTATCACACACTCTCGCTTCTTTAATTATTCCTTCGTTGAAAGAGTTTTTGAAAGCTGCAGCTGTTTCTTTTTGTAGTGATGGCATTGCTGCGCTTTTCGTTGACGAAAGGTCCTGAAACAATAACCATAAGTTTGTTTAAGTTGGGCATACTCACTAATATCTCGTCAGCATCGCTCTATTTTATAATTAGACTTAGCCTACGTTTGTTTTTTTTTTGTTAAAATTTGGCTTTAGGTCCCAGACAAATTGGAAGAATGGAAAGAGATTCAAAATTCTTTTTTTTTAAGATGGAACTTTCCTGACTGTTGTGGCGCACTTGAAAACACGTTCAAATTGTTCGTCCACCCAACAGTACTGCAACTTACTACAACTATAAAGGAACCTACAGTATCATTTTATTTGCACTGGTTGATGCTAACTACTGCTTTAGATATATTGATGATGGAAAAAATGGGAGAGCTTCTGACAGCATTATATTCAAGAATTCATCATTGAACATAGCATTAGACCAGAAGCTGTTAAATTGGGCGGATAATGGAGTATGTGTCGGCGACGATGCGTTTCCACTTAGAACAAACTTGTTAAAGCCATTCAGTAAGAGGAACCTTTCTTTGGAAGAAAAAGTTTTTAATTACCGCCTGTCAAGGGCAAGGCGTGTAGTCGAAAATGCCTTTGGCATTTTGGCTGCGAGGTTTCGGATTTTCTTAAGGCCTATCAATTTGAACGTGGATACAACAGAAGCTCTCGTAAAAGCTGCTTCTGCCATCCATAACTGGCTTCGCATGACCTCGCCAAGGAAATATTTTCCATCTGGATGTGTTGACGAAGAGGACATGAATATAGGTGATGTGAATCTTGGAACATGGCGCCAACAGTTGCTTCAGCCTCTTCAGTCAATGAGCCGTGAAGGTGCATCCAATAACTTCACTAAGGATGCTGAACGACTTCGGAGGGAGTATGCAAGAGCTTTCAGCACGACCTTATCGGTTCCTTGGCAATTGGAAAGACTGCATTTGCGAATTAGGCAAACTTGCTAGTACTTTCATTTATGTTATGTCGTTTTTAAATGTTCTTCCTACGTAGTGCCGCTACTCCGCTAGCCTAGTGTTGCGATTGTGTCGTGAAGTGCTTTTGTATGGAAATATCATTTTTTCACCTATTGAGTTTTTTTTTTCAAAAGCAAATCTTACTTAGCCAAGACAAACCAGGAATTTATGTGCATTATTGTATGAAATATTTCACAACTTTTATGCTCCTGTCACGAGAATGCGAAGGAGTGTCAGCACAGGATAAATCTAAACTAGGACAGGAAGTATCCCCAACGTTGCAACCGAATCACCAAACAGAACGGATCATCCAAAATGCAAGATAAAACTATTTAAATATTATTGGTTAACTTACTGTGCCACGCTGCTCCCCTTGCTCTCAACGCGTTTTTAACAGGTTCTGGAGCCGAATGTAATTGGCCTATTCGGCTACGTGATCACACTAGTAGACCTGCTGGCACTTACCAAATTAGAGGATGATTCCCTCCCAGCCATTACATTTCGTAAAAACGAATTCGCCTTCGAAAACCACACCAGTTTGGGAGTATAGATGTCGTCTGTGCCTGCCCCGCTTTTTTTTGATCGATTGATTTTATTTAACTCATTTCTGCAACAATCTTTTAAGTTTTTGATTTTTCTTTTTAGTGACTCTTCCCCATCATTCACATGCAGGCCTGCAGCTGCAACTTCTTGGAGTAGTTTACTCATACCATGCTCACGAGCATTTCTTTTCATGTAATTTTCGTTTGCGGTGTCCCATAAAGCTTCAAAGTTTCGGTATATGTCCAAAAATACTAATATATCTTCTCCTGACCACCTTAAGTTCTGTTTTTTTGCCATAGTTTTCAAAATGTTATCCAAAATTTGTGCCAAAGTTACACCTCCAGTCTCCACGTGCCAATATAATCACAAATATGTGATCAGACAATGCTGTTTGACGTCACTTTTATGTTGCGTCATCATCAAATCGCTAGCGAGTAGCGAGTAAAGTTGAACATGTTTAACTTTAGTCTCAGCGACTAATTTCACTCACGAGTGCGACTAGCGAGTTGCGATTAGGTGGTCACACGAGGCGAGTTGGCGATTTTAGTCGCTGCGAGTGTAGTCGCAGCGACCAAAATCGCTCCGTGTAACCTGGGCTTAAGAAACCAGGAAAGTTCTAGGGGAGTCCGGGGGCATGCTCCCCCGGGAAATTTTTGAAAATTTACATGCTGCAATGACTATTTTAGCGCATTTTGAATAATTTTCAGGCAAATTGTGTTTAAATTTTTTGACCCTAATTGTGGGTGCTTCGCCAAATATGATGCATTTTGTTCGCGCATTTTTAATTATGCGTGCTTAAGGCGTAAGTTATCGAAGGGGTTCGAAATTATAGAAAATTGTATGCATCACAAACAAAATGGCTGATGGGAGGATGCATTTATCCCTCATCCTACCCCTTTGGATTCGCCCCTGGCCGTAAGCTAGAGAAACCACCAAAAGAATCTGGTATATTTTAGTCACTTGGCACCATTAGTATTGTTCTTTTTTACAAAAAGGCAGAGTCAAAAGGGGGACCTGGCACAATAACCCCGCCCCTAAATACGCTCTTGTGGACCAGATTTAGGCAATGAGAGGCCCTAAGCTAATTGATCACACTGATTGGAAGAGCAAAAAAAAGGTCTTCACGTCGTCAGATGTCCTGTTTTCACTGAAAATATCGGTATAGTGAAGAGCAAAAAAAAAGGCATGCACGTACTCAGATGTTCTGTTTTCCCGTGAAAGTATCGGTGAAGAGAACAGAAAAAGGACTTGATTGTTCGTGATGAGGCCCCCATTTTCTCCGAGGCCCTAGGTTTCAGCCTGCTTAGCCTATACGTAAATCCGGCCCTATGCCTACAACCCATATTTAACCTGTCCACATGTGACATGTCCAATGTATGTGGGCTTCAGACCCACGGTTCTTGCTTCTAACTTCTGTTACCTTACCGCACAAATGAAATTTTAAAGAAGACTTCTCTGGATTTAAGCTCTTTCCTGAGTTTTAATATCGGTGGTAGATTGGTAGGTCTATTAAGTTTCGAATACATTCATGCAGCGGCAACATTGTAGAAATAAACGCGTAAATTAGGCCAAAAGCCGCCCCTGAAAAGAAAGTGGAGGAGCCAGGGCCCCTTCGCCCCCCCCCCCCCCCCCCCGGTTCCGCCACTTGTGGCTGCACGAAAGCATCCAGCTAACGTTTGGGTAGACGCACGCATCAGCACCGTGATTGAAATGACAGTAACCACTCTATAGAAATCAAACGCATACTTAGTTAACTGTGAATATAATGCACTAATTTACAAAATACACTACAATGCAAATTACAACAATAATGACTCACCGAAGCCTCATCCTCGCGATGCGTTTTGTCCTTATGGGACTCTTCAGGCAAGTCGCGAGGCCGCGGTGAGAATAAACAGTGCACACATTAACGAGTTCCTTCAAGAACAACTTCAATTTCGAATTCAAAATCACAGCAACTTTTCATCTGTACATTACATAACGTTTGACGTCAGCCAAAGTGATTGGGGGCGTGTTTATGAAGAAAGACACGCTATCGCATCCTGCAAAGCTGAAGTTAGATGCGCTTGCCTTGGCAATCATAGTGCATTATAAATTAGTGCATTATATTCACAGTCAACTGAGTATGCGTTTGATTTCTATAGAGTGGTTACTGTCATTATAAAAAGTTCTCTTAAGTTAGATAGGAAAGTGCACATTCTGCTTCTTTTTACACCAAAATTAGCTCTTTAGCTCCACTGGTTAATGAGTTATGGCATATTTATGAAATTTGACCTCCGCACGACCTTAACGCCTGGGTAGGCACCTGGATTTTGAAAAATTTGGAAAACCGCTTTTAAACATAGTTTTGGGACTAAAAGCAACTTTTGGGAGGGGACGTTTTTTGAATTTTTGATTTTTATTTTTTTCACTTCACCCTAGGGGGCAGTGGCGTAGCAACGCAATATGCCGCTCTTGATCTTTTGCACGAAATGCCGCCCTTAACACCATCATTAAGGTGATTAAAGTTCCACACAACAGAAGAATTAAAGTAGTGTTTGTTTAATTCTTATCGCAAGTTCAAAATTGAATACGTCAAGCTTTCATTGCAGCAACCTCAGAAATTATATAGTCAAAAGATGATGACTCGACTTAATCACTTTCAATGGACAGTATTGCTAGCGCAGACAGCCTGCCTTCTCCCATAGTCGATCTCAAGTATGATTTTATTAACTTAAACTTTGAAAAACTTCTCTCGCAGCTTGCAATGAAAACAGTAACAGTGAGGTAAAGTTTAATACTCATAAATAAACTTACGGTGTTGATTCACATAGGCGATGTTTGCTTTAACCACTGCTGCACGTCCAGCGCTGTAGCGTCATTTTTAAATGTAAAACCACTGGATTGCACTAACCCAGTGTTTCTTAACCAGGGTTCGACCGAAACCCTAGAGTTCGACGGAGCCGTCTCTGGGGTTCGGTGGAAGTCCTTCAAAATCCTAACACTTTCAGGGGCGCACCCAGGGGGCCGCTGGCCACTTGATTTTGGGAGAAAAATTGGACGTTGGAAGACGTGATGACCTTTTTTTGGTCTTCACTTGATTTTGGGAGGAAATTTGGACGTCGGAAGACGTGATGAGCTTTTTTTCTTTTTTTTGGTATTCCCCTGATTTGGGAGGAAAATGGACGCCGGGAGACGTGATCATCTTTTTTTTCAGAGTTTGGTTGAGACAGCCACGAAGTTGTTAGGATTCGGCCGCTTGGCACGGGTTAAGACACACTGCACCAACCGATTAAACCTTGCGATTTCTAGACTTGACTCGGTAAAATTAACATCATCAGCATAATTGTTTTCAAATTTGCCATGTGCTCAAATTTTGCCCTAATTTGCCCCCGACACAGAGACCACATAGCGAATCATATTCTAAAAGGTTTGCTAACTAACTGGAGGCGTAGCTTGTTAATAGTCAATTGTGCAGTTTTTTGGTTTCTCTTAGATCAGTTTTGACTTAGTTCGTTTAAGCCTGAGAATAAATTATTGTGACTGACTTTGTTCGTTTAAAATGTTATCACAATTTGCCGCCCCTGGATTCATCCATAAGATCCAATGGGTAGCCACGCCACTGTCTGGGGATCGCTCAAATCGAGCACAGTGTCGCCAACGGCTCGCCACCGCAGCGTTGTTTCTCCGGGGCTGTGTTGTCCGGGCGCTGAACCGCGGAGACATGTCACCGTCACTCATTAAACGCTACGGCATAATACCGCGAGTGTAATGAAGAGTATGACATTTGCTACTACCAGACTTCGCCGACGCATTAGATTGTAGCATCAGTAAAACCTTTTATTCAAATCAGATGCTAGCAAATTATGGACTGTATTCATTAGACGAAAAAAAATCATCATTATACTCGCAGTATAACGTCCAAGCGTGTAACGAGTGGCGGGCCTATCTCCACCCCTAAGCGCGTGGGCAACACAGCTACAAAGAAACGATGCAGCGGTGGCAAGACGAGCCGTAGGCGACACTATGTCCGATTTGGCCCGTCCGAGAATTGATCCCCAGGCCTCCAGCACCGAAAGCGATGAGTTTAACAACTTCACTGACCGACCGTCTCATTAAACCCAAAGCGTTGTAAAACATGTGGCTTGTTTCCATGTCCACAAAAATCGTAGACTTTCTCAACGTGGGACGGGCCAAGGACAACTTTTTGAAAGTATATTTTTTGCCAAAGCCCATTTTCGCAGACCACCTTTTTAGGTGCAGCTAGGAAAGCCGACAATTTGGCAAAAATCAGCCCACGAAAAGAAAATGATTTTTTACCTGACTCGAGGAAAGCCCGGAGTACCACAGCTCACAAAGTATGAACAAGGAAACAGGCTAATAGTCAACAATAAGAGGCAGAAATGCTTTATAAATTAGCCTAACTAATTAAGAAGTAATGGAAAAAATGCTAAATTTACTTGCATAACCAAAAAGAGTGCTTAATAGAGCAAAATCAAACTCAATTAATTCGGTGGCATTTATTCAAAAACTCTTAAGTCGTGATCATATTAAGCGTTTAGAAGCGGCTACTTCTTGTCGTAGCTACTAAAGTGGTCAGATTGAGCGATTTAACGCTGCTACGAATAGCAGCGAGTTTGAACTCACGCGTGTGCAAAAGATGAAGAATTTAGCAGTTATAGCAGAACTTTAGCTATTTATAGCAAAATGTCGAAAGTTCATCGTTTAGCTATTAACCGCATTATTACATTGTAAAGCCCAGACATGGGGAAAGAAATTCACAGTAAAATACATCAAAATAAAAGCAGAAGATGGTTGAAGGAATGAGTGTTCAGAGAAGAATATGTCGCACCTGGCACTTTATTTAAAGAATTGGTTGCAGAAGACCCAGCCGGTTTTAAAGACGCCATGAAGATGGATTCGGAACAGTTTATCGAGCTGATTTTGTGGTCGACTCAACTTTTTTCAAGAAAGGGTCTGCTTTGTCGTACCGCGCTAGTTTAATTAGATTTCGTCGGTTTCTGCACCGCTTTTCATAGACCTAATTAGCCTACTTTGTTCCTTTCGCTTCAGTAAGCATTTTTGAAGCTTTTCAAGTTTTTACGCAAAGTTTCCGTATCGCCAAAATCTACGTTTCTTTGAAGCAACTCTTTCATTAGTTTTAAAAATTGATGTTCTCTAGCATTTGTTTTCATGTAGAGCGGGTATTCGATGCCACATGCTGTGCCTCATAACCCCGATATAGACTATCTCCAGAACTTTTATAATATCTTCTACGTCCCACTTCATGTTTGCAGCTACGTAAAAAATGGTAAACCATTGTGGTAGTACGTACGCATAAAATTAGCAGTATATATTTATGACATAACAATTGCTTATTGTCTAGTTTGCGTCACGTGACCTCAAATACGCTGGGTAGCGGCTACTAGAATTGACGTGTTCAATTCTATTTATAGAGAAATATCTGCATTATGGTAGGAGGAACGCATTGCTGCATCAGGTACCAGTGCCGTAGGCCTACCATCCGATGCCTATCACACTACGCACTTACATTGTGTCACGCACACTCACTTAGTCATCTAGGTTAGTACGGCTGCTCACTGACTTCACTCTCCAAGAGTCAAGACACCCGAAAGGCCGAGAGTGATAAAAAAATCCTTACTGAGGTATTATGAAAATGCTACCGGTACAAAATTTAGCCTGGATTGCAAAACATTGTTGTTTTTTATATAGTTTTACTTTGCGTTAGCCGTTATAAGCTACTGTAGTTTGTATGCTTGTAGCTAGCAGCCAGACTGCGTACACATGCGCAACTAGGGGGGGCTAAGGGGGCTGAAGCCCCTCCCCTTAGCCTTATGAACGACAGTGGACAAAACAGCTGTAAAAAATTATAAGTACCAGTACTCGTCGTAATTTGTCAATATTCAACAGGCAATAGGGGTGGATCCAGAGGTGTTTGGGGGGGTGCATCTCCCTAAAATCCGATTTTAAAACTGTTTTAGAAAAAATATAATTTTTTTTCATAATTTCGAAACTTTTTGATAACAATAATTCTTACGCCTTAAGCACGCGTAATCGAAAATGTGCGAACACGTGCATCATACTTGGTGAGGCACGCACATATAGGGGCAAAAATTTAAATAAAATGTACCTGAAAAATGTTCAAAAAGCACTAAAATGGCCATTGCAGTGTGTAGATTTGCAAAAAGTTTCCGGGGGAGCATGCCCCCGGACCCCCTAGATTCGTTCCTCAATTTGCATCAAATTCTGCCAGAAAAAATACGCTTGATTAAAATGTCAAAATTTAATGCTCTTGTCCTTGAAAAAATTTCTGAATGCGCCTTTGACATGAAACATTTTCAAAGGGCTTATGTTATTTAGGCCCGTTTTTGGATCTAAACGTCTAACGATTTTGTACGTTGTGAACATTCAACCTAATTGAAAACTGCATCCCCCCGCCAAAATTTTATTGATCCGCTCCTGACAGATAATATAAATTTGAATTTTACCGAGGCATTTTTACAATTAATGAATTTCTATGTCCGAGAATATTGTTAACTGCGGTTACGAGCAAGGTTAAAACAACAAAAATGTAATCTTTTAAGCTGATACCGGTATCTGTAAATTAAAATCGTTTGTGAATTAAAATCGTTAACCGGTCAGAACAACGGTTAACCGGTCTCACTTTGCAACCGATTCACCGAGAACGATCAGTTGATAAAGAAAGTGTTTTAAATAAATATGCCGCAAGTGCCAGTGAAAGATCTCATTTTATTGTTTAAATTTGCTTCGATGACGTTGACAACAAGCACCGAGTCCAAGATTGCTGCAGTACCAAGACCTCTCTCTTCCTAATTGAAACTTTGCAAGTTGAACATTGTCGCGCAAGTTTTTTCAAGTAATTTGCATAATTTTTCTTCGTTGAAATAGATAGCAAGATAAGCATACCTTGGTTGAAAAAATGTTAAAAGACTCTTCATGTGCCGCTTTGGGATAGATTATAAACTAAATTTCACAAAAACTTCGCTTGCCTAATGCCTAGTGAAACTAGTTTCGGACATAACGCTTAGTTCTCTTCTGTTTTAATGCACAGATTTTGATTTGAGCAAAAAAACTAGCCGTGGCTTTTCCTTGTTGAAATAGACGATAGACCTACGTCATCTCGCGAGACAGTCAGACATGATACTAGAAAATTACGAGCAATAAGGAACTAATCGTAATCACAAAAATGTATCAGCCCCCCCCCCTTACGAAAATCCTGGTTGCGCCACTGACTGCGTAACATCAAATTCATCAGCAAAAACATCAAATGATGGGTCGAAAACATCAAACTTGAAGTAATTACATCAAGCGTGGCATCACTGATTGTTGCATTATTTCAATAAAATGACGTCTTTGTTTCATCGAACACTTTCTTATGTGGTTATTATGACGTGTTAGCACTCGCTCGGGATCGCTTAGCGGATGCTAAAGAGTCTTCAGACGAATAAGTGAAACATTACTTGAAGTAATTTATTGAAGTTAAGTCAAAATTTTATTTGCTTAGATAGCCAATCAGCAACGTTCCAGCGTTAAGCTTTGGTTTTTCAAAGTAGTAGCATTTGCTACAAACCGGCCGGTAAGCTCAGTTTCTAAGTACATCGCTATCACCGCGATACTGGGGGCCGCTCAAATCGAACGCGGTGTCACCAACGGCTCGCCACCACTGCAATCAGGGCCAGATTAAGCAAAGGGCAAACTGGGCAGTCGCCCGGGGCCTCGCGCTTTAAGGGACCCGGCGCTTTAAGCTGCTAGATTATGAAACGATACTAATTTCAGCTCAAACTACGGGCCTTGAACGTGATGACCTTTTTTTTGCTCTTCACTTGATTTTGGGAGGAAAATTAAACATCTGCGAACGTGATGATTGTTTTTTGCTCTTCACTTGATTTTACGCGGAAAGTTGGACATCACTCGTAACTGTCTCGCGCCCCATGATCTTAATCCCCCCCTGACTGCGATGTTTCTTCGGAGCTGTGTGGCCCAGGCGCTAAACTGCGAAGATGGGCCCCGCCACTAATTACACGCTTCGGCATAATACCGCGAGTATAATGAAGATTATAACATGAGCTATTACCAGACTTCGCCGACACATTAGAGTAGACTGTAAAGTCAGTAAAACCACTTTTATTCAAATCAGATGCTAGCAAATTGTGGACTGAAAGCTACTTTTATTAAAATAAAAAAGAAATCTTTATACTACTCGCGGTATTACGTCGAAGCGTGTAAGGGGCGCATCTCCACCTCTTAAGCGCGAGGGCAACACAGCTACAAAGAAACGTCACAGTGGTGGCGAGCCGAGCCGTTCGTGACACCGCGTCCGATTTAACCCGACCGGGAATCGAACCACTGACCACCCGCACCTATCGCGATATTTCAGTTAACAAATACGCTGACCGACCGTCTCATTAAAACGAAACCGTTGCAAACATAATCAACAATAAAAAGCAGAGAGCTTTTCATATTACCAAATTAAGAAATAGAAATAAATGTGAGCCGACAAACTTAATAACACGTTTCTGAAATTCAAAATTTAAACCGCTACTGAAATTTAAAGATGATTGCTTCATCTTTATCCTCCTATTACAAGAAAGCGGCGGAGGCGCTGTACGTAGGACAAATCCAGACTCGCTTAGGAGTTGCCTTTGTTTCCAAGTTTTCCGGTTGAATTTCTTCTGACTTCTTCAATTCGCTGCTTGCCAGATTCCACCCATCAGAGACAATCAACGTGAAGCGTCTTATCCAAGGACACAACAACAAGAGGACACAACAACAACACAACACAGTAACATGGGAGTTGAAATATTAACCTTGCGATCATGGTCGTCGTAAAAACGGCGCTCCAAACCACTGCGTCACGCTGCCGACAGGCAACACACTTAGTTTCCGGATGCACATTCACCTCCCTCAACACGGGCCGCTATTATCTGGTTAGCTCAGTTGCTAAGCGCATGCTATCGGTGCGGTAGGTCTGAGGTTCGATTCCCAGGCTGGTCAATTTTAGTGCGTTTGACAGCATAATATGCTGCAACAATATCTTATATATTATGTATTATGCAAACACAAAATACCCTGACATCGTATGATTTATACACGATATTGAACATACAGCTGTTACTGTATGTTATTTTGCAGAACGACTATAGTTGCAATATTGGATGCATCATTATTAATTCGCAGCTCGGGTGGAGTGACAGATCTATCCTCGCAGCCGTGAAAACATCAAAACAATGAAAAAAAAATTATCAAAGTCATACAAGAGCAACAAAACTAAACGAACAATTAGCACGGCCGGCAAAGAAATTCAAAACGTTTAGGGCAAAACAAACAATTAATAAATTACACAAGGTTGTGCTTAAATCGTACAAAGCGGAAGTCTTCAGATCAATTTTTGGCAAAACCGTTCGATGACAGAATCAATAATTTTGCCTTCACTCATGGGATTAGCGGTCACTTGTCTGTGGACAAACATTAGTGCTAATCCATTTAAAGTTTAAACAATCTTCGGCCATTGTAGGCTAAATCTTCTTCTATAATTTTTGAGGTAATTTAGAGTGGAAAAAGATCTTTCTACAGTACAAGTGGTTGCTGGAAGAACTGATTATAAGAAAGTAATCATACCAATATAATGGTCGAGGAGAATTCAACCCCCCCCCCCCCCCAGCTAAGCTACAGACGAAAACGTTGGTGCAGCAGTTTGCAAGCACTTTTCAAGCTTACAGCAAATAGTTGGCATACCAGTGGTTTCCCCCTTCATCTTAGCTACTCTACTGGTCTTGGAGCTAATGCAACAAAGCGATAAATGATGTCAAAACCAGCGTTGCATTGGTACCGGAAAGCACCGGAACGGCGTTGCGGTTCAAGATAAAGCTGCCGGAACGGCGTTTTGGTTAGCCAGCTATGCTACTTACTTTGTTGTAGGATAATATATTGGGTTATACGCTACGTGTTTTGTCGCGTTTTTAGATTATTTTGTTGTTCCTTGCCTTTACGTTTTCGTTACTACGTTTTTTTAATTCCTGCACGTTTCAACGTAGGCCTATATCGTTTTGTCGCTGTAGTTTATTTTTCGGCCATTGTTTTTGTTCCTTGTTTTCGCTTGGTGTTTTTCTGGTCGTTAAATAAAATAAACTACTACTACGTAACGATTATGTACTTATGCATTATGGGCGAGGGATTGTAGTGACGATTCGTATACTTACAGTAAATATAACAGACACTGTGACCACGCCTGCGAAGTCGAACTTGAACTCGCTTGAACTCGATCGTTTTTGCCGAACTCGAAAAATAAAATTTTTTGAACTCGAACTTGAACTCGAAAAAAAACAATCGAGTTCGAGTTCACTAATTGAGTGCTTTAATTTTATTGATTCAAATTTCTCAAAACGAAGTTTAGCCTACTTTTCCTACTGTACAGGCGCGGATTAAACAATTTTTTTCGGGGGAGGGGGAGGAGACCAGAAAATTTAATGAGTTAAGGGATTTTCAAGGAGCTGAAGGAAAAAGTTTATGATTCAAGTACGCTATCTAGCAGTGGCGTACGTATGCAGGACTTTTCAGTGGAGGGTGTTTCAGTGACGTCACATGGTGATGATGTAAAGATGCTACCATTTCGGTATATCAGACTTCAGAGGTATAAAAAGTGCATCATCGGATTGTAATGTTTCTAGACTAAATTATAAAGCAATTGCAGTTAACCATGATTAAGCTATGCAATGCCATAACTAAGGAAACAACCAAGATATTTTATTCATACTTTTGATTGATGCTTTACGCTTCATTTAAAGAGAGAAAAGGTTTTGTAGAAACTCAAGCTATCAGATTAAAAATTTACTGCAAAATTTTGGTTTACTTCATTTTTGGGCCATAGGAAGGTTAACTGACTAAAGTAGGCCAGCTTTTGCAACGTCATAAACAGGGTGTAGCCATGGGGATAGATATGTTAATTGCTTTCCTCTAAAATTTTTTTTCAAAAACCAATCTCGATATAAGCAACGCATATAAACCTTGATATAAACATATGCGCTCATTATAAAGCGGAAAGTTTCTTCCATAACCGTCTGGAAAAGTGAAGATAGTGGAGCATGAGAAAACACTGCCCTTCCAACCGAAAAATTTTTAAGCTAAAATGAATTGCGCGCGAGAGGAATCCCTGATCAAGCGATTAAGGTCAAAAATAGCGTCGATATTGTCCGAGCATTTTTCACCCAAATCACTGCGTCGATATCATCAGATACTCTCAAACACATAATCGGGATGTCTGAAAAACGGAGCACTTCAGCTCCTGAGAAATTTACGATACGTAAAAACAATTTTGTCTCCCCCCCTTGTTTTGCCCCTGGGCCTCTTTAAATCTTCTGTTGGTCTGATCTTCCTTTGCAGTATTTATATTTTATTCTTAGCACTACGGCAGTGTTAATTTAGTTTTTTATATGTTAATGATTTTTCAACAAACCGGCCGGCTATTGCGCAGTTGTGAAAGATGTCGTTATCCATGCGGAAAGTTAGAATTCAATTCCCAAGCCGGTCAAATCTCACGCACTGTAGCCAACGGCTCGCCACCGCTGCGATGTTTCTTCGCAGCTGCGTTGTTCAGGCGCTAAGCAGCCGGGTCGGGCCCCGCCACTTGTTGCCATGCTTCGGTACTACAGCGAGTGTAACGAAACGAGTAAGTTGCAATGAAGATTTGATTCAATTTTTTGTGCGCAGCCATGGTTACTGCAGACACACCGCATTTAAGGAAACTCCTACTTATTACGTGCTTTGCTGTAGCATCTATGACAAAAATGCAGTTCAAGCAAAACACATCAGAAAAGTTGGACTACCGGTATTGTTGCATCGCATCGTAATGAAAGTTTCTCGAGATTGAATTAGAAAGTTGGACACAGCAGAAAAAACATGATAGCAATTGCGACAAGCTCCGCTCGAAGAAAAGTCGGTTCATTTAAAAAAAAAAGTTTTTTTTTCTGCAATCGTCAAGGGGGTGAGTGTTGGCTGTGGGTGTTGTCTGTTGACAGCAAGTGTAGTCCATGCCATCAGTTCAATTTCATTAGTTTGTTTGTATATCTTTTATTGTTTTATTTTACGCCACGTGATTGCATCTTGGGTTTTTATGTAAGTGAAGAATATGCATCGTGGAAGATGACCTAGCTGAGAGTCAAACCCGCGAAACCAGTTCCGTAGTCCTACGCTCCAACCACTCGGCCAACCCCATTTGCTTTTTTTATATCTTAGACTAATTTCCGCCCGAGGAAGGGGGTACTGCCCTCTATTGGTTAACTCATGCTAGTTACAGAAAATAAGGTAGAACCCTAATTGGCAGAAACAAGACTTGTCGGCTGTAAGCACTCGGCTTATAGTATCGTATTACAAGTAGGCTACTGCGCTGAACTGCAGTTCCTACATTTTCAAAGCATAATGGCATATCAGTAAGCTACTTTAATACCTTACCTTAAAGGAGTACTCGAATACTGCACTCGCATTCGAGTACCACTTTTGGGGTACTCGTACTCGCAACCCCGGGTACTCGGTTAGTACTCGTACTCGAAGGTTAATGTACTCGGTACTCGATCAAAAAAAGTGCCGAGTAGGCTACACGAGTACATTTGGCTTTCGCTAGAAGTAACAAACTAACAAACAAGATGAACTTTCGACAGCAAACTACAGCTAATATAACCTTAAATAAATTGATGCGCCTTCTGAACATCCCAAACACTGAAAAAACGCATTCGTTTATGTTTTTGCGACAAACTTTGAGGTGTTACAACTTAAAAATTGTTCTTTTGCTAAATTTGTAAAAGTACTCGTACTCGAACTTTTGTACGGTACTCGTACTCGAGCAGGCCTTCATTTTTCAATATCAGTACTTGTACTGGTACTCGAAGTTTTTTGCGATACTCGTACTCGGAAGTAAGTTGAGCACTCGACTCCATCACTGCTTACAACATAAGCAAACTCTTTTTCTGTATTATGCTTTTCCGCAATACTGTTTAATGCAATAGCCTACACTGATTCACCGAATATGCAATCCAACCAACCTTTTCATCATGAATTCATTTCTGACTTTCATATGGATTCTGATGTAGGCCTAACCAGTAACAATAGCTGCAGCCCAGCCGTTAATAAGAAAGGACTTAGATCACAGAAAACGCTGCTACTCAAACGACCTTACTGAATCTTAGTTTAGAGTATTTCAAATTTTAATACCAATTATGGCATTTGCTTACTAGTAAAAATTTATATAAATTTTGGGGGAGGCCAGGCCCGCTGCTAAGTGATGTAACGTAGATTCAGCTGTCATCATCACAGTTATCAGATGACCTCTCATATAATAAGCTGCTCTTTCTTGCTTAGGAGATGCTGGCCATCAGTCTACCACACCAGGATGGAGGAATCCCGTTGGTGCTTTTCCCAACGGTACAAGTAAACTTGCCGACTTATTCTTCTTACTGTCCCTTTAATACTGAAAGGTCAACTTGTAAAGCAGCACAAAACAGCATAAATTTTTTGCTTGACCCAACTCGGAATCAAACCAGTTTATCACTCCAAAGGCAGACTCTGAATCGGAAGTGACAGACTTTGTGGTGATTGTTCAATTCTAGTACTTGACGCTTAACCAACTGCAAATACTATTTTGTGTATTATCCAGAACTCACGCTATCGGTGTGGGAGGTCTGGGGTTTGATTCCCGGGCCGGTCAAATCGGCACGCCACCGTTGCGACGTTTCTTCGAAGCAGCGTCGCACAGGCGCTACGCCGCGGATATGGGCCTCGCCATTCGTTACACACTCCGGCGGCAAGCAGCGATGCGAGTGTAATGAAGATTCGATTTATTATCCAGAGCTACTGCAGTTTACCGAGCATTGCATCAAGCAGTTGAAGTTATCTTAATTACATTCTTTATTTGGGATGATATAAAAAAACAATTGAAAATGTACAAACTGCAGCCACCTTCATGCGAACACATGCAGATACAAAAAAGAAGACTCAAACATGCAATGAACATTAGACAAATTAAATAACACTCAACAGTTATTCACCATAAAATTGCTATTAACATGTTGTTAATAGAAGAGCACTTGGGCCCAACTATTCCCACTCACAAACTAGAAATCGTCCGTATTGCACCATAATGTCAACAATGCTCAGTCGCTATGTTTAATATTCGTATTTCATCCAAATGTTTACTCAGTTATATTGAACCGTTCATACTTTTGACGAAAAAAGTTTGGATCAAAATTACTGATATTATAGCATTTGTATTTGTGAAGAGTAGAGCCCTCAGGCCTTCGTCTACATTTGCAAGTTACAGCAGTTGGGTTTCATAACTTAGTGGAAGAGCGTTTTTTAACAAAGCCGCGCAGCTATTTGTGTAAAGATAAAAGTACAATAGATTTTTAACTGCGCAATGCATTTTTACCACCAATAACTATAAGCAGGGCTGGTCTCATGGAATCTTTCGGTTGCCAATGCACAAATGTTCCGCAGTTTAATCAAATCATTGCAAGGTTGCATACAAAGTTTGGTCAAAGACGCGAGTTTAACTATAATTACACCACAATATGGTCCAAATCACCCATATGAGCAAGGCCAGATTAACGAGGGGAGGGGCTATAGCCAGGCCCCCCTCGTGATAGGGGCTCCCCATCAGGGTGTGCCACACCTAAAAAGGTCGTCAAATCGCGCCATGTAAATCAAAAAGGCCTTCTGCAAAAGTCGAAACCAAGTTCGTAAAAAAGCATGGGGTTTCCCAAAGCCTTAGTACAACCTGCTTATGCGAGTTGAATCAGGCCCAGTAACGTTTAATTTACTTTAAAAATAATATGAAGGTGAGGTAATACATATATGCTACATCCGAAAAACTAATGAGGTTATTTTCAGACTATTATGAATTGAAAATTCCACAGTAATTGAGGGAGAGTGCGAAGTGAGCTTGCGCTTTTCAAGTCGGCAGCCACCCGCTATATACGTCTAGTGCGATCGGTTCCAGCCGCGAATCGAACCCGTCACATAGGATCTGTCACCTGCGCGCGATACCACTAGGCCATTTTGCTGACAACCGTGACTTCGCTCTCCCCCCTCCCCCAACGGAGCCACAGAGTGTCCTCTGGGGGACCACCAGCGTACGAATAATTTTAGTTTTTTTATCTAGACCGGTATATTTCTAGACTGGTCAATGGACCACGGTCTTTTAGTGTCACAATTAAGGGGGTCACGACTCAGAGAAGGTTGAGAATCACTGAACTAATGACACTTAACAAATAACAAAGAAAAGTCGCAAGATCTGATTTAAGCGCAAACAAAATCGGAATTAATAGAAATCATATACAAAACATATCGCGTTATCTTCTAGCTTCGACGAAAACTTGAACAACTTGAAACTCTGTAAACAATATCACATGAACTTAGCGACAGTTTCTACTCATTTGACGATTACATTACGTTAAGGCGAGCGAGAGTTAAAACATTACCAAAAAACCGTATTAAAAGTATCATCACGCACGCTAGTACATGATATTAATGTTTACTAACATAAAAAATTATTGATGATTTGAAAAAGTTTGATTGCAAATTCATAGAGAAATTCGTAGCATAACTTAATTGGCATACACAGTGATTTTTTCAAAGCTTTTGAAGAACCGAAATGGTCACACGAAATTGTCCAGCTGGTCTCTCAAAATCATGAAAACTTCAAACTTACTTTTGGTTAAAACAGTTGTTGATGCAGTTTTATTCACAAATTAAAAAATGGCGGTCTTTTAGAATTGCTTAATGGTTCCTCAAGTCAACCCTCAAAAAAATAACACCGAGGATACACTACAAACGCTTACAGTACTTTTATCAAAAAACGAGAGCTTTTACCGTGTACCAGCCGTGGAGTGAGCCGTACATTAACCGTTGTATATAACGGACTCGGATACATCGTTTAGAGGATGAAATTTGAAGTCGCGATGTATAGTGAGCTACGGATCAATATGCAATGTAATGGATTTCTCATGTTGCGGACAAATATCGTGAGTCCTGACTTGTCCGCTATATGCGAGGCATACTGCAGTTATCAAAAGCAGGTTTAGGTCCAAAAGTAAGTTTGAAGTTTTCATGTAGGCACTTTTACCGTTAAGAATGCCAGTTGTAAATCATCAGGTCGGTATTCACTGTTTAGGTACTCATCAAGTAATATAAATTCATTGCGGATAACTTCATGCGTTAAAAAGGATAATTTTACCCATCTGATGCACAAGTGTTTGTCATATGATTTCACTGTCTCACCAAACAAACAGCTCGGTGACATTTGAGCAGTTACTAACAAAGTTGGTAAAATCACTCTCAATCCAAAAAATACAATTTGGCGTTTTTGGAGTGAAAAAATCAATTGAAACTAAATTCCTGGGTTTAATTCGCCGCCACTTCACCTGATGGAGATTTTTGTAACTTGGCTGATAGAAAAAATATTGTTGACATAAACGCTCTTTATAAGTACACAAAAGATCTCATCGATGTAAAATAAATGAAAAACACGTAAATGAACACTACGCCATAAAAAATCAGCCACAATTTAACATTATTTCATGTGATTAAATAGTGTATTGTTAGCACAAACAGCAAAACTGATACGACTCATCAATCAATCTACAATTAAACTTTTAATATTAAAAGCAAATTAGAAAAAGACAAACTGTTACACAGAGACTATTATCAACCATAATGATGTAAGATGATACTATGTAAGCTAAAACATGACCAAGGTTTTTGCTAAGAATGCTAGGTGTCTGGTTTCACCTTTGCTTTTTCTATTGTAAAGGTTATTTTCTATCACAGATATGTGATTTTCCTTTATCAGAAAACATCTTTTCGCATTTTAGAAACTTAAGTCGGGCCCGTAATACCCAAAGCTGGTACAACTGCACCACTAACATTAAGCACAACTCTTGAAGTTATGCAACTAAATATTAGAAGCCTTGCTGGCTCAAACATATTGCAAATTTTTTGCAGACCATCAACTTTTTTAAGTGTAGTTTATGCAATTTCTACTGTTTGCAGAACACTAAAGCCACAATACCCTACAAATTCGCTAATAAAGATTATTACTAGCAAAAATGATATTGGTAAAGCAACTCATTGAGTGAACAGAAATGAAACAACACTTTACAATACTTGCAAATGCAAATTTTAACACATAAACCAATAAGACCCACCTTAACTGCATAATTGTTTCGTCAAAAAGCATTAATAAAGCAATAACAAGGTTTGATAATACAAGCTAAAATATCGATTGCTCTCAGAAATGTTTTCGTTCCCTCAAATCCATAAATACGATTAAAACACACAAAACATGAAGTGACCTCAGTCAATAATCCATCTTTGTAACTTCTCTTTACATATTTTACGGCATGATTCTCCTCTTTACATATTTTACTGCATGATTAACAAATACGCCATTGCTTAATGGCATCACTTGAAGATAAACTAACAAGTCACTTGTCCAGCGGTAAACTGTGCAACTTCATGAAATTTAAAAAGCGCAACTAGACATTTCCTGATAGTACGAAAAACATAAAAGTTTGGTTTTCTTCAACTATAAGTTAAACCTGCACAGCATATCCACGTCACTTTCCTTTTCTGAACGTTGTATATAAAACACAGGAAAGTGCAAATGCAATCATGAATTTTTTTTAATAAGAAAAATTGAAAATCTTAAGCGACAAACGAAAGTTTAATGTTTTTCAGCTTAACATTAAAAATTTCAGATCACTTCTGTTATCCATGAAATTTACTGATCAAAATATTGTTTCATGAAATTAAAAAAACAAAAAAAAAAATAGGAAATACAAAATTATGTTACATGCCTGAAATAAAACTCTATGCCTAAAACATTACAAAAATAACGCTAACATTTCACAAATATTACTTCAGAGTTTTCCACAACCTATAGATAGTAAAAGTATTAGTCACAGTCATTTTTCCAACGATTAAATTAAAATGTAGCTTCAAGGATACAGATGGACTGAAAGTTATGTTTTTGACACCCAGAAAACATCTGATTTGCTTACAAATCAACAGTGCTTCGCTACGATTTGTCAAGAAAATTAGGTAATTGGAAAATGGTTACATATTTCAAAATATGTAAAACACACATAATTGTATTAAAGCATTAAAAAAGCTAAATATAAAAATTAAGTACAGTAGTAGGAATCAGATTGACATTGTGGCTAATGCATTACATATGATTAAAAGCAAAATATCTTTTTCAACTTTGATTTTCATTGTTTGAAGATGAACCTCCTCCCACTGCACATGAAGCGAGCCAGCAAGAACAACAACAAAAACATAATATAATAATGTAAACAACAGTGATTAACCAAAACGATAAGTAATATGTAGTGTGGTCACAGTAGTCATCCTCATTTACATCCGTCGTGTTAGGTTGATAAATTCTGTACACCCAAACATTGCCTGCAACATCAAAATTACAAATTCATGACAGCCTGATATGACCAACATGGTTTGAAAAAGCATAGGGTGTTGTCACTGAATAATTTGTTCTGGATACGTTAATTATACCACTAACGTCATAACAAATCAAGTATCACGCCGTGGCGTGTAAGAAGTGGCAGGGACATTCTCCACAATTTAACACAGGCCTGGGCTACAAAGCTCCAAAAAACATCACAGCAGCGGGCAGCCGTCAGCAACACAGAGTCTAAATAGACAGACCCGAGATTTGAACCCCAAACCTTCCACACCACTAGCACTGTCTTGAACCACTATGCTACAGTCCCAATGCTAAGGAAGTAAATATTTATTAAAACAACGGTTTTTATGTAAGCACAACTGAGTATTAGGGGTAGAGCAAGCACATGCTGAATAAACTTGCCTGCAAAAAACCAGGCAACATTGAAACATCCCATAACTCCACTCAGCATGTTGTAAGCTGGGCTAGGCTGCTCTGGTTGAGCTTCATTCTCGGTATTTCCTTTGCACTTCTTCTTTATACGTTGATATACTGACATGGATTGAAGTACTGACATTACAGATCCGCCCACAATAAGCCAAATAGGAATTAGCACTTCTACAGGACAATTTCTCAAGTTTATTGCACCTGAAAAAGAAAAAAGCTACATTGTCAAATTACTAAGTTATGATTTTATTTCCAGTGATATTTTAGTGATTAAATGTCTGACAATTTTTAAGTGAACACTGAATGATTAAATATCATGTACAGCACATGATCAAAAAAATTGTAAACAGATCACTACATACGCACTTTGATGTATATAAGTCAGAGGAAAATATGCCGAAAACATGCGCAGATACCATCCACTAAATCAAAGTCAAAAACACAAAATGTCGAAAACACTATCAAAAGAACTCTATTTATATCTACAGTATGGAGAGTTAATTAATGTCAAGAGTTTGATAGACTTAAACTGGAATCTACCATATTAAGTACGCAAACTTCTACAGACAAAAACAAAGGCACCTAGAAATTGCAAAAATTGAAAAGCCATCAGTTGCACAAGAAAAAACACTGTATAATAAGTTTCAAAATTGTGCAGTATGATACTACTACAACCTTTAAAAGTGCTATTTAGATGAAACACAGTATGAAAACTACAACAGTAAAACAAGCAACGATGAAAAAAACTGGGGTGGTGATATTGTATAATATGCAAATGCACTAATTCACAGCTTCTAGAATCTATTTTAGAACAAAAGAACTTTTTACTTGAGAAAAATAGACAGGAAAACATGTAGGCTACAGTACAGGAAAAATAGGTAACGCCTAGTATCAGCCCCCAGGTTCAGTTAGGATTAGGTTTGGTTAGGGTTGTAACTGAACCGAACCCTAACTAAAATTAACACTAACCGAACCTAATCCTAACCAAACCTGGAGTCTGATACTAGACGTTACCCGGAAAAATCTATAAGCACCATGTGGAGTACTTGAATGGAGAAACTATTGTGATATTAGCAGTAACTCACCAACACAAGTTGAAGAAATAAATTGTATATAGGTTTTTAATGAAATACTTTAGAACTTAGTTTCTCAAAGTGCTATGTAAGGAGCCCCAAGGCTCCGCAAGAGCAACCTAGGGGCTCTGCAAGCTTTTTGTTTACATATAAAATACTGACTTACTAATTCTGAAACTACCTAAAGAAGCAATACCGGGATCAATGAAATTTGACTCTACCTTATTACTATAGGAAGTCACCACAGTTTAAAGACATCTATTAAAACCCGACAGTCTGTTACACCCAAGAGGGATCATCAGGGGTTTCTGAAGTTTGTCAAAAGTCAAATTCACAGCCTTGATATGATTTACCCGCGAAATGTAGATATTTTTCTACCTTGTAGGTATAGGGTATGCCAAAAAGGCCTGATACATTTAAAAGTTAAATTTTTAAAGTTATTAAATTTCCAAATATGTCAGGTCTGTATTCACCTTTTGTATTGTAGCAACATGCGATCTTCAGCCAGTGTTTACTTGCGCTAGTGTTTACTTTCCATTCAGCAGGCCAGGAAGATGTCGTTTTATTGAATGGGAAATCACAACTGCTTCCATATATTCGGAAGAGTGTTTTGGCAAGGTCACGCATTTTGAAGGATGAGTGTATCTTTTACCTGAGGGCAGCTAACGAGAGCTGATAGCCCGAAACAGCCGATTCACTAATTATGGAATAGTATGCCATACTATTCCATAAATAGAGAACAATCTAATTATGGAATAGTAAGTAAGGCACTGTGGTATAGTATGGCAGAACTGGGCAATAGGACGTTTGGGGCACTAGAGTAAAGGGGCCCATATAAAGAGTTAAATTTGGGGTGAATGGCCCTCAGGGCAAATGTGCCTCAGGCCTAATTTAGGGCACAGGACGGTTGAAGCAATAAATGGGCCCTAGGAATAGGATGTTAATTTAGGGCACTGGGGCATATCCTATACATAAATGGGGCTCTATGACCAATGGGCCTCAGGGCATTTGGAGCAATAGGAAATATGGGTCTCAGCATGTACAGGGTGACTCAAAAAAAACGGGCCCCGTGTATTTAGAATAATTAGAATTGGGGCCCGTTTTTTTTGGGTCACCCTGTATTCCATACTATGCCATACTATAATACTATTCCATACATAGACACCCCTGGAACAGCGCTGTTCTGCTCTATGGTGCAATATTATACATTGTTCTACCATTTCCACACTGACCTATTGTGATTAATGAATTACAATTGTATGAAAAAAGCCATAAACTTGGGCTTTCTAGCATGCCTAAGAATGCAAAGCCATTTTGCACCAGCTGTAAGGTAGGCCTTACTGCCCCAACAAAATGCATTGCTATAGGGCTCCGCCCAAAATCTCAAATTTGGCAAAAGACTCTGTACCTCAAACAGTTTGAGAACCCCTGTTTTAGAGTAATAAATCAAAATTAATATAATCCAACCAACCAAAAATTTACTTACCAACTGTAATCATCAAAACTGGAATAGCAAACAGAAAACAAACTGATATGGTGAACCCAGCTGTAAACAAAAGTATCAAGTAAAGTGTGACTAAAATGCTGCGTATTTTTCTCATTATGAAATCATAAGGATAAATGCAAAGTTATGTATGCACAATCAACTGTTATCATACTGTATATACCGGTATATAGATAAATAATTGACTTTCTGCACCTTTTCTTGTTTCATGTTCTTCTGACATCAGGTGACAAAGGGTTAGGGTTGACCCTTATCCTTAGAAGTGAAACCAGAAAACCTCAGAAAGAAAATGAGATATATAAGTTGCAAACGATCGATTGTACACTGACTTCTGACAGTTGATTGTTCATAATCTGAGGAAGGGTCCTACTAAACACTGCAAAGGACTGAAACACTGCAAAGGATGACAAAGAACCTCTATGTGATGTACCCGGCACTAAACACCGCAAAGTGCGACAAAGGACCCTAAAACCCTAACCATAATTTAAAGTTCTTTGTCGTTCTTTGTTATGGTATGATTCCAAGTCCTTTGTTGTTCTTTGCGGTGTTTAATAGATCAATTTATGGTCCTTAGTCATTCTTTGCGGTGTTTAGTACATTAATTTTAGATCCTTTGTCGTCCTTTGCGGTGTTTCAGTCCTTTTGGGTGTTTAGTAGGACATTCTGGGGTATAGTAAATTATAAAAAATTATGTACAAAGAGGACGGCTGATTATTAAACTAGCAGCCTACAAAAGAATGAATTTGTAATGTCATATCACAACAATGCCAATGATCGATATAAAACATTAGGCTACCCCAATTTTCACAGACTTACCGTACAGCAGGGCATGTAATGGAATGGAATGGAATGGAATGGAAGATGGAATGGAAGAGGAATTTTGGTATGGAATATGGAAGACTTCAGGTATGGAAAGGAATGGAAGATTTTAAGAATGGAATGGAATGCCATCTTCCATACTTTCCATACCTGGATTAGTTTAACAGAATAATAAATTTTGATCTATAAGTAAAAAAAGGAAAAAAAAACAATTAAGCAACAACAATAGCGTTACTTGCAGAGTTGCAGTGGCACTGCGTCACAGTATTGCTAAATGGTAGAAGGTGACGCAGCCTGGAAACTACGCGGTAAGCCGGTAAGTGCCGTGTGCACAAACGGTGACAGAGTTCGCACTACATTCTATTGCTTCGCGGAAAACTTCAAAGTGTTCACAATCACAACTTCAAATTTATTCAAAATTATTAAAAACAAGATGTCACTCAATTGGACGAATGCTTTCACCTGGCGTTGTGCTGGCGCAAGTCTGCGACTTTTACCAAAAAAGCTTTTCTCTTTTGATGTTATTAGAGCAACGCAAGTACAAAAACAAGCTGTCAATCAAACAACTTGTAAAATCTGGCGGGGTCCTGCAGCGGCTGCAGCTTCTCGCAAAACAATTTTCGCAAAAGCAAACTTTGTTTCATTTCGACGATAATTTTCAGTTTACACCTTAGATATTGCATTGATTTTAATTGTTTATTTTGAAGTTTGAGATGCAATATGCGAACTCACCCAGCGCGAAGCGAACAGGTAGTGGTAAACAAAATGTCGGCAGAGATAATAATCACAGTTTTTTGATTTTTTCAATGATACAGATTTTCAGTACCTAGGTCTTACTAAAAGCAAAATTAAATAAATCCAATTCAAATTAATTAAATTAAATTAATTAAATAAATAAATTCACTTGCATGTGGACTGAGCTTGAGGTACAGCATGGCAGTACGAAGTTTTTTATCATGAGAACATTGAGAAGTTATTCTGGCCAGGCTCAGGGTGATTGTTTCAAGTACCAGTAAAGACTGTAGATTCAGAATGATAAACTTCAACATATGCTTTCCTTGAAAATCATAACTTTCTTATAAAACGTTTAAGAGTAATAATTATAGGGCCAGTGAAGATTGGAATAGCTTAAAGTACGACCAGTGTAGCAAATAATTGTGGCCTAATCTCGATTTTTAGTAAACATTCTATTGCAGTTGCAAGTTTGCTTCAGTTTTAAAATGTGGAAGTCATCATTAGTTTAAAATGTGGAAGTCGAAATGAGTGCATGAACGAATGCCCCCTGAATACGCAATTCTGACTATAAAACCTTCTCATACCGCAATAGGCTAATTGCTTTTGCGCCGCAACCAAGCAATGATTCATTACCAAACAGGCAATCTGTAATTAAATATCATAAATTATGATCAGAAAAACTACATCGCAAGCAAAGTCAGCCCATATAAGCCTACTTCCGAAACTCTAAGAATAGCATTAATGTTTTGTTTGTATGGAATGGAATATGGAAGAAATTTTTTGTATGGAATGGAATATGGAAGAAATATTTAGGTATGGAATGGAAGATGGAATGGAAAAAAATTGTCGGTATGGAATATGGAAAAATCGTCTTCCATTCCATTCCATTACATGCCCTGCCGTACAGTACCTGTATGCTTTGGGCTCTAAGCCTACAGGCCTAGTCTCATAAATCGAAAGCAATGTACTGCATAAATAAATTTGAAAGCTTCTATTTCACCAGAAATTTTCGATTACAGAAGTTCAAAAATCGTGGTTGCGTAATTGTAAACTTCCCCTACGATGCCATACTGTGAGAATCGCACTACAGGAACCAAAAAACAGTTACGCAACTGCAATCTTCGAAGTTCAGTAGACCTCTAACTGGAATTTCAGGTGAAATAGATAGATACCGGTATGCAAAAACATGATTCATCATTTTGATGCAATCCTACATTAACACTCACTTGTATCCAATAAAATTCTACAAACACTTTTAAGGAAATCTCCTCGTCCTTCAGCACTTTGCTGAGCAGCCCTGATTTCACCGACGATGGACTCATAAGTTGGTGGTGGTGCTTCATTTTGACTTTGTGTGTATGTTGGTGGGGGAGTAGTAGTGTCTAAAGTTGTTTGTCCATTGTATGCACCTGTTTCAGCATCTGGATAGTAAGCAGGAGGAGGTTCTTCACCAGTTGCACCATAACTTTTGTTGTCACTCATTTTATTTCACCAGCCTAACCTGCAAATCAAAATGTTACCACAGATTGACTTGGAATTTTTCAGCAGATAGCCTACTAGCTTCCAACATAGCGTACTGACGAACTCAACAATCCATAAGGCCTAGAATAGAGTAGAACTGATTGCTGTCAATAGACTAAGGAGATTCTGGTAGACTAGAAGCACTGAAGCACAGTGCAGAGAACTGAGGGAAGCAGCCTTATCACTTGCGGCTTGTCTTGTGACAGGAAGCTGTTTTCGAAAAACGGTTCTGTAAGAAAAGGGTGTATCTATTTATGGAATGGTATGGAATAGTATATAGCATAGTATGGAATAGTATGGCATAGTATGGCATATTTAATGTGCATAGTTGGCCTATTCCAAATGTGCTGAATCCCAAATAGGCAAAATGCTCCAGAGCTTCAAACGGCCCTTTCGTCCCGACAGTCCTAAGGCCCGTTTGTCCCAGATCCCCTATTGCCCCAAATGCCCTGAGGCCCATTGGTCATACAGCCTCATTTAGGCTATATGCATAGGATATGCCCCAGTGCCCTAAATTAACATCCTATTCCTAGGGCCCATTTATATTGCTTCAACCGTCCTGAGGTCCTATTGCCCTAAATTAGGCCTGAGGCACATTTGCCCTGAGGGCCATTCACCCCAAATTTAACTCTTTATATGGGCCCCTTTACTCTAGTGCCCCAAACGTCCTATTGCCCAGTTCTGCCATACTATACCACAGTGCCTTACTTACTATTCCATACTATGCCATACTATTCCATACCATGCCATACTATTCCATACTATGCCATACTATGCCATACTATTCCATACTAAGCCATACTATTCCATACTATTTCATACTATGCCATACTATTCCATACTATGCCATACTATTCCATACTATTCCATAATTAGAATGTTCTCTATTTATGAAATAGTATGGCATACTATTCCATACTATGCCATACTATTCCATACTGTTCCATAAGTAAAGAAACCGGTAAGAAAAGCGTTGGGTAAACCCGTAGATATGTAACACTACAACTAGATTACGCATGGAATGGGGCGCCGTTTAGAAAAAAAACTATTCGTTTTGTGAACCATGGTTTTTGAGCTTATTTAGACCATAGTTTGTCCGATATGTATATTGGAAATGTCCTACTTATACATCGGACAAAATGTACCCTAAGTCGGACCAAAATACACCCGCAAAATAAGTCGGACAAAATCGTTTTTTCCAAACGATGCGCCAGACACCGTTTGGAAAAAACCGATTTTGTGACCCCTGTTTTTCGAGCTTATTTGGACTATAATTAGTCCGATATATACATCGAAAATATCCGACTTATATATCGGACAAATTGTGCTCTAAGTCGGACCAAAAAACACACGCAAAACAAGTCGGATATTTCCGACTTATATATCGGACAAATTCGCCGTTTGGAAAAAAACTACACGTTTTGTGAACCATGTTTTTTGAGCTTGTTTAGACTCAAGAAAACACGGTTCACAAAACGTATATTTTTTTCCAAATGGCGCCCCATACATATCGGACAAAGTATGGTATAAATAAGCTCAAAAAACATGGTTCACAAAACGTGTAGTTTTTTTCCAAACGGCGAATTTGTCCGATATATAAGTCGGAAATATCCGACTTGTTTTGCGTGTGTTTTTTGGTCCGACTTAGAGCACAATTTGTCCGATATATAAGTCGGATATTTTCGATGTATATATCGGACTAATTATAGTCCAAATAAGCTCGAAAAACAGGGGTCACAAAATCGGTTTTTTCCATACGGCGTGTGGCGCGTCGTTTGGAAAAAACGATTTTGTCCGACTTATTTTGCGTGTGTATTTTGGTCCGACTTAGGGTACATTTTGTCCGATATATAAGTAGGACATTTCCAATATACATATCGGACAAACTATGGTCTAAATAAGCTCAAAAACCATGGTTCACAAAACGAATAGTTTTTTTTCTAAACGGCGCCCCATAGCATGACGCGAGAAAAAGTGTGTAACAATTTGAAGCTCCGATCCGCCATCTTGGAATTACTCGCTTGTACTAACGCCGCTTATCTTTCATAACGTAAAAACCATTGAAAGTGTTACAAAAAATATCATTACTTTGGTTATGCTAGTTGGATTTAAACAATTTTAACTGGATTGTGATTTTCGTGAAGGTCTTGGTTTTAGCTATCGTTTAAAACAAATTTCAAGAAAATTGGTCCTGTTTTAAGCACTTTACATGGTAAGTAAATTCACTAAATTGGACATAAGCAATAATTTTTGAAGCGGTTTTTAAGCTAATAGCATTTCTTGCTATTTTTAAGCGTAAATGCAGTGTCGGTTTGCAAAAAGTTGTCATTTGATTCAAATTAAATAGGCTCAATCACAACAATTTAAACTTCATTATGAAATTAGTTGAGCTATTGGTCATCGTTTTCCAGGCCTTAAAATTTTTTCGCTGGAAAATGATTGCGTAAATTGTATTACACCTCTTGTAGAAGTAGGTTTCACGGTATAGACTACATTTTATCAACCATTATTACTCGTTTAACACATCGTCCAACGGTGAAGCACGACAAAAGTGAACAACCTTACAATTAATCCACCATGATAGCATAAATCTAGTTCTACTCAATGAAATCTACTTTGAAGTTTAAATTTTTGTGATTGAGCCTATTTAATTTGAATCAAATGACAACTTTTTGCAAATCGACGCTGCATTTACGCTTTAAAATAGCAAGAAATGCTATTAGCTTAAAAACCGCTTCAAAAATTATTGTTTATGTCCAAATTACTTACCATATAAAGTACTTAAAACAGGACCAATTTCTTTGAAATTTGTTTTAAACGATAGCTAAAATCAATACCTTCACGAAAATCACGATCCAGTTAAAATTTTTTAGATTTAACTAGCATAGCTAAAGTTATGATATTTTTTGTAACACTTTCAATGGTTTTTACGTTAATGAAAGATAGGCGGCGTTTTAGTACAAGCGGGTAATTCCAAGATGGCGGATCGGAGCTTCAAATTGTTACACTTTTGAGATAGCCGTTTAACGTTGTACGCGCAATCTAGTCGTAGTGTTACATATCTATGGGTAAACCTCGTTTCAAGCAGCATTAAAGAACCACAGATAGGCCTACGCAAACATATCTATGCAAAATGAAAGAACCCACAAAACTGGGGATATTTTTTGCATAATTTCTTCCGTTCCAGCACCCCTGCATGACGTCGCATTCTATGGTTTTCAACGTCGTCACGAAAGTGCGATAATAAATACAAAAACAATTACCAGCCAAAATAAAGGGTCACCCTTTTTTAGGGATGTTTAGGATTTTGCGGACGCAGCCGCAAATTCCTTAGCGTCCTAAAGAAAGTACTACCAGGAGGGGTGGTACTTTTTTTAGGATCCTGTAAACGGTTTGTTTTTTCCAACAATTTTTTAGCATTGTCAGCTCTATCATGACGAGTTATAGCCAATAAACACCGGAAACGATAAATTTCATAACCGCAACCTCACGAAAATCAATTTTAAACATGCAAAACGAAGCGCGTCCTAAAAAAGGACAACCAGGAGGGGTAGCAGGCCTACTTTTTTTAGAATCCTGTAAACGTTTCGCTTTTTCCATCATTTTGCTAGCATTGTTAGTTCCATTATGGCGAGTTATAGCCAATAAACACCGAAAATCAGAGGCGTAGGCTACGCCAGAGTTGGAGCGAGTCACCCCTTTCAATGACTCGAGTCGAGTCACCTGGGGGTTCTGACTCGAGTCGAGTCGAGTCTTTTGAAGAAAGTGACTCGAGTCGAGTCGAGTCTTTTGTGAAAAAAAGGAAGATGACTCGAGTCGAGTCGAGTCACTAAAAAAAAGTGACTCGAGTCGAGTCACGAGTCTTGAAAAATGCAGTTGATGAAGAAGTGTATGCAACAAGGTTTGAAACGGTTTTTCATAGTTTGTAACATACTGATAGCGTAGAAAGTTAATGATACGGAGTGGCGATGTACGAAGGCTCAGAAACGACGGACAAGATGATGAAACCTTTCAAACATCGCTCCGTGGTTTTGCTAAGTACAGTAATTTTGATGAGAAAACTATTTAAATATAAGTTAACTTGGCTTGGTATTGATAGCTTGAACGTGAAGCTTCTTATAACCGAAATGGTTTTTCAACTGTCTCCTTGTTCTTGCAATGCCAATTGCCAAGCGACTGCTGTCGTTGCTCATTGCTTGTATTTGTCTGATTTGTAGGCTGTGCTCATAATTTTGCATTTCGTAATAGTAGAGTGTCGTACTTGCTTGGTGAATAAAAGTAGCCTTGTTGTCTTGCAAAACCCAACTTATTTAACGTACCGGACTTCCGTTTGTTAACTATGATAACTGCATGCAAGCAAAGATTCTACAAACAGTAAGCAAGTTTGCTGGCTTCTTGATTGAGAATAATCTGAAAGTGACTCGAGTCGTAACGACAAAATTCGAGTCGAGTCGAGTCATTTTTAGAAAAGTGATTCGAGTCGAGTCATTTCCGAAAAAAATGAAAGTGACTCGAGTCGAGTCCGAGTCACTAAAAAATGCGACTCGAGTCCGACTCGAGTCGAGTCACTGACTCGAGTCGTTCCAACTCTGGGCTACGCAGGATTTTGTAATGAGGAGGGGGGTTAGTGACGTTACATCGTGATGACGTAAAGATACTACATTACAATTACAGTAGTTTAGGGTGCATCGTATTGTAATGTTTCCAGCCTAAATTGCAGGTAACCATGATTAAGCTATAGGCTATCATGCCTCAACTAAGGAAACAACAAAGATGTTTCATTCACACTTTTGCCTAATGCTTTGCGTTTCATTTGAGGAGAGAAAAGGTTTCACAAAAACTCAAGCTGTCAGGCCGTGGTTAAAAATTTTCTGAAAAAATTTTAGTTGAAATCATTTTTGGGCCATAGGAAGGTTAATTGACCAAAGTAGGCTGGCTAGCTGTCGCAACGTCACAAACAGGGTGCACCCAGGGGGTAAACCAAGCATTTCCTTCTCTCCAAAAAAACTTTTTTCAAGAACCAACATTAATATAAACAACGCATATAGGCTAAACCTTGTTATAAACAGTCAATATACGGTACACTCATTATGAAGGGGGCAGTTTCTCACATGAAATTTGAAAAGTGAAGATATTGGAACATAAGAAAAAACTGCCCTCCCTACCAAAACGTTTTTAAACTAAAATATATTATGCGAGAGAGGAATCCCTAATCATTTCCGGTTCCGGTTCAGGTTCAAGAAATTTTATTTTTTGACGGTTCAGTTCCGGATCAGGTTCAAGACTTTTCAAAAATTTGGGTTCAGGTTCGGTTCGGGTTTAGTCGCACCAAAATTTAAAGGTTCAGGTTCGGTTCGGGTTCATCCAAACCAAATTTTTAAGGTTCACGTTTGGTTCAGGTTTACTAAATCCAAATTTCAGAGGTTCAGGTTCGGTTCGGGTTCACCGAAAAAAAGCGGTTTTTACCGGTTCGCGGATCAGGTTCGGTTTCACTTCAAAATCTTTAATTTGGCCCAAAACTGAATTAGGGTTTTATATCATTAAAATAACGAAATATATATTGCATGCCCGAATCAATTAAGGTTTAATAAAAATTATTGTAAAGTTACCGGAAGAATGAGAAAAAACTCCAAATAAGCAGAAAAAATATTACGCATCGCAGCACATGTCTAGAGATTTTTATTAATATTTTTTAAGAATCAGCTCAGGTTCAAACATTGTTACTAAACAATTTCTGTTCAGGCTTATGTCCGCAAAATATTATAGGTTCGGGTTCGGTTCGAGTTCACTTGCATAAAATTGTAAAGGTTCGGGTTCGGTTCAGGTTCACAGATATGAAATATTAAAGGTTCGGGTTCGATTCAGGTTTACAGATTTGAAATATTAAAGATTCAGGTTCGATTCAGGTTCAATGATCTAAAATTTATACGGTTTAGGTTCGGTTCGGGTTCACCGAAATAAAGCGGTTTTTACCGGTTTGCGGTTCAGGTTCGGGTTCGGTTCGACTCACAGGTTTCAATAAATAAAAAATTTCCACCTCAGCATAAAAACAATTTCTGTTTAATATGGCAACATCTTTTGATCCAGACATCGGCACATCGGATTCGGAATGCAGAATTATGAAAGCAAAACATTACGAGTTAGCATGAGCATGCTTGAGGCTCGTCACTTGTTAGGTTGGTGACAGGTGTCAGAGTCATGACTTTCATCCGTGCAAGACCGATTAGCCGATGACATTACATAGCCCTCCGTTAGCATGGTCATAGTAGATGCCTTGTGGTGGTAGACCTACCCGTACCATACTACGGTAATTGTAGTTCAGCAGTTCAGCCTAGTATCAACAGCAGATCTACGTTAGAATGTTTTGTGCAAATGCTGGTACAGGCAACCTGTTACAGTACATGTTATTATCTGTGAAGGCAACTGAACAGTGAAGAAAGCTGTTAGTCTAGTTGTGGGTTTAGCTGCTTAGTGTCTAAGTGTTCAAGTTGGTGGTAAATCTGAATTTAGAGAAAGTTCTGCTAAAACAATAAAACCTGCACTCTGCAGGAACACAAGGACCGCCCTTGCAAAAGAGTTAGGATCACAAGGACCACTAGGGGCGCAAGTGAGTTATTACTAAGGGTTAGGGCCCTTAGTGTTACTAGGGTTAAGGCCCGTAGTAATAACTCACTAGTCAGCTAGTGGTCCTTGTGCCTTTAACTCACTTGCGAGGGCAAACTGCAGGTTTTAGCAATACCGTTTAGAGATGGGTTTTTGGTGAAAAGTTACTGTTGTTTAGAACATAATTGCAGTTATACCTACAGCTAAAACCACCACTATTTTGTTAATATGTCCATTCAATCACATGCTGGTGTTTTGTAGGAATTATGTACTGGTATACTGCATTATTTTATCCAAGTGGCATTTCTTTTTGCTATGCCCTTAACGTTGCGTTCTATCTGAATTTTTAGTTGTGCCTTTTGCAAGTTCGTGTTCATTTTCACTGTTAAACATGACTGCAATTTTATCTGAGATTATGGTATAGTGTGCTTGTTTTTTCGATATTGTGCCTTGTCATTAGTGTTTTTTTAAGCTTTTGAAATTGTTTTATATATCTGTTAATTTCAATGTCTCACGTTTTTCTCAACCTAAAGTTACTAGGCTTACATAAAATATACAGTTGTTTAAAGTTCTTGGTAATATTTTCTTTTTAAGGTAATCATCTCTGATAAATGAAAATTTTGTGACTTTGCGTAATTGTTTGGTTTGTTTTTCGGAGTTCAGCATTAGAAACAAACACATTATAGTTTTTTTATGAAAGTGTATGTAGTTCAAAAGTCTTAACTGTTGATTGAGATGTGATAACAGACCTCAGTTTGGCATTTAACGTCAGTAAAAGTTTGGTTTTGTAAACTTGTGATTTTGAGTCCAAAATTGTGATTTTTTTTCAAAAATCTTGTGATTTTTAAAAATTTTCTGTGGCAACATTGAAGTTCAGGCATAGGCCTATTATGTAATTAAATTAAGTATATACCAGTAACTACCGGTGTTTTTCTTGAGATGCCCATGGTACCATTGTTATTGTTACTATTATCAGATCACAAAAAGAAGTCACTTAACTGCAGTTTATGTTATTATAGGTTAGATCACTTTACTGGTGTAGCGATACTGCGTGCAGGTTCCAGGTCCTGCGTGACAGGTTTCATTCACGGCTGGAGCCAATCGCACATGACATAAATCATGTGGCTGCTGATTTGAAGAGCGCAAGCTCAGTTTGCAGCCTCCCTCAATCACTGTTGAATTTTAATTCAATATAATTTAGAAGTAACCTTCAGATCAAATGCATTCACTACCAGAATGCGTTCTGAGTAATGGACAAAGGCAAAATTTTGCTGCAAAAAAAAAAAAGAAAACGTTTTTGTTTGAAAAGCATCAAAAATCAGTACTGAGTATCGTTGTCTTTGTTATGCTACTTTTTAAAAACGTATCGTTATTAGTACCATCATCACTTTTTTGCGAAGTATCAGTACCGGTACTGATATCGTCATTACTTTTACAGTACTGAATGCCCAGCTTTGCTTATAGTAAAATGGTACATCAGGATTTTACTTCACAATTACCCTGTCAACTTGTCGGCATGCCCCATTTAAATGGTTCCAACATCACAATCAAACTTTTGGTGACTTAATTGTGTGAGTTAATTATGGCAGTTGACTTTGATGACTTTCTACAATCTTTTTGCTTTCTCAATAAATTGAACTAATCTCTTTTTTGATGCAGAAAGCTCCTTGACCTGCGCAACCACTAAACTTGACATGTGATCAGGGTAACTGTTAATTCTTGTGCAAGTAGCGCTTACAAAATTAATGTGTGTTTTTATTGCAAATACCCTTCTGCAATAGGCCTGCTCCTGATCATCAATTCACCTGTGAATGATGTCTTCTAATGTTTTAGAATTATGTCGCCAAGAAACGTTAAACTTGTGGTTGTGGTGGTTTTAGTTATAATTATCATTGTGGTTGCGAATCGTGAGCTTAGTATTGAAACAGCTTCAAACAGTTCTGTGCTTAAAGAAATATTGTACAAAATTCAGAGATTGCAATGGGAAAATGGTCAATTGAAAGAAAAGATTGATGACATGGAATCCAATACCAAAAAATTCATGTCTGTTAAGTTTTTAGCTGAAAAAGATCGAAAGCGAATTCTTGTTACAGGCGGGGCTGGGTTTGTAGGAAGCCATCTTGTGGATCATTTAATGCTGCAAGGTCACGAAGTAACTGTTGTCGACAACTTTTTTACTGGAAGGAAAAGAAATGTTGAGCATTGGATTGGCCATGAAAATTTTGAATTAATCAATCATGATGTTGTTAAACCTCTGTATCTTGAGGTAGATCAGATATATCACTTGGCTTGCCCTGCATCTCCTCCGCATTATATGTACAATCCTATTAAAACTATAAAAACATCAAGCATAGGTACTTTAAATATGCTGGGTCTTGCCAAACGAGTTGGTGCAACTATGCTTTTAGCTTCAACATCAGAAGTATATGGTGATCCAGAAGAACATCCACAATCAGAATCTTATTGGGGGCATGTTAATCCTATTGGTCCACGAGCTTGTTATGATGAAGGAAAAAGAGTTGCTGAGACAATGTGCTATGCTTATAAGTCTCAAGAAAATGTAAAAGTCCGTGTTGCACGGATATTCAATACATTTGGGCCTCGAATGCATATGGCTGATGGTAGAGTGGTGTCGAATTTCATCCTACAAGCTCTTCAAGGGGAGGATGTGACAATTTATGGTGCTGGAGATCAAACGAGGTCGTTTCAGTATGTCACAGATTTAGTGCGAGGCTTAATAGCTCTAATGAACAGTGATGTGTCATCTCCTGTTAATCTTGGAAATCCGGACGAGCATACGATCTTAGAGTTTGCAGAAATGATAATTCATACCATTAACAGCACTTCAAAAATTGTACACAAGCACGCCGCGACAGATGATCCTCAAAAACGCAAGCCAGATATCACAAAAGCGCGTACGTACCTGAACTGGGAACCTATTGTATCTCTTGATGTTGGTTTGCAAAGAACTATAAAATATTTTGAAGCAGAACTCAAGCAAGCTACCGAAAATAAACAGAATGTATTTTTACCGGATGAATTGTAGCAATTCTGCTACATTAAGATTGTGATTCAAGATATAAATGCGGTAGTTTACTTTTTTCTTACGAAATTCTTATGCGTGCTCAGAGAAGGATGCAAGGGTCGTAGCTAGCGACGTTTTTCCGAACTTTCAGCTGTTGGACACATCCCCAAAATTGCCGTACGATGTTTTTGTCTTTCACGGAATTACGCAATCGTTAACATTTTAGACGAAAGTGAATCAAAAATTGAAACCAATAAAGATACTGTATTTATACTGTTTTTAGTGCAGTTGTTCGTAATTGTTTGGCTGGCGTTTAAGAGATGTGAATGATGTTAGCTAATTTTGTAACGTTTGGACGATCGAGGAAGCCGTTTTATTTTCACATTTTGAAACAAGTTTTTACGAATCTGTTTTATCCCATGTGCGTTTTCATGTTGCAATCCAACTTCTAATTAAATTTGCGTTGATTTTGCTTGGTTTGACGATGCGGATTAACAATAAAAGCGATTTTATTTTGCTTTGAGCGCCTATGCGCATTTACAGTAGTTTCTTCGAATTTCTGGCCCAGTAATGGATTAAGTTGATGCACTTTTGTTAAAAAAGTCTTTCTAATGGAGATTCTGCCCGTTGTCGAGCTTGCTTGGTTTTGTTAATAACAATTTTACAATGCCGTTGTGGGAAGAATAGCAATTTAATTTCTTTTACTAACGGCACGGCAGTAAACTGCCAATTTGCTTTCGATTGCAACAGTTTATAACAATGGCTCTGATCCCACCTGTGGAATTGTCCGCTCAAAGATGTTATTTTTCACATTGCCAGTAACAAGAAATTAAAATTCTTACGAAAACTAACAATTCGTAGAATTGTCTTGATTTCGGAGAAATATCTTGAGGTTGCGAAAATACTGTATCAGCGATCTGTTGTCGGAACAGCAGAGAGCTTGATGGCTTAGCCAGAGCCAGCAATCAGATGCTCAGATCAACTTTTAATTTAGAAACCTCAATCAAGTTTATTTCACCGTATACGTTTAGAAAATTCGCATAGGCAGGAAACAGCGCAAGACCACAGGGGTCATCTAAGTCTGCTGCACCTACTACAGCAATAATCAACAGTCTGTTTCTCGCTAAATGCGATCTTCAGGAGGTGTCTAAAAACAAAATACAGTTCTCAAAAAAATTTAAAATGAATTTAATAGTTTTTTCAAGTTATTTAAGAACTGTAGCCTATTTTGTTTTTAGACACCTCCGGAAGATCGCACTCAGCGAGAAACAGGCTGTTGAGGTATTCAAATAAAAAGTTGATCTGAGCATTTGGTTGCGAAAATAATAACCTTGTTGCGATTTTTAAATGTAATAATATACTGTAATTTATAATTCTTAAAAGTCTGCCCTTTATTAAAAAAAAGTTTGTGTATTTCAGAAATAAGCGATATTAGGGAACTGTTTCTAATCAAGTTAAGATAAAAATCTTCGGATGAAATTACACTTAAGTGCCGCTGCCCATATGAAATTTCAGTTTTAGCTTAGGCTACCGTATTTTTGCGACTATGAGGCGCACTTGCACGCCTAAAATTTTTTTAGAAATTGAACCTGCGCCTAATCGTCCGGTGCGTTTTATGTTTGGATAAGATTATGCTTTATACCAAAACTGTGAGCCATCTTTGGTGTTGTGTTGCAAATACAGTAGTATTAAAACATGCACAAAATAAAAATTGAATTTTGTCTGATTTATTGCGCCTTGTAGTCCAGTGCGTCTTACGTAAGAAAAAAATACGTTTGCTGCAGTGTTTTGAGGTGGATGGCGAAAACACGGCAGTGATCCTTTTTTAATCGTTTGTTTTATTAAACGGATCTATCACGTTATATGCGCGTCTTCTGTTGTGAACCATTTATAAGGATAGGCCTATGTAGTGAATGAAAACAGAAAGGTTGCCTTTGCTTTGTAACTTAGTTAAACTTACTGATATTGTATTACAAATAAGCTGATTTGTGTATTTCTATCGGTATTTTGAAACCCATCACTATCAACGTTCTTGTAAGCTTCTTCTGGAAGATAGCTTACTCAAGGTAGAAAGCCTCCAGTTTTTATACATCGCACCGTGGGTGTGGTTGATGATCCAGTTGCAACAACATACAAGTATGGTTTCAGATAAATCAGTTTATATCCAGTACATATATGTAGGCCTAAGCTAAGATTGATGGAACAATGTTGGTGTTGCGTCAAAAATACTTTTTTTTATCGAAACAGTGCGTTGCATTTTGAACATTTGGTGCATTTTTAGTGAAACTGTTGATTTTACCGCTGACAACAATATGGACTGTGATTGTTTTTTTGTGTGTAAAATTTTTATCGTGCCATGCACAATTGAAGTAATTTTGCAGCTTAGATTTTACCATGGTACTTAGACCACCTACGGAATATCTAATCTCGCGAAACTCAGCTCTGTCGTTCAGCGCATCGGCCCATTGGCCAAATGCAGTTGAGCTTTTCAAAGTGTATTACACTATCTGTTACAAGATTAAACTTCATTGGAAATACCACTAACGATATTCCGTATTCATTCGAATAAGCGTTTCAAAAGTAGGCCTATTGCCATTGGAATACTTTATTGGTTTACACTTAAATATATAAGCCTCGCTTATAGCTGCCAATTTCATCGACGAGCAACTTGGCGAGTGAGGCTAGAATGAAACAATGAACTAGCTGCAAACAGTCATTTACACCAACAGCGGTGAAAAGAGAATTAAGCTCTTTCAGAGCACATGAGCTCATTTTTCGTTTCACCTCGTCTCGCTATAGTCATGTTGTGGGGTTGATTTAATGTAATCATAGGTCAAAAAATCGGAATTACAGCATCCAAATGTTATACTGTTATGAAGTTGGCCTATTGGAAATAAAAGATGGGCTCTTCAGATAAATATTCAACGAATCCACCGATTATCGTTAATCAAACACCTTTAAAAAAGTTTTAATTTTAAGTTAAATTAAAAAGAAAATTTTATTAATCTTCAAAACGGGATCGTTTATGGAAGCCGGAACAGTCATGCAAAAACCAAATTGTTTCTGAAATTAGTCGAAATAAAATTAAATACGCCGAAGTGCCTAACGAGCGGCGGAGCCCATTTCCAAGACTTCACGCTTGAGCAGCACAGCTCTGATGAAACGTCGCAACGGTGGCAAGCCGTTGGCCACTCTGTGTCAGATTTGACCGGCCTGGTAATCAAACCCAGATAAATCTACTTCATTCAAAAACATGCTATTCATAGGCTTGTGTTGAAGATGTTTATCAGGAGTACCAGAACGATAAATTAATAATGCATTTTAGTTATACGACCAACTGGCCTCCTGAGAACAAAACCTGTTACGTTGCACTATCAACTTAATCCCAGTTGAATATTAAAGCATTACGTAAGCGATGCGACTCCTTTGTAACGCCGGTTTCACAAACACTGACGCAAAATTCCATCAGTTATACGCTAAAACTAGGTTTTATCTGTCAAGCCTAAAATTGAGTAGGCTGAATATATTTCATTAAATGCCAGCTTAATTTGATCATTGCAGTATAGGCGCGGTTACTGCTTTTAGAATGACTCAAGCAAAGCTCAATAACTTCCCACAAGCACCAGCATATGCAACAGTAGAAGCTCCTGCCCAGATGCATATTGTCCTCGAGTAAGTCGAATCAGCTTTTGTGCACAGAAGAAAAGAGGAAAAGCAAAACCTTGACTATACGTCCAAACATACTATTCGATATCGAATTACAAAATTGTTCACATCCTGGCAAATACTTCAACTATCAGGAATAGCATTATCCTGAATCCGTTTTAGCAATAACACATTTCTAACTTCCCAAATAAGTACTGGGCCAACGTGCACTTTCATGCTTATAAATTGCCCAACGAAAATAAACAATACAATTACGTTCCTGCAAATACAATTTACTACCAAAGTAAAGATTGCTTAAAGCATGCAACAAAGCAAAAGAAAAATGAAATCTTGACGTAGTGACAAAACCAGTCGGTATTGTTTTCAAAAAAAAAAATCAGTAAGGTACCGTATACAAACAATAAAGACACACCGTCGTTTAGTAACTATACAAGCCTACATCGTAAATCATGCGTGGAATTGTCGAATAACCACGCACATTGAAGTGTTTATTCCTCAGCGGACGGGGTACAATCAGTAGGCTACCAGTAGTAGACAGCTCAAAGTTTTTTAGCTTCAAATCTAATCCATGAAACTTTTAACAATTTTTTTAATCAACTAAGCTATGGACATTTTTTCAGTATAAATATTTGCCAATGAACCGTATACAGAAAAGAGCATTGTAGCTTCTGGTCGAATCTAGAGGAAAAGCACCCTGCTCATACGAAGTACAAATTCTCATTTGCTTTGCAATATAAACTGCGTGAGATAGTTTGTTACAGTGGCAGTGAATCACAGAACATGGAAGAAAAAAGCGAACCATATACATAGAAGAACATGCAATTGAAAGTATTGGCAAGCTGCACTTTGATGAATAAAAAGAAATAATATAATGACAGGTCAGGGCCGGCGCCAAAGGGGGACCAGAGGAGCCTGGCCCCCCCAATCGACATGCTTGGCCCCCCCAATTAACAAGCTTACTTTTTTGAAAACAGCGGCTTTTGTGCTTAATTTCAAACTTTGACCCCAATAATAAACGCTTGGCCTTCCTAAGTCGACTGCTCTGGCGCGGCTCTGTGACAGGTTCACAAACAAACGCGTGAAGAAAAAATGCAACAAATGTCACAGGCAAAAACTGAAGCACACAAAAATATGTTTGCGTTAGACTTCCAAACCTTTTCACCAAAAGCCATTAAAAACGTTTATGCAAAAATTAACATTGCCTTATCGCACTTCATTGGTTGCTGCAAACGGTACCTGTTGAACAACTAGTAGAAAAGGAAGCACCATTTACTTCTTAAGTATGAACACATAAGTAAATTTGCACAATTATTCCGCTGAAGTACGGTGGCAGCTTCATAGGTGTAGGCAATGCTTCGATAAACAGAGGAAAATACAAGATTTGAAGAATTAGGGTAAAGAGCTCGCAACTTTGATATCGGTAACGACAATTAAAGATAACAAACAGTAAGCTAAAAAATAGGAAGAACTAAAAACAACATGCTTTTCACTAGCACCCATAAACAATTATTTTCTTGATCCAACAGTTGTAAGGTATATCCTATATAGTAAAACAGATCGCATTAAAGATAGCGCACCAATGTAGCAACGAAAAACCGTTTGTTTTTTTTTCAAAAAGCCCAAGTTAATGTGATCTTTTGACACACATGTTTAAGAACAACAAGTTAATGACAATAGAACTTCTAGATAAAACTTAAAAACAAGATGAAATGCATTTTATGATCAACGCCCATTTAATTATATATTTCAGCAACATATTGCTATGCAAAAATTATGGACTCAAAAAAGCATTTATTTTTTTAAAAACTAATTTACGAAAATCTTACTTTGGATTTTAGTGGATTCCAAAGACAGAACAAGAAAAACTACTGAAGAGACGAAATATATGATGAAAGTTTTATTCATGGAACTTCAAAGCATCCTTAATTGGTTTTCAATTGCCAATCTACCCTTTAACCATCACAATAACCAAAACCTATCCCAATTAATTACATTATGACCAAAAACTAATAACAATTGGTGGACGATAGTCTCAATCGCCACATACAAATTTTGAGTATACAACTAAATCATTTAAAAGACAGTAAATTTTGTATATAATTGATTGAGTTTTGACACGAATAGGTAACTTTATATATCAGTTGCTAAGTCCAATTTAACACATAGACCAAAAATATACAACATCAGGATTAAGGCAAAGCATACATAATTACTAATTGTGAAATAAAAATTATAAAATCATACATCAACACACCATGCAAAATGGAAACAATATGTACAGTGGAAAACATAATATTCGTATGAAATGATTTGATCTTACAATGCAAATAATAAAACATTCAAAAATGATCGCAAATATACAGCAAGTTTTAAAGGAGGAATATATTTGAATGTTTCTTTACTAACCACACAAAAAAAATCTGCAGAAAACTGCTCAGATCTATCAAAAAACAACTGTAAAATATATATATAACAAAGTATATTTAAGTTGTCGTAATTTTTTCAGGCTAAGATTGGAAAAAAATTTATGATAGAGTAATACTCTATTGAATAACGTGAATGCGTGTTTTTAGAATGTATTCATCATCACTAAACTAAGCAATTATTTCCTACATATATACTGATTCTAGATAGCTTTGAAACAAACACAACATACACAGTACTGTATGCATTTTTCAAACTAAAACAAGCTAATGAATGTCATTTGAACAAAAGCACAACATTATATTTCATTAAGATTCAATTAAGTCTATTTATTGCTAAAATGAAAAAAATTACTTAGCTAAATGCATGTTTTCACTTCAAGTATTTTCACTTTTGAGAGTTGGACTTGAGGGCTTGTCAGTGTTTCCAAGAAACACAACAGGTCTATCCTCTCTTTGATCCCAAAGACTTGGCTTCTTGTCTAAATCACTAGAGTTGTATCTTCCAAGATAGGATTGTGAATAAGGGATACCACTATCTCTCCAATTTCCTTTGCCTTCACAAGAATTTTCATTCAAGTATTCATGACCACTATTTTGGTCAGTAGGTGTAGTTGCCAAATCAAGCATCAAGCCTGAATTTTTATTTGAACAAAGGGCTTGCTTTTCTTCAAGAGAAAGATTATTTTTGGCATGTATTGATGCCAAATAATCGTGGTTTGACATATTTATGAATGAATGCCGTAATGGTTCATGATAAATTTCATCAAGAGGCACAAACCACGCTTGAGGAGGAACACTAGAGTCCAAAGGTTGATCTGCTTTGACTTTGTTGGATGTTAAAGGCGAGCTCTCATTGGCATCGACTTCTTTATCGGTTTTATCTTTTGGCTCATCCACTAAAGCCGGAGCAAAATTTTCAGTAGTTGCAAAGGCATCAGTTTTACAATTGACATTGACGGCACTTTTATTTTCTGATAAAACACCAGATATTGCACTTTGTGAAACACTGTCCTCAGACTGCAATAAACAAATACATTCCTCTTGATTCTTGGTCAGATTTTTCTGATAATCTTTGTTCTGTGAGTTGATTTGAGTATTGTTTAATGGATCAGATATTTGCTCTTTTGCAATAATTTCTGGATTTTTTTCATCGCCCATAGATAAAACAGTTGTTGTAACATTTTTACTTTCAATCCCATATCTGAGTTCATTTAATCCTGTGGTTGATGTTGCTTTTGTTGCAAGCACAATTTGTACACTAGACGCACACTTTTTCTTTTTCGTCAAAGATCTTTGACAAACAAACACAAGTACAAAGAGTACTAGAAGTATAATAACTGCACATAAGGCAATGATAATAAGCAAGAGCAGAGTGCTGCTCACTTGATATGAATTGGAGTCACCAAAACTGGGTGACGTTAGGTTGGAAGTAAGTTCAACTGATATATCTTCACTGTAGCCAGAGGTCATAATCTGGTGCGGAATAAAGGCATTCAGTTGTTACAACTCATAGTCACATATTCCAAACATGCAAACTGCATTGCCAGTCAGATTAATCAGCTACCAGCATTATATGCCTCAATCGACAAAACTACCAGTACACTAAATTGTCAAAATCTGCATGCACAAATATGTAGCAATTGAATGGCTGTAAGTAAGTATATAAGTACGGTAGTCCTACCAGTAATTACCAAGTCTATCTGTTTGAAGGATTGTGCAATCTTCTGTGACATTACGGTAGTTTATAACTAATCAACCATCAATGGTATTTTTGTCTGCCAGTGTTCAGTCTCAAGAACTATATATACAAATTTAAGGGAGTTTATGCAGGGAACAAAAAGCGGGGCTTGTTTGAATTAAGCCGTGGTTAAGGTACGGGGTTTGGGTTAGGCCCTAACCCCTACTAATCACTCACTAGCAGTCCTTGTGCTCATGATATATCTGCCTTATATGAGATACGGCTTAATTCAAACAAGCTCCCAAAACGCTACCACAACATCAAGTGACCAGTTGTGCACTATTAGTTTCCTTTATCAGCTCATACCGGTACTCACTGTTCCCTCTAAGATTTTAACTAGCGCGAACTTGCCCAAATATGAAAATTTGCCCAAGCATGTAAAGAATGTAATTAGAGGTCTAGAATAATTTTTGTTTAAAATAAGAGTTTCTTATTTTTAGGTTTCTTATTTTTTTTTTTAGGTCTTTACCCTAGTAAAACACTTTTAATAAGGGTAAAACCCTAGTAAAACACTTTCAATTTACACAAAAAAACTTAAGCAATTTCAACTAAAAAAAATCAAAATCAAATCTTCATCATACTTGCCGTATTACACCACAGTGTGTAACGAGTTGCAGGGCCCATCTACACGTCTTCGCGCCTGGGCAACACAACTCCGAAGAAAAGTCGCAATCGTGGCAAGTCATTGGCGACACTGTGTCGATTTGACGGGCTTGGGAATCAAACCCCAGACCTCCTGCACCGATAGCGTGCGCTTAGCAACTGAGTCAACTGCCGCTCTCAATTTCAACTAATTTGGTTTTAAATCATTATCGCATAACAATGTGCAAAAGTTAAAAAGTTTTGCCCAAAATTTCTCATTTTTCTCAAATTTAGCACCTTAGACTGTTAGAGGGAACATTGTCATACCGGTACCATGTTCAGTAACAACAATATTATATTGGTCAATGTTCCCTCTTGAGTGAGAAATTTGAGAAAAATGCGAAATTTTTGGGCAAATTTCACTGATTTGAACCAGAAATTAATATTATAATATGCAAAACTGAAAAACGTGAACAAAAAACTTGAATATTTTAATGCAAGACTGTGGCTTGTATCTTGCAAAAGCAAATTTAATGCAGAAAGTTTGTAAAAGGGGTCCTCAAAGTAGTGAAATCTTTGGGCAAGAATTTCAATGAATTTATTACTTGGGCAAATTCGCACTAGTCACAATCCAAGAGGGAACACTGATACCGGTACCTGTATTTTCTTTCTTCTTTCTGGCTTAATCCGAAAGCTTTTGTTTTAAATCATGATTTTTCAACCTTTATAGGTGACTTATGCGACTATTAGCACCCTAAATTATGCTCTTCACCATGCCCTCTTCAGTTTAGTTCTAGAGGCCGTCGGTCGATCGATGGTGAGTAGGTGCCAGCTGGCAGTAAATCGTTTACTAGCTGGCAGTGCTTTTGGTGCCAACGAACCAAAGACTGAGCCAACAGAGTTCTGTTGGCAGTGAATCGATTACCAGCTGGCAGTGGTTTTGATGCCAACCAAAGACTGTGCCTTTGAAAACTCTGCCGTAGCCTAACTGTAAGTTTGTCCGAAATTGAAGGCGTGATTTCCAGCAATCCAAGGTGCAGCGACCGTGCATTAAGGTCAACAGGGGCGAAATGACGTCATTGGCACAAATGTGCTACTAGCACATCGTCACTCGCACATAACCAATCACTCGCACATCAGCGTACTCACTCTCGCACATTCCATGCTCACTCGCACCTTATAGCCGGACCACTCGCACATTGACCAAACGAGCACTCGCACATTCCGATGTTGTAAAATCAAAACCACTCGCACATTGACCAAACTAGCACTTGCACATTTCGGTGTTGCAAAATCAAAACCACTCGCACATTCCTGAATTGTAAAAGCCACACCATTCGCACATTGACCAAACTAGCACTCGCATATTCCTGTGATGTACAAACCGAACCACTCGCACATTGACCAAACTAGGACTCGCACACCAAACTAGCACTCGCACATATTTCATGTTCACTCGCACATTATGACCGAACCACTCGCACATTGACCAAACAAGCACTCGCATATTCCTGTGTTGCACAAACCGGACCACTTGCACGTTGACCAAACTAGGACTCTCACACCAAACTTAAAACTAGCACTCGCACATATTTTATGTTCACTCGCACATCATGACCTGACCACTGGCACATTGACCAAACTAGCACTCGCACATTTCGGTGAAGGAAAAAGCAGACCACTCGCACATTGACGAAACTAGCACTCGCACGTTCCGGTGTAGTAAATGGCACACCACTAGCACATTGATCAAACTAGCACTCGCACATTCCTGTGTTGCACAAACCGGGCCACTCGCACATTGACCAAACTAGGACTCGCACATTAAATAGCACTCGCACAATACTTGTTCACTCCCACATTATAGCCGGACCACTCGCACATTGTCCAAACTAGCACTCGCACATTCCGATGTTGAAAAAACCGGACCACTCGCACATTGACCAAACTAGCACTCGCACATTCCATTTCACTCGCACATTTCCATTTGCACATTACAGACGGACCACTCGCACATTCCGATGTTGTAAAAATCGGACCTTTTGCGCATTGACCAAACGAGCACTCGCACATTTTGGTCTCGAAAAAATCGGACCACTCGCACATTGACCAAACTAGCATTCGCACATTCCTGCGTTGCAAAAACTAGACCACTCACACATTCCAGTGTTATAAAAATCGGACCACTCGCACATTCACCAAACTTCTCGAGTTAAAGCAACATATGTGCGAGTGAACATGGGATGTGCGAGTATGGTGATATGTGCGAGTACGGTGATGTGCGAGTGGTTGGTTATGTGCGAGTCGAAATGTGTGAGTGGTCCGGTCATAATGTGCCAGAGGTCCGGTCATAATGTGCGAGTGAACATGGAATCGGACCACTCGCACATTGACCAAACTAGCATTCGCACATTCCTGCGTTGCAAAAACTAGACCACTCACACATTCCAGTGTTATAAAAATCGGACCACTCGCACATTCACCAAACTTCTCGAGTTAAAGCAACATATGTGCGAGTGAACATGGGATGTGCGAGTATGGTGATATGTGCGAATACGGTGATGTGCAAGTGATTGGTTATGTGCGAGTCGAAGTGTGCGAGTGCGAGTGACGATGTGCTAGTAGCACATTTGTGCTAGTGACGTCATTTCACCTCATCTCATTAAGGTGCAGCGGCTGTGCATTTTTTAAAAAGTTGTGCCGTTTATTTTTTAACTTCTTCACGTTTCAACGTGTATCGTTTTGTCGCTGTAATAAACTACGATCAACTACTATAGGCCTATTAGGTTACTACTCATGGATGGGCAAGTTAATGCAAAACGTTAGTTTCGTTATAACCACTACTTTGTTAACACAGTTGTGTACCTGCGTTAACGTTAATTTGTTAAATTCAGCTCCAATTAACGGAAGTTAATTAAATTCGTAAACTCGTTAATTTTGATATAAAACGGCACTTCTTCTTATAAAAAAAAGCCTAAAAAATTTTTATTATCCATATTTGCGTAAGCATTTCAGCAATTTTTCTGCTCACAAGCAGTATGTTTTGTTGTTTTTATTTCGCTTTTTGACCTCATTGGTCGTTTTTGCTTGTTTATTGATGTCAAACTTAACCAACAATAAGTAAAATAAGCGTTTGCAAAAATTTAACGGAAGTTATTAAGCACTAACGAAAGTTAATTTGGTCCGTTAATTTCAAAAAGAAATTTAACGAATTAATTAGTTAATAAAAATGTTAGCTTCGTTATTAACGATTTAACGATTTACGAAATTGTGCCCACCTCTGCTACTGCTAAGATGGCCATGCTCGACTTGATCGTGCCAGGAGCTTTTTTCGGGTATCGTTTAAAATTAATGCAAACGCTAGAGGCAGTAATCAGTTAGTTTAAACATCAAGCATGAAATTCAAATTTAGAATGCTGTCGATCATTCAGCATTTAAAGGCAGTAAAATATAAATGCAGACCAGAGAGCATGATTTTTTACCATTTTTTAAGCCAAAGCAAAAAGTTATGGTTTATTTTCCTTCAACAAAAGTATTCTTTTCTTTACTTCTCACATATGTTCTCACGCTAAGTGCGAAAATAGTAAAGAACAGTACAATTGAGAAAAAGTTGGAACGCTCAAAATCAGGTGAAAATACGGGACTGTCCCGTTCAAAATGGGATGTCTGGTCAGTAGTCGCCCTACTAGAGCCTACACCTAAGCTAATGAAGGAAATTGAATGTATGTGCAACCAAAGACAATGGTACAATTAAACAGCTCATTACTCATTTCATTGCAGCAAAATTTAACGAAACTACTCTACTAGGGGTTGTCATTGTGTGGCGGCAACTGCCAGCGTCAGTGTTAGGTGCCAACTGACAGTAATTGTTTCGTGCCAGTTGACAGTGATTTTGGCGCTGTAACCTGTAACCGCAGTTTCCGTTCAGGCTTCGGCAGGATGCAGTAATTGTTGCGGTGTAAAGATATGCTTGTGGTATGATGTTGTTTGCTGGGTTTGCATTTTCAAGTTGGCGCCATGGCGTAGTGGTTAGGAGCGTTCGTCTTGGAAGCTGTAGAGTGGGTTCTATTCTCAGTCCGGTCAAACCAAAGACTTGAAAACTGGTACCGGTATCTGCTGTTGCAGTGTTACACTTGCTTAACGCTCAGCAATTAAGTGTAGCGCCGAGGATGAAATGAACAGAGAATAAAATACGTCAGTGAATTCTTGACAAACCTTAGTCCTGCCGCTAAAGGACCTTAGTAGTTGTAAAGCGCCATAAAACCACACAACATTTCATTTTCAAGTTGGCGTTGTTCAGTTGTAGACTAAATACGGTACCTGTACGTTTTTCTAAAATCCATGGTTGATTAGTTTGTTACAGTATGTTTAGCCTAACTATCAGTAAGCTGGTAAGTAACTAAGTACCGGTATGTTTAATCTGAATGCTATCTGGTTGTGTTTGTGTTAGACCTGGAAATTTTTTTGAAGTAGACTAGCTCTGAGCTAATGAGGTGTTAGACCTAAATATTTTCTTGAGGTACCAGTACCAGTAGACGTGGTGATGAGTAAAAGCAATGATCTTCCTTCTTTTCCTCCCAAACCCATCAAAAATGTTGATTCCTGTGAGTTGAACGAAGTTGACAGCGAGGTCAAAGCTGCATTGAATGAATCTTTCTTGGAAAAGCTTGATGAGTCTACAAAATTTAGTTATGCTGGAGAATGTGCTGAAACATTATACATTTTATATGGCTTAAAAAACAAGTATGTGTTTGCAGACTATTGCACCAATCATAAGTACCAGATAATGTTTTTACGCAGAATGTCTCCCACTTCAGGGTCATTTGCAGATGGTACCGGTACCACAACCATTATTTCCCCAGTAGTTTTATATATGAATTGGAAACAAGCATGGGTATTAGCTAGAAGCTCAAACATCAGGGTTAGAGCCTTAGGGGTTTGGTTCAGATTAGAGGGTTTCATTTTGCTAACGCAGGTAACTTTGTTTACCTGTTTACATGGTATCACCTGTGCCTGACCCTGAAGTGGGAGAAATTATGCGTAAAACATTTATACGTTCTGATAGGCTAGATACGATACCAGTGCTTGTCCTTCACTTGAGATATTCAGAAAGAATCTTAAAACTTTTTACTTCGAAATCGCCTTCGAAAAATAGCTTTGCTTCATTTTTGATGCTTGCCATTTGTTTTGCATGCTTTACACTTTCTTTTTTACCTATCCTTGCTTTAAGTGTTTGGTTGCTCTGTACTGTGCTGTTCCTATCACACTGTTTCATGTTGCTTTCACACTGTTTTATGTTGCTTTCTGTTAGATCGCTGTGAGATCCTAAGATGATTTCTTGCTCCTAGATGTAGCCTAGAGCGGTATATAATTACTGTGTTATTATTATTATCTGTTGTTATAAACCAATAGCTACCCGTAGTTGTTTGGATGTGCCTTAAAACTTGTAAAAGTCCTTAGTTACTAAGGACTTTTACGTGGTTTAAGTGGTTCTCAACCAGAGCAATTCCTCCCTTGGGAGGAATTTTGTTGTGCCGTTTATTTTTTAACTCCCTTGGGAGGAATTTCAGGGGAAGAATTTGTGCATTTTGTACATTGTGTTATATGACATAATAAGGCGATTTTTTGAATTTTTGATTGATGACATTTGTTATTGTTACGTAACTGTAACACTTACACAGTTACACATATCACCCAGAAGTCGAATTAAACATTTTACATTAATATATTCTGTTACATGGTCCTACTTTCAGACCTATAGGCCTATATCCGTAACACTGAAGTGGTTTAGCAGATAGCCTATATTATACAGCTTAGGTCTACTGAATAAACAAGCAGTTTTTGTTGCTTTAACTCGAGAAATTTAGTATAGGTAACTTGTTGCCTTATATTGCAGATTGTAAACGTTACTGTTTAGCCAAGCTAATTATAATTAGCTTGGCTAATTAATTATTATTAATTATATAAGCTAATTAATTAGGAAGTGGCTAAAGTTACGTGACCGTAACATTTGCCTCTTTAGTTTATTTTATTACTTCGTCACGCTCTCGTACAATCAGGGAAGCGTGAAGGGATAATAAAATAAACCAAAGAGACAAATGTTACGGTCACGTAACCTTAGCCTCTGCCAATTAATTATTATTAATAATTATTGAGATGAGTATCAAAAAGGGAAAGTATGATGAGTCTCATTTGCAGTACGGTTTTACATCTATCGTGGTTAACAACGAAAAATGACCACAGTGTGTGGTTTCCAGAGATGGGCATTTATCGAGATAATTTATCGACCATAATTTATTACCGATTATCGTTATCCTCAAAATAGTTTTGATTTATTGATTATCGATATTGCTTTTGTAATATATTTTGTTATCGCCAATAAATTATTGCAATGAACGATTTTTTATGCACACAGTGTTTAAACTTCCGTTAGTAAGTTGGCGCTCTGGAAAAAATACTCGGTGCCCATTAAGTCTTGGCGCAATTCAAAAAAATCTCTATTGTTTAATGCCACAGCAGAGACCATGAACTGCTCTCTTTTCTTAAAATACTACAAAAACATTTTTGCAATTTGACTTACAAAAAAAACTTTGTTAAACACATTGAACATTTGCCGCTACATTTATCGTAAAAACTTATCTGCGATAATTTATCGATTACCGATATTATTAAAAATTGAGATTTATCGGTATCGTTTAAAACGTTTTTGAAATTCTCGACTATCATTATCGCTTTAGTATTATACAGAAAGGTTTATCTGTTTATCGTGCTCATGCAACAAAAAAGGTTGAGAACCACTGCCTTGGTATGACTCATCAGTATCAAATCCAGTTTCGATCTGGTTTTTTCCTTGTCACTGAAGGTGGCTGGATACACCTCATCCCATCCGCGATTGCTCTCACACCCATTGGCGCCGACTTAGTCTTAAAACACGGGGAGGTTTTAAGCGAGCACAAGCAAATTAACAAAGATCACGAAAGATATGCATTATGGGTTACTGGGCTGCTTACCCCTTAGAATATGTAGGTTTTCGAGACTCATTAAACTTTAGCTTGCAAATGTGTTGAGTACAAGTATTGATAAGTCTTTTATGGTGCATAGACTGGCGTAGCACTTGGCATTCAATCAGTGAGTTATTAAGTAATGTGTTTCGCTAACTAACAACTCAAAGGAGTAATTCGTCCCTGGCACACTTCCAGTCAAACCTAAATCAACGAAATGTTTTTGCTGTAACTGCAAGTTTACTGTAACAATCCCTAAGATTTTAAAAGTATCACATTTCTCGTATGATATTTTTATTTCAACGAAACAAATAATAGGCCTAAGAACGTTTCCAAATAAACAATGGTAATGCATGTTGGGCTTGCTCATGGCAAATTAACGCACATAGTATCATGAAAAAAATTTTAAAATATCACATTGAAATGCAAGTAATTACGCTCAGTATTAGGCGTACACAGGGGGGCTCCATTCCAATGCTCACGCCCTTCCCTTTGGGTTCCTCCGACACACCCCGATAATTGCAGCCTACCCTAACGGGGAAAAATTCTTTCACACTCCGTAATGGAAATTTCTGCGTGCATTTATGCTAAGCGTATTTGATATTCCAATGTTAAAAAAATTCCTCAATATAATTTCGTGTGTTTGGAATAGCTAATACTGCACAGTATTATGGAATAGTTTTTCTGCGAATGTTTCTTCGCATTTAACAATTCTCATATTATCTGCAGTGCTATTACATTTTAGCATCGCTGCTTAAACGGGATGCTGAAACCGCAGAGTTTGATGCTGTGCAAATGTGCTTATACACATGTGCTGCGAAAATAATTGTAAATCAACCATCACCCAAATCAACCTGCGCACGATAAATTCCGTTTGCAAAGGCTTCTGGGTTGTAATTTTCTTGCATGGTAGGCCTACGTGTTTGAACAATATGCTTTCTGGTGTTGATACACGAGTAAGAATGCAAAATACTCCTTTAAGTATCAGGTTAATTTTAATTACCACAATCAGAGGATTTAAGATTTTAATACTTCATGAACATCTTTTGCATATAAATGGGAGAGATTTTTACGGGGAGGTTTTGCATCATGCTGCAAGCCATGGGGAGGTTAAACCTCTCCATCTCCCCGCGAGTCGGCGCCAGTGTTCACACCTTTCCTTCGTCTCGTTTGATCTACAGCTTTCTTGATCTTCAACTCGACTTTCTTCACACTCTCTTCCATCTGCCTCCTCCATGTCATTTTTGGCCATCCTCGCTTTCGCTGCCTATTCACTTCCAGCATCATTGCCTTCTTCAGTGTTTTATCATCATCTCTTCTAATCACATGTCCATACCATCTTACTCCATTCGCATTTGCCATTCTATCCAACGTTTCCTTGAAACCCAACATTCTCCATCTGCTCCTCCAATTTCTTACTATCCACTAATTTTACTCCACACATTGACCTCAACAAGGCCCTTTCAGTTCTCAAAATTGCCATTTCACTCTCCCTTAAACACCATGTCTCATTTCCATATAACATTACTGATCTTACGCAAGTACGATATATCATCCCTTTCATTCTCAAAAAAAAAACTTCTTCCACGTAATGACTCTACGCATTCTCTAAATTTCATCCATCCAATTCTTACTCTTGAGGTCATGGCAGTTTCACATCCACCACTAGCATTCAGCTTATCTCCTAAATAATAAAATCCCTTCACTGTCTTCACTTCATCACATAATACCTCCACTGGTTCTTCCGTGACACCCTCCAACATCTGTGCATCTTTTACAAATGAAATGTCTTGCAGAACTGCAGGTCATCTTTGTGCATCTCCCATGTATCCACTTTGTATTCTGTGTGCAACACACAGCGTTAGACCCAACCCTTTTTCACATATATCACAAGCTGGGTTATTTTTTTTCAAAATTTGACTTCGGTCAATTGACCTAATCGCTTTCAAAAATTTCCATCATTTCAATTTTTTTTCAGTCATGTTTGAAGTAACAAGACGTTGAACGACATATCCACCTACTCTTTTGTTGCCGCAACACAAATAAAAACTACTTTGATCAGTTTGATGTCTGTTAAACCTGACGCTGTGACACCGGTTAGTCCGTATGTAATTGTTGCTTGCACATTGGCAAGATATTTACTTCGGTCAATTGACCAAAATGGCTTTAATTTTTTCGGTTTTTACGAATTTAATTTGGACTATGACCGAAATTTTAATGAAAAAAAATAACTCAGACCACAAGGGTCCATTTGGCTCAATGCAATTTCTCCTTTTGTTTCGCTCACCATCATCTTAGTTTTTCCAACGTTTACTTTCAATCCCTTGCCTTCTAATGCACTTCTCCACCTTTGGAACCTCTTCCTCAAATCTTCCAAACTTTCACTAGGCCTAATCAGCACCAGATCATCTGCATACAAAATTTTATTCAATAATCTTTCTCTTTCATGTTCTGTCACAACATCAACCACAATAGCAAATATCAATGTTGATAGCACAGACCCTTGATGCACACCAACTTGTACCCCGAATTCGTCTGATGTCCCTGATCTAACTCTGGCTTTTGTCCTTGAACTCTGATATAAACTCATCACTGCTTGCACCAACATTTCTGCCATCATTTCTTTCTTAATGCCCATTTCATCACTTTTCTCGGTACCCTATCAAATGCCTTTTTCAAGTCCACAGAACACATAAACGAGGTGCGTCATACAAGTTCTAAGACTGAGATCACAAAATTTTTTTTCTTAAATTTAATCAAAGGGTTATACATTGTCCCCTTCAAAGTGGTCCCCCTTGAGTTCATTACACTTTTCTATTCTGCTTTTCCTCGCATTAAAGCTCTTCTGGAATGATTATTGGGGGATTCCCCGAAGCTCCTCTGTTACAGCATTTTTAATCGCATTTGTGCTTAAAAAACGTTCCTTTAATGCTGTTTTAAACTTTGGGAAAAAGAAAAAAGTCACATGGAGCAAGATCAAGTGAATAGGGGGGTTGCTCCAGCACTGTAACGTTTTTAGTCGCCAGAAACTTCCGAATGCATAATGAAGTGTGCGCGGGTGCATTATCATGATGAAGCAACCGTGTGTTGCTTTCCCTCAAATCTCGTCTGTTTTGCCGTACTGAGCTAAGTAAACGCTATTTCGGTTTAATCCCAGTTCATCTGAGATCAGTCACACAGTTAACCGACGATCTCCACGCACCATCTTCTTTACCTCTACTGGTGGAAGGTCTTCCGCTCCTGGGGTCATCCTCAACATCCTCACGTCTTTCTTTGAATCTTTTATACCACAAAAAAACAGTAGCCCGAGACAAAGTCTGCTTTTTGTACATTTGTTGAAGCATAGAGAAAACTTCTGTAAGAGATTTTCCTAAACGGATCAGAAATTTGAGGTTAGTTCGTTGCTCCGTTGTCATTGCGAAACCGCCAAGCAAAAAATAAAATTTTCAAAACGACAGTAACTATGTTAACTATTTTCTTCTACTTCTGAAATGCTCAATAAATCTTACTGTGAGCTGAAATTTTGGTCAAATACTCCCAAGAAGTTATTAAGTCGTCTGCCATTTGACTTAGTCCTTTTGCTTGACCATAGTCTATACCAGGAGCTCAGTCTTAGAACTTTTATGATACACCTCGTATATACAGCTTTTTCTCTTTTCCACAAAACTCCTCTTGCATTCTCCTAAAAATATACAACGCATGAGTCGTGTCCTTCCCAGGCATAAAGCCAAATTGCATGTCATCTATCGTTACCAATCTTATTTTGTTCTCCAGCACTCTATCCACTATCTTCATTGCATGCTCCAGCAGCTTTACTCCTCTGTATGCCCCTTAATCCATCACATCCCCTTTTCCTTTAAAAATTTGAACAACAACACATTCTTCTGGCATACCTTTCCCATCGAGCACTCTCTGACAAAGCTTCTTCATTACTCCAACACTAAACCTTCCACTAATTATATAACTGGCTAATTATGTTCATTTTTTTAATATTGTGACATTTCACTTTTTTTGTTTTACACTTTTCAATTTCCTTGGTTTTAGCTAATATTCTTGCCATACCGCTTTGAGAAACTAAGCTTCAGGGTTACTATGTGCTGAGATAAAATGCAATTTACAAACACTGTTATTGTTGTTATTAGACTAGCTGAAACTGCGTACCAGTACGGAAATAGTGTACCAGTGCGGAATATAGTGTACCACTACAGGAACAGCTAATATTTTTTTAAGAGATATAGGTAAACTACTCTGTACTGGTGAGGTGTGCCATGCTGGTAGCTTATTGGTAGTTAAAATCATTGTTACATTGAGCTACCAATCACTGAAAGTTGTTTCAGAGGAAACTTACGTCTTAATAAGATGAGCTGTTTATGGTTAAGCTAATGTAAGAAAACATTTTTGCTGATGAAACGAGGTTGCCATTAAGCGTGCAGTGGCAGTGCCACTACTTCTCATTTACCTTGTCCACATGTCTAATTTTAGTGGGGTGTAGGCCCCCGGTTCTTGGTTCTAGCTTCTGGATCATAATTAATTTTTGGATGGCATGATTACCTTTGTAATAATGACATCAAAAAAATGATTACGGTTTCAATTTTTGGATGGCATGATTACCTTTGTAATAATGACATCAAAAAAGTGATTATGATGCAGATATTCGAATCAAGAATTGCAGGCCTAAAGCCAACTAAAATTCCACTTGTGTGGACAGGGTAAAGATTAATGTTATGCCAATTGCATGCTTATTGCTTAAGATACCTTGATGTTTTTGGGTGGGTAGAATTGTAGAGAAATAGTGTTGATAGTGTAGCGTTTATAATTATCAAGTTTTATAGTCACTTATGATTTTCTTTTTTAGAGAATATTGCCAGGAATTTGTCACTTCATTTGTTGCTCATCTTGGATTGCCAGGCAGTGTCACCATAACTATGAAAGCTTTTGCAGAAGGTTTTGGAAACCATGATGAGGATATATTCATGAAAATGTTGAAAAAGGATAGCAATATTCAGGTAAGATTATGCTAAAACAGGGCTGGGCAAACTACGGCCCGCGGCACTTACACAAATATAAACTCTCAAGCGCTATTTATAGCAAAAATTGTCAAGATGCAACGAAGCGAGATAAATTGTAATTTTAGTGCCGCACATTTCACGAATTCGTTGACCAAAAATTTTATTTCATGTTTAATAAGCGATGATATCTTATTAAAATGACAACTAAACCAAGGAGATAAAATATTTAACATGTCCTTTTTTGTTCATTGTTTCGCCAAGCTGTTTTCAGTTTTTTACCATATAGCTTAAAACGATTAGCTAGCAAACAGCGAAGTATTACGTCGTTATACGCTTTGATGAGAGTGCTGAATCGCAACTGCGCGTTTAAAGTTTCTTCGTCTCTTTTAAGTGACGGGGCGTTAATCGTAACGGCGCTTTTTAATAAAAGAGAGAAAGGAAACGCTCGGTTAATTTTAGCTATAAACCCCCCTTTACCCTGAAACAAGCCGAAGACTTCAATTTTTGCTTGTTACTGATCTTGAGTGGAATAAAGGATGTCTACGGACGTGATGATCTTTTTTTTTTTTTTGCTCTTCACTTAATTTTCGGAGGAAAAATTGGCCATTGGACATCAATTATGGGCGTGATGACCTTTTTTTTGCTCTTCTAATTCGTACGGCCCTCGGTTTCAAAATTTTTTCCAATGCGGCCCTTCGTGTGAAAAGTTTGCCCACCCCTGTGCTATAACTATGTTGCTTAAGTGGATTGTGTACCTTATGTTGTTAGAAATACATTGTTTAATTAAATGAATTAAATATCTCAGTTATATGCAATAAGATCAATTGCTTATAAAAGCGATGTTTTTGTTTTTTGTAGATTTTTAATCTCATTGTTTAGTGTTTCTCTTGTTAGTTGTTTTGTTCTATTTCATTGTTTTTCGCTGTTCATTTTTGCAGAATTGAAGATACTTTCATGCGACTAATTGTGTATATTGACTATATAGTTGTAGTTTAAACTCTCATTCTTATATTTGCAGGAAGATCCTCTCTTACTTGTTAACGACATGGTTGTGTGGGCTCTCACTGCCACAAATGGCTCTTATGATTCCAGAACTCGATATTGTATTCGACACATTACATTGAAACTGGATATTAAATATGAAGATATGGAAAGCATTGAAGAAATGCTTATAGAAATGTTACGAGAAAGCACTGCTGAAGAAAATGAGTAAATCTTTAATAAGAGTTGTTTTGATTGAAAGCATGTGTAAACTGCTATCTGTTTCAATGCTGTGTACAGCAACAAAGACCTGTATTGATGACATAATTCAAATAGCTCTGTTTCAAGTCTTTGTAGTTATAGAAAAACACTTTTACTATTTGTTGGCTAATTTTTCTTAATTTGTAGCACGTAAATCTATGCGTTTTTAGAGAACAGAGGGCTACACGACTTAAAAAAGCTCGCATTCGAAAATGGAAGAAATATGCATTTATCGGTCTTGCTACAGCTGCTGGAGGGACTCTCATAGGACTGACTGGAGGTTTAGCTGCTCCTCTTCTTGCAGCTGGCGCAGGTTAATAGCTCAACTACTTTTAATGGGCTTGTACTCATTTGCTGAATCATTGTTATGTATATGTGAATGTTAACTTAAGGATCCAACTGTTTTTTGCACGTCAGGTTTAGAATGACCACAATATATACTGTGTAAAATTTTTAAGCCTCGCTTATACATGTCCATTGTGTCGTGGAAGTTTGCCAACCTTTTTTGCTTTGCCGATTAGGATGCATTATTTAGCTCCTTCCTTTTGCAGTAATTTTAAAATTATTTCAATTGGAATGTTTAAAGTTTTAGGTATATTCGCAACGTCTGCCAGAGTTTTTTGTTTTTCGAAAAGCATTAAATTTGTTCACAATGAATTGTTTTAAAACTCCGCAGCAGTGCTGCTGATTTCTTCATATTTAGAAGAAAAATAACATGGAACATTTTTCAAATGTTTACAATTTCAGGTGCAATTCTTGGAGGTGCTTCCGCTGCTGCTCTTGGTTCAGTGGCAGGTATTGCCATCATCACTACATTATTCGGTGCTGCTGGGGCAGGTTTGACTGGCTACAAGATGAAGCGACGTGTTGGTGGGATTGACGAATTTAAATTTCACCCATTATCGATATCTGCTCAACCTAACATCACAATTGCAATATCAGGATGGCTGTCTGAAAACGAACAGAGTATGTGGTTATCCTTTTACGATTTTTTGCCGTGTGGAACTGTTTTTGCACAGTACCAGGCAATTACATACTTTTCTTGTGTGTCACAGATGAATTTATTCATCCATGGAGACATTTGAAGCATTCCAAAGAACAGTATTCATTGATATGGGAGTCGGAACATTTGAAACGCCTAGGAAAAGCATTTGAAATTATTCTTGATCGCATGGTCAGTATGGCTGTGACGGAAGTACTCAAGTACACAGCGCTAGCAGGTTCGTATTTTAAATGCAACCATTAGGTATACGACCACCAGACTTTGAAAGTAAAGGTAGATGTACAGTAGTTACGCTTAGAGGCGCTACGAGATTTAAATTTACTTTTAAATGCAACCTTTAGGTATACGACCACCAAACTTAGGTTAAATAAGAGACCTACCCAGTCTCTTATTTACCCACCCAGTCTCATAAATAATAACCCTTAATAAGTCTCTTAATAACCCACCCAGTCTTATTTACCTACCCAGTCTCTTTACCCACCCAGTCTCTTAATAAGAGACCTACCCAGTCTGTTATTTACAATCGAGATTGCACCTTATGCCTGGTTCACAATACAAAGATTTTAAACACTCGAGCAACTCATCGTTTTTCTTTACTGTTTCTGGTCACATGCGAGTAAGCCGGTTGCTCCGTTAAGGACAATAAGAATGAGATGTTTGGCGACAGAAACAAGCTAAAGCGTTTAAATTAAGTATAGGCCAGTCTTTTTTTTTTTCTGTGAAGTCGGATATAGGCTTATCTCATCAAGGCTGTTCTTAGAAAAATAGGAAAATTATAAAAATCCTGTTTTTGGTTACCTTTTTTTTATTTTTTAACCAATTTCTATTGTTGCAGGCATTATCACAGCTGTAGCTTGGCCTGCTACGTTGATTTCAGCATCAGGAATAATTGATAATCCGTGGGGAGTTTGCTTGCAGAGAGCAGTGCAGGTGCGAATTGGCTAACAAACTGGAATTATTAGGTTAACTGTAATGAGAGACTACAAAATGAGCTTGCTCTTCTGGTCACATTTTCTATGATTTTTCAGTGGCTGTGGGTGTCCTTTTTGCTCACGTGTGGTACTGCGAAGCTATGTCATTGACAGAGAAAACGCATTGTTTTGATTTGTGAGATTAAGCAGTAAAGGCTAGTACCGAAGTATGTCCTGTCTAACTATTGGGCTAAGGGAGTGCCAAGAGAGTAATTCAAGCGTATAAATCTATATAAAGAATTTCAATTAACGAATGAAATTTCCCACCAAGATTTTGGCCTAAATTAAACGTGATCAGAAAAACTTGAAAAGTTGGTGCAAGGGCGTGGTTTCGAACCCCCTCGTAGTCAGATTTTTCTGATCACGTTTCTAGGATCTTAATGGGTTAGGTTCAAGTTCAATTCTTTATTGAAATTCTTTGTTTTGATCTATTTGTTTTTTACTGTAGTTTATTTTTGCTAACCCAACACACAATATCTTCGAAAAATATTGTGCTTTTACCGCTTCATCCTTGCTTCGCAATATGGCGAAATATGTTAGACCAAGTGTTGTAAACTAGACTATAGTAATTACTATTTAGCTCTTCTTTAGGTTGGCAGACAGCTGGCAGAAGTGTTACTAGCAAGAGAACACGGACATCGACCTGTTACATTGATCGGTTACAGCCTCGGAGCTCGAGTTATCTATTATTGTTTGGATGAAATGTCGACACGAAAAAGTTAGTAAAACTTAAAATACTACTGCTTAGGGCCGACAACTGTTCTTAGCCAAACGAAGGATGTCGATATGGAAATATAATGCGGCAGTTGCCAGTGTTATTAAACTAATATTATTTACAAGTGTTTCATGATGAGTTTCAACCTAATTGCCTATAGTGTATATTCAAAATTGTCATGTTCACAGTTGAATAAAATCTTTATCATGTTTCCCAATTTACGGTAAATTATATTATTGGTTCTTCCTAAACGACGCAAGTTGAGCGTTAGTGCATTTGATACACAATTTGAATTTTGGAAAGTCGGGTAGAAAATCAATAATGTAGTGATAAAGTTTAAAATTCCTGCTCGGTTCAAATTGTTTTTTCAGGTGAGGCAAAACTTCGAAAAAGCTAGCGTAAAAGCTAGGTTTGAAAAGACTGAAGTGAAAATATCGCTGATGATGATGGGAGATAGTCAATAAAAGTCGAGAACTAGTTGAGAGGTGGATTAAAGTTACAGTTGTGAGTGAAGTAAGCAATGCAGTATCCAGATAACACTGATGAGTCCGTTTGAACTGTTTAAGTGCATTAAATTCTGAGACTTTTTAGGTTTGCTGAATACATTTCAAGCTGAATGTTCACTTGTTCAGCCATTGTAATTAAAACCAGATTGACAACGACAAGGCTGTCCTTGATTGACTTGTTTTTTCCTGTTTCTCATTTTCTCGATGAATCTATATCTGCTGACATAGCTATCCCCTTGTAGCGCGTTAAATACGAAGTTCAACTGAATGTTAAAAATAGAACGTTGCATTTGCGGAAAGGCTTTCTTGATTGTTTGACTGTGGTACAGCGACCGTGAATGGAGTACGACGACCAAAATTGCTTTTAACTGTGATGAGTTGTTGATTGTCTGAGTGGTGTGTTGCTATAAACTAAATATAAAATGACTTGCATGCCATGTTTTAGTCTGTGATATGCTATATTTAATGAACTGGTATCTTTACGGTAGTTGAATTTGCTCTATAGATCACCAAGGTATTATCGAAGATGTTTATTTACTCGGTGCTCCTGCCAGTGGGAACCCGAAAGATTGGGCTAAATTTGAGACGGTTGTGGCTGGACACATCACAAATGCTTTCAGCAGGTATAGCACAATTTTGTGGGGTGTATTTACTAAAAAGCGTTAAATTTAAGAACAAATTTTTGGAGAGAATAAATTTGTAGTTCAACAACTCAGATGCTCAGATGGCCGAGTGGACTCTGGTTTGATTCCAAACCAATGACTTTAAAATTGGTATTTACAGCTTCTCTGTTTGACGCTCTGCAATACAGAATCAGTGGGGAAAACAAGCTGGCAAGTTTACCTGTTGTGCAGTTGGGAAAGACATTTAACGGGATTCCTCCATCTTGGTGTGGTAAACAAGTTTGTTATGCCACTTTGGTCGCTTTCTCGTTAAAGGAAGATAAATAAATATACAACTAAGTACAAAATACAAATCCGTCAAAAGGGTGAGATGACACCGTTTCACCCCCGAATCTCGTCCAGTAATTCTTGTAATGGTTGTTAGATGCAAGCGACGTATCTCTGTTTATTTGTTTTAGAACTGATTGGCTTTTAAAATTCCTCTATCGAACCAGCGCTGCTCAATTTCAAGTCGCCGGCCTTAACCCGGTGGAGTGGGGTAACCGTCGAATGATTAACGTTGATCTCAGCTCTGTGATTGACGGCCATCTTGATTATGCTAAGAATATGCCTAAAGTTTTGTCGGCAATTGGTGTCAGGTATGGAAAAAATACACTTGGTGCAAATTTTCACTTTACATAACGACATTGAGCAATGTCTCCACTTGACCTTGACTTTTTAAACTAAAATACTCGCCGTCACTGGCACTAGGAAATTTTAGCATATCTCTGTTCTGGAGGACACAATCTTTGGGGTTGATCTTCCTAAAAATAGGACTGACCCGCATTGGAGGCCGCTCTCTCCCACGTTTAAACCCTTGGTATGCCACCGTGTAAAAGGTTCACCGCACTTAGTTTTCACAAGTTCTCAATGAATTCTGGAATCTCTTGACATATATTGCCATCACAAAATGTATGAATTGAAGAACGATTTGCAACGCTGTTACATTTTTCACATACCTTTTTCAAAGCTAGGCAAGCGTTGACTTTTTGATTAATTCGTCTTACAATGCAGGTGCTCAGGAATGAAAAAAGTTTCTCAATTGGGCAAATCGAGTAGTTTGCCAGACCTGAGATTCTCAGAACTGGCTCAGACGTCTTCAAAAGTGTCACAATCAAAAGATCAGTCACTAAGCGACTTGAGAGAACCTACGGGTAATCCAATCGAAACCTCATCAGATTTCAAAGATTCTAATGACGATGTCCTCCCACAATCATCGGACAGTGACGATTTTGTAGTGGTTGATAAAATTTCTTGAAGCACCTTTCCAGCGATCCAGCAATTCCAGCATGCTTAATTGCTTGACTTGTCAGCAGTGCCTTGGCTTCTGTCCTAGTGGAGACGTGAGAATAATCGTTTAGCAATTATATTGATTATTTTCCATTATGTTTTTTCTGTTGAGTTAGTATGCTTTTGGATTCTTGTATTTTGGCGAGCTTTTCGTATATTTAATTTTCTTTTTAAATTGTTTGCGGTGCCCTGTTCTAATCGACAGCATTTTTAAGCCTTTTTTGTAAAGATGTACTCTGATTATTATGCACTTTTGTACACAGCATTACTTCCGTCTGTTCGTGAAATTGAAACTTTACTTATTGTCAAGCTCATCATCACAAACCTTTCTGCGCAGTCCTTGTCGCGTAACCACGATTAATGTATGTTTATTGCTTAACCAGCTGCTGTGATATAATATACTAGGGGTAGGAACCAAGTTCAACTAAAAGCTTGAAAAGTAGCATTGATTGTTCATGTCTTTGCTGTATTTTTGAGACAGAAATGTTCAAATGAAGGTCTGAATTAATCGTTTAATCTTACGGTATATCAACTTTGTTTACCCAATTAAAGAAATGCTGATACCTATGGCTTTATGATCAATTATGTCATATCTGTAGGTCTGCTATGTCGCGTTGATGTACGAATGAGAAATTATTGGTGCATGTCAAGTAATTTTGGTTGAGCTTGCTTAATGCTTATTCTTCTTTAGACCTTTAAAAGTATTTCTTTACTAATAGTTTAAGCGATTTCATTAATCATGTCTTAATTACTAAGCAATTATGCACATGTGAATAACTGAATATATCGAACTATCTACGCAATTTTTGTTTCTTGTTGCAGTGTTGGAAAAGCAAAAAGTAGCCTGCTTTTCTCAGAAATTGATTGTTTTGTTTTTTTATGCTTTGAAAGTTGAAGTAATGGTTTTTACAGCACTTAAGTTTTTGCGCTTCAATAATTATGTCATTTTTCAATCTTGTTATTACAGTACTTCTGTATATTTCATATAATAATGAAAAGGTTGTTAGTACTCATAAATTAGTATCACAACTTTAAAGTGTCTTTACAAAAACTAACAGACTGCCACTTTTACGTCGTTTTATGGCCTATCATTGGCATTGTTAGCTATGGACAAAACACTACGTATATACATTCAGCTGAATACAAAACTTGTCATGGGGTGGCTTCCAGTTAGTTAGAAAAGAAGGTTAAGCTTAAGCATAGAGGTCCTATCATATCGCAAAATCATCAGGTTGCGGCGCCGCATCTCAATTACAAGTGTTGTTAGGTCAAGAATAGGCAAATATCAAAAGCAGCAAATGTTGCTTTGATCCAAAAATAGTTTTTACAGCATATTGAAACATCCAGTGATGGGATTCAAGTTTTTTCGACTGCCGGTTTCATTGCAAAAGTTCCATTTTCAGCCGGTTCTGTTTTAACTAATGGTGTAAGTATAAACAGCAATGCTAGCCAGTTCGCTGACCTAATAAGATTCTGTGAAGCGGTTTCGTAAAATAGGTGCGAACCAGCTAATTTTTAAGCTGAATCCCACCACGGATTACATCGATGATACTGAAAAAGAACCTTTCAAGGAATTATATCCTTTAAAATTGAGTTTGTTGAGTTGCCGCTTTTGCTCGGATGCGAATACAAGGGCCTTTTAAGAGATAGTCGTTCAAGCTTGAAATTTTTTTCGTTTACGCGATTGTTTTCGGCTAGGCTGAACAGTTTCATCATTTCGCGTATATATTTTTAAAAAAATTTGTGAATGGATCGAAATATTTGCATGATCTTGCTTGAGATCTTCAACTTTTTTGGCATACCGTGTAACTAGCGCAGATTTGAACCAAATTTAATGACGTAGTGACGCCAGAAAATTAAACTTTCGTTCGCCATTTCTTTGTCCTGAAATGGAACACACTTAATTTTAGGTAAGAAGCGAACGGTTTCTCTAATTATTGAATAGTAGGCCTATGGCATAGCATGAAATAGCAAATTAAGCACTGTGGCAGGCTGTAGTATGGCAGAACTGGGCGATAGGACCGTAGAGCGAGACAGCGCTGTTTCTGGCTATTAGCTTTCATCAGCCGCCCTCAGGTAAGAAACATTTATTTTCCAGGTCGAATGATCTAGCCAGAATCACTCATCCCTTCGGATAAATATTTCTTAAAGAATTTAACCTTTGTGGCACGCATATCCACTCGTGTGGCTACGTCACCATTCCAGTCAAACTCATAACGTGGCCAGGGTGAAGAGCAAACAACTAAAAAGCAATGTCCTTCCTGGCCTACCGGACGGGAAGTCATGACTACTTCCTCTTGTTGGGTCAGAGGCTATAACAGCACTCCATCACCAACAGTGCAAAGCACTCCAGTAAATCGTACCGTAGAGCGAGACAGCACTGTTTCTGGCTATTAGCCTTCATCTTCCAGAGTTTGACTGGAATGGTGACGTAGCCATACGAGTGGATATGCGTACCACAAAGGTTAAATTCTTTAAGAAATATTTATCCGAAGGGATAAGTGATCCTGGCAAGATCATTCGTCCTGGAAGATGAATGTTTCTTACCTGAGGGCGGCTGATGAAGGCTAATAGCCAGAAACAGTGCTGTCTCGCTCTACGGTACGATTTACTGGAGTGCTTTGCACTGTTGGTGATGGAGTGCTGTTATAGCCTCTGACCCAACAAGAGGAAGTAGTCATGACTTCCCGTCCGGTAGGCCAGGAAGGACATTGCTTTTTAGTTGTTTGCTCTTCACCCTGGCCACGTTATGAGTTTGACTGGAATGGTGACGCAGCCATACGAGTGGATATGCGTACCACAAAGGTTAAATTCTTTAAGAAATATTTATCCGAAGGGATAAGTGATCCTGGCAAGATCATTCGTCCTGGAAGATGAATGTTTCTTACCTGAGGGCGGCTGATGAAGGCTAATAGCCAGAAACAGCGCTGTCTCGCTCTACGGTACGATTTACTGGAGTGCTTTGCACTGTTGGTGATGGAGTGCTGTTATAGCCTCTGACCCAACAAGAGGAAGTAGTCATGACTTCCCGTCAGATAGGCCAGGAAGGACATTGCTTTTTAGTTGTTTGGGCGATAGGACGTTAGGGGCTCTAGAGTAAAGGGGCCCATATAAAGAGCTAAATTTGGGGTGAATTGCCCTCAGGATAAATGTGCCTCAGGCCTAATTTAGGGCAAAAGGACCTCAGGACGGTTGAAGCAATAAATGGGTCCTAGGAATAGGATGTTAATTTAGGGCACTGGGAAATATCTTATACATAAATGGGGCTCTAGAATCAATTGGGGGCAATAGGGGATCTGGGTCTCAGCATGTTTTGGTTCCTGGGACAAACGGGCTTTAGGACGGTTGGGACGAAAGGGCCGTTTGAAGCTCTGGGGCATATGGTCTATATGGGATTCAGCACATTTGGAGTACTATGCACATTTACTACGCCATACTACTCCATGCTATGCCATACTATTCCATACTATGCCATACTATTCCATAAATAGAGACACCCAGAAGCGAATCCGATAGAATAACAATAGTCCGCAGCGTGGCGCAGTGGTTCGTTTGGAGCGTCGTTTTTAGTTTTTTACGACGATCATGATCGCAAGATTGATGGTTCAACTCCCAAACTAGTCTCGTAGTTACGTCCTTGGATAAGATGCTTCACGATGATTATCTCTGCTCGGTGGAGTGGAATCTACTAAGCAGCAAATTAAAGAAGTTAAAAGAAAATTCAACCGTAAAACTCGGAAACAAAGGCAACTGGGCTGCTTAGAAGCGAGTCTGGATTAGAGATGAGCATGGAGCCGGATCGGAGCCGGATTGTGCCGTTTTTTTGTTGGAGCCGGATTATCCGAACTGTAGCTTGGTGTTGCATTGGATCGGACCCGGACTGACTCTCTATAGATTAGGCTGCATTATATCTCTTTTTCAAAGACACTTTCATTTCAGCTTAAATCTTTTCAAAAAAAATTAATAATAATGCATTTCCGTTTTTCGATTGATTTTACTGGATTTTTAAGTCCATTCCGAAATCCAACCTAATGCGTTAAAAAAGATGTATTCGCGCGTTACTGCAAGTCACTATTCACACTGAGACTAGATGAGACGTTGAAACTAGAAATTTGGTTTGTTCGATTATGAACATCATAGACATAAACTGTCTAAGCTTAGAGTCAAAGAATCTGATGCTGAATAAGCTAGTAGATCAGTTATGCCAAGGCTATACCGGTAGTTTTAATTAGCCTACTTAGCACAGAGCAGGTTAGTCAGTTACCGGTACCGGTAGTGCTGATTGGAGACTGTCAATCTGAAAAAAAATACCAGTACCGGTAAATGTTCTTTTTTAAAACAGTACCGGTGTTAAACTGTAAAGAATGCGTAACCTGATGATTGACAGTCTATACACTCATACAGGCTACTGGAATGTGAGATATCTTTCCGGTTGCCAGTAACTTTGCCACAGTAACTTCGCTACAGAAACTTCGTCACATGGTAACTTCGCCACACTTTGAGAAGGTGAAGGGAGATGTAGAGATAGTAGGAAAATGTGTTGGGGTGTGGGGGGAGGAAGGGGAGATGTGGGAAGAGGTATGAGAGGATATGTAGGAAAGTGTGATGGGGTGTGGGGGAGGTAAGGGGAAATGTAGGGAAAGGTGAGGGTAGGGACGAGATGTGGGGAATTAAAAGTTTGTTGGGCCCCCATACCTCAACACATTTCCCTACATCACCCCCATTCCCCACATCCTTTCCCCACGCGCCTACAAACTTCCCCACTCACCCCATATGATACACTCTCCCACACCCTCCCCACACATCTTTCCTTACCTCCCTCCACACCCCAACACATTTCCCTACATCTCCCCGCACACCCCCCATATTTCTTCCCACAGCTCCCCTGACCTCCCCCTACACTCCAGCACACTTCCTTATTCACCCCATGCACTCTCCCACACCTCTTCCCACATCTTACCCCATGTTTCGATTATGTGGCGAAGTTACCATGTGACGATGTTACCTTAATGAAGTTAACTTGAAAAGCCCGATAAAATTTTTTACGGCAACCGGGAATTTACAGTCTTGTTTCGGTGTAGGCAATATAAATTTTTGATGTATGAAAGTGTGGCAAAGTTACCATGTGGCAAAGTTACTGTGGTGAAGTTACCATATGGCGAAGTTACTGGTAGCCTAACCTTTGTGCAAAGCCTAAAAAGTAAACAAAGATATCGGCACATTTGCATAAACAAAAATTAATGCATAGGTTGAGTTAATGTAAGCTCATATCAAATCTATCATAGACTAGCTAAATTTTAAAATTATTTTTTTGTCTTTTGTTTAGATTTAATGGCCAACTTGTATTATAATTGTGGTATATGATGTCAGAGATAACAACAGTTGCGGCTTTTTTGCTGGATTTACAGTATGGGTTATTAATGTTAATGATATATGGTACTGGTCCTGCTGGTACAGTTATTTTCAAAACTAATTGTTTTTGTGGAAGCGGTATTGACAGATTAGGGCTAACCTATGTATATATAAAACTTGGAAACGGAATTTTTGGAGTATGTAAATCTTAAAAACTATTTTGCAGCGTATGGACTAATGAGTAGCTTCAGTAAGTTGAATTTAGATTGAAGGGGTTGCTCTATGAAAATGTGATCATAAACTAGCAATTAGAAATTTTTGTCACGTGTATTTATGTTTGGAATAAGATTGGACTGCGAACTCTCAGTTTAGCCTATTTTCTCGGAGTTGGATTGGATTTTCATTTTAAAATATTGGAGTGAAAAAATCTCAGTCCGCTTATCCCTAGTCTGGATTCGTCCTTTATCCGCTTTCTCGTGATAGAAGCATGCCGCTTCCGCCGCTTTCTCGTGATAGACTAGGAGGATAAAGATGAAAAAATCAAATCATGCAAAACAATGTTGCTACTTTTACTTGTTTAAAATCAAACCGTAGTTGTGTAAAAGCATCTGTAAACAGCTGCTGTGTCTCTGTATGGTACCGTTAAGTAGCCTACCCCTCTGCCTTACTACACTTTTAAAAATTATAGAAAGATAAGTTACTACAGGTATGCTAATTTGAATTAAATTATCTTGGAAGTGTTCATCTTGATAAACAATGAGCAAAAGCAATGGCTTACCTTCCTTTCCATCCAAATCCACAGAGCAAGATGATTCTAGTAGTTCACAAAGTGCTACTGGTAGTGATTGGGAACAAGATGACCAAGGAATTAAAGTCGCATTGAATGTTTCATTTTTGGAGAGTCTTGATGATTCAACAAAATTTAGTTACGCTGGAGTTTGTGCTGAAACCCTCCATATTTTGTATGGTTTAAAAAACAAGTAAGTGCATTATGGTATTATTTCAATTGGCCTATCATAATTTGTCAACACTATTTTGCCTGTGTTTCAGTCTACACTAATGCTTCCTACTTTTGGTACGCTACCGGTATAACCTACTAACAGTACAGAGTATCTAGTGCTGTGTCTAAATATTTGATGAGATTAATGTCAAAAATTTAACTACACTGTTACAGTTTACTCCTCCTGTCTCGGATAATGTTTTTACGTATAATTTCTCCCACTTCAGGGTCGTTCCAGTTGGTACCACAAACGTTAAATAATTTTCCATTAGTTGATGTATATATGAATCGGAAACTGATATTAGTGATTTGGCAAGCTTGTTTGGTTAGGGTTGGGGTAGAGTTAATAATAATAAGAATTTATTAGTCCTTTTAGATGAGAGTCTACCTTGTTGTCAATCATCTGACTAAGGGATATATCTTAGGCTAGGCCTACACAGTACACAACCAAGTCATTACAGATATCATAGTAACAATTATCATTATCACAGGAGAGAAAAAAAGACAGACACACACTTTAAACATCTGGTACATCACAAAAAGCTAATTCAAAATAATGACACTTCAATTTGCACTCGAAAGTTTGTAGATTATCGATTTCTCTGATGCATAGTGGTAATGCATTCCAAACTTGAGAGGATGAATATAAAATGAATATGAATTAACAGCTCAGATGGCCGAGTGGTATAGAGCGTCTGTCTGTTGAGCTGTAGACTGGGGTTTGATTCCGAGTCGGGTCAAACCAATGACTTTAAAATTGGTATTCACAGCTTCCCTGCTTGACGCTCAGCATTAAAGGGACAGTGTGGAAAACAAGCCGGCAAGTTTACTTGTTGTGCCGTTGGGAAAGGCACTTAGCGGGATTCCCCCATCTTGGTGTGGTAGACAGATGGCTGGCAACTTTTAAGCGAGCTCGTATATTTTTTTCAAGCATATATTTTCAAGCAAAAACACAATCTTCATTATCTCCAAGATTATATTTATCCAATGGTATTTTTCTAGCATCAAAATCCTGAAGGTACTGTGGTGAGGATCCTTGCAAGCACTTAAATGTGAGCATAGCAATTTTGAAATTAATTCGGTACTTAATGGGCAAAAAATGCAATTTCTTCAAATACGGCAACATATGACATCGATTAGTTATAGTTTTGCTATCGCAGCTAAGGTCGTTTACAACAAAGACCCTGAAGTGGGAGTAATTATATATACGTAAAAAACATTATTCGCTTTAGAACCTCTCGGCAAAAATACGTTGATGCTGTAGTTTTATAGCTTAGTGAAGAAGTTATGAGTAATATTGCTCGTCACTTTTATATCGTAATATGCCATATGCTTTGATATCACGCATATCCTGCATATGTTTGTCCACACCAGCAACTCATCATTATTGCATAAGAAACCATAAATTGGGCTACAACATTAATCTGATTAGTGTCCAAACACAATCAAATTTGGTTCATTACATTGACTGTTAAGACCAGGGTTGTGAAAAATCGATTGTAATCAATATTTGATTGAGATATTCTTTACTTTTTGTTCATCGAATTCACTGTTCAAAGCCTTTTCTTTTTTGAATGAGTATTACGGAATATGGCCTTGTCTTCACTTTTTTTTTTTTTTTTTTTTTCGGCGCAATTCAATATTCCATATTCGATTCTTTTTGTGCAGGTTACTTTATCTCACTTTAGTAAATTTAAAATAACCGTCGGTATGTCATTACCTTGTTTTTGCTGATTAATTTTTTTTTTTTGTACCAAAAAAAAAAGACTTAACACCAAAGTTGCTTTGCATATACTATGGCCCTTGTTTGTATGTATATAAGTTACTGCATGAATGTGAGGACATCACAAAAAATGCTTGGCGTACACCGCTAAATGCTCAATGTAATATCGAATGTCGATTACTATGGTATTCTTTATTTTTTACTTTTTTAAACTACCATCAAAATCAATTATTTCTTTACAATAACTTTAGGCTTTTGTTTAAGGAAGTGGCTATTTTTGCGGGCCCGTAACATTTGTCTCTTTGGTTTTTTTTATTACTTCGTCATGCTCTTGTAGAACGGGTAGAGCGTGAATGGATAATAGAAGAAACCAAACAGCAAGCGCTTATTTGTACGGGCCTGTACAAATATCCACTGCCTTTGTTTAAATGTACTTTCTTTTTAGATATATTGTACACCATTAATATAGCGCAGTTTCTGAGCTCAATACTGTCACTTTTCTATTTGCTGCTGGTTGTTTCACCTAATTTTTTAGTTCTTTTATGGGTATGCATTGTTCGAAAAACCATTTATTATTTTCAAACATTGTTTTTTTTTTGTGGTACCTGCTTTGAAATGTTTAGTGCGTGCGTAAAACAGCTACACTGTTGGCATTAATTAGGTTTTTCCATAGTAACTACTGCAAATCAGTTGAAAGATTTGGGTCTAGTGTACTATCTGCCGTCATTTTGAACAGTTGCAATGGTGACATCATGTTGTGGCATTACGGACAGCCGATGGGTGATATCACACAAAGATTTTGTCTACTGCAAATACTTATGTTTTTTTTTCATGCCATTGCTTTGCGATGATGCAAGTAACGTTTTGTATTTGTTGTTGACTTTGTTACACAATGACGTGGCTGTTGCAACCATGGAACCATCTATGCTAAGTGTTTTTTAAAGTTTGGCTTGAGGAAACAATTTTGCAAGATCGCTAATTTTAACTACTTAAAACACAGCTTTCTGCACTTGCAGAAGCAGATTTTGAGAGACCGCTGGACAATTTTAAGAGGCCATTTGAATTCCTCAAAACGTCTTAAAAAAACACTGTCTGTACTGAAGGTCAACCCTCCACCTTTCCTGTTCTCACTTTTAATTTCATTGTTAAATTTTAGGGATTATTGTCATGAATTTATCACTTCATTTGTAGCACATCTTTGCTTGCCAAGCAATGTTGCTACTACAATGCTTGCACTTACTGATGGTCATGGTCAGCAGGCTAACGATGTCTTTGTTGAATCTTTAAAAAATGACAAAAGTATTCAGGTAAGTGTGGTTAGATACAATTTTTTGATTTTAGTTTACTGTAAGAAAAAATGTAAATTTAAGCCCCTCCAATCTGTGTGTTTTAACTTTCAATGTTGGAAAGCTAAAATATATAGGTTGTGTTCCAGGAGTCGCGTAATGGTATATAGCAATTTTTTAAAATTGCATATGAATAACAATTTATTACAACAGATGCTCAAATTATTCACCCTCTGCATTGGTACATGCATCAATGCTCTTTTATAAAACTGTCTTTCACTCTTTTGAGGGTTTTAATGCTTGTCCCTTGACATTCATTTGAAATAAATTTTTGTGGAGCATGACTTCTGGGACAATCTGTATTGCACATATAGCGAAACTACTGGAAGACTTTTTTTTTTGACAAAATAAGGTAATTTTTTGACAAAATGCTTCTATTTTTGAAAAGCTTAGCTGTGATTTTGCAAATAATTACTTGCAGGAGTGATTTTCGACAGTTTGAGCAAACGATAGGTCTATTTGCGTAGTAACTAGTAAAATTTACAGTATAATCATAGCATGGTACTTGTAGGAAGATCCTCTGTTGCTTGCTAACGATATGGTCATGTGGGCTCTCACATCTACAAATGGTTGTTATGACGCTAGAACTCGATATTGTATTCGACACATTACATGGAAACTACGCATTAAATATGAAGACATGGAAAGTACTGAAGAAATGCTCATAGAAATGTTGCGTGAAAGCACTGCTAAAGAAAACGAGTAAATTTTTTTATCAGAGCGATTTTTACTAATATTGTTGGAACTCACACTGAAAAAATCATTATACTCGCGCTATTACGAAGCGTGTAACGAGTGGCGGGGCCCATCTCGGCGGCTTAGCGCATGGGCAACACAGCTCTGAAGAAACATTGTAACGGTGGCGAGCCTAGGCGATACTGTGTCGATTTGACCGGCCCGGGAATCGAACCCTAGACCTCCCGCACCGATAGCGTGCGCTTAGCGACTGAGCTAACCAGCCGGCAAACTTTTGATTTTTGTAACTCATGGTGAGAGAAATTTTTCTGTGCTTTAGAGAGTGTTTAAATGATAACTGATTTCTTCTATACGTCGTACAAAATTCCTTGCTTTTTTAGCTGTTAGCCGGGATTAATCACATACGCTTATAATTACAATATTTTATCCCTGCTGCTTTTTATTTTTCTCACTGACTGCAAGAATACACTGTGTTTGTCGTAGCTTGGCTAATATTATGTTCTTTGTTTCCCTTTTTATGCTTTTTGACTTCATTTCAATGTGTGGGCTTTAGATCAAGGTGTAACAAACTTGGGAGTTTTTAAAACCTAGTATTAACACTTAACAGATAAACTTTTAGGGAACAGAGCGCTACCAGAATGAAAAAAGCGCGTCGTAGAAAGTGGAAAAGATATGCATTGATTGGTTTGGCCACCGCTGGAGGTGGAGCTCTTGTAGGATTAACAGGAGGTTTGGCTGCTCCCTTGGTTGCTGCTGGAGCAGGTTGGTAGGCCTTGTACAACAATTTTACGGATAATGAAAAAAGTGTGTGTATACTGTTAAAGTGTGCGGCCGCTCTAAAATGTTACTTCACTGTCCATAATTTTAGGTGCAATTCTTGGAGGTGCTTCTGCGGCTGCTCTTGGTTCAGTGGCAGGTTTAGCAGTGATAACTTCATTATTTGGTGCTGCTGGAGCAGGTCTGACTGGCTACAAGATGAAGCGACGTGTTGGTGGAATTGACGAGTTTAAGTTTCATCCTTTATCAATATCAGCTCAGCCAAGCATTACTATTGCGATATCAGGTTGGCTGTCTGATGATAAACATCGTAAGTAATTTGTGTTCGTATTTTCTTACCCGGCATGCATTTTTTTGCTATTCACCAACATTGCTCGTGGTATGCAATTTGCTGCTTGTTAAAATTACCAGAAAAAGGTACTGATTGTTGGATATTTTATTCGGTGACCTAACGTGCGATTTGCTGCTTGTTAAAATGTGAGATATTTTATTCGGTGACCTAACAACGAAGCTCGTAACACCAAGCGTGTGATCGCGGCCGCCATAGAAGTACCGCCTACTTCGCCGAAGATGCTCTTATTCTGATTCATATTGTATGCAGAAGGATTCATTTATCCGTGGAGACATTTAATACAATCCAAAGAACAGTATTCATTGATATGGGAGTCGGAACATTTAAGGCGACTGGGACAAGCGTTTAAATATATTCTTGATGGCTTGGTCAGCATGGCAGCAACAGAAGCTCTGAAATATACAGTGCTGGCCGGTTAGTGTTTTTTCATGTTGGCGATGATTTATTGAAAACTGTTTTCATTATTGTTTCGACTATAACAAAAGTCTCGTCAGCCTTGCTTTGCAGTCTAGAATGAGTTTAGCCTGGATTGGCTGTTTTCATTATGTTTACTTACAGTTCAGTTGATTAAAATCGTAGTGGTTAATGGTTATATTGTAAATTATTATGCGTGATTTTCAGCCTGAAATATCTTTCAAACAATTCTTACTCAGTCTTTTTGGTGTTTCAAGTTATGCTGCTTTTTCATGATTTCCCAACTCAGATGGTGTGATTGGGTTTGAAAATTCACTTACACGAAGTTCATGATAGTGTGTTTTAGCGGATTTCAAAGTATTTTATTATTGCAGGAATCATCACAGCAGTTACTTGGCCAGCTACTTTGATATCAGCTGCTGGAGTAATTGATAATCCCTGGGGAGTTTGCTTGCAAAGAGCTGTGCAGGTGTGATTGAAAATGCAGTAAATTAATTTAATATTGGAACTTAGTAAACTAAGTTGTACATAACGAAAGTACCAGGAAGTGATATTAGGGCTTCTAATTTTACAGCATAATTTATTTTATTTAGGTTGGCAGACAACTCGCAGAAGTTTTACTCGCTAGAGAACACGGACATCGACCTGTTACATTGATCGGTTACAGCCTCGGAGCTCGAGTTATCTATTATTGTTTGGAAGAAATGTCGAAACGAAAAAGTTGGTGCTATTCAATGTTTTGATAATAATGAAGGAAAAAATAGAAGTACGGCAATAAATGCAGAGAAAATCCTTGCGATAGATGCTGACTGCTGATCGAAACGGTTTTAGTAAGACACATTTAATGCAAGAATGTTAGTGAATTTCTTCTGGGGTTAGTTGTCCAACAAAGCAATGATTGATGTCTGGGACACTTTATGATAGTTTAACGAAGTGAAGTTTGGGTAGTTATAATTTTTACTCAGGGTATGTGTATTGTGTAGCTGTGCTTGATGTAAACAGTTTGAGTAGTTTTAGCAGAATATGTTTTATGTGTCAGTTATCCCCCATTTAGTGACGTTTGTTTTTACAGATCACCAAGGAATTATCGAAGATGTTTATTTACTCGGCGCTCCCGTGAGCGGAAACCCAAAAGATTGGGAAAAATTTGAAACAGTTGTAGCCGGGCATATTACAAATGCTTTTAGCAGGTAATTAATAGATTTTAGGTATAAAAGATCAAAAAGTATAAATTCAGGAAATAGCAGTTTTGTAAAATGTGAAGGTTACCACTCCAGTATAGATCATTTTGCGATGCTTGCGTTGTACTTTAGAGTGTTTCATTTTTTAACAAATTTTGAAATCGAAAATGCGCGGGGTGCCATAAGTTGGGTTTCGGGAAAAAAATTGGGGCCAAAATTTTTTTCGATTCTGACATCATTTTGAGGTTGCACGCGTGAATTGAAATTTCAGAGGGTCGAATTTTCGTAAATAATATGTCGTGCCGTGGCTCAACAAAATTGGTGTCAAAATGATCAGAAGATATGATTTCCTCTTCGTGCTTAACTGGGTTCAACTCTCTATTAGCTACGGAATACAAGTTATTTCAAAAAAACCTGTTTTAGTCAAAATTTTATACTTAAATAGCGCACTTTCGTTCTATATTTGCAAGACTTCAACGAAACTGTATATTAATAGAAAAAAGAAAAAATTTAACGTATAAAACAGAACTTAAACAACTGTTACTGGTATAGAATAGCGAACAGCATTGCATTAAATTCAATGGAGGCCCAATTCCATATTGCACAAGTACGAACGCAGGCGAAAATCTGTACGAAGCTGATATGGATGAAACTTCTCTACTTTGTTTGGTAAAAAAATGCTTCAAGCGCCATTTGAAGTTGATCAAAACAGTGGCAATATCAACAGAGTCCCGAAAAGATTTTGATGCAGTAACAGCTTGTAAGCTGTTAGGTAGCACTTCTGCAAAAACGCTCAAAGCAACGTTTGTTGGAGAAAGCCACTGGGAGGCGTGAGGCACATAGTATTTCCACACTACATCGGCAATGTCGTTGTCTAAATGGAGGTAAGCAAGAATAAGATCTTTTTGGGAAAGTGTAAGTGTGGATCCTTCGATAGCCTTCGGATTTCGGTAAATCATATCCAACGATGGTACAAAATTGGTACATAAACCGATATAATGAATGATATTTATTCTGACCAGCTTCACTTTTTAAATGTCGGATAGATTTCCAGAATTGAATATAAGCATTCTGAGATACTCATCAGCTGTTGCCACCTACCTTGATCAGAAGATGCTTGAGTGACAAATGCGCTTCAGCTTATAAAACGAAAGGCTTTTTAAATTGTCGGGCACCTCTGCTACAATATAACAAGCTAGGACGAGCATGCACATCTGATTATTACAGAAACTGTGGTTTGTAATACCTTCGCTTTTCTTCTTGGAAAACCATTCCAGCTTTGCTTTTAAATGTAAAGTTGCCATTCGTGAGACAGGTACTTGAAGCTGCTCAAAGGTTATCAATGTTACTACACAAGGCTTGTCTGCATTTTTCATCATGTCCAAAATGGCGCCATTCATACTATAGCTTCAAGACCCTTCTTCGTACCTTCTCTAGCCATTATCACATGAGTGAGATAAACTTCATTAACATGAAATAAACACTCAAGCTCATGGATTCCGTGCCCAGCAATAACTTTCACTTGATCTTGCAGCCGTATATCTGCGCCGGACAATTTTCCTAAGATTTTATTTTTGCTTCCTGCCATTTGGACGACGACATTGCCGATGTAGTGTGGAAATACTATGTGCCTCACGCCTCCCAGTGGCTTTCTCCAACAAACGTTGCTTTGAGCGTTTTTGCAGAAGTGCTACCTAACAGCTTACAAGCTGTTACTGCATCAAAATCTTTTCGGGACTCTGTTGATATTGCCGCTGTTTTGATCAACTCCAAATGGCGCTTGAAGCATTTTTTTACCAAACAAAGCAGAGAAGCTCCATGCATGTCAGCTTCACATGGTAACCTTGCATTTTGGCGATCAATTGAAAATCACAATAGATCATGTAAGAGAAGAATTTGATTTTTGAAGGAGATAATAAACAAAAGGATTTCTAATGCTCCGTAAAACATAAATCGTACAGATTTTTGCCTGCGTTTGTACTTGTGCAATATGGAATTGGGCCTCCATTGAATTTAATGCAATGCTGTTAGCTATTCTATACCAGTAACAGTCGTTTAAGTTCTGTTTTAAATGTTAAATTTTTTCTTTTTTCTATTGATATGCAGGTTTGTTGAAGTCTTGCAAATGTAAAGCAAAAGTGCGCTATTTAAGTTTAAAATTTTGACTAAAACAGGTTTTGAAATAACTTGTTTTCTGTAGCCAATAGAGAGCTAAATACATACAAGAAATTATATCTTCTGATCATTTTGACACCAATTTTGTTGAGCTACAGCAAGTGGTTCCGAAGTTCCGACGTATTTACGAAAATTCGAACCCCCAACATTTCAATTAACGCATGCAACCTCAAAATGACGTCGTAATCAAAAAAATTTTGGCCCTAATTTTTTTTCCAAAACCCCACGTTATGGCACCCCGGGCATTTTCGATTTCAAAATTTGTCAAAATTGAAACACCCTATTGTACCTGTGCACAACGGCGAATCTGGTTTGGTCATTGAGGCCAGTTTAAATTGCTTTTGACTTGACTTTGGTGGTTATGAAATTTAAAATCACGTCGAAACAAGTCTTGACAAAAACTGTGAATATGTGTTTAGAACGGATTGGCTTTTGAAATTCCTCTATCGTACCAGCACTGCTCAATTTCAAGTCTCCGGTCTTCACCCTGTTGAATGGGATAACCGTCGAATGATGAACATAGATCTCAGCTCTGTGATTGACGGACATCTTGATTATGCTGACAATATTCACAATGTCTTGTCTGCCATTGGCGTTCGGTAAGCGCTATTAAAAGTATGATGTGGCCATATTTTACATTATTACTACTTGGACATAGGCGTCGATTTTTTGAAGTGAATCAAATCCAGGGGGGCGAGAATTTTTAACGAAGTTCATTCATTTAAGTGCTTGTGGAAATGATTTTGCAGCCTGTAGCGATATGAAGTTCATGGGTGATGATAGTTTGTAGCAGCAACTTTACATGCGTTTACGGCTTTTATACAAGTCGCGCTATCGCGAACATCTTCCAATTTTAGAGCATGTGGCGTCGCGCTCTCACCGTCATAACGTTGTATAAGCTTGAGCTGACACATCGCTATTTTAGCAATAACAATATAAAAAAATGCATTTCGTCTATCATGTTCACGATTTAAGAATTTTATTATTTGTATTTATGTAGTTGCATATGTATCCTCCAATCACGAGATAGCGATCAATGCGATATACGAGCTCGCATAGGAGTTGTCGGCCATCTGTCTACCACACCAAGATAGGGAATCCCGCTAAGTGTCTTTTCCAATGTGGGGGTAACTTGGAGGCAATTTGGACCTACACTTTCCGAAAGAGCGATTACGCAAAAAAGGTAGAAGACTCCTGCGCAACAGTATTAACAATTATTGCCTTTCAAAAACGATAACAATTCAAACTAAGCCCACAGCGCTTCGGCTTTAAAATGTCTTTTCCAATGCTAAAAAGTTCTTAACTGCAGCACTAGAAGCGGTGGTGCAGCGAAAAATTTTAAAAGAGGGAAGGGGCATTATGTTGACATTTTTTTTAACGCAATTTATTATGGCAGGAATAATTTGAGCTGATTGTGAAACAAAAAAGGTTCTGGGGGTCCAGGGGCATGTCCCCCGGAAAAATTTGAAAATTTACTTGCTGTAATGGCTTTTTTAGTGCGTTTTGAATAATTTTCAGGCAAATTTTGTTTGGATTTTTTGACCGTGATTCTGAATGCTTCACCAAATATGATGCATGTGGATCGCACATTTTCGATTATACGTGCTTAAAGGCGTAAGGCTTATTGTTATCCAAGAGGTTCGAAATTATGAAAAATTATATATATCAAAAACATTTTTTAAATGGTTGTAAATCCTACTCCCTGAAAACGTCTCTGGCAATAAACTCGAAAACCATCGAAAGAGTCTGGCATATTTTAGCCACTTGGCACCATTAATTTGGTTCTTTTTTACTAAAACGCTAAGTCAAAGGGGTGGGGGCATGGCACAATGCCCCTTCCCCTTAAATACGCTCCTGATTAGAAGCAATAACAGTATTGTAATGAATTAAAAGTTCCCTTAGTTTTTCATGCATAAAAGCGTTTGCATGAACAGTTTCTGAGAGCGGGGCGAAAAGGAACTCCGCTACTTTATCGTTACTAGATCTTCGTCGCTTTGATTGTGCGAACAAACAGCCAAAAACCTGTCATTTTAGCTTGCATCACGGTCGTTGTTTGTGTCACTACTTGTTGAAGTATCTAATTCTAGAGCATTGTCGGTTGCCTTGTTTAGCACACTGATCAATTTTTGTTTCAATTCGGCCGCAGTTTTAGTGGACTCGTTGAAGATTTCGTTTTTTTAGCGGACGAGGATGCCCCATAAAAGTAACAGTAACTTTTGAGGTTTTTAAGTGGTAACTAGTTACAAACTTAGTTGCAGTTACAATAAAAAGTAACTAGTTACTGCACACCAGTGCGAACATTCATTATTTTTTCGGCGCTAGCAGTAGCACTGCCTCGTTGAATTTTATGCCATGTCGCCAGCTACAGTATAATTGACATTTGCACATAGCAATGAATTATTTTTTATGCGTACTCAACGCTGTTGTGAAATTTAATTCATGATTTAATTTAACACGCTTCCACTCAACGCAATGTCTTGATGAAAAACCGAGGGGGCCAGACATATTTCGGCCCCTCCAGTGGCAGACCCGTGGGGGCGGGGCGCCCCCCTGCCCCCGCCTATGTACTTGGATAAAGCTGTGGATAGTTATTTTCAAATTATCAATTGTTGAAACATTTAATGCGAAAGTATTGTTTTCTACAGGACCACTAAAATGAGAAGAGTGTCACAAGTGGGCAAATCAACCAGTTTGCCAACTCTACCAGCCACAGAACAAAACAAAGTACGTTCAAGTGTATCAGACCCCCAAGTTCCATCAACAGAGAAGTTTAAAGAAACATCGGAAACTCTTACATCTTCGAAAAAGATTAACGAAGATGTGTTGGACGAGAACGATGAAGTGGTCTTGAGTACGGAAGATACTCGAGCCAGCTTTAGGCAAACTTAAATTTCATTATTGCAGGCAGCCTGCGAGGGTCTGCCTGACCTAATACCATTGCAACTTCAATTTTGCTCAATTTGCACTATCACTGATTCTTCATCCATTGTACTTTTTCCTGTGGTGCTTTACCTAGGTGTCTGAAGCCAGTCGATTTGTTTAAGTGCAATCCTACCCTGTGCTCCTAGACCGTCGTCCGTCATGCTCTAGTCAGCGGCTTTTGTTTATGGTGATTAATTATTTCTGGAAATGTTTTAACAAACTTGCCTTAAATTCTGTTTTGCAACTGCCTAGCAGTCTTTAGCTTTAAAAATTCATAAAGTGTTTATGCTACGCTGTATTGTTCTGCGTGTATGATTTGAAAGTGCAATAAAGAATAATGTCTACAAAATCAGTGAATGGATTACACCTCCAACATGATGGACGTTGACTTCATTCCGTTGTATAGATAACTGTTGCTGATCGGAACATACTGCGTGGTTATCACTTTGATGATTTCTTGGGCAGCCACTCCTCCCATGTAACTAGCGACTGAGTGGATTTCTGCTGCACCACAGCGGCAAATTTCATGGATAAAATCGTCAGATATGGCTTCTGTCGCACCAGGAACTCCCCAATTTCGCATTAACTCGTTTAGCAGATGCTGAAATGAAATTTACTATATATAATCTTTGCGGTAAGCCTACCTTCCACATATAATACACTTTGCCACAAGATGAAACTTTCCAGCAAGTCCCAGTCATTATATATTATACAATAGTAGTCGCCATGAGGTCAAAACAATGCTGCTGTTGTCCAAAAAAACGGATTGGAGAGAACGTCACGTTTCGACGAACAGGTTATTTTCAAAGTACCGGCGCATTGAACTAAAAATTCATCAGTAATCCGGGAGACTGCGAAGTGAGCTTGCGTTGTTCGAGTCAGCAACCATCCGATAAATAATAATTATGTCAAGCATTCTGATCGGCTCCAGTCGCGAATCGAATCAGTCACGCAGGGTCTGTCACCTGCGCGGTTCCGCCAGGCTATGGCAGAGTGCTAGGGTTTAAAAATGACACCTGTGACTACTCTCTTTACATGCGTCTAGCTTAGCATTCGGAATACTAAGACAAGGGAGTTGTCCTTTCCCCACCTCACTTAAATCCAAACAAACTTTGAGAATACAATTTCGGTAGAGAGATGATTTCTACAAAGCACTTAGTGCTAAGAACAACACTGGGTTTAACATTTTTAAGATACAGGTATATTTAACATAACTAATCAAACGTTTTCGGCGATTCCATAGCGCCCTCTTCAGAATCTAATGATTATTGAAAAACTACACTGCAAACATTGGTTGCAATAAAATCACAAAAATACTGATAAATGCTGAAACTCACTCAGCTCTAGACTTGCTACCTCATTTTTAAGTAAAATTTAAATTTGCGGTACAACAATTACGACTAATTGATGACATCACAACAATAAGCAATACGGCATGAAAATTAATAAATATTTAACAAAAATGATGCTCCATTCGCGTATAATTGCTTATTCAATTTCGGGTTTTGTTTTTTGATCAATAAGGCTCCTTGCATTTTGGCTTCATAAGCTGTATTGCATTTCCGAATTACTGTAAATGAATTCAGATCTTGTTCTTGAGAGCAACTGCTGCAATTGTGGATATGTTCTTCAACAGCACTTTTATTCGACGCTGAATCGCTCAAATGCTCCTAGCACCGTCATGCTCAGTTCGTTTCAGCATTTATTAGTATTTTTGTGATTTTATTGCAGCCAATGTTTGCAGTGTAGTTTTTCGATAATCATTAATTCATTAGATTCTGAAGAGGGCGTTAAGGAATCGCCGAAAACGTTTGATTAGCTATGTTAAATATACCTGTACCTTAAAAATGTTAAACCCAGTGGAGTTTTTAAACTTGAAAAAATTTGGAAAAAGCGTAATTACCAAAAATGTTCGCACTATTTTGCAATCACCTTCAATTTGCTCAGGTCACTTTCAAGGTCTTGGTTTTTCAAACCAGGATATTTTCCATTTGCGAGGCAAAATTGTTCTACCAATCGAAGCATCACGTACCAAATAGCATCAGAGTTTTCTTCCGATGAAAGCGAACTAATCACAGTTTTGGAAGGCCCAGAGTACTCATTTGCGAAAGATCTTGTCCTGTAAAATTTGTAGTCGTGTTACAAATTCAGATATGAGCTTTATTGAATCGACTTGGAAAGTAAATTTATATTGCAACGAATATCCAATATGCCTAAACTTAAAACCCAACTTGACTGAAATCGAGGTGTTTCAATCAATTTGATTTTAACTCCCGACTTTAAACAAAGCTTCAAATCCCACAATTGCCCAAACTAATATCTTAGCGCGTTAATTCACGCTAAACACTGGGAGTTGCCGTTGGCGGCAATCCAGCTATCTTTGGATATTTATGCCAAAAACGATTCGATTTAAGTCTTTAGTTCGAATAGTAACATGATTTTGATTATACATAAGCAATTACAAATTCGGCTCTAGTAAAAACGATCTAATTGACGAGGAAGAGCTGAATGCCGATAATCTCTCATTCCTGCTGGGTTGGTTTTCTTGAGGGTCATATTACTTGAACAAGAAGTCGTCAAGTAGGTTACAGATCCGTGAAAAAGAAAAAAAAGACACATCATACCTTAACACTCGCAGAAAGTGAGCGTTGCGACAAAACAGTTTGACGTCTCGTTCTAAAACGCGACCATTTCCACAACCCAAGTAAGAACATGTTTCCGAAACAAAATTCATCAGCGTTTCCATATCTCTTTTGGCTTTATCATGATAGATGTTTTGTAATTTAATGTAACGCTCCGAATCAGAAAACATGTCAGGTAATGAGCCTCTAAGAGGCAATAGTTGGTTTTCATCATTTTCCACAAATTTTCGCAGCCCATTAGCTAACAACCAAAAATTGCTGCTGTCATCGGTAAGATTAGTGCATTTTGGATCGTCTAAGATAGTTTTAACTGCACTTGGAACCGAACTCTGTACTAAAGAACTATTAACTTGTTTCAAAGCTTCTTCGAAATTCTCTTCTTCTTCGGGCATGCCATTATCCTTCTTTCGAATGGCATCATTAATCGTTGCTTTAAATTCTTTTTTCTCTTTGTATGTTTTTGGCATTGTACCATTATGAGTACTTTTCCATCGTTCCAACAATTTTAACAATATAACTAAGTAAGGTGTATGAGAATGATCTTTTTTATTCATTGAATTTAAGTCTATGGATTCAACAAAGTCCGTGAGCTCGGGAAATGGAACATCCAGACGCAGATCTTCATGAGTATTGTCGGGATGAGATTCTACAACGCAATGTTCTTTCACAGCAAGCCGTAAGTACCCTGAAAACGAATTTTTCAGTTAATTACACATCCACAATTATCAAATTCAAAATCCAGCTGATTTGCAAACACTATTTCTTTTATGAGAAATTTGCAAGGGACAAATTAATGTTTCGACGGTAACAAAAGTCTCGTCAGCCTTGCTACGCACAGCCAACCCAGGCTAAACTCATTCCAGACTGTAAAGACTTTTTTTTGCATTGCTTTACCGGCACATCTCGACTTCATCTCTTTTCTAGGTTGTGCCCTATTTTTAGCAGGCGACTGGCCTCAAACAACGATATCCAATGAAAGAGCCTATAACTACTAACCCCAAACTAAGTTACCTGTAGCCTAACTAGCCCACATCATTAGAAGCACCTATGGCAACCCACTCATTTGCAGCTGCAGACGCGTTTCGACCTTATTGTGGTCTCATCAGTGCAGCATATCAATTTCAGGAAGGTGGGAGGTTGCTATGCTGCACTGATGAGACCATAATAAGGTCGAAACGCGTCTGCAGCTGCAAATGAGTGGGTTGCCATAGGGGCTTCTAGTGATGTGGGCTAGTCAGGCTACAGGTAACTTAGTTTGGGGCTAGTAGTTATAGGCTCTTTCATTGGATATCGTTGTTTGAGGCCAGTCGCCTGCTAAAAATAGGGCACAACCTAAAAAAGTGATGAAGTCGAGATGTCCAGGTAAAGCAATGCAAAAAAGAGTCTTTACAGTCTGGAATGAGTTTAGCCTGGATTGGCTGTGCGTAGCAAGGCTGACGAGACTTTTGTTATAGTCAAACTATTTCTTTTGGAATACAATAACTTAGTGAAGAAAATGGCTAGGAGGAAAGACAAGCTGCAGCAATTCCTAAAACTTGGTTAATCGACAAAATAAATTCAATGGTCATCATCAGCAGTGCAAGCAATGTGGTACAAAACAGTAAGAAAACTTTTAGTTTTATACTGCCTTGCTTAGACTACTAGTGTTGATGACATCTCTATCTATGTTATTAAAACGTTCAGTTTTAAGAATAACTATAGCTTTTTTTTCCTCTTTAAACTATTCCGTTTTTTCATTCAACGAAATTAAGAAAAGCAAATAATCTCGGTGATTCGAAATCACTACAGTAAGGATTTTAATAAAACCTTTGCTACACGATTCAACTGTTCAAGGAATAAAAAAGCATAGAAAGCAAAACAGAAACTAACACTTAATACTTCACTTTAAACTAGAAACAACAACGCTAATAAACAACCAATAAATTTTGCTCACCAATAAACCCATAAGAAATGCAAAGAAATAAAGGAATATTGGCATCCCACAAAAACGCCGCTAGATTTCTAATTGCTTCATTTGGCAAACCACACACAAATACAACAGAAAAGTTTAAAAAATATCGAGGATCTTTGGCAATAAGGTTTTTTGCATCGTCTTCTACGTATTCACCTTTCACATCTGGATTTAATTCCAATAACATTTGAGTGGCAACCTGTAAAAAGCCAACGTTGTGACAACATTGCCATTCAGGTCCGATGAATTTCAGGGATTTATATTATGCGTACAGTATGTTAATTTGCTTTCTCAAGCTCTATAAAAGTTCAGAGCCATGCCTGACTCTATTTTCAAAATGCAGTATTCGATTTTCTTAGTGATAAATTCTTGAAACATTTAAAATTAATACAAAAGAAAATGTTGCAGAAAAACATTTAGACAACGTAAATCTAGCTGTCACCACTATCCATTTACCATAGGAAGTATAAACTGTAAACAAAATCGAAGTAACAATATTTTCAGTTTGATTCATAACTATTAAACAAAACTGAGGCTAATCATTTTTAATTCACTTTAAAGCAGTGGGCGGGAATTCCTGGATGGTTCACTTTAAACGGTGAGCGGGAATCCCCCAATACGTCATCACGTAACGAAGACAAGCATTGATTTAGGGTAAGAGCATATCTGCATTGCGCATGGAGTTTCGGGGAATTCCTGTCAGCTCTAAAGTAAACCAACCAGTGTTCAAAATTAACTTTTTTAGCTGCTTGCCCATCATGCAAGTGACTGCAAATATCAACTTGCCTGGATCAATCTCAACTTGCCCGAAAAAAATCACGCTTTCAGTACGTAATATAAAGAAATTACAAAGGTATAAATTGATTTATTGTTGTATCCGTCCGATTGAAAGTGTTTCTTACAGCGTGGACTATGGGGTGCCACTTGCAAAAAAACTATTTGTTTTGTGACCCATGATTTTTGAGCTTATTTAGACCATTATTTTCTGATATATCTAAGTAGGATCAAATAACACGTGCAAAATAAGTCAGACAGAATAGTTTTTGTTCAAACGGCACTTAGCGCCGCCGTTTGCAAAAAACGATTTTGTGACCCATGTTTTTAAAACTTATTTAGACCATAATTTGTCCGATATTATATATCGGAAATATCCGACTTAAATATCGGACAAATTCTATACTAGGTCGAACCACAAACACGCGCAAAATAGTCAAATTTTTCCGACTCATATATCGCACGAATTCTATGATTGCTATGTCGGACCAAAATAGACGCGCAAAATAAGTCTGATATTTCCTATATATATATATATCGGACAAATTATATTTTAAATAAGCTCAAAAACCATGGTTCACAAAACGTATAGATATTTTGCGCGTGTTTTTGGACCGACTTAATGTATAATTAGTCCGATATATAACTCGGAAATATCTGACTTGTTTTGAGCGCCATTTTTCGATCCGACTTAGAGAACAATTTTGCTGATATATAAGTCGAATATTTTTGATATATCTATCGGACAAATAGTAGTATAAGTTGAAAAAACAAGGGTAACAAAATCGTTTTTTTCCTAACGGCGTGTGGCGCGCCGTTTGAACAAAAACGATTTTGCCCGACCTATTTTGCGCGTGGATTTTGGTCCCACTAAGAGTCAGGGCATGCTATGGAATGGAATGGAAAAAGAATTTTGGTATGGAATATGGAAGATGCTCAGAATGGAACAGAAGATTTGAAAAATGGAATGGAAGATCGTCTTCCATACTTCCATACTAACTACATAATTATATTCAAACTTAAACAAATTACAAAGCAATGGTGCGTACCAGTACGAACATATAGTATCTATGGTAATAATAGACAAGTGTGTCCTTATATTGCTAATGCTAACAATAAAATCACTCGCTGTGCTCATTATCCAAAACAAAAATCATAATTACGTCATATTAAACAAAGTTTTGGGAAAACTTTAATCTGTGATAATTGATGATGTTTATCATTGTTAGAGCCTCTCAAAGATGTTAATTTTTCCTTTGGAGTTATTTAGTTCTCGTCTACAAGGCCCTTGCATCGTTGCAAGTTCTGTGGACTGAGGTTGAGGAGCAGCGTGACGGTACGATAAGTTTTTGAGAAGAGAAGTTAATGGAGTCAGAAGCCTATAGCTATACTGGAGCTCAGGCCTCAGGGTTATTGTTTTTAGTAGAGTTTCTATGTTTTCCCGATTTTCAACTTCCTGGGAAACGGGAAAATTTTGAAAAGTTTCTCGGGAATTTCCCGGAATTCCGAAAATTCCTCGAGATTCGGAAAATTACCAGGATAATTTCCCGAAACTTAATCAATTTAATAATTTGTTTTGTAGGTAATTTTATTAATATCCTAACACGCAGGTTTCTGAAGGTATCAGCTTTTATTCAATATCGTAAGATAAAAAACTTTAAATACATTTTGTGTATTAATTAAACTATTACTATTGTTTTATTTACTATTTTGACTTGCGTTCCTTTTTTCATCGTAAATGGGGTTTAACGCGACCATTCAGAAGATATAGGGTAGGGGTTCCTAAATTGGAATACGTGTACCCCCTGGAGATACAAAGCACCATAACAGGGGCTACGAGATAGGTTATCAATTTAGACGCTGTTTAGTCTGCTTCTCAGTAAATTTAACTCTGCTTATAAGGTGTGTATATGCATTCACCTCATTCACACGTTTGCTAAAGTTAGTTGGCATCCTCATTCTAGTTCATTTCAATTCAACTTTGATTTCCGCACACTTAGAAATTCAGACGAAAAAAAAGTATAAATTGGATGTTCCGTTTTCCGCGAACTACCAATTTGAAAGCTGATTTGAATTGAACTAGAATGAAGATAATTAGTCACTTTTCGGCTCTGCAATGTACGTTTTCAGCATATTGTGACTGTCACTAGCGCCGACTTGCGGGGAGATGGGGAGGTTTAACCTCCCATAGCTTGCAGCATGGTGAGAAACCTCCCCGTAAAAATCTCTCCCATTTATATGATAAAGAATGATACCTTGTTCATGAAACATTAAAATCTATAATCCGCCGTTTGTGTTAAACAAAGTTAACCTGATATTTAAAGGAGTGTCTTACATTCTTACGTGCGTATCAACACCAGCCAGCGTACCGTCCAAACACGGTACTAGCGCAAGAAAACTACAACTCAGAAGCCTACGCAAACGCATTTCAGCGTGCGCAGGTTAATTTACGTGATGGTGCGTGCACACGTGTGTAAGCGCATTTCCACAGCATGAAACACTTTGGTTTCGACATACCGTTCAAGCAGCGGTGCTAACACGTAATAGCACCATAGACTACGGAGTCTATGATAGTTTTGCAGATAATTAAGAGAATTGTTACATGCGAAAAAACACTCGCAGAAAAAATTCCATAATACTGTGCGGTATTAGCAATTCCAAACATACAAAATAATGAGAAATTTTGTTAACCTCGGAATATCAAACATGCTCAGCAGGGGTGTACGCAGAATTTTGCAAGGGGGGGGGGGGGGGCGGGAAGGAACTTTTCCACGTTAAGGCACATTTTTCTGGTGGAATCTAAACTATAAAGACTTTTGGCGTGTATCGGAGGACGCCAAAGGGAAGGGCGCGAGCTTGGAGCCGAGCAGAGTCCCCTTGCATACGACTTATGCTGAGCGTGATTACTTGCCATTTTAATGTGTCATCTTTAAACTTTTTTCGTAATTTTGTTCGCGTTAATTCGCCATGAGCAAGCCCGAAACGCGTTGCTATCGTTTTTCGGAAACTTGCTTGTTATGTGTTGCGTTGAAATAAAAAAAATGTACGAGAAATGTGATACTTCTAAAATCTTAGGGATTGTTATGGCAAACTAGCTAACTCGCTCGTCTCCGGTTGAATTAGATGCTGATCGCAAAAACCAACAGTTTGAAAAATGCTTTGCATAGCACAACGGTTTTCTAAGCAGTGATTTGATTTGAGCGTGAGAAATATTACAATATATTGAAAATAGGCAAATCAAGTGAAGCGTATCAATTGAAGATAAGAAAGCAAAAACATCAACAGCTGATTCTGATCCCCCAAAAAAAAAACAATTTGGAATGTAAAACCACAAAAACAAGCGTTTGTATAAAGATAGCGGAACAGATCGGAGAACAGGAAATGCTAGGTTTAATGACTTTTTTTCCATCGTGAGCAAAAACATTTCGTTGATTTAAGTTTGACTGGAAGTGTGCCAGCGGCTAATTACTTCTTTATGTTAGCATAATTAACGAAACACACCTGTTTAAAAATTTCGCGGATTAAATGCTAAGTGTCACACAGAATAAAAGACTAAAAGACTTGTCGGTACTCGCACTCAACGCATTTGCAAGCTAAAGTTTAATGCGTCTCGAAAACCTACGCATTCTTCGGGGTAAGCAGCACAGTAATATGTATTTTTTGAGATCTTTGTTACTTTGCTTGTGCTCGCACAAAACTTCCCCATGTTTTAAGGGTAAGTCGGAGCCAATGGTGAGTGTATTGTTCTTTTGCGTTAAGCATCAATACTTTGATTACGTCCATCTTTTCATGCACGTGTTCATTCATTATGTTTTTTTGCAATATAGAATAGTTTAACGAATGAGTATGACTAGTTATAAATTGGAAAGCTTATCCTGCAGTTAACGTGCATGCCGCATAATTTACTGATAGTGTACTTACCACTACACTAAGTTACAGTAGTATGAAAGAATGGAATAGAATATGGAAAAAAAATTTAGTATGGAATAGAAAATTATTAGTACGGAATGGATAAGGAATGGAAGAAATTTTGCAGAATGGAATATGGAAAAATCGTCTTCCATTCCATTCCATAGCATGCCCTGCTTAGAGGACCGTACAATTTGTCTGATACATAAGTCGAATATTTCCGGTACATACATCAAACAAATAATGGTCTAAATAAGATCAAAAAACATGGTTCGCAAAACAAATAGTTTTTTTGTCCAAACGGTGCCCCATAGTGGACATCGAAAGAGATAAATTCCGTCAAAAGGCAAAATCTTGCGCATTACGGTACTTCAATGCATGAAAAAAAATACGAAGTTGTAAATTGATTTGTTGTCCATTTGGTTTAGGCAGCGGCGTTTGATCAAACTTTCACGCTGTCGTGAAGTTGATGCAAGTGCTTATTTTGAACCACCGATATTCTGAGCAAGGGAAAGGTTTCTTTAGTCTGCTGACTCGTCGAGCAAATGCGAAACAAAATCAACTTGCACGGGACGATTTATGCCATCCATTGTAATATGATGTGGCTTAATTCATACCAACCCCACAAAACCTTAGCAGAACAAGAAACAAATCAGTAATTTTGTACTATCAACTCTTATAACGGTATACAATAAAAAGGTCGGCTTTATCAAATGTCAAATAAAACGCAAATATACTTCCAAAAGCAAATATGACAAGACTTTTCTTAAAAAGCAAATATTTTTGCACCAACTTACTTTAGATTTTGATTCTCCAATGCAATCTAAATCCAGAAAAAAGTTACTTCCGGCATCTTCTGCAGTTATTCTTGTGTTATCAATTATAACAAATGAACCAACTCCTGCAAACAATTAACAGGAATCCATAAAATAGTCATTGTGACCATTGTCTTTGATAGCAGCCATGTAAATAGACTACAGGCTGATGTAATGCTTCAGTTATGAGATCACACACTCACGTAAATTTTTATCAAGTTATTATAGAATTTGGCCAAGAATTAAGCTTATCAATAACCTACAATAAGCAGCAATTGATCACATTTTTTTGCACAAAATGCCACAGTTTCCTCTAAGATTTTAACTAGTGCGAATTTGCCCAAATACGAAAATCATTAAAAATTTGCCCAAACATTTAAAGGGTCTATTTCAACATCTGGAATAATTTTTGTTTAAAGTAAGAGTTTCTATCTTAAAACACTTTTATTTGACACAAAAAAATTTCAGCACTTTCAACTAATTTGCCCATAAATTATTATGGCAATGTGCAAAAATTGAACAATTTTGCCCAAAATTTCTCACTTTTCTCAAATTTCACACCTTGGAGGGAACACTGCAAATTGCTATAGTACAACACAACATGTGTGGGAGTAACATGCTGCATAGCATATAGGCATTGTTAAGCTATGAAGCCACAATTGTAACCATCCATACTGACAGCTAACCCTACACTTTCCTCTCCAGCTGCTTAGCATGCACGCACTGAATTTGCTATCAATCTCTTGAGAAATACTAGTCAAATACCGTAGTCTACAGTTCGACCAAACTAACAGTTAAACTGTAACGCCTGGGCCAGAAACTATCAAAAGACCTGTGTTAACAAGATATTAAAGTAATAAAACTCACCTGGAAGAACCAAATTTTTTAATGTTTCTGTTCCAGTAGCTGTGACATTGATCATACAGATCTTAGAGTTTTCAAGAGCTTGTTGTCCATGGTCACCCCAGAGACGCAATTGTCTGTCATATTTCTTGTCTTTATCACCCATCAGATAAAATAAACATTTAACGCAATGCACAAATATCTATACACGAAAGAGTAATTATTATTAGTATTTTCTCAAAACCAGTACGGTACTGCATAGTACACAGTCAGCGGTACTGGCACTGCGTAATGGTGGGTCTACCAACCTACCGTTACAGCACAAGAATGGTACCGGTAGTCTACCAGTAGATCTAGCCTACATCATTTAATTGCCTACAGCAGACAATGCCTTTATGCAACTTTACACTTCTTTAAAAAAATACTACGTTTTCTACCATCATCATGAACTGAAATTTTGAGTCAAACTGCTAGTCTCTGACATATCACATTTCATTTAACTGCAAGTTTTTCCAGCAATATTCAAATGCATTCGAAATTAATTTTGGAAAGTTTGAAGTTTATTAGGTTCAGCAAATTTTCAGTCAACTACCGGTACCGATATCGGCTAGGCCAGAACTGCAGAGCAGGCACTAAAAGTAATCAACCTAATCTAGTACTCCAAAACAGAAAACTTTTAGAAAAATTGCACGCCTTATTTTACCGAAGATGCCAAGACGGTTTTACAATTTTTTTCGTAATATAAAGAGAACAGAAAGATCTGTTTACACTACATGAGATTCGATTTGTTGTAATCCGAAATTTTATCCAATTTTTGACATGAGCAGTCGACGGAAACATCCTCCACACTAGTTGAACCCAAACACTTTTTCTTTGTATTGATTGTTGAGCAAAGCACCTCACAATTTAAGGAGAAAATAAACCTCAGTGAATCTCAAAACTGGACGTTCAGACAACACACATTCAGCTGTCATCATCAGCAGTGTAAGCAAAGCTAGTGCAAAACTGAACTTTGGTACTGCATTGCTTACGCTGTTGATGATGACAGCTGAATCTATTCGGTTGAAATGTCCAGTTTTGAGATTCACTGCGGCTTTATTTTTTTCCAAACGTTATTTTCGTGTCATATTTCGTCAGCCTTGCTACGCACAGCCAATCCAGGCTAAACTCATTCCAGACTGTCAAGACTCTTTTTTGCATTGCTTTACCTGGACATCTCGACTTCATCTCTTTTCTAGGTTGTGCCCTATTTTTAGCAGGCGACTGGCCCCAAACAAGGCGACTGGTTAGTAGTTACAGAAGAGTCTTTACAGTCTGGAATGAGTTTAGCCTGGATTGGCTGTGCGTAGCAAGGCTGACGAGACTTTTGTTATAGTCGAAACATTAATTTGTCCCTTGCGAATTTCGTGTCATATTTATTGTAGCCTGCGCTTCAAAATCGTTTTCTAGAATGCTGCGCAAAGTGCCAAGCTTTACTTTACGTCATAACGTGTTACTATTTGTAGCCTGTGTCACTTAAGATAGGAAAAATCGTATCGTACGATATTCTGCGCAAACACGCCTTGAAATGTTCTTACCTGCTTGGATTGTATAAAATCTCTGTCCAAAATGCTTGGTTTGCATCATTTTTATTCCTCGAATATAAAAAATCCAACTCAAACTTCAAAGTAAATAATAGTTATTATAGGGTCCACGTAATCGTAGGAGGCGTAGTAAAAAAGTAAAGGACAATTAGGACATATGATAGGAGTAGGCTACAAAATTTCAAAAAATGTCAAAAAGCAAGATTTGGTCTATAAATTACGATCAGATCGCCTACAAACATCAAATCAAAAATCAAATCTTCATTATATTCGCCGTATTACGCCGAAGCGTGTAACGAGTGGTGGGGGCCATCTCCGCGACTTAGCGCGTGGGCTACACAACTCCGAAGAAACGTGGCAACGGTGGCGAGCCGTTGGCGACACTGTGTCGATTTGACCGGCCCGGGAATCCAACCCTAGACCTCTCGCACCGATGACGCGCGCTTAGCAACTGAGCTAACCGGCCGGTTGCGTACAAAAATTAAGGAGCAAATTATCTTTTCAAGAGTCGATGTAGTTTTACTCTATGATTGATTTTATACGATACATTGCGCACGATTAGAGTTCATTTTTATTCGATAAGCCTACATTGCGTAGACTTTGACGCATTACGCTACTGTGCAATATGGTGCTTTTAGAAAAGCATGCATCCTAGAAGAGGACCTAGTAGATGAGCATCATATGACAATCAATGAACTTATGCCGGCACTAATAATTGCCGATTTGCCACGCTTGAGCAAATCAATAATGCGTCGTGGTAAAAAACAACGCTGCCGCAGGCGATAAAATTGCTGACACATTTCAAGTTTTAATATTCAACTGTACTAACGCGTAACGTTTGCATCAGATTTTCTGAGAGTGCAAAAAACCAGAAGATGTTGCAATAATACGACACTATTAATCAGAATGAATTTGGAAAGGTTTTTATTTTTCTGTTTCTGTTTTGGAACTTGGAATTCGGCTTCGGTGAGTGTTAATTGGGTGAATAAAGTTTTGACTCATAACAGTCGAATTTCGTTTTCTAACCTAAGCCTATAACAGCGAACCACAACCACATGATTCTAGATTTGCAGCAGTCTGTTGTCTAGATTTGATTGATTTTATGGATTTAAGAAAGAGCGAGAAGTAGGCCTAGATCGCTGCAACCAAACTTTTGCATTAACCTAAAACGTTGTTTCTTGAATACTAAAAATAGCTGCCTGGTAACAGACGTATTCGCATAAGCCACCAAGTTCTGAAAAAACAAGGGAGGAACGTCAAAGTGTGGGTCTTTTCTACTTACTGCGCTTGTTTTTCTTGTTGCAATAGGCGAGCAAAAAGAAGAGCTTAAATATGGATCCCGTGGACTTAAGAGATTGGGGTCTTCCGGTGGATCAACAATATCCGCAGTTTTTTGAGCTTACGTCGACATATTTTCATCATAAAATAATGGCAAATCCAGATGCTTGGATTGTGGTCATTCATCAAGACAAAATCCGCAAGTTAGTATGCATTTTAGTGTTTGTCCAATCATAGGCGTAGCCAAGATTTTCAATTGGGGGGGCTAAAGTGTAAAAAATCTTACCCAACAGCAGGAACTGATCCAGAAGCTTTGGTGGGTGGGATGCAGATTTGAATTAGGTTGAATGTTAACTAGATACAAAAACGTCATACGTTTAGACCCGAAATAGGACATCAATGTTTCAGTCAGAGGCGTATTCACAGTTTTTTCAGGAAGGGAACCAACTTGTGACATCTCTTATAAGCGTATGTTTTTCCGGCAAAATTAATTTGAAGCAAATTGAGGAAAAAACGGCTCTAGGGGGTCTGGGGCATGCTAGCTCTTCCGCAAATTTTTGAAATTTTACTTGGTGTAATGGCCTTCTCAGTGCTTTTTGAACAAATTTTGATCAGACGTTTTGACCCTAATTCGGAGTACTTCACCAAATATGATGCACTTTGTTCGCATATTTTCGATTTATGCGTGCTCACTTCAGGCCAGAAGTGGATCCAGAAAATTTTGGTGGGGGCATGCAATTTTTAATTACGTTGAATGTTTACTACTGTAAATACAAAAACGGTAGACGTCTAGACGCAGAAACGGGCACTAATAAGCCCTTTGAAAATGTTTCATGTCTGAAGCGTAATCAGAAATTTTTTAAGGGGCGCCAAAGTTCGACATTTTTTCAAGCGTAGTTTTTTCCGGCAGAATTAATTTGAAGTAAGTTGAGGAACAAAAAAAAGGCTCCAGAGGGTCCGGGGGCATGCTCCCCCGGAAATTTTTGAAAACTCACGTATTGTAATGGCCATTTTAGTGCATTCTAACAGTTTTCAGGCAAACTTTATTGATATTTTGAGAGTTTCAGCGGCATCGATACATGGCGTTGTACAAACCGGGTTTCACATAAGCCCACAAGCGGGGTCGTAGCCACGGGGGAGCTATTGGGGGCTAATCCTCCCCAGATTTTATTTCAGCCCCCTCAAAATTACTTATGTCGAAATAATGACGGTATATAAATCCAATGGTTTATATTTTTTTTCACGATAGCTGCTTCAATCGATGTTAACTTTATATCTCGAGAATAATTTCTGATTTGAATTCCTAATACTAAAAGCAGAAGAAGTTTCAATTTTCACTGTTAAGCAGACTGATGTCTGAGTGTTGTGCAATTGCACCTAAATGCAGCTTACGCAGTTTGCATTATGAAAACACAACCGCTGGTTATAAGCAACCGCCATTGGATGAGGCTTCTACTACGCTGTTTAACCATGGTTCAACTTCGCTGTCAGGTTCGTTTTGTTGTTGTTGTTTTCTGCCCTTATCTGAATGATACATTTTAGTTCACTATATCATTTTATTTCCGCTTAGGATTGTAGTAAGTTTTGACTTTCGCGAGTAGGCCTATTACCAGTACATCGGCGCAAATTTATTAGCCTACTTGCATTTTTCGTTTCCGCGAGCAAGTTCTTTCTTTCTGTATGACTTTTTACTTGACCGAAATTGATCTGTTCTGGCTTGGGTTGCAATAAAGATACAAAATCAGAAAAACTTTAGGTTGATTTTTCAGCCCCCTCAAAATATTAAGGCTGGCTACGGCCCCGCCCACAAGATAACGTTTTGTTTCTCTTTGACCAGAGACATCTTCTTTGATGCAGGACTTCCACAACGCTGTTTTCTTCGCACTGGTTTTAAACAGTGTAACTACTTTTCGTGCAACGTTATCAACATTTTGTATTGCTGAAACTTTTACAGCTGCAAAAGCGCTCAAATTTAAGCAATACATAGCACAGTGAAAATAATATGTCAACGGAAATTCGTTTTGAACAATGGAAGTGACGCCTGACCGTTCGCTGGCCATTGCGGCTGCGCCGTCATAACTCTGGCCAACACAAAAAGCAATGCTGTATTGTATTTCTCCTTTGTAAGCCCAATTAGGCCTATAAAAAGCTCAGCAAGAAAACAATCACGCAATGGCAAGTATTTATTATAATTACCAAGATTCATGTTTTTGTTCAGGATGGATTGGGGGGTCATGGCCCCCCTGACTACGCCTATGAGTGCAACTGTAAACATTCTTGCCATTTTAAATACCGTAGGCTGTTTTAAATTAATACCGGTAACCATTTTTTTAAACCTATCATAGCAACTTTATTTATATCCACTGGTATTTATTCTATTGTTTCCACTGTTATGTTTTTTGTTATTTTGTCAAGCGCTTTTGATCTGACTTTTCCTCAGGAAAGAGCACTATTGAAATGTTTTATTATAATTATTATAAATAGGTTAAGAGCGCAACTTCGTCTGACTCAGCTTATCCTCCAGCGAAAAAGGATTCCAGTAAATGCTTATTTTTCACTTAGCATTGATTTTTCAGCAATTGCCTACAAATAGGTTCGTACATAAAGCAGAACATTCCGTCATGTTTTTCAGCCCGGACTCCATTAAAAGAATGTAGTCAAGCTAGCTCCTCATCCAGCAGCGTATTTAGGTGGGGGGGCATTGGGCCATGCCCTCCTTGACTCCGCCTTTTAGTAAAAAGAACAAAATTAATGGTACCAAGTGACTGAAATATGCCAGACTCTTTTGATGGTTTCTGTAGCTTATGGACAGAGGCGGATCCAGAGGGGTAAACCTTCACCAGCCATTTTCAAAAAAGTTTTTGGTGAATACAATTTTTCCATAATTTTGAATCTCTTTGATAGCGATAAGTCTTACGCTTTGAGCACGCATAATCGAAAATGTGCGAACAAAATGCATCATATTTGGCGAAGTACGCAGAACTAGGGTCAAAAAATTTAAACAAAATTTGCGTGAAAATTATTCAAAACGCACTAAAATAGCCATTACAGCATGAAAATTTTCAAACATTTTCCGGGGGAGCATGCCCCCAGACCCCCCTAGAGTCTTTTTTGTTTCTCAATCAGCTTCAAATCTGTTCCGCCGAAAAAACAATACGCTTAAAAAAATGTGGAAATTATGCCCCCCTTTTAAAATTTCTCGCTACGCCACTGACCTCGTTTCTAAAATATGTGTAGCTTATTTTGGCATGGTTCCCTGTGAGCCGCTGTTTATTTATTTATACGTACATACAGCCTACTTTCGCATCTTCAATAACTTTTCGCACGCCGAATCAGGAAGTAGGCTGATTCTGTAAAGATTTTCTTTGTTTTAGAAAATGGAAACGACACGCTGAAAGATCGAGGGGAACCATTTGGTACGGATCTGTTGACTATGACAAAGAAAGAGAATTAGCATATGACCTGGTAATTTTGCAACATAACCTACGCTAATGCATGCATACCTTCAAAATTTTCATGCATTGCGTTGTTTATTAATGCTAGAACTCGCTTGACAAATGGAGAAGAATTTTAATATTCTGAGGACGTTTGTTGCTGGTTTTTGACTCTCATGTAGTGATGTAAATCGTTTTTGTTTTTTTTGCCTTCGTTTTTTTTTTTAAAAAACGTGTTTTTTTGCAAAAAAAACATAGCTAAAAAAACTTACTTGTTTTTTTTTTGGAAAACAAATTCAAATCCGATCCTATAATATGAGTATTGGCCGCCAAATTGTTTATTGTTGAGTCTTCTTGTAATGATGGATCTAATAGGAAGCGCGCGGAGCGACCTTTTTGCCCCCTAAATCCATCATGGATTGCATGCTCGTTGTTACCGATTACCAGGAAAGTGTTGCCAGTTCTAACTTCACAATGCAAAGAATAACAAACAAAAAGGAGCAATCGCAATAGAATGGTTAACATAAATAGACCTACTGAATTCAGAAGCGAAGGTCGATGGTACACATTAATACACTGTATTTCCCGTTCATCTAATGATTAAATGTAGCTTTTTCAGCTGTTTCGGAGACGATAAGCTCCGGCCTAGTTTACATCTATTCTTGTTGACCCTAACTCTTCCATACCTCAATGCGCAAGCACGCTGAATAGGCTAAATGAAGGCCTGAACCCTAATTTAACCTGATTTAACATTAAATAGCACAACGTTGCGGTTGGGATATATTTTCGGGAAACTCAAAATTTAGCACGGCAAAACCGTGCAAATCTCAAAATAGGCCTGATGGTAAGCTTGAAGCTAAATACGCACTTCTCAACGAACTACTGTATAATGAAGCAATATCACTATAGGCCTACTACCTACCACAGGCGTAGCGTAGGGGGACAATGGGGTACATATGCCCCCGGGCGCCAAGGTACAGGGGCACCAAAATGGGGCTTGCCAAAATTTCACAAGGGTAAAAAACCGGTCACAAGCAAGATTACATCGGCATCGTCTGATAGTAGTAGGCTGGTACGCACCGTAAGGTAAGGTGGGGCAAAGCGGCAGTGTCGTAGCGAGGGGGGCAGGTGGGGGCAAGCGCACCACCTAGATGCGCACTAAGAAGTTCTTTTTATACTCTTTTTTCGACGTATTCACACAGATTTTAAATACTACTTTGTGGAGTATTGTAATGTATGCCGTTCGCAAAGGATTTAAATCACGCCTCACTTCCGATCACAAATCACGCACCAAAGGGGCGAACGAAACAGTGATTTCATACACTCCAGTTTCGACGTAATCTTTTGAACTTTAAAACAATCAGTTTATTGCAATGCACCTGACACCTGTATAATGTATATGCTTTTGGCATAGAAGTGAAACCACTTTTTACACCCGATCACAAATCGTCCGTTTTCTTTATTATGACATCACAAAGAGGTTTGAAACTGCACGTACATAGTTATTCGACTTTGCAGCAATTAAACAGAAGGAAATAGAACTGTGCTAAAAGAAAAGTAAAGAAGCGTTAGGTATCTATCAGATTTTCATTGTTTTAGAGTTAGATGGATGTTAAAGATTGTTGATAAGTCGATGAAGATACGCTTATAGTCGCTCGCTGTAATACTGTGCTAAATCTACACCACAGTGATCCTAAACGTTTTCAACCAATGGGCCGTTTCTGATAATATAGTGGACGAGTGCCGATCGAAGCAATAACTAAAATGAACTTTGGCCTCAATGGCCTTTTCTGGGTGTTTTCTTTTGTAGTTTGTATAGTTTTGCTACCGTGATTGGTGTGTAGAATGTGATTTCCAAAGCGGATATTTTGAATATTTTAATGACAGCAATCACAGAATGAGAAAATAGGGAAAAATCTGGCAATTTAGGGGTTAGATGCGCAGCCTGTTGCTGCTGCTGAGATAATTTAGTTAAAAATGTGAAAGAATTGCGGTATCGTAGGATAAAATTGTAGCTGAGCGCTTGATTGCCCTATATGAAATGCAATTCCGTTTTCTGGATAGCCTTTTTTTCAGATCGAAGGTCAAACTTCTTGTTGAGATTTTAAGCGAAAAAGCTTTGCAGTTTGATGTGGGCAGCTTTCCCCAGTGTATGCCCCTAACTTACCGTTGGGATGTTGTCGTCTCCAAAAAAAGAAAAAAGTCTTCACCCACAAGTCTGGGCCCTTAAATGGAATCTTGGTCCCCTTGGCGGCTAAGTGGTCTCCGAAAAAAAAAAAAGATCCTCACCCGAAATTCGGTGACCTCAAATGGAAACCTGGGACCCTTGACGGCTATGTGGTCTCTCCAAAAATAACAAAAAAGTCTTCAACCATAATTCAAGGCCCCCAAATAGAATCCGGGGCTCTTCGACGGTTAGTGGATCTCTCACCACATTACTTTGGAACTTCTATGATGGGCCCCTAAAATGCTCTTTCATGGGCACCTACACAGCCATGGGCTCGGAGCAGATTTCACCCCTGAATTCTTCAGCCCCCTCTCATAAACCCTGGGTGGGGGAATCCTGTAGTGTGTCTTTTGTATCCGTGACATTCAGTTGGGACGATCTATTCTACAGTGTTAGAGCAAAAAATGCAATTTTGGTAAAAAGCTGCCAATTTCGTTCTGCATCTCGCTCCAAAATGTCTTCTGATTGTACTCGAGGGATTGCATGTGATAAGTTTTCACCGGCCCCCCTCTGGCCCAGAAAAATTGCCGCACCGTTAAATAAAATATCTCTAATTTGTAAAAACAGATCAGCGTTTTTAGAGTTTACATTGTTAGCGATTTAACTAGTAGGAAGATTATGCCAAAAAAAGAGAGTGGAGCTCAGGGTCGAAAACGGCGAGCCCAATTTGAAGTGTTTTTGAATGCATCTACAAAATTTTTATGAAAAAATATTTTACAAGTAGTGGCAATGCAGAAAGACAATCAGCCGATATACGAAGACAAGACGAATCTGCTGATACAGATAATATAATCAAAGAATTTTAAAACATAGGGAGTGCAAAATTTTCGTTTGCCCCGGGACGCAGGATACCCTCGCTACGCCACTGCTACCTACAGAAAAGGTTGCGAATCGATACCCAAAAAAGTAAAGAAATAATCGATATTCGATAGTTCACCAAAAAGTAAAGAAATAATCAATTTCGATGGTAGTTTAAAAAAGTAAAGAATAAAAAATATTGTAATCGATATTCGATATTATCCTGAGCATTTAGCGGTGCACGCCAAGCATTTTTTGTGATGTCTTCACATTCATGCGATCACTTACAGACAAACGATGGACATAGTAAACGACATTATTGATACGCGGCAACTTTGCTATTAAAAACCTCTTTTTTTTGTTTGGCACAAAAAAAATCAGCAAAAACAAGGTAATGACATACCGACGATTAATTATTTTAAATTTTGCTAAAGTGACATAAAGTAACTTGGACAAAAAAGAATCGAATTCGAATATGGAATATCGAGTTGCGCCAAAAAAAAGTAAAGGCAAGGCCATATTCGATACCCATTCAAAAAAGTAAACGCTCCAGTGCTTTGGCTGAACAAAAAGTAAAGAATATCGCAATCGAATATCGATTACAATCGATTTTTCCCAACCCTGCTTACAGTCATATTCAATGTGTTAACGCGATTTGCTGCTGCTTGCCAAGTTTTATATTAAAAACAAGTTTGTTTAAATTTTTCAAGAAGGAATGAATAAAATAACACAAAAACAAAAAGCAAAAAAACGAGGTCAAAAAAAACAAGTGCAAAAAAACTGTTTTTTTACATCACTACTCTTATGGAGAAATTTTTCTACAGCAAAAATTGCATTCCCATAAAAGGAAAGCAATAATATTGCGAAAAAAGGGCTCAACAATCCACATGAAAATGGGATTAGCCGATCACCTACATCTTGCTTTTTAGATTGAAAACATTGGAGATTATAACCTGGAAGACGGAGTCGGCTTAGTGTTTCCATTTGGTTTAAGCCATGATAATGAGGTTGCGTTAAAAAATAACCAATGGCCCAAGATTGTTACAGAACCAGATGAGGCAGAAAAACTTTTAAAACCAACTTTTCCAGCTGTGACAAACGAATTCACTTTCAAACAAGCGGATATGACAAATTTTCAAAACTGGATTGTGGATGCATATTACAAGTCACAGCCACCTAGGTAGGTCTATGTTTTTCATGTAGGCCCATCGTTTTCTTTTGAAATCTTTGGTCATGAAAAAACACTGAGGCTCTGTTACAACTCCACACTCGTTTTAGAAAATCTTTGGCGTTTCCATTGAGTTCGCTAAATCCTCGTGTCTTGAATCGCTTTTGAAGGCACGACACAACTTTTTCTTTCTTTGTTTATTCTATATTTCTACAGTCCTTATGAAATCCTAGTGCAGCTGTAGTAAATTGAAATTCAACTCTACCTTACTATTTTATAACATATAGCCTGACCGACATTTTCTCTCTTTGGCTATTTTTATCGGTAACTATCATCGAGTATTTTTCAGGTTCCCTGTTTTGTGCATCACGGACGAGCCCACTCCTTTCAGGCCAATATCTCTTCTTGCAATTTCTAATTACTTTGATAAGTTTTTTTCGTTTGGTGTTGTTTACAAAGACTACTTGAATAACATGTTTTCACTCATGAAAGAAGTCCCGAACCCACAGGTAATTCATAGCTTTTAAAAACTTTAGACAGACGCTCGGAAAGGTTTTTTGAAGATGGTTGGGGGCTTAAATCAAGTCAAGATGTGGCTGCAGACTCAAAGATCGAACGATCCCTTCGCAGCCTCCTTGATGTCATCATTCTGCATAGCCTATTTATACCAGGGATGGCAAACCTTTTCTAATTGTTGGGTCATGCACGAAGCCTTAATTTGAAAAATAAAAAAGTGGGTCACGGATTTAATGATAGTAGGCTGATAGGCCTAAGAGACTTTTCGGGAATGAGCAAAAATATTGGTCTTCACTATACAGAAGTTCCCGCGAATGATGGGTTGTAAGAGCAAAAAAAAAAGGTCGTGAAGGCCAGAGAAAAGAAAGTTACACCTTTTGTCACTACTCCAATGTTCGTTAACAGTTTCCTAAAGGTTTTGAAACTACAAGTGGGTCACTGGAATCCATAAGTGGGTCACGGTGTAACCCGCGGGTCAGTGGTTCGCCATTCGTAGCCTTTACGGTAATATAACATACCCTTTTTGTTTGTTATTTGTTTTTTGCTGGTAAATGTCGTCGAATAAAAATCAAAACAGCAAATCACGTTCACTTCTGGCGTCAGGCTTCGCTTTCCATTATTCCGGCTCATTAAAAATATTTAGGCCAAATAATGCAGGTTTTATTCCTTCCAATTACTGGCACTGTACAAACTTTAGTGCGAAGAAGCGGCTTTTATGGGTTTGTGTTATCAAATTTCAGGCTGTATTTTTTTTTAATGCAGATGTATCCCCATTATCTTTTGCTAATGGGCAAAGAACCGACCTCAAAACAAATGTCCGAGGGAAAATTTGGTCTTACTTTTGACGTAATGCCTTTTAATCCAAAGAAATATGGGGAATCATATCGATTCCTCGCTGTGGTGAAATTTCTTTTCACTGTGAATGAAGATTATAGAGAAGTAAGTTCAATGAACCGACGAAGTTGTTAAACTTGGATTGGGATATTTTGGGGCAACTCTTTTACCTACTTTGTTTATATAAAACTTTGCTTAATTACTCCAAGAAGCTTTATAGTTTATCTTTGGTCAGGGGGGTGTTTAGGAAGGGTAGCATAGCACCATGGCTACCTTTTTGACTTCACCTTTCAGTAAAAAACACAAATGTTGCTAAGTGACTGAACTATGCCTGACTTTTTTCATGGTTTGGGTAGTTCATGCTCCTCCTCTACCCCTTCAAACTTCTCACTACACCACTGCCTTCGAAGAAAATAAAGCACAGCAAAAGTTCAAAATCATAAACTAATGATCACTCAATGACAATTTTGTGCCGTTTTATTATAAATAGCTTGCCGCCCTTCAATTTTTTCCTGGTGTAGACCTGCTACTAAAGAAAAAGCGCAATTCGCTTTTTCCCTTTTGCGTAATCCCCTTTTCGCGGTGATAATTTGGAAGCTGGGAGTAGCCAGTGATAACTCCAGGCGGGCTCTTTACTATGGGTCAAAAATTGCGGTAGGCCTATTTTATCAAAATGTTTTGAACACAGGTACTTTAACATGCCTCTTTAGAAAAGGGGGCAGTACCCTAGTGGCCCTCTTGGCTACGCAACTGCTTAAAAGGTCGCAAATAACAAAACGAAATGTTGCAGATATTGTTGGGGCGACGGGCGGACGAAGATATTTCCTTGCAAAAAATGCAATCAGTGATAGACGCTCTTAAAGTTCGAGTAAGAAAAGTCTCAAGAAACCCTTCAAAATACACCCTCAAAACAGAACTGTGACGAGCTGGTCATGGAATAGAAATGTTTTTATCGTCCTGGAATTAGGCTAAATACATAATAGATTTATGATTTTGTTAAATAACACGTGCATAATCAGTTAATCATCCTGTTTGTGCGCAATTTTCATAGTAAAACAAAAGTCAACAAACGTATTTGCTTTTACAATTAATGAAATGCGGAATAGCCTACGCTTTTTCAGCTTAACCGAAGTACAGTATATTTGAAACTAGGCCAATTAAATAGTCCGAGTAAAGAACTCCAGACCGAAGTCCCTTTAGACGGTACGTTAGTGGTTTCACCGCTCAGCAACGAAAAAACGGTGATATTGCATGGAACCGACGTAGACTACGCTACGAAGTCCAAAAGTACAGTTTCCAAAAAAGGTCAGCTTTACAAAATGACTTACTAAATCAAAAAGTTTTAACATGGAATAAGCAGAAAGCCTAATTCCTCAACCTGATTCACCAAAAAAAACTTTTGTTGTTGACTTGCAATGCAAGTTTGGTATAAATCTCACTTTTGGTATAAATCTCAGTTTGGTATAAATCTCATTTTGGTATCAATCTCAGTGCAAGTTTGGTATAAATTTCATAACTTCCAGGAATTAGCGATGACCGAATGTGCTAAGATTCCACACATGACGTCATTATATACATCGTCATTTTATTCTACATTTATACAAAATTAAACGTTGCAACATTGATAAAAATTACTACACTAGCCACTACTACATCCATTCAAACTTAAAAACACACGCTACAAACATGAGCACCAAATGCTGAGTGCTTAGTAACATCACGCTACACCTTCACACGAAAGAGACTTAACATTACAATAGCTCTTTGTGTTGAAATAGGTCAAGCAAATGACATTCTTACAGCCCATTGAAAGAAGTATAGCCCTATATTACAACTGTGAAAAGGAGTTACTAAACTATTACTCATGAAATAAAAGAAATAGTAACCAAGCGATTAAGCAACGCGACCTTTCAGTAGGCCTACACTGAAAATTTATTTCGCTAACTTAGTCTCGAATGAAAAAATAAAAAACTAGCATTTACCAACTATTAATGTGACTTGGTTTGCTTACAGGTTGGACCTAAAACCATAACAATTAAGCATTTTCATTTAAACAAAGCAAACGATAATCGAATTTTTTTTGCCTCCAGAATTAAAAATGTGATATCATACATATCTCACCAACACAAGAATACCAAAATGCTTGCTTCATGCACGAAAAGTAGTTGGAGCATGTTTTTCAGATATTAAATCATCTGCGTTCGTCATAATATTATCTGATATTCAAAATTTTACTTCGTTGATGAAAGTTGTAAAATGGTTGAGAGCAACTTTACACAAAATTTACAACCCCATGCATTCTGAATCGTTAAGCACAAGTTGCAAATGACATGCTTCATCATTTTTAAAACTTTCATCTTTTTCAAAATGTTTCACCTCAAGTCTCTTCAGTACGCATAATCTATGAGAAATAGACGTAAAAATAAATAACGCATAGATCAATAGAAGAATGTAGTATAGAGCATAGTTAGAAATACAGTACAACGTCAATGATCGCTGACGAAAAAGAATTGAAGAGAAGAATAAAAGAGAAAAAGAGGATAGAAACAACGTAATGAACACCAGGAGAAAAAAATCACAGTACTGCGATTTCATTGTCAATTAATGTCAAAATAATACACATAGGCAAATTTAAACGAACTTTTTAGCTTGTCTTTTCTTTCTCGCAGCTTGGTTTCACTTTGGACACTACTAATTAAGCAGTATATGCATTGTTGCGGTAAATTCTAATCTTGTTCAAAACCAGAACCCTATACTTAATCTTGCAGAATCGTTCTTCTATTTGCTAAGAATTCGGAGTGTTACAAGGGCGTATATAGAAGCACAGTTGCGCATTGATCTGCTACTCTAATATAGCCATTAGCCAAGCTGCATTTGATCATAAAAAGTATACATAGATCGGGCCCTCTGCATCATGAAAATTGATGGAACCCGCTGAATCTAAAACATTTTGTTTCCGCTAAAAGCAATTTAACCTTTTTTTTGCAAAACGAAACGCAGATCACTCTAACTTATGATGTACAAATACAGTGTACACACTGGTGGTGAGTTGCCTGACGAACTTCCACAGACTAGATACTGAAATACCTCATAAAAAAATAATAGTAAGGAATTTTTTAAGAAGAAAATTTACCAGGATCAACATAACCTGCGGTCACAAAGTTTTACGACAAGCCGAAGAAACTAGCAAGTACATCCAGTGCCGTTTAAGAATAGGCATGAAATTATGCCTTTTCACAAACACAAAATAGCGCAATGTACCAGTCTGGTATCAAACCAGAAAGCAAACATCTGTGAGAAAAAAAGAGACGGATTAAGAAAATCTACAATTGGCCCAGAGACAAAAATAACAGTAACAGCCTTATGCCATGTCTATTTGGAAATTGCATGACTAATGTAAACTATCACTCATGGTTAGATTAAACATTTCACCTTTGATAGTGCAGTCAAAACAAGCAATACAGACATAATTAAACAAGTGCTCAAAATTAGTACTTTAAACATCGACTGTCCACGAAACACAACACAGGAGTTAATCTACCATTGTTGCTTTCTATCGGCTTCTTCCATAATCTTCCAGTTGGGAGACGGAGTATCAGCTGCTAGCCAGTTGAAATCATCCACGCTTGTCCAATTGTTGTGTAACCTATCTAGTCCAGAAGACAGGAAATGCTCCTCAATGCCAGGATACTGAAGGTTGTACGGAGCAAAACGCACTTCACTGGTGTCTTCAATAATTGCACGACTGGTAACATGCAGATAGAAGTCAGTTTTTAAAGTATGATGAACCCGTAGTTGTTGACATCCAGTTGCAATAATCGACTCAACACACCTAAATACCAAAATTTTCTAAGCATGTTTTGAAATAAAGCAACAATTTTAATGTAACAGAAGTTTCAGGTTCAAAGTAGAAATAAGTTCCGGTATGTTTGAAGTAAAACAAACTTCATTGTCCGAAACATAGAAACTTTACAACAGCAAAATACAAATTCTAGACATCTTTCGAAATACAAGAATCCGACAAAAAACGAAACCATAACTTTATGCAAACTGACATAATATATATTTATTAAAGTTCGTTTATTCACTTCAGCAGTAAAAATACAAGTTTGATTTAGCTTACCGTTCAACAAACACAGATCCTGACACAGGTCCAGTTACAAATGTGCATTTACGCACATCACTAATATGCACAGTTCCTGGTGTCCCATAAATAAAAACCTTGCAATCACGCAAATGTGAAAAAGACATGTCTTTTCGGCAAACAACTTCGTTTTTCAAAATAATTGTTTCTCCAGTTCTGTCGCTTATCGAACAATCATCTTGAAAATTTGCAACTGCAGAAGCATATTTTTGGGCAGCAGCATCTTTCAATTGAGCAATGTCTGCAAAATAAGAAGTTGTATAAAGAAAAAATGAGATTAACCAATCGCTTGTTGTGTCTACTCAAGTATTTTGCATGAGTAATGCACGTAGAATATATAACATAGGTTACCGGTATTTCAAACAAATATACAACCATTCAAAATCTTCATAAAACTAAATTGGTATTAGCATTTAAATTAAAACACGTTTCAAAGCAGTGTAAAAATATAAAAGAAACAACGTAGCAGTAACTTCTTAGGTAGTGTAAATGAAGATCGCCAGACTGGTTTTCATTATCAAAATGTTGCTGCACTTGACTGCTTGTTTGTTTCATTACATAACAATGGTGTCACGCTGGTATGACTTAAGCAGCAGTAACTTGAAACGTAAAAAATTAGGAGTATCAGAATACAGTTAGAGTTGGAGTCATGGGGGGTAGGGATAGAGACCTAAAGTTAATGTAACTTTGGGGTTAGTGTGTACGAAAGGCAATTTCAAAAGAAAAAGCCTGCAGGTGTTATAAATCAGTGCTCGCAACCACCGGGCTGTGGCTCGGCGCCGGTCCTTGTGAAGTTTATTACTGGTCTGTTTGCATTTTTAGATTAAATGCTTTGAATTTGCAACATATTTACATCACGTTAGACGCAATTTCTGGACGTTTTTAAAAAATATTTGATAGTTCGATTCTAGCGACCAACTACGACAAATTTACTCCAACTCATAAAATTAACCAAATTACAAAGGCAAACCTTTTAATTTAACAGCAAACATTTGATTGTTGTCATTTTATCAGAAACCTTGTGTAAATCAAATAGCACTAGGCTAAATAAGCTAGTTCAGAGATGGATAACGTCAGGAATCAGGTTTGAGAAGCAATACAGTACTATAAAAAATTAAAGCAAAGCTGCTGCAGCAAGATTTAAAAAGATCAATGCTTTAGTCAGAGTAAAACAAGATCAAAGTTTTCAGCTTTGAATAAATACGAGCATTTAATTGCTAACACATTTTTGATATTTTTAAGGCCGGACTGCAAAAATTTCAGTTTTAAACCAGTCCACTGCACAAAAACGATTGTCAACCACTGTTGTAGATGCTGCCAATTTTTTAACTTTTACCAAAAATTGATCATGTCTAACAAATCCGTATTAATTTCTATTTGCCATACCTGTAATTCCATCTTTTTCAGTTTTTCCAATGGTTTTTGATTTTGACTTGAATGCAAATTTCTTTTTTGGGAGCATTTCTGTTCTCCTTTTTTCAATCTTTTCAAGCAGATCTGACAACTGCAATCTAGCTTTGCGAGATTCATAGCTTGGTAAAAACATTACAGAGTCATTAAAAAATTTCTGAAGTCTTTGATAAGAAGCAGTTATGGCATCAAAATGCTCCAGCACTAAAGATCGATCAGTTGGTGATAAACCATGACAATTAAGCATGTCTTGTACATTTTGACTTTCTTCTTGAAAATGTTTCGTAAAAAAGTTTGAGTTTTCCTCCCTTACTTTAGAACCATCTTTTATATTTTTCATCACTTGAGCTTTTAATATGCGAGACTCGTCACGCTTTTGTAATTTACTGAACAAAGTTTCACTCTTCTTTTCATTTTCACCATCTTCAAATATCATAAGTTTTTCAGCAGTTTTATTTGCCATTTCACAGTTATTTAAAAATTGATAATATATACCTGTATTGGTACACTAGACCTGTAGACTATCTATAGAAAACTGACAACCATTACTGGTACATAACAGTCAGTTAGGTATCATTTATCAGATTGGAATTTTCGTCCTGTTATGGATATCTTCTCCAAATCAGGAAAAAAAAAGAAATTTTTAAAAGGGGAAAAACTTCCTAAATTGGAAAATTTGATGATGTAATTGTATTTTCACTGAGAAAAAAATAGGCATGGCTTAAGCTTGCAGTTTCAATGTAAATACATTGCAAAATAACATAATTTTAAAATATAACCACGGTGAAATTTAAATTCCCACGGTAGAGTTGCAGAAAAACAATTATATAACTAAATGTTGATGCCATCAATTCTGAGTGGAAATGACATCTTTACAGGTGGAAATGCGATTTCATCATCAAATTTTCCAATTCAGGAAGTTTTTACTCGTTTGAAATTTTTTTTTCCTAGTTTGGAAAAGATTTGCATAACATGGTGAAAACTCTGATCTGATCAATTATACGTAGCTGACAGTTGCGATAAATACAAGTAGGCTAACAGGCTAATGCTTAGAAACTTTTTGGAATCACTGTTTAAAACTTTTTGCATTTTTGTCCGCAGACTTTGCGGTACAGAACTATGACTTACCTTACACAGTACCTCAGTACGGCTTAAGACTACGCATGATGCAAAAGCTTAACTGTCAAGTGTCTGAGGCTAGCTTCAGCAGTTCAGCAATAGTACCAGGTAAATAAATTTGTAAGCGCAAAAAGCAGCCCTTTCAGTTCACTTGTCTACTGTGTAAAACTACATCTTACCGGCACCAATCTGCGATACCGGTACTGTTACTTTCAAGACTTTTTCAAAGCATGTGGAAGTGTTGAATTGGCTAGTCTATTATATCATACTAATAAGCATTGCGCACTGCGCAGTCAGTGTGAAACCAACCTGTTACTGGTACTGTGATAACCTATACTTTAGTGATAGTCCACCAGCAACAGTTGAGTAGAAAACAAACATTAAAGATCTAGGATCACAGCCTGAACAGGGAGACAAAAAGTGACCACCATCCACTCAAAAAAAAGTGTTTTGCTTTTATTTCCAATTGAAGAGATGTCAACGCACCATAGATACGTAATGACTAGGCAGCTGGTTATGTTAAAACCTGAGTCAACAATTCCAGGTAGTCTACCAACACTGCAAGTCTGTAGTGCAAGTGTGATGGACTAGTTGAGTTTATTACAGTATTAGGCTATCACTATCAGAACCTGAGAACCTGCAGAACAGTTTAAACCGGCACAGGGCATTGATGCAGAAAGCGAAACCAATCTCGCTATTGGGCCAACTTAACTAGTAAACTAAATCAAATCAAAAAAATCAAATCTTCATTATACTCGCCGTAATACGCCGAAGCGTGTAACGAGTTGCGGGACCCATCTCCGCGGCTTAGCGCCTGGGCTACACAGCTCCGAAGAAACGCCGCAACGGTGGCGAGTCGTTGGCGACACTGTGCCGATTTGACCGGTCCGGGAATCGAACCCTAGACCTCCCGCACCGATAGCGTGCGCTTAGCAACTGAGCTAACGGCCGGTTAACTAGTAAACTAGCCTGCACTAATCCAGACGACTATACCACCTTTGCCTGTTCCCAGCCTATTCACCAAAACCCCGACTAGACTACGCTAAAACTGAAAAACACACATGTGGAAACTCAGAACTTGAATCTCATTGTAAAGGTTGCCTATGTATCTACTCCAAATTGACTTGAAGGTAGGGTCATATATGCCAACTTCCAGGTTACTCGGTCTGCTAAGAGGCTCACATCTGAAGTTACTCAGGTTGACATGATACTTTAGATGTGAGCCTCTCAGCAGGCCGAGTAACCTGGAAGTTGGCATCAGATCCTACCTTCAAGTCAATTTGGAGTAGATACCTAGGCAACCTTTTCAATGTTATTTTAAGCATTTGACATCTCTTGAGTAATCGATCCTATTGAGTTCTTGATCTTCAATAAAGCGGTGTCATTATTAAATTTTTCTAACTTGAAGTCTTGAATCTCATTGGGAATTCAGATTCCACATCCAGATTCCAGGCGGAGATGTCCACGGATTTGTGGATTAGGATTTAAAATTGGACCAGATTTTAGTAGCTTCACCGGATTTGGAACGGATTTGGATTTTGAAGTTTTCTACTTTAGCGAACACTAGAAGGGTATTACCGATACGCAAACGTATGACTCACCAACTCTAGTTAGCTAACATTAAAATCCTTCTTGTAGCCTAATGATGGGAAAGGACGCAACAGCTTTGGTAGTCTACCATATGAAATAATCCAATCGGCCATAAATTTCGCCTCTTCTCAGTAGGCCACACGGTCAAGTCAACACAAGCTAATTAACATTAAACAAGTTTTATCGCCTTATTCCTATAGATTCTTATTCAAATAGAAGCATAGTAACACCGCATGCACAATTGTAGAACCCCGCTCAATACGCTCTTCTAGTTATCAGAAACACTCAATACTTAGAGAAAAAACCAAACCATTCGCTATCCACTTTCAATTATAAAACTTTTATGAGAAAACGCGAAGATGATAATTCGCGCTTCTCGAAACACAAGATATTGATTAGAAATTAACGAATCGGAAAATGTATCCTGTACATCAAAGCATACTACAAATGTACTGTCAAAGGATAGAACATATAAGAAGCGAAAAGCGTGACGTCACAAAAACTGAAGCGCTATCGCTACACTTCAAATCGGATTTGGGCTTAATTTTTTGAGTAAATTACCGATAATCAGGTAGACTAGCACAAACGCAAGAGTGTAGTTCAGCTCTTTTGTTGAATATTTCGCTACTCTGTAAGTTAATTTGTAGGTTTCCTGGCTTCCCCTACTTTACTCGATCTGTTTTGTTGAGTGTTATTTTTTCCTCACTTGTTGTCAGGGTGCTTTAAATTATGATCTGACACCATAGCCTTGTATCTTAAATTAAATTAGTAATGCAGTTATTTAACTGTTTAATTGTTTGATCTGCAGCATTTTTAATTTTTCTGACGTTGCGTGTTAAAATTGCATTCTGTCTCTTTGTTACCCCCAAAATGTAACGTTGTTGCGTCACAATTTGGAATGTTGCGTCACATTCGCAATTGTTGTTTCTGCGTTTTATAATTGGTAAGCTGACTCGTGGTCAGTGTTGCCAACTGGTATATTTATATACCAGATTTCACAAATCTGGTATATTTTTTGGACCGTTTGGTAGGTGAAATTATGGTTTGGTATATGTCCTTAAATTTGGTATATTTTTATGCCTTTTGGTAGTGTTTTTTTGCGTTTGGTATATTTCAGAAATTTAATATGACTGATAAGTTGAAGATTACTAGAAAGCTCTTTAATTGCCGGATTATCTAATCAATCCTTTCTACGGATTTGAGCAATGCAGTTTTACATAACTGGCAACACTACTAGTGGCGATTTTTTTTGCACAATGTGCTAATGAGGCAAAAGCTCTAAAATTTTCTTTTTCTGAAGCAATATGTTGTATGTCAATTGTAAAGAATGGATTGGCTAGTTTATAGTTTTGAGTGTTAAGTTGTAGCGTTGTAGGGTTTGGCATTTGAATTAAGGCTTGGTGTTCACATTGTATTATCAGCAGGCTAATTTGCAATGATTGGGGTTTGGGTTGAACAGTGGCGTAGCGAGGGTATCCTGCGCCCCGGGGCAAACAAAAATTTTGCGCTCCCTGTGTTTTACAATTCTATGATTATCTGTACCAGCAGATTCGTCTTGTCTTCGTATATCGGCCGATTAGTCTTTTTGCATAGCCACTAGGCCTACTTTTAAAATATTTTTTCATAAATTTTCTAGATTCATTCAAAAACACTTCAAATTGGGCTAACCGTTTTCAACCCTGAGCTCCACTCTCTTTTTTTGGCATAATCTTCCTACTAGTTAAATCGCTAACATTGTAAACTCTAAAAACGCTGATCTGTTTTTACAAATTAGAGATATTTTATTTAACGGTGCGGCAATTTTTCTGAGCCAGAGGCGGGCCGGTGAAAACTTATCACATGCAATCCCTCGAGTACAATCAGAAGACATTGTAGAGAGAGATGCAGAACGAAATTGGCAGCTTTTTGCCAAAATTACAATATTTGCTCTAATACTGTAGAATAGATCGTCCCAACTGAAGTCAAGGATACAAAAGACACACTACAGGACCCCCTCATCCAGGGCTTATAAGAGAGGGCTGGGGATTACAGGGGGCAATCTGCCCCGGGCCCATGGGTGTGTAGAAGTCCATGAAAGAGCATTTTAGGGGCCCATCACAGAGGCCCCAAAGTAGTGTGGTGAGAGATTCCCTTAGCTGTCGAAGAGTCCCGGATTCCATTTGGAGGCCCCGAATTATGGTTGAAGACCTTTTTGTTATTTTTGGAGAGGCCACATAGCCGTCAAGGGTCCCCGGTTTCCATTTGAGGTCACCGAATGTCGGGTGAAGACCTTTTTTTCGGAGACCACTTAGCCGTCAAGGGGACCAAGATTCCATTCAAGGGCCGTGAATTGTGGGTGAAGACCTTTCTTTTCTTTTTTGGAGACGACAACATCCCAACGGTCGGCTAGGGGCCCACACTGGGGAATGTTGCCCACATCAAACTGCAAAGCTTTTTCGCACAAAATCTCAACAAGAAGTTTGACCGTCGATCTGAAAAAAAGGCTATCCAGAAAACGGAATTGCATTTCATACAGGGCAATCAAGCGCTCAGCTGCAATTTTATCCTACGATACTGTAGTTCTTTCACATTTTTAACGAAATTATCTCAGCAGCAGCAACGGGGCTGCGCTTCGCAACCCCTAAATTGCCAGATTTTTCCCTATTTTCTCATTCTGTGATTGCTGTCAAATATCCGCATTGGAAATCACAGTCTACACACCAATCACGGTAGCAAAACAATACAAGCTACAAAAGAAAACACCCAGAAAAAACCATTGAGGCAAAGGTTCAGTTTAATTAATGCTTCGATCGGCACTTGTCCGCTGTATTATCAGAAACGGCCTATTGGTTAAAAAAGTTTAGGATCACTGTGGTGTAGGTTTAGCGCAGTATTACAGCGAGCGACTATACGCGTATCTTAATCGACTTACCAACAATCTTTAGCATCCATCTAACGCTAAAATAATGAAAATCTAATACTGTAGACACCTATCGCTTCTTTACTTTTCTTCTATCACAGCAGTTCTATTTCCTTCTGTTTCATTGCTGCAAAGTCGAATAACTATGTACGCGCAGTTTCAAACCTCTTTGCGATGTCACAATAGAGTAAACGGGCGATTTGTGATTGGGTGTAAAGAGTGATTTCACTCCTCTGCCAAAAGCATATACAGGTGTCAGCTGCATTGCAACAAATTGATTGTTTTAAAATTTAAAAGATTACGTCGAAACTGAAGTGTATAAAATCACTGTTTTGTGCGCCCCTTTGGTGCGTGATTTGTGGTCGGAAGTAAGGCGTGATTTGAATCCTTTGCGAACAGCATACATTACAATACAGTAATCCACGAAGTAGTTTTTAAAATCTGTGAGAATACGTCGAAAAAAGAGTATAAAAAGAGCTTCTTGGTACACCCCTAGGAGGTGCGCCCCCGGGCACGTGCCCCCACTTGCCCCCTCGCTACCCACTGTCGTTTTGCCCCGTGTCCCGTTTTACCCCACCTTCCCCTACGGTGCGTACCAGTCTACTACCATCAGACGATGTCTGCCGCCGGTGCAATCTTGCTTGTGACCGGCTTTTTACCCTTGTTGTGAAATTTTTGCATGCCCCATTTTGGCGCCCCTGCACCTTGGCGCCCGGGGACATACGTACCCCACTGCTCCCCCTGCGCTACGCTTCTGGAGTTGAATGTTAAGCAACACTTACTTTTTATTTTTACAGATAAACTGATGATTTTTTTTCGAAATTTTGGTATATATTTGATATATTTTTGATGACATATTTTGGTATATATTTGGTATATAATTTGGAACATTTTGGTATATTTTACTCTGCAAAACCTGGCAACCCTGCTCGTGGTCTTTCTCTTTCCCGGATAACCTTGTAACGATTCAGTGGTGGAGCTTCATGTGTTACTGTTATTATGACTGGATTAAAGTGTCGCGTTAGTATACTTGTATCTGAAGAGGGTCAGTGAAAGCAAGTACCCGACATTTATTGGTGACCCCGACGTGATCAAACTACAAATCTACAAAAAGAAAAGAGAAGTGTTCAATGAATTTGCTAAAGCCTGAAACTGCTGACAAACGGTAGGCCCGCCAATTGAAGTGTTTATAGACTAACAAGTAAAGGATTAACTGTGAACTCTTCGAGCATGTTGCATTACGTGTACGCAATCTTTGGCTTAACAGCATCGATACTATTTTTAATTTTTGGCGGCCTAATTGCTTTTAAGTCTGTGTTTGCTAAGTCTCGCCTTACTGGTAGGCCAACCGGCAGTCCCTTATTTGATCAAAATTCCGACCCACGTGCAGGGCATCCATGCTCGGCATCAACGCCACTGCAAGCAGTGGCCGGTCAGGACGTTTCTGCGATAGAGTCTCCAACTCCCAGACCGAGAAGGCGCTTGGAACTTTCCACGAATTCATCCACCGAAAACTCACAGTTGCCTTCAAATTTAAGTCAGCACTCAGTACACCTTCCCGATTTTTGGCCTATGAATGTGGTCGGATATTTTAAAACCATCGAATTGTTATTCAACGACAACGAGGTGACTTCTGAGCACAGTAAATATGCATCCTTCGTAACTGCATTAAGCAAGAATAAAAATGCACTTTCAAAAGTTACGGATATTTTGCAACGGTTAGACGATCAAGTTCCGTACTCGCTGTTAAAAACCGCTCTTCTTGATCGCTACTCAAGTGAACAGAGTGAATCGCCTCACTCCCTGCTTTATCAGTGCGAACGAGGCAAAGATACTGTCGTCGATTTTTTATTGCGCTTAAAGACGCGTCTAGGACGCCATTACGACGCCGACTCCTGTCTCATTAATGATTTAATTCGGCATCGCTTGTTAGAATCCGTCGACCCGCAAATTCGACTAGGGCTATACCACTATGAATCCGGCAGTGTTGACAATCTGGCCCGCCACGCTGATCGCTTGCTTGATCGTTCTCGTCGTGACCGTTCGGAACCGCATTTCCGCACTAACATCGCCGATAATCAGCGCCAAAACAACGATCAGCGGTTAATTAATGAGATGCTCGAAACACAATTAGATTCATTGCGGCGTGACGTATCCAATCTTGTGTCTAATTCTCCTAGCACTCCTCACCAGCCCACTGGTAGACAAGGGGAGGGATTCGCATTACACAACAACCGTTTTATGTTCGACAATAGGGCCCCAGGCGAAAACCCCACTAGGCCCCAGGCTCCGGTATGTCACTACCACGCCAGATTTGGTAATAGGGCACACAACTGCACCGGTTCTCCCTGTCCTTTCAGCGCTACCTCACGCAACCTTATGCCCTCTAGACCTCAGAATTCGCAACTTCACAACGTGTCGCAATTTTCCTTTGACGATCCACTTTTTTTTAAAGTGGACAAGATATCAGGAGCTACTTTCCTAATCGACACGGGGGCTGCTCGATCTATTTTTCCTGTTGCCCGAGTTGCTGACCGACAAGTAAAACCATCGATCCTCACATCCTTGCGAGCTCTTGGCGATGGCCGTGTACCTATCTTGGGACGACAATTTTTTTTTGAGAGACGCACCTTGTGGACTTAATTTTGAAGGAGTGTTTTGAGGAGGAATGTTGCGTCACATTCGCAATTGTTGTTTCTGCGTTTTATAACTGGTAAGCTGACTCGTGGTCGTTCTCTTTCCCGGATAACCTTGTAACGATTCAGTAGTGGATTTTCATGTGTTACTGTTATAATGACTGGATTAAAGTGTCGCGTTAGTATACTTGTATCTGAAGAGTGTCAGTGAAAGCAAGTACCCGACAACGTCATCAAAAACACATGTGGCATAGGCTATGCCAGATTGGTTAAGATTAATCAAAATAATGATTTATGATGTCTAAATACAGTTGAAGCCAGTGGTCACTCTCAAGTCTAATTAAATGGTTTCATCATTAGGCCAATAGGGCAATCAGTGGCGTAGCCTGGGGGGAACCACCGAGGCACTGCCCCTCCCCCCCCTTTTTGACGAAGCTTATCTGAAGTGTAATGAAAACGTTCTTATAAAATGCAGTAGACTTTGTTTCAAAAGCTCCCTCATCTTTACCATTTTTTCAATTACGACTAAATTAAACACTGCATAGTGGGGAAGATTTTGTTGGATTTGTAGGCTATTCCGGGCATCGTAGTCTAGGCTAGCTCAAGTTCTGCGCTGTTTGTTCTTCCGGTACGGTAAAATCGAAGACAGAAAAAATCTACTCTCCAATTTTTATTTTTGACGTTTCGCTTTGCAATGAACGCCAAGCTTCATCAGAAAATACAGTGACCTGGGAAGGAAATCAACCCAGGTCGAGAACAGCAAAAACGTAGCTCTGATTAAAAAGTTACGAAGTGTAAATTGGATCAACCCGATTAACTATTGCGTCACAAAAAGGCGAAATGCGTGAACAATCATCAAATTAATGTTTCGACTATAACCATATAAATCATCAGAGTGTGGACTGCCCAATGACCACTTTGGTAGGCTAACTTCGGTTACCCTTGTTTTAATTATAAAGAACAAATTAGGGAGCGCCCAGGTTCCCAAGTTTGGTAGGCTTTTGATCAAGATAGACTCTTCTGCATCGATTCCGTGATAATGATACGTCACTTAAATCCTCGAAGCGAGAATATCTTGCCTTCCCACGATGCACAATTAGAGTTACAGTCAGTGCATGAAGCAACGCAATTTCGAAAGTAACGGGATATAAGACTTAAGGATTAGGAGAGGGTAGATGACAAGAAAGCATCGCAAAAAATAGCAATGCAGGGGATGCAGTAGCAATCCACGACCGGTTTCGCTCTCATTTTGAGCTCATCAGGTGAATATAGCCGGAAAATGGTGCAAAAATGGCACCGAAGTGAAGGGATTTGAGAAAAAGTATAAGATTGAGAATAACAAGTAATGCAGCTCACCGTTTCCAGCGAACCGCATTCGTTGTTCCTTCAAAAAGTTTAAAGTGGAAACAGCAGGTTTCATAGAGATGACGGAAAAATTTCTTAAATACACCAGATGCCAACGTAAGCGAAATGATGTCCATCCGGTAATTTGGATTTGTGATTGTCATCGAAATTGGATCCATTGTTTCGTCATCATCGATAATAACAAATTGAGATTTAAATCGGAACCAAGAGAATTAAACCAGAATGACGGAAAACTCTTTTAAATATTCGGCTAAATCGTGAGAAAACTTCCGAGAAAGATCATTGCGCACTTTTCGCTGGAATTATGGAATAATGAGAAGGGTTCCCAAATAATTAAAAAATCAGAGTGTGGACTGCCCAATGACCACTTTGGTAGGCTAACTTCGGTTACCCTTGTTTTAATTATAAAGAACAAATTAGGGAGCGCCCAGGTTCCCAAGTTTGGTAGGCTTTTGATCAAGATAGACTCTTCTGCATCGATTCCGTGATAATGATACGTCACTTAAATCCTCGAAGCGAGAATATCTTGCCTTCCCACGATGCACAATTAGAGTTACAGTCAGTGCATGAAGCAACGCAATGGTTTACATATAAATCATCAAATTGTTATGTGTAATACGTAAAAACCAGTATGTAAACTACAGTGATTAAATTGCATTAAAATCATTTAGCCAATGAACGATAAACATTTGGGAGACTGTCGCCATCAGACCTGTTCATAACCTTAGGATGGGCATTGATGAACCAAGCTTCCGAGATGAGTCGTTTAGAATAATTGTTCTCCATTTTCAAGATTTTCTTTGAATTTTGACATACCTTCTCAACAATTAACGCTTGTTATGCAATCATTGCATCATAACAGCGCAATAGGATCAAGTACGTAAGTGCAAGTACAGAGAAAAACAAGATTGTATCGCAAAAAGACAATTGAATATGGCGAGCAAAAAGTGTTCAGTTAAAAATTATTTTAAGAAGAAGAATAGGCAGCTTGATTAGTGTTAGGGTAGCGATTAGCAAACTGAAGGATTGCCTGCTTAGGTCTACAGACTATGCTGTAAATAATTAACTCCACATTCATCCGTAAACAAAATAAATACCGGTACCAATAACTTGAGGCAAAAATCGAAATACGGGAAGACAGAGTGAGCCTTTTTGAGGCACCTAGCAGGATCAAGCTGGTGCCAAAACGCTGCGCATAGCTTCCTTGGCCTTCTGTTTGGAGTCGAAGTGCTCACTTGCGCCTCATTGAAAAACCCATCAACGACGCTTTGCGCCGGTTGACTGGATGCTTGCGTTCCACACTAACGGACAACCTATTTGTTCTATCAGGCATCACACCGACTGAGCTTCGTCGAAAGAGAGCCACACTGTCTTTGGCTTGTCGTGCCAAGGAGCCTGGCCATCTACTCCATGATCGGCTCACGTCCCACCCTTATAAAGGGCATCGACAGCTTAAGTCAAGACACCCCTTTGTGCCTGCTGCTCTGGAACTGCTCAGAGATGCAAGCGAACTGGACGCCAGTGCAGCAAGATGGGCGGACCACAAGTGGAGCATTGGGTGGCGGGAGGGCACTTCTCGTCTACATTCATTTTTGATGATGTGGACGCTTTTCCACCTGGAATGGGACTTCCCAGAGCCGCCCGGGTCCGGCTGAACCGTGTCCGGACTGGAGTTGCCCTCTTTCGTTTATCAATGCATAAATGGGGCATGGCTTCCACAGCATCCTGTGGGTGTGGTGCAGAGGAACAGACCGCAGACCATATTATAACATCCTGTCCCTCATACCACCATCCAAAGCGGATTCGAGGTCTGCTTACTGTGAACGAGAGTTCGGCCAAGTGGCTGTCTGACACGTGCCCAGCCATTTAGAGTGATGCTACTTCCCGATGCAACATCGCGCCCACACGAAGCAGCGTGAGCCTAACGCCTTGGCCCGAGCAGATCATTTTTTTGAAGTTCTTGGCCTACTGTTATTTGGCTCCTCCCTAAATATTCCGCTGGCTACGCCCCTGAGGCCAATTACCGTACATTTGTAATGCACAAATATCTTCAAAAACATTGTTTCAACAATCTTCTTGCCAATAAAATTGGCAAATTGCAATAATATAGGCTATTGATTTATAGTTATCAAAGATGTCCTCGGATTTGGATTAAGGTTTGGACCGGATTAAATCCACCGGATTTGGACCGAATTAGGATTTTAAAGCTTTTTGGATTTGAGCCGAATTTCGACTTAAGTTAAATGCAATGAAATGCATTCTAATTAAAATTTTTAAGGACAAATCTAAATTCAAGACAAATATTAGGCTTACTGTTATTTTCTCAATTTCTGATTATTTAAGATTTGGACTGTGTGCTTAAGAAATTTAGGATTAGAATTTGGTTTTGGATTTAAGGTAATGGATTTGGATCGGATTAGGATTTTAAAATGCTAAATCCGGACATCTCTGATAGTTATGTCTGTTACGAATCACCACCGCAATGGCGGCGAGTACGTATCTGGTGCTAAAGCGGAGCGCTATTAGCCTTCACTGCTGTCCAAACTTACTCAACTTCAAAACAAACTTGGTTTATTTTTCTTCCGGAGAGTTAAAGCTTCACAAATAAAATCAGCAGTAAAAAATATCTGAAGTTTTCCACGGTAAAAAGATAAAATTCAAGATGCTTGCTCTGTGACTAGTAACGTATATAAAAAAAAAACGCTTGCCAGTGACACACAGTATTCTTCTAAGGTGCAAGAGATATATACAAGTTTACAGGCGAAATAAAAAAAACGTGATTACGGTTGTAGTTGATTAGGCACGAGGTGTTACTGTGAGAAAATTAGAGCATCACGTGATAGCCCTATTACTTAAAAACTTCAATACGAGTGACATTTCATTTTGCGCAGTATTATACAAGGAGATCGAATCCCTGTTAAGTAGCGCTATAAAAATAGTTCTTGACAATATATGAATGCCAGTGCTGACCATAGCGGCCCCTTTGAAACGGAACACAAAGTGAAGATTCAAACAAAATTCAAACATAGCAGCACCAAGGCATAATTCATTTCATAAAAGTGGATTAAAGCTTCATATCGTATATATTTGGCGACAATTCATTAAACACCATATTTCGTAATCAAGTTCACAGAGGTAAAACATAAAATCGTCAAACAATGTAAAAACATCAAACACAGTTAAAGTGGTGCAATCTTTGCGAGATCGCGCAAAACATATTCAAGCTCCCCTGAGCCAGAACGTTTAAGGACAGCTATTGTTGCTCTACGAACAATTTCTTTTCCCTTACGAAACTGAGGATGTACACAGTGTATGCGCCCCAAACGATACGAACCCCGCTTAGATATATCATCAGCATCCCCAATGAGAACAAGTTGACCTGGTTCAAGGTTAGCACGAGTAACTCGCCATTTAGAACGGCCCTGCAAGGTCGGCAGATATCCCTTAATCCAACTAAGCCAGAACTTATGTGCCAAAGTGGAATTGTACAAATAATCCCGCCTAAGATCTCCCCGATCATGAAATGCACTAATGGGAGTGTACGGGGCAAGCTGTTGACCCAGGAATGACGAGGGAGTGATGGGTGCCAGATCATTAGGTTTATCGCTAAGGGCAGTGAGGGGGCGATCATTAACGATGCGCACAGCGTCGGAAACGAATGTTTGCAGCTCAATCAACGAAGGCTCACGACGCGCCTCACCCATAACACGACCTAAAGAACTTTTAAAAAGTTTAACCATACTCTCCCAACTTCCACCTTGACTAGGCGAGTAGGGAGGGATTCTTACCCAATTAATATTACGCTTACGAACAGAGCAGGTAAATTCAGAAGAGTCCAACAACGAGGGAAGTTTGTCCGCTGCAGCACAAAAGGTTGACCCATTATCGGAGTACAAAGTATCTACAGGCCCGCGAAGGTTTGTAAAGCGAGCAAAGGCAAGTAAAAAATTGTTTAAGTCCAGGCCTGTAACAAGTTCAACGTGTATTGCGCGTGTGCATAAACAGGTAAAAAGCAGGCCCCACGCCTTACAATGACTACGATTTTGCCGATAAATCAGGGGGCCTAAAAAATCACATCCACAAAATTTAAAGGGCTTATTAGTAGCAGAAACGCGGCACACGGGCAAGTCAGACATCAATTGTCGGATAGGGGTGGCTTTGCGTATAGCACATTTTCCACACTCAGCAATGTAACGTTTGGCACTCGAGATCCCATAAATGACCCAAAACCGCTGACGAGTTCTCATTAAAGTGTAAGCGGGCCCAGCGTGACCTGCAAGCGAGTGTTCATGAAGGACAATTAACCTTGTCAAGGGATGTCTACTAGGAAGTATCAAGGGGTGTTTAGCATCAAGCGGAAGATCTGCATTTTCTAAACGTCCTTCAACACGTAACAACGAGTCAGTATCAACGCAAGGTCGCAAACTGCGCAAAGTTTTCATTTCTGCAATGCGCTGCATTTGCTCTACATCCGTAGCTTTATCACTTAATTGTTTCAAAATCAACTCAAAAGCGTCAGGTGAATTCTTTTTCAACATATCAATGGCAGCTCCAAAATAACGCCTTTGCACATATTTTACTATATCAAGAAGAGCCTTATCTAGAAATGTAGCATCAAGTTTGACTTTATGAAAGGTGAGCTTCTTTACTTTAGACACGAAATACTGCTTAAAGGCAATGAGATATCCCACACGTTTTTTCAACGCATAAAGATCAGGAGAAGCGTCAATCAACTTATCTAGACACATCTTACCTTTGTCAAAACCCAACTCGGAAGTTATATTAGTTTTGCGAACAACAACGGAAGGATCAACAGGACGCGATTCGATTCCTGTCTGCAACAAAAAGCTAGGCCCTCCCAGCCAGAGCTCAAAACAACCTGACCGTTTAAAACTGTTTTTCCGAGTGCCAACGTCAGCTGGATTAAGTGATGTGTGAACATAATTCCACGCGTCAGCAGAAGCTACAAGATGGATCTTACTAATGCGCCGTTTTACGAAGCGTGGAAGGTGAAGGTCGGGATTCACTATCCACTTCAGCACCACCTGCGAATCAGTCCAGAGATGAATGCTACAAGAAAGATGATCTAGCGACTTAGAGACAGCCAACATCAGCTCTGAACACAACTTAGCAGCCTCTAGCTCCTTTCGGGAAATAACCCAGCTCTGCTGATTAGACAAGACAAGTCTAGACTTTCCTTGAACAAAAGCCACGCTAGATTGATCCCCAACCACGCGTCTCAAATATACCACACACGAAAACGCATAATCTGAGGCATCACAAAACCCATGCAGTTGGTACCGCGCATGGGAGTTGCACTCGCTCAACTCTTCACCCGCAAAACAATAACGAGGAATAGAAATATCATTAATAAATTCAACAGAGTCTATCCAAGATTTCCAGTCGCTTTTAATATCGCCTGGGAGTTCATCATCCCAATCAAAACCAGACGAAGAAACTGCCTGAAGAATTAATTTACCTCTTAGAAGCCCGGGAGCAAGTATACCCAAAGGATCAAACTGACCAGCGAGCATACGCATCATTTCACGTCTGCTAGAAACTTCAGTTAACTTTCTATTGCAACACACTCGCAAAACATCACTCTCAGCCTCCCACACCAAACCCAAAGCCTTACAATCCGGCAAAGGATGTGAGCCAAGGTCAATCTCACGAATGTTAGAACCAAGATCGCACTGAGGAATGTTAGTCAGAATCGATTTAGAAACACTATTGGCTAACCATTTCCGCAATTTAAAGCCTCTGCTTTCAAACAAACTCATTGCTTCTCGAGACACCACTTCAAGATCAGCTAATGAGTCCGAAGACAATAGTAAGTCGTCCATATACCGATTACTTTCAATCGCCGACAAAGTCAACGAACTAGCATCTGTAGGATTTTCGGTTATCAATCGATTTATAGCAAACAAAGCGATGAAAGGGCTGGAATTAATCCCCCAAACGTGCCTTGTAAAACGGAAAATCTGTATTTTTCCACCATCAATGTCATTATCACTATACCAAACCAATCTAAACAAATCTTGTTGATGCTCAGGCATAGCAATTTGGAAAAAGCACTTACTTAGGTCAGCCATACAAGCAAATTTTCCCAATCGGAAACGCGTTAAGACCTCAACCAAATTACTCAACATGCTTTCACCCGAAAGAACAGCATCATTAATGGACCAACCATTACATCTAGCTGCACCATCAAACACAACGCGAGGCTTATCCTGCTTAGTTACGAAGAAAGGTAGATACCAGCTTCGACTATCAAACGAATCCTCCCCAACAGGAACAAGCCAACCGGCGCTAGTAAGTTCTTGAAAAGTGCTAATTAAAGTGCGCTTCAACTCAGGATTTTTTAGAGCACTACGACGCAACGACACTGTACGATCACAAGCGTTAACAAAGTTATTCGACAACCTTTTAACAATATCCATTTTTAACGGAACTGGAATTTCATAGCGACCATTTATCACTTTAACATTTGATTCCACCAAATCACGAGTTAAGTCATCAGTTTTAGACGGTTGGATGACCTCGTCAGCCAACTCATGACTTCGTAGGTTTTCTTTCAAAACAACAATTTCCTTTTTTAGTCGATCACAATCACACGCGTCACAACAATCCAAAAGATCTTTACTTCGAACCAACGATTGTTCCTTACCTTGATCGACACTAGTAACGACGTCAACCTCACACACATCAGAAATTTCACCAACCTCAGCTCTTCTGCTCTGACAAAGATTAGACCGAGATCCCACCTGACGACCACCGCTGGCAATCGGACCAAGTCTGGTTAACACGAAATTAGGATCATCAGGTGTCAGGCCCTCTCGTTCTTCTAGAACCGTGAGCAACAATTTATCGCTCTGTCCAATAAGAACATCAATACTTTTACGGTAGGGAATGGTGGGAATTTCGACGCCATTAAAATGTTCAAGACCTGTTGTGTTCACAAAATGAGGTAAAATGTTAGCATCGTCGGTGAAATCTGGTACAACCAAAGCATTTGTAATTTTAAAAGCTTCACCGGTAGAAAGAGATTCAACTTGAAACTCTGTAGTTCCATGACTAGAAATCGTCTGTTCGGCTAACGTACGAATAGCAGTGGCTTGATCGTGATCAGTGCTGAGCCCGAGTTCATCTCTCAAGCTTTTTGAGATTAGCGTTGCCTGAGACGCAGTATCATGCTGCGCATACGCAAAGGTAGCTTTACCGGTGTCGGGGTTTACGACCTTCACAGCACTGGTGCGCAACAGTACCGCGTTGCATCCTGGCTTAGCCATTCTCGTCACTACTTCGTTTTTCTCAACCGAGTCCCGCCCATTACAATCAGCCGGAGATTGAACGTCATGACCACTTTCTGTCTCAGCGGCCCCGAGGTCAACAGAACTTGACCGTGCGTAGTAGTCATGCAAAACATCTGCATGCTTGATATTAAAGTTCGGCCCACACTTCCTGCATTTTGACCTAAAGGAACAGTTGCGGACAACGTGACCCGTGGAAAGACAGTTTAGGCACCTGGCAGCTTCTATTATTATTCGGCGCTGTCTTTCTATTGAAAGCTCTTTAAATCTGTCACAATTCGCAATATAATGCTTAACGCCTGGTTCGTTGCAGACAAAGCAAGCAGGAGGCGGTTTGTTATTAGTAGGACGTCCGAAGCTGCTAAGTGACTTTGTAGTTGACGCAGGTTCTTTTTTGTGAGGTAACTCTTGCGTTTCGTTATTCGTTTTAACAGTCACTTGCCTTACCCGGACCTGGTTATAGCGCCCATTGTTGAGTTCACGAGTTTTTTCTTTCTCATCAGATTTAAAAAATGTTTGAGCATAATCTGACGTCATGACTTCGAGCTCATGTACGATAAAATTACGCAGAGAATCGAAGCCAGGTTGGTTCAAGTTAAGTCCCATCTTTGCCAAATAGTCAAGATAACGTCGTTTAAGAACCCCGGGTAGGCGATTCGCTGTGTCCAAAAGTAACTGCCCTGAAAGCTTCCCAACTTCGTCATGGGCATAAGCAAATATCTCTAGAGTGTTCAAGTCTTCATTAAAGGCCTTAAGTGAAGCCACATTAAATATCACCTTGGGACCGTAACGAACATCCATGATTTTAGGTTCTGACGTAAGGCCCCCCGACACGCCATACCTTTGGCGTAGACGATCCAGCGCTTTTTCGATACGCTGTGACGTCGACATGTTTTTCATGGGAGCTAAGAATAGGTTAACCATTTCTCGGGGTTGACCGACGCAGGAAGCTCTCAATACTTCGAGACGTCGCTCGTCGTAAGGGCTTTCGGCCATAAGTTTTCGAATTTGGTTTTCGAAAAACACGAAGGCTATATTTTTACCATCGTAACTAATTTGACTGGCTAAATTAATAAATTCGTTTCTTCCTTGGCGCTCTAAATAGGTTTTTAATGTAGATTCACCCACATCATTCTGCGCAGGAAACACGGGCACATTATTACCAGACGGTGTTAATGGTATAGGAGCACTCTCTCGAAAGGTCTCTTTAGCATTAGGTTGAACTTGTTCTACGCTCTGAGTGGGGTGAGGTGCAGATCCCATGTTAACGGGCCAAAAGTTAAAATCTGGGGACCCATCGCCGATTTCACCCTGGCGCATTTCTCTAAAGGTTTGCATATCAAGATGGCGTTCAGCAGTTACAAGCAAGCCCTCCACTCGCTGCGAGGAAGAAGCTGAACGACGCCCGCGAGAAACCGCTACCGAGCCACACTCTGAAAGTGTAAGAAGTTTCTCCTCTGCGTCGAGTCTGGCCTCCTCAATGCAACGCCGGGCTTCCGCCTGAGCTTGTGCCGCTTGTGCCTGCGCCTGTGCTTGAGCCTGCGCCTGTGCCAAAGCAAGTTTGTGATTAGCCTCAAGTTCAGCACGTTTAAGCTCTAGTTTAATTTGACGTGCGGCGAGCCTACTAGATGTAATGCTAATCCCATCAGTCACTTGAGAGACACTGTCGGCGGGGTTAAGTTCAGCTACACCTTGATCGCAGTTTAAATGTTTAGCAACTTTCTTGGAAGCGCAAACAAGGAAATGTTGCTTAACGTTTTGGTGAAGTTTAGTGCAATTCTCGAACTGGTCAGCCACTTGTTCGACCAGTTCAACAACGAGTTCTGAATCAGTTACTTCATCAGTTGCCCTTTTAAATTGATTATACGCGGACTGAATATTGATGAGGGTTTCAGAACATTCGCTGAATTGCTGCTGCGACTTACATTCGTTTGCTGTTTCGCAAAAACGCCTCATGCGCACCACTAATTGCCGCTTAGAGGTAAGAAGTTTCCGGAATTTGTTCAAGTTAGAGGGTGCAGATTGACTGGTATGGGGTCCCATTTGAGTATCAGGTCCCGGTATTTTCCCTCCCGTATCATCACCAATCAACCCCGTGGCAACATCTACGCTACCCTTTTCTGTAGGTACATGCGACATAATTAAAAGCAATAATAAAAACAGTTAAGTAGCAAATATTTAAACAAAACAAAATAATAAAGTAAAAACCTCTCCAGTGAAGTCCAGGAGTAGTTCCAGCGTACCCGAAGTCTGCACGTTCACGCAGTCCCACGTTCCCGATCCTTCCAGCGAAGTTGAGAAGTATTCTAGCGTACTCGAAGTCTCCAACGTACCGCACTACGCAGTTCCACGATGCCGATCCCAGGAACAAGACCACTGCTGGAATCCAATCGAAACTCGAAGTGTTGGAAGACAAGAATTAAATCGCAGTCGAACAGTAATTGTAAGTTCCAACGCGAAGAGAATGTCAGTCGTCGAGGTGGGAATTTCCTGCCGTAACGATTATAAGGAACTCAAGGAAGTGTCCAAGCAGTAGAATTCGTGAAGTTTAAGGATGGAAGGGTGTTGTTGTTTCCTCAACAGTACCGTCGAAGTGTGGTTGTCAGTCCGAAGTATACCGCCACGGGTAAATAAGTTCACTGGGTCTATGTAACGCCAATGCTGAAGTAAATCTGACAATCCACAAGTTCTACAAAACTATTCCAATCCAAACAAAATCAACAAAGTTAATAGCTTTCTTTGAACTTGAGAAGAGTTTCCTTTGAAAGTATCTGACAATTCGGAATGCTTTCTTGACGGTTTCCTGGCAATAGACTTCAGATATTTTTCTTTATGTTACGAATCACCACCGCAATGGCGGCGAGTACGTATCTGGTGCTAAAGCGGAGCGCTATTAGCCTTCACTGCTGTCCAAACTTACTCAACTTCAAAACAAACTTGGTTTATTTTTCTTCCGGAGAGTTAAAGCTTCACAAATAAAATCAGCAGTAAAAAATATCTGAAGTTTTCCACGGTAAAAAGATAAAATTCAAGATGCTTGCTCTGTGACTAGTAACGTATATAAAAAAAAAACGCTTGCTAGTGACACACAGTATTCTTCTAAGGTGCAAGAGATATATACAAGTTTACAGGCGAAATAAAAAAAACGTGATTACGGTTGTAGTTGATTAGGCACGAGGTGTTACTGTGAGAAAATTAGAGCATCACGTGATAGCCCTATTACTTAAAAACTTCAATACGAGTGACATTTCATTTTGCGCAGTATTATACAAGGAGATCGAATCCCTGTTAAGTAGCGCTATAAAAATAGTTCTTGACAATATATGAATGCCAGTGCTGACCAATGTCTAATGAACGTAAATAAATAACCTGAATTCTACAAAGATGTTATTGTTGGTATCTCGATACAGAATTATTTGGGATTTGGATTTTGCGGGTATTAAATTTAGGATTAGGATTTGGATTGAAGGTTACGGATTTGGATCGGTTTAGAATTTCAAAATGTAAAATCCGGACATCTCTGATTTCAGAAACATCTTTAGAGATGCCCGCTTTGTTTCTATTATTAGTCAAAACTTAAAATTAGTCAAAACTTAAAAGCAATATAAACTTAAAAGTAGGGCTTAAAAGTAGGCCTGCTACTTCAAAAATCCGTGAGTAGTTTATTATGATCAGATTTAACAAAACATGGATCGAGGCTCGATAAATTTATATGTATTTTGAATGACTTATCGCTGCTTATTCGCAGATACTGCTCGACAAACAACTTTTTTAAAAATAAATAATAACAATATATTACGTTTGCAAATTTTGACAATCTTGAGTGGACTTCAATTCAACTTTTATTGCCTCTAGCAAAAACCTTAAAAATACACTCGAATAACCTGCAAAAAATAAATATTGGTGAACACTTTTGCGCGAGAAATGGAACGGAGCTATTGACATGTTTAGGCTAGTTTGTTTGTTTTTTCTTCATTTAGCTACCGCTACTGAAAAGTTAGACATAATTTTAAAGTTTTTTTCTGGTAGTGCTTCCCAATGAAAAAATGAGTTTTTGGAATGCTTACTCAATGAGAAGATTGTAATTGCCCATCGGTTTTTCCCCAGAAATCCACATTGATCCGGATTAGAAGAATCTTATGAGATAAAATCGATTTTGATTAAAAATATTTTCGATTTAGGAAACACATTTTTGCAGCTTATTTATCACATACCTCTGACTTTCTTGTAGTCAATAAATAAGGTTACTTCAATCAATTGTCTTCTAACTCTCCCGAGATTTCTACTAATTTGGCCAATCAAGAGGCGTAAACTTTTGCAAAATCAGATTGGCTACCTTATTAACAATTGCCGTGTATTCTTTGCTGCAAACATTTCTTGGCATTTGTATTACAGAAAATTTGCTTTACATACCGGTAGATTAAATGTTGTTTATTTTTTGAGAAAGATTTTTTACACAATGGTAAGTACGGTAGCATACGTTTTTTGCCCCACCAAGTTTAATCAGGCAATTCATGTTAAGTAATTTCTATAACTTCGGCTTCGGCATTGCTTAGCAACAAAAACATTCTCAATATTTCGAAATGCAATAAATATGGGACGAAAATAGCTTAAGGAGGAAAAATAAAGCCTCTGTAAATCTCAAAACTGGACGTTTTGACAACATAGATTCAGCTGTCATCACTTGCATACACTGCTGATGATGACTGCTGAATCTATGTTGTTGAAACGTCCAGTTTTGAGATTTACAGCGGCTTTATTTTTCTTCCTTAAAGCTATTCTCAATATTTTTTAAGACATTGAAAGACAAGTTAGTACAGTAAGTACAAACAAAGAAGGTTTTACGGAATCGAGAAAAAAGCTTTGCCATTTTTAAGTGAAATGCAACGCAAAACTTTTCCGATTCTAAAGCGTTGAAAAAAGGATAAAAATCAATAGGATGTAATTCTAAAATTTACTCAGAAAGATGGAACAATGGAGAATGGGCTTCCTAGCTGTGTTTATATTCTGCAAAGCGTAAAAAAGCTTTTCTGTACTTATTGTACGGTATAGGTGAGAAAAAGATTTATGTTTGGGCTGAATGATTTGCGGTCATTTTTTATCAAACTTGATACTGAGGCTTCGACGCATTGTTCAACAGCCTCACCGTGAGCATTGTCGTAACATAGAGATTACTTTTACGCCATTTTATTGATCTGTAGGTTTCAAGTCCGACTTGTCTCATTAGTTTTATGGCAGTTATTGAAGACCAGAGAAGATTTGTGGATTACGATTGCTAGCTGGCTTCGAAGCATATGCGCTTGCTAATGCTAATTTTTGCAGTGTTGATCTGTCGGAATAGTGTTGATCTGTCGGAATTGATGTCATTGGTCGGAACGACATGTGTATCTTTATCTCAATTTGCTTAATTGGCTTATTAGGTTGGACACTTGCTTTGCAAAAGTGGTTTAATAGGTTAATGAGTGTAAATTTGCTTAATTCTCAAAAGATAATTTACAGGTAGTGCAGACTGATTTATGCTCGAAGCGATACGTGTAACTCACTTTTTGCGTTATATTTTGGGTCCCATGCACTGTACATTTGTCGAAAAAGTTTTAATATTTTCCAGATTCCATTAACTTGAAACATTTTGAATACAGTATTTAATATTTTAGTTTCAACGATGGATTAATTTTCAAAAGATTTTTTTAGGAATTCTGTTTAAATTCAACTTGAAAATAATGGATGAATCTACCCATAATAATAGCCAGCTTGTGGATAATGCGATTGACAATCCAAGGCTTTATTTGGATAAATTGTCGCCTACATTGCATCCTTTACTGCAACCAAACATTATATACAACTTGTCTCTTGCGAGCAAGTTAAAAGTGTTTGTTTTCATGTTCTCGTTCATTGCTCTACCGTCACTGGTTGTATTCGCATACTGTTATTACAAAGATCATAAAAGACGAAAAGCGTTTAAAAAAGAAAAGACTAGGAAAAATCAAGAATCAAACAGACTGAAATTTCTGCAAAATGACAGGTAGGAACAATTGATATGCGGCTATGCCTGTATAAAACATGGTTGTTAGGCTTATTTTTTGTTTGTAGGAAGAAAAGTTAAATGTATTTTTTCCAAATTTTGCAGTTTAAATTCATTAGTGGTGCTAGTGAAAAACATTGTAAGTGTTATGGGCACACTACTCTTCTAACTCGTCGCTGCTATTGATGAGTTCCATTCACAGATGGAGTCGATCGTATTTAAATGGCTGCTGAGTAAAAAAAAGCAAGGCGTTATGATTCACTTCAATATCTCCTTGAATAAATCTCAACGTCTTTTTCAAAAAGGACTACTTGACATGTGTCAAAACGATTGACTCGTGCTGTGAATCGAACTCACCACGCAAACTCCTAAATCATGTTCATCATTGAGCTATGCTGGAAACAACTCAGCATGCAATGCAGTCGCGCATTAGGATTAGCACACTTCTAAGTATGAGGCGCCGTTTGAAAAAAAATTATTTCATTGGCAACACATGGTTTTGCAGCTGATCTAGTCCAAAATATGTACGATTTTTATGTCGAAATTTCCGTCTTTTATATTAGACTAATAGTTCTTTACGTCGGACCAAAAAATTACTATGTACGAGCAACGGTTTTGAGAGACAGAGCCTAACAAAAACATGAATTAAATGGTACATTGTCAAAAATGGGCGTAAAGCTTGCTGCATTATCGTTTTCTGTTGTTTTTTTTTAAATCTTGTCGCAATAAATATACCAAAAAAAAAATTAACGAACAGCCGAATAAAAGCTCGTTTTTTTACTGCAAATTAATGAGGAAATAAAATAATATGAGCGACTTATAAATTAACGCTATACTATAGGCTAATTTTTGATTGAACACTGCAAGATAACTTGAGCTTTGTCTGAAGACTAAACGATTATGATAAGCTGCTGCGAACCATGTTTTGACACAACTTCAGCAAAGAAATCAATAATTTATACAAAAAATATAGCCTCGTCTAATTAAATAAACATTGTTTTGTATTGCTTGCCGTGTCGGTTATAAAAATTCTAACCGTAGATTATAGCCCACCAGTAGTGGATTAAATTCGCTTAATACAATGTAGCAATGGAGGATATTTAGTAGCTTTTCTAAGGGCCCATTCTCACAACATATTTTGCGCAACCCGGTCCAATGCTTCATTTTTGCTATTGTGAATGCAACATTTTTACGATTAGGCCTATGTGGTAACAAGTATCTATTGTTTTTGCAGTTTTCAAGATCAAGATAATCTTAGCTCAAACGCTCGCCATGATTATTTGATTTTTCATTCTCCAAAGCGTAGTAATTACGTCACTTTGTCGATCGCATAGCTGGGGTTTTCCCGAAATCATGTAGAAAAACTGACCACGCTTCTGTGGCTATTAACCCAAACTCTGCGTTCTGATTTGGACTGAAATTACCTGATCGTGTAACTGTTGCTTGATGCTATGTTTCCAGTGGCGCAGCCGGAGCTTTGTCCCTCCCCGTTTTTTAGAGATCCATCGCCAAGGGCAAGTGAGAATGGGGTATCTTTTTGTATAATGCGACCTCAACTCCCTCATTTTTTCACTAGCTATACGCCCATGTTTGTTTTTATCGTTTTTTGGGGAGAGATCAGGGGGTGCTATAAGGCCCATGTCCTTCCTAAACATTTATTTGGTTATGCATATATTAGTACTTCGATACTTTGTGACCAACAAAACTGTCAGAACTGTCAAATAATCTTTTTCTAGTTCTTAGTCCCTTTAAAAAGTTTGGGATTCCCTCGTTGTTTTGTGCGTTCTCAACGTCATGAGCATTGTACATTACATAGGAGTCGCTACAAGAATTAAAAGTACGTCAAGTTTGTATCGCAGGTCGTAGACTGTTCAGCAATTGCATGCAAAGATGCAAACACAGTTCTTACTAGTAATCGGTGAGAAATGGAATATTAAAAATTAACCAGGTGTTCTGTGTGTTCTCTCATATTTAATTTACGAAAAGTCGCAAATTTCATGTATCTTGTGCGTAACTCTTCTAATTTTCCAAATGTATGAATTATGTATGTATTTGTAGACCCATACCACGAGTCCCGGTTAGGAAAAAGTCCCTGGGTTTCACTCCCAAAGGTGATTTTTCAAACAGCACCAACATTTGCATAAATTTGGGATAAGCGGCGTGAATATCTTTTTGTTTGTTGTTTTTTTTTTGGAGAACACCAGCTTTTGCAGCCAAAGTTGGGGAAAGCGCTACACACGAAGACATTTTTCAGTACTCTTTTTTGGGGGGTTAAATTCAGAGATGTTTTTATTTGCACTCTGTATGGTAGGTCAATAAATTTTGGGGTTTGCTTTTAATCGTAAACTAAGAATAGTGTAACTGCTATTTCAAACTTCGCGCCTTTGCAAAGTTTAATCTAGATTCATCTATCAATTCGGGCAATTGCAACGCATTGCTATGTTTGCTACCTACCGGGCGCCGTTTGGAAAAAAAAAACTAATCGTTTTGTAAACCATGTTTTTTGAGCTTATTTAGACCATAGTTCGTCCGATATATATATCGGAATTATCCTACGTACTATATATCAGACAAATTGTATCGTAAGTCGGACCAAAATACACGCGCAAAATAAATCGGATATTTCCGACTTATATATGGGACAAATTCGCCGTTTGGGAAAAAACTACACGTTTTGTGAACAATAAAATTTGGGTTTATTTGGACCATAACTTGTCCGATATATAGCCTATACCGGAAATATCTAATATATATATTGGACAAATTGTACTTTAAGTCGGACCAAAATACACGCGCAAAATAAATCGGATATTTCCGACTTATATGTGGGACAAATTCGTTGTTTGGGAAAAAACTACACGTTTTGTGAACCATTAATTTTTAGTTTATTTGGACCATAACTTGTCCGATATATATGGGGTGCCGTTTGAAAAAGAACTATATATTTTGTGAACCATGCTTTTTGAATCTACATAAACTCAAAAAACATGGTTCACACATTGTATAGTTTTTTTTTCAAACGGCAAATTTGTCCTATATGTAAGTCGGAAATATCCGACTTATTTTGTGTGTGTTTTGGTCCGACTTAGAGTACAATTTGTCCGATATATAAGTAGGATATTTCCGATATATATCTCGGACAAATTATGGTCGAAATGAGCTCAAAAAACATAAGTCACAAATTTTTTTTTTCAACTTTGACCGAAAACGATTTTGTCTGACTTATTTTGCGTGCGTATTTTGGTCCGAATTAGAGTACAATCTGTCCGATATATAAGTAGGGTATTTCTGATATATATATATATATATATATATCGGACAAAACGATTAGTTTTTTTTTTTTCAAACAGCGCCCCATAGCTACCATTGAATGCTTAATCTAAATCGTTCTTTACTCAAAGCGATAATTTTTTTAAGCTTAACACTGAAAAAGTACTTGTTTTGCCGTACAAGCCTAACTTATTTTTTGTTTTCTTTTGTTTATTGTGATTGCTGGTTGCGTTCTTAATTTGTTATTATAGTAAGCTCATTCATAAACAATTTTTGTTTGTTTCAATATTTTCCTGCAAATATAATATCGCTAACAGTTGTACTAATATTACTGTATATCATCGTCCTAAGTAGAGAAGAAAAAGCGCTTGAAAGCTATCGATTTTTTGTGGTTTTTACATAGAATCTTGAAGTGATATTGCAATCAATCAAAATTAAATTGCTGCTACTCGAAAACAAATAACACCGTTAGGACAATCGCTCTGCAGGAGACTGCATGGCGTTTGAAGTTCGTTGCGTTAAGAACAAGCAAAACGTACTTTAGTTATTTACATTGCAGTATTTGTGGTTTAGGTCTCTTGACATTTTTAAAAATTTGAACGTCTGATGGTAGACACAATCATAATGTATGTGATGTGATTTCTTCATTTTATCCTCCTGTCACGTAAAAGCGGCGGAGGCGCTATGCATAGGACGAATCCAGACTCGCTTAGGAGTTGCCCTTGTTTCCCAGTTTTCCGCTTCCATTTTGCTTCTAACTTCTTCAATTTGCTGCTTGCTAGATTCTACCAAGCAGAGATAATTATCGCGAAGCATCTTATCCATGGACGCAATAACGAGGCTTGGGTGGGAGTTGAACCATCAACCTTGCAATCATGGCGGTCGTAAGAACGACGCTCCGAACCACTACGCCACGCTGCCGACAACTGCGCCACGATCCGATGTCATAAAAGCAGACTTTATCGCACTGCATTTGAACTTAAACTGCTTATAATAGAAAAAAATTAAGGATGGCTGAAGGAGCACAAGTCTATCACTGGTTGTAGCTGTTCCTCCGATAACATAACCAAAGTGACATGAAAAAGCTTTTGAAGAAGAATTTTAATTTGTTGACATTATTAATCACATGAATAATGTTTGGCTCAATTTTCATTCCACCGGCTGGTGACCTTAGTGGTTAAAGACACCGTTAAGGCGTTAACGGTGCGGCAGGTCTGGTGTTCGGTTCCCGGGTCGGTCGAATCAGACACAGTGTTGCGAACAGCTCGTTACCTCTGCGACGTTCTTCTGAGTTGTATTGTCCAGGAGCTAAGCTGCGGAGAAGGGCCCCGCCTCTCGTTTCACTCGTAATACCGCGCATATAATAAAGAAAATTGTTATGTTTTTTGGACATTTCACTCCACCACAAAAAAGGGAAATATATATATACACAAGTTTAATCCTGCATCTCATAAGATGCAATTGGACCCATCCACCAAGGTGAACAGAAACAAGCGCATTCGAAAATAGGAAAAAATACAGTTTAAGCGAAGATGACATAAATAGAAACATTCAAACCATTTATTAAAGCTTCAAAATATCACACGATTTGCGTATAAAGCACCATTGTTTTTTACAAAACTTTCATAACTTCTGGGCGTGATGGACACGACATCGATTGAGGGTTTGCGGTTTTTGCGTAAATTACAGTTCGCAAGCAGTTATGATCGTAATTTTAAAAAATCAAGCGTATCCCTATAGCACTTTTGTTGTTAAAGCTTCCGTTTCAGAGCATTGCTTACCAGATCGTTTTACGTGTAAAATGACAATCAACGCCCAGCATATAGTATAGGCACAATAATATATATAAGTACTGCGGGTCTTTGTTATTCATCGTTTTTATCATGTCTACACTATCTTGAAACACTTAGTGCCGTACATAGGAGGGGTACACGTTAAAAGCCGATATCATTTCTAAACATTACGCTATTTTTGTAAAGAAGCTCTCTCTCAGAAAAAATTCTGTCTGCACCACTGAAAACCCTTTAGTTTTAAAAAAGTGAAACAAATCTAACTTTACAGAAACAGTCAACAGTGTAAGCATGCAGTATTTCGTGCTCATACACTAACACGCACAATTACGATTTAAACCAACATTTCGTAGTGTTCTTCCTTAGTCACTACAATTTGCATGCCCCAATCGCGAAAAACATTATTGGTAAGTAAGGAAGAGTTGTATTCCCGACGACTTGTAAAGCGGATTTGTGAGTTATTACGCCTCCAATCCACATTCAGAAACGGATCCAGGGAGGATGTGGGGGATGCATCACCCCCACCAGCCATTTTCAAACATGTTTTTGATGAATACAACTTTTCCATAATTTCGAACCTTTTCGATAACAATAAGCCTTACTCCCTAAGCACGCATAATCGAAAACATACGAACAAAATGCATCATAGTTTAAGGCAACACTCAGATTTAGGGGCAAAAAGTTTAAACAAAATTTGCCTAAAATTTGTTCAAAAAGTACTAAAATGGCCACTACAATATGTAAATTTTCAAAAACTTTCCGGGGGACATGCCCCCGTACCCCCTAGAGCCTTTTTTAATCTCAATATGCTTCAAAATGATTTTACCGAAAAACTGCCCTTAAAAATACATCGAAATTGGGTGCCCCTCCCTGAAAAATTTCTGAATTCGCCCCAGACGTGAAAACATTTTTCAAAGGGCTTGTTTACGCTTTTTTTTTGGTCTAAGTTCTTTGTACTTAGTTAGCATTCAACCTAATTCCAAATTTCATTACCCCCACCAAAATTTCCTGGATCCGCCTCTGTCCACATTTCAGCGCCCCCAACTATGCAAGAAAAAACGAAGGCAAAAATAAAACCAGCCATATCAACACATTGCTGTTGTTTTTTCGCGGCGAAAATTGGTTTATGAAACATAAAAATATATTGTCATTTACTTGTAACTATATAGCCTGCTTGGTGCTATGTTTCTACTAGTTGTGCGCACATTTCGTAATGGTTCTATGGAAAAATATACTAGACTCTATTTCAGTGAAAACCATGGGATTCCAAAGTACGACAACTCGCACCTACTTTTCAACTCAGACAACCTACTATAGGTACTATAGAGCAGGACAGTGCTGTTTCGGGCCATTAGCAGGTGGATGTATGTGGATTGCTGGAACAGTCAAGCACAACACAACATTACAAATCCTTGGAAATGTAACCGTAGGTTACTTACCAGTAATGTTTTGCGCTATTGGCGCTTGTAAGTTGATGAAAAAGAAAGAACACTATGAAATGATTGTGTGATGGTGGGCGGTTGTTTTACTTCTGCTCGCCTACGCCAATGTGAACCATGAGCAAAAGCTTGTCTGTGCCAATACAAAATCTGATTTTAACAGTATTGCTGTAGCTCAAAATACCTCTATTACTAAACAAAGTTTGCTGTTATTGCCAATCCTGATGCACAAAGTGAAGAGCAGTTTCTTGCTTTAACATTCCTCAAAAAAACCTGGTATATGAAAGGGTCACTTATTTGTTTATGAAACCTGTTTTTGATTTTCAACCATTTGTTTCAGTACGAAAAAATACTTTTCAAACTTTTGTCGGTATGAAACATCACAAAAGTCACACTAAAAATTAAAGTGATTATTCCATAGTTTTATTTGAATTACCTGAGATTCGTAAGCACGATACTTGAAGTTACAATGACAACTGTGATTTGCTATGTGCATGCCATCTTTAGTGTATAACGTTCAAGCAGACAGCTGAAACTAGGCTATTAGAAAGAGGCATATCTTAAAAGAGTTCCGGTATACCCGGTATAGCCTTCTAGTAATAGTACGTACAAAGTGAACGTTCGTAGATGCCAAACAGCAGAAAATGAATTACACTAATGAAAATCGTAAATGAAATAGTATTAGCTTTTAGCATACACTTTGCATAGTTTGTATTCACGTGACTGCATCTGCATTGTCTTACCTGATAAATCTTCTGAAATGACAATAAATGAACTTGAGATAAAATATGGAAAAACTTTAAATAGATTACGTTATACGTTTTGATAATCTTTTTTTTTTTTAGTTGTATATTTTCGAGTATTTTCACAGTTCACGTTTTCAAAATTTACTTGTGAATTTTAGTTTTTGTTACGTGCAATTCTCTTGCGTTTGATGTCAACGTGTGTTTCAAATAAATGAGTTTTTTGCTCTAATTGTTACCTGGATTGTTTTCTTTTATTGACGTTATCAAAGACTTTGCCTCCACAAAAGCAGTTTAACGAAAACAAAAGGCACTAAAAAAGCTTGAACTTTCCGGAAAATTTTGCGTTCCAACTTCTTGACCCTAGGAAACCTAGAAGAGAATAATTTTAAAAACCAATTGATTTGCTAAAAAAGTGATTCTTGCTCAGCCGATCCTTTCCCACCTGTGGATATTTGTCCGTTTTATTATCGGCGATTACGCTCTACCACCCTATGGTTTTGTGTATGGGGGTCGGCGGAGAGCGATTTTTGAGTGAAAATTGCCCCATAAAATCGTCAACGAGCAGGGGCGGATCCAGGGAGGATGTGGGGGATGCATCACCCCCACCAGCCATTTTCAAACATGTTTTTGATGAATACAACTTTTCCATAATTTCGAACCTTTTCGATAACAATAAGCCTTACTCCCTAAGCACGCATAATCGAAAACATACGAACAAAATGCATCATATTTTAATGCAACACTCAGATTTAGGGCAAAAACTTTAAACAAAATTTGCCTAAAATTTGTTCAAAAAGTACTAAAATGGCCACTACAATATGTAAATTTTCAAAAACTTTCCGGGGGACATGCCCCCGTACCTCCTAGAGCCTTTTTTAATCTCAATATGCTTCAAAATGATTTTGCCGAAAAACTGCGCTTAAAGATATATCGAAACTGGGTGCCCCTCCCTGAAAAATTTCTGAATTCGCCCCAGACGTGAAAACATTTTTCAAAGGGCTTGTTTACGCTTTTTTTTGGTCTAAGTTCTTTGTACTTAGTTAGCATTCAACCTAATTCCAAATTTCATTACCCCCAACAAAATTTCCTGGATCCGCCCCCGTCAGCGAGAATCGGAAAATATGAATGCAGCTGCAAACGAATACGGACATAATCTGTTGCCTATTTTCACTTTATTTATCCTATGAGTAATTGTCAAGAGCTGTGAATGCATAGCATATAGAGATGCAAAAAGCTGGCTTCTAAACACGAAACTAAAGAAAAAGTATATTTTGCGAGGTTTAGAGGCATTGAATGTATATGTTTTTAGACGCACATCACAAGTGTTCAAGTGCTGTATTTTGATTTAAAGATTTCAGAACATATATGGCTAAACTTAACCATAGCATACTGAATGTGTTTTTTTTTTTATTTAGTTGCATATTTATCCTCCTATCACGAGAAAGCGATCAATGCGGTATACGAGCTCGCTTAGGAGTTGCCGGCCATTTGTCTACCACACCAAGATGGGGGAATCCCGTAAGTGCCTTTCCCAACGGCACAACAAGTAAACTTGCCGGCTTGTTCTCCACACTGTCCCTTTAATGCTGAACGTCAAGCAGGGAAGCTGTGGATACCAATTTTAAAGTCATGGGTTTGACCCGACTCGGAATCAATTCCTAGGTTACAGCTCAAGAGACAGACGCTCCATACCACGCGGCCATCTGAGCTGTTATGTTGCAATAGGAAGGCCCCTTTACATTCTAAATTTAGCAAAAATAGACATAATTGGAGCAAAACCTTAATAAATAGCAGCCGTGTTTTCCTACGTTGAGCTTAGTGGTGCTGGTTGCGGTTACCACACGGGGTGTGGGTAGTTATGTCGAGTAGCGGGTGGACAGTTTTTTGGAAGAAAATCATTATACTGATGATGTTTAACAATCAGATTATCTCAGTCGCATTCATAAAAATTAAAGTAGGCCTACAAAATTACGGCTACAATCTGTAAATAAACGAATACTTTCTTTTCAGATAAATATTAAACCAATGTATTAGATAAAAACACTTGAATTTAAAGTAAAAATGAAAAACGATGAAGATTCTGAATCGCCTTCAGGTGAGCTT